>JAWDJE010000007.1:39087500-40287500 GCA_035047345.1 Bradypodion ventrale
CTATGCCCCCCACCCCCCGAAAAATGCTTCATTTTAAAAAGGTGTTTTGTATAATTCTGCAAATCTTGTGGTTTCTTCAAAACTATTGTTGCCTTCCTATTGTTTGTTAACGATGTCACTTTGGTTGTGCAAGGATTGGCACTCGGAGAACAAATGCGCTATTGGTAATAAGAAAAATTCAGCTATTCCAGACAGAACATGTGATCTAACTTTTTCTGCCATCTTTTTACACCCCTTTTTCTGGCAATCATGAAGGTGGTAGCTTTTCAGGGTTTGGAGCTCCAATATCGAGGAGAGGAGAAGTGGTAAAATGAGGGTTCCATAGTCTTCCCAGCCTCCAACCATACTGTGCCATGTCAGACATGGCAGTCTCCAAATGTGTTGAACTGTAACACTTTTAAAAATGCGATCTAGTTGAAGGAAAGTGGAAAATTCAATGCCAACACCAACATTCCAGAATGAAGATTGCCTTTTCCTGTCTTCCAGAGCTGGCTGCTATTTGTTTGGTGTTTTGGTGGTGTTGTGGAGTTGGGGGTTGGAACGATGAAAATCTAATCCAGCCCCAGTTGTTCCTAGCTGGAAGACATTGATTGTTTGCACTGTCTCCTCCTCTGACTCTCCCACCCCTGGTTATTTTCCTACCTCCCTGTTTAAAAAAAAATCAGGAAGTGCCATAGTGCAAAATCACCAATATCCTGATTTTGAATGCAGACACTAAAATTGTTTGTTTGTTTTTAATTGGGAGAGGGAAACCTTCAGTCTAAGTACAAAAGCACAGTGAAGGGGTACACTTTTTTTAAAGGGCTGAAGAGGGACAAAAAGTGCCTAGTTGAATTCAAGCTCAACGACCTCTATACATATTGGGATAAGGGGCAACATTACCTGGATGACAAGAGAAATCTCAGCATGGCCTGTACGTGAGGGGGAAGATAGAAGGATACAAATGCCCCATCCTGAACTGCTCTTCAAATAGCCTAAATCAAACCAGTTTTGAAGAAATAAAGATAATAATTAGTTGTTCATGTCATAAGCTATTAAATCAGCCACAAACACATTTCCATACAAGAAGTGTCAGGAGTTAGTTCACAGAAGGATGATGAAGTTGCTTGTTCAGTGCAATAGCTCAAATGATGGAGGTAGGAGAAATAGCAGTTGTTTCATTTATAAACGTCTTCATGAGTGAAACCTCTTCTGTCCCTCAATGTTGTATCCTGTTGTGTTCTATGACTGTACCTTTTACAATGCATTCATTCACGTGTATCCAATGTAACCATGCTTGTGTAACATTATAACCAGCAGCTGCTTAATTGTAGCCCTCGCAATAGGACGCGAGCTAATGACCACCTGGTGGCAATAGCGAGCGTTCAAGCTCTACTGGCCCAGACTCACCAGCAAACAACAGCGCGGGAAGATTCCCGCCATCACCTACACCTGGACAAGAAGGGCGTGACCGTCCGTGACGTCACGCGGACAGTAACCATTTTTCCGAAAGAAGTTAGAGTTGTCCCTTGAGAGGGGGTGCCTTCTGTGGGGCCAGCGAGTTGTGATCCCGGCGTCCTTGCGGCCGAGGGTACTCAAACTCCTGCACGTCAGTCACCCGGGGATTGTGCGCTCCAAAGCCCTGGCACGGAGCTATTTCTGGTGGCCCCAGCTAGACGCCGACATCGAGCACATGGTTGGCACTTGTGAACCCTGCCAAAGTTCCAGACCAGAAGAAGCCCGCCTGCCTCACAGGGAGTGGGACGCGGCGAAGGGGCCGTGGTCCCAAGTTCATGTAGACTTTGCTGGCCCGTTTTGTGGGACGCTGTTTCTCCTTGTGGTGGATGCCTTCTCCAAGTGGTTGGAGGTCATTCCGGTTACAAGCACGTCCACGGCCACAACCATAAAGCATTTGCGGAGGGTCTTTTCCACGTTCGGTTTACCCGACACCCTCGTAAGCGACAACGCAAGTTGCTTCACGTCCTCGGAATTCAGGGCATTCACAGAAATCAACGCCATTCGGCACATCACCTGCTCCCTTTCACCCTGCCACAAACGGCCAAGTAGAGCGCCTTGAGCGCACCACCAAGGACGCGCTGCGGCGCATGGGGCCCGGGGACCTAAACCACCAAGTGTGCCAGTTTCTGCTAGGCTACCGAGTGACTCCCCTAGTGTCAGGATACTCCCCCGCAGAGCTGCTGATGCGCAGGAAGCTGACCACCATACTAACTAGGCTAGACCCCACGAGAGTAGAGGAAAAGGGGAGGAACATTGGGATAGAGGGCACAAAGAGTTTCGACGTGGGTGCCCCCGTGTATTGCAGGAACTATGCCAGCGCGGGTCCGGCCTGGGTACCGGGCGTCATCCTAGAGCAGACCGGCCCCGTCTCGTACCGCGTCGAGACCGGCACAGGTCTACTCTGGAGGCGGCACGCAGACCAGCTCCGGCGCAGGATCCCCGGCGAACAGGGCACGGACCGCGGGACACAAGACTCAGCGTTAGGGTTCTCCCCCACCCGTTCAGCCCAAGGGGGAGGAAAGGGGGGCCATGGGTCCCCACCAAGGGGGGAGGAAAGGGAATTTGTCCTCATAGATACCTTGCGGGATCGGTCAGCAGAGAGAAGGGAAACCGATCCCATAGATATCCCGCGGGATCTCCCCACAAATACGGATACCCCAGCAGAGTTAGATTTTGATTTCCAGAACCGGGGAAGTTTTGCGGAGTGGTCCCCCACCCGTCCAAGCGAGAAGAGGGGTTTTTCGTTAGCCCCGAGTGTCTCCGGTCTGCCCACAATGGAGTTTTTCCCTTCCCCCAAAACCGCCAAACCACGGCAAGCCTCTAACAAGTCTCCCTCTCCCGTTTCAGGACAAGGGACCAGGGAACGAGGAAGCAGTAGCGCCCCTGGGGGGGGCCAGCCCACATCGCGGCCCAAACGCGTTTGCAATAAGCCATCTTGGCTGAGGGACTTCGTCCCATCCTAGGGGGGAGGGATGTTGTGTTCTATGACTGTACCTTTTACAATGCATTCATTCACGTGTATCCAATGTAACCATGCTTGTGTAACATTATAACCAGCAGCTGCTTAATTGTAGCCCTCGCAATAGGACGCGAGCTAATGACCACCTGGTGGCAATAGCGAGCGTTCAAGCTCTACTGGCCCAGACTCACCAGCAAACAACAGCGCGGGAAGATTCCCGCCATCACCTACACCTGGACAAGAAGGGCGTGACAGTCCGTGACGTCACGCGGACAGTAACCAATAGACTGTCGAGGAGCCACATTCAAATGTATAGCCACTGTATATATTGAGCTACCCATCCGCCATTACCTCATGTTCCCCCTGGATCATCATGCAATAAACCTGTGTTAAGCCAACCTTTCGGCTGTTCGTTGTCTTTGGTCCCATACACTAAATATCCTAAATCAACATCTTCACCAGAAGTAAAACTCTTTTCATACAATAGAAAGTATATCGTCGTCAGCTGCAACTTGTATCTGAGAATGCATTTTTTCTCTGAAGCAGGAAAAATACTATTGCAGTGAATTTGTTTAAAGTGGATCCCAGCTTGCCATGAAGGGACCCACACACTATGATCACGGAGCCATCTCCTGTGGCAAATATGAAATGAGACATGCAGGATTTAACACCGGGACTGCAATGAACTGCCGCAGCCTTGAGTATATTATCAAGGTGTGCCTTCACAGCCAGTCCATATGGCATGGCCTCTTCTGCCTCCATGACTGTTGGGAATCAGAGTTCCTCCTCTGCTCATATTGCTGTTGGGCCCAACATGATGGTTTCCAGTGGCATTTCCTCCACTGAGGGGGACCATCACCCCACCTAAAGGGGCTCATCTGCCTGTACCCATTGGCCCCTTTAGGGAGTCAGGCTATTTACCATTGCCCAACACCTGGCGCCGAGTCACTGGCTGTATGGTCTGCTCCATTACACACTATGGGAACAAACAAATATATAGTTTGCTATTTGGTTTGCTTTTGTTGCAGTTTTCTATTTTCTGGTAAACATGTTTTAAGGAAGAACAATCCATCCAGCCCCTTTTGAATGCTGTTCCTCTCCTTTCTGGTACAGTGCTAGGACTGAAATTTATTTGGTGTGATTAGAAACATTCCTGATTATCCCATTCTGCAGTTTGAGTGGTTGCTTAATTTGCTCCCAAATAGAGATGTAGGCAGCATTCTCTTCGGTGACACACCTGTGATGTATGCAGTGGCACATGAGAGTAGATAAGATGGGGGACCCTGCTCTAGTTTCTTCTTTTCACATTTAAAAAAAATATTCTAAGTGATGAAGTACTCCTTCAGATATTAGAGAATATTCATGCCAGGTTGATGTATTGCCAGAGTGTTATGCCACTTACTAAAAAAGGGAAGTCTTTGTTGCCAACAGGATTAAAGCAGGGGTTGGAATCAAGGGGGAAGGGGGCAGGAAAAGCATCAATAATTGAAATCGGGACAAACAAGCAATCTGGATTGCTATATGGATCCTTCTCATGGGAAAAGAAACATCTTCCATATGAATGGGAGGATCATTCAAATGCAATAAAATAGATTGCTCTAAAGATAAGTCTTTTAAATGTGAGCTGAATCACTCTAGATTCACCTGTTTAGTCACACCCTAAGAGAGTTTCAAACCTTTAAATCAGTTTTTGCTATTCAACATGTGAGGCTGCCTGCTGACAATCACTTAGGAGTAAAGCAGATGCTGGCTTGTTATATCTGATGGGAATGTAGCAATTTTTTAAAAAAGTAAATAGTTTCAGAAAAGTGGGCAGAGAGGGACACACAGATCAGCCACTAAAAGAAAACATGCTGTTAACATGCTGTTAAATACTGAGTAATCGAATTTATTTGGACCTTTGACCTCTGTTCTTGTGAATGACAGTGGAAATTATAGTCCAGCAACATCTGGAGAGTCACAGTTCACCAATCCTGGCCTCGAAGAAAGACTCTTTGTCATCTTAAGAGTTATCCTGAAATTTCTTTTGCTTGGCTTCTGTCTAGTATTTAATAAATCTATGTAATGATCCTTCAGAGATCTTCCTATTCAAAGATATCCTGACCCTTTCCCTTTTATCGCTTAAACATACATAACATCCTGCTTTTTTCTTTGAAGTGAGTTGATGCTTATTATCTCCAGATGTGCTTCTATTGTGCTGAACGCTATTACTATTCTTAGTTCTCTTGCTTAGAATGAATTCACCTCTTATTTTCCTATTTTGACAGGTTCCTGTAATCCGGGACCAAGTTATCAGAGAGAATTCTGGAAAATGGCAAGCAATTGCTAAGCACCAGGCAAATAATATGTTTAGTCCTTCTGAGGAGGAACTCAAAAGTCAGGCATACAGGTAGGTCTTCACTATGTTTACCTTCTAATCGTATCAAATACTTTATTGTGGATAGAGTTAATTGCCAGTCACTAGATGCTCAGAAATTATTTAAAGCTCTGACACTTAAAAATGGAAAATTACTTTTCTGAGTTCAGCTGTGGTTAAGAGACCACCACTGAAATCTGACTTTCTGTAGTCAAATTATAGTCTTGGGTATTTTCACACATGGGAAATTAGTTTTCTTTATTTCACAGGACACAGTTTCACTTTAGCAGATAGTTCTATTTAGGATCAAAGTTATGCAGAATGCAGCATTCAGAGCATTTTATTTGAAATATATCAGGTATAAACTTGTTCATCATTGTGGTTGGCTGCAACTCGTATCAAAGAATGCATTTTTTCCTGAAGCAAGAAAATTGCCATTGGTGTGAATTTGTTTAAGGTGGCTCCTTTTGGGGGGGGGGGATCTCAGGGCGCCGGAGGTGAGGAAGGGGTGGGGCAAAGCCCGATTGTTCGATATACCAGCACGCGCCTGGAAGTGACCCACACACTATGATCACAGAGCCATCTCCTGCACCACCTAAGAAATGAAGCATGCAGCATTTAACACCGGAACTGCAATGGACTACTGCAGCATTGATGATATTATCAAAGTTCACCTTCACAGCCAGTCCATCTGGCATGGCCTCTTCTGCCTCCATGACCGTTGGGAATCAGAGTTCCCCCTCTGCTCATTTTGCTGTTGGACCCAATATGATGGTTTCCAGTGGCATTTCCTCCACTGAGGGGGACCATCACCCCACCTAAAGGGGCTCATCCACCTGTACCTGTTGGCCCCTTTAGGGAGTCATGTTATTCACCGCTGCCCAACACTCAGCTTTGAGTTGCTGGCTGTATGGTCTAAATTACCGTAGTGGCAAACTTGCTATAAATCTTAGATGTTCAGCAATAAATTAATCTGTGCAATACCAAAGAAAAGAAATATAAGTATTGCCAGGCCTGTAAGAGTACTCTGATGATTAATAAATAATTGTGTGCAGTCAATTCAATTCTGATTCATGGAGACTCTTTTCAGGATTTTCCAGGTAAAGAGTGTTCAAAAGTAGTTTACTATCTCTTTCTGGGGGTGTTCTGGGACAATGCAGCTTGTCCAAGGCCACTTAGGCTGGCTCTTCTCCCAAGAAGCACAGTGATGAATTGAACTCTCAACCTCTGATTCTACAGCCAGATTCCTTACTCACAGGGCTATCCAGACAGGTATAAAAATATGTCAGCATAAATTGGATCTGGTGCCGCCAATAATTAATTTAAATTAGTTGAAAGATCCCCCGCTAGGTGAGAGCCTTGTCATGGCACGGGGGCTTGAGTGGTCTAACTAGTAGTATTGCCCATCTCTTGTCAGTGGTGTTAGGCCAGGAGTAAAACTCACCAAAGTGTCCTCTGTCGGATCCCTTGAGCAAGATGAAAGCAGAAGGGCACATGTCATGGTCCACCTATCCAGTGGGTGACGTGATATCCAAATGGCTAAAAACTGCACGCAGATGGACTTGATTTCTTAGGTCTGTTTGCATGTGTGGAATGTTGTTGCAAAGATGTCCACCAGTGTATGGACTCCTCGCTGAAATAACGACTCCACGGTATCCAAGTCAAGGAGTTGTAAGTCTTCTATTTCCCCCTTTCAGGTTCTGAGGCTCTCTAGAGCTCCCTTCCGCTGTGGGAGAGCCTTTGGGAGCTTTGAGATGAGGAAAAGCTTTTAGCAATCAAAAACCACCATCTGATTGCCACCAGCATCCCTCATCTTGGTGATCCATCTGCAGTTTTTCACTACTAACGGTACTCCTCCATGTCCTGAAGCTCCCCAAAGCGAAAGAGAGTCTTGGGGAGTCATTGAACCTGAAAGGAGGGGATCGAATGCAGTGGGAACAGGGTTGGACGGGTTGAGGAAGATGGTGGAGGATAGGGGTGCCTGGCATGTAATGGTCCATGGGGTTGCAAGGGGTCGGAATCAACTATGTGACTGAACAACAACAACAAATTAATTATTCCCAGGTGTAACATAACACAAAGGGCTGTGGTGGCTGAGTGGTTAAGACACTGAGCTTGACAACTGGAAGTTCAGCAGGTCAGCAGTTTGAGACCTGAGCACTGTGTGATGGAGTGAGCTCCCATTGTCTGCCCCATCTCCTGCCAACCTAGCAGTTTGAGAACGAGAAATTGCAAGTAGAAAAATAAGTACTGCTTTGGAAGGAAAGTTAGCAGCGTTCCATGCGCTTAGGCATCTAGTTATGCCTGCCACATGACCATGGAAATGTCTGTAGCACCACACCCTAGAGTCAGACACGACAGGCTTTTGAGCAAGGGAGACCTTTACCTAACTTAACACAACAGGATTTGGGCCACTACTGGACCTCAATATTCGAAATAAGATACAAAGCTTTTTGTCTTCATTCTCCGCTAAACTCAGTTTGAGAGAGTCATGAATCCCTTTGATATTAGTTAGTATTCCACTAACTACAATATTAGTTTGAGATTTGGATATTCTATCCTATTTTAGACTGTAATGACCAAATAATTGTTGGGATTATCTATTGTGAATCTTGCTGAAAATTGCTTTCTGTCTTAAATCAGATGGGCTAAAACATACAACCTAGATGTCATGGAAGCCCTGATCCCAGACAAGCCTAGATGTGGGATGTGTGGTTCTCAAGCAACAAAACGCTGCTCCCGTTGTCAGAATGAATGGTATTGTAGACGGTAAGCACACCTAACATCTGTGTTGATCTGTTGGTGACAGCTTCAAGAGCACAAAATCAGAAGCCGTTAATCAGAAGCCTATGTTCTGAATGCTATTTGGGATTAAAATAGCATTTAATGTGAAAACATAATTCCCAGCATTAATTCTTGAGAAATTTACCCTATACACACCTGTAACTAGCATTACTCTTTGTTTTGCTGAGATCATGAGGTCTTACAACCAGTTAGTTTATAAAGAGGAATTATTTTTCTTTTCATTGGTCACATGTAGATTCTGGAACTCATTTCTGAGGCAGACTCATTTTACTTAGTGACCTTCTGGAATCTAGCACCTGTCGTAAGTTTCACTGATTCAATAGGCCTACTCTAGTAGGATTTCAGCCAATACATTGATACATTGTTTCTAACTTATTGGACAAAATCCTGTTGCATAACTTTGTACTTGGTAAAATTCAGATCAGGCACTAGGAACAATGTATGCTAAGCAAAAGCTTCTTATCTTCCCATTTTAGGTTCCAATGCTCCCTTGGGTTATTCATTGCCCTGTGTAAGCCTTTGGGAATCTCAGGATAATGGGAGGGGCTTTTAAAAAATCAAAAATTGCCTTTGGATCAGCAGTAGCTCTCTTAATTTTGCTAGTGGCGCCCTGGCTGTGATTTTCTTTAGTGTCAAAGGTTCTCCCAACTACTTTAGGCTTCCAAAGGCTTCTTTAGGGCAAAAGGTGTTCTTTGAACCTAACATTGGGGTGGTGGTGGTGGAGAATAGCATAAATCCAACATTTCCAGTGTTTGATCCGAGTTGCACTTAATGCTAGATTACACAACAGGATTTTGTCCATTGTTTTGATATTGTCCTAAATATTTTAAATATATCTACTGCTATTGTAGTTTTATTTTACATAATTTTGTTGTGGTCCACTACAGCATGGTATTATCCAAATGGTCTGGACAAGTGATGGCGAACCTTTTAGAGCCCGAGTGCCTAAAGACGGGCAGGGCAAACTCTATACTGGGGGAAGGAGGAAGCGTTCCCATTGGGCTGCTGGGCAGAGGGGTGGGGCATACTATGTGCTGGGGCAACAGCATGCATGCCAACAGAGAGGGCTCTGAGTACCCCCTCTGGCATGTGTGCCATTGGTTCGCGACCACTGGTCTGGACTGTAGTTTCTGTCAACCCTTTTCATTAATCATGTGGTTGGGCTCGCGGTCCAAAACATTTGAAGGGCACCATGTTAGAAGGATAGTTCCGTGAGTAAAGTATGGTCTTTCTGTTCTTGCTGAACTGCAGCTCCCACTATTTCCTGGTGAGTACTGCTGAGAGTTATAGTCTAAGAATTGAAGGATTATGCTTGTCAGTCCCAGCTTTAGTGGGCTTTGTTTTACAACATAAGGATTTTTTAAAAAATAATTAAATCAAAATCTTAAAGAGAATGAGATGTGGATTATCTGTGGCATATGGGCATGTTCAGAAATGAACATGCTCATATGACACATATAAAAGCAGCATTAGGTATGCTGAGATTTGCATATGCAGTAGTACCTCATACAACAATTGTAATCCGTTCCACGGGGCTCATTGTTGTACAAAACAATTGCTATACGATACATGCATCGTATAGTAATTTTCCCTATGGGACGCATCATACAGCAGGCTGGAACTTGGTGTGGCTGGCGGGAGCAGAAGCAAGAGGTGGTGGTGGTAGCCGCGCTGGGGTGCTGGAAGGCGTCGCCCACTGCCAAGGGATAAATGTCCAAGCGCTTTACTGCACACCCTCCATCATCTTCAAGAACTCTGTGGGAGGAGAGAAGGCAGGTCAGCCCCCCAGAGCAAGAGGGGGAGATAGTCACCACCAGCTGACTTGGGGGCGGGGGGAATCTCGCAGGTCCAACCCCCACACCCAACCCCCACACCCCGGTTCATGCTTGCATCAGCGTCCTCCTCCATGGAGTTGGAGGGGGAGGAGAAGAGACCCCGTGCTGCCGCCGCCAGCCCTGAACAGAACACCTGCACTGGCGGCAGGCATAAAGGGGCCGGCGTGCTCTGCCCACCAGACTCAGCGTCCTCCTCCATGGAGTTGGAGGGGGAGGAGAAGAGACCCCGCGCTGCCACCGCCAGCCCTGAGCCGAACACCTGCACTGGCGGCAGGCATAAAGGGGCCGGTGTGCTCTGCCCACCAGCCTCAGCATCCTCCTCCATGGAGTTGGAGGGGGAGGAGAAGAGACCCCGCGCTGCCACCGTGTTGTGTCTAGAACATTATACCTTTAAGTAATGTAACACTCGAATGAGTGGATATAATAACCACCAGCTGTAACACTGTAACCTTCTGTATCAGGACGCGAGCTAGTGACCACTAGGGGCAATAGCGAGCGCCCAGCTCACATGGTTCCAATTCCCCAAACAACTACAGCGCGGGAAGATTCCCGCCACCACCTCACCTGGACAAGAAGGGCGTGACGGGGAATGACGTCACGCAGACAGTAGCCAATGGGCTATCGAGGAGCCACATTCAAATGTATAGTCACAGTATATATGGAGCTGTTCATCCACCATTACCACATGTTCCCCCGGACCATCATGCAATAAAGATGTGTTAAGCCAACCCTTCGGCTGTTTCTATTGTCTTGGTTCTCATACACTAAACTGGCGACGAAGGTGGGATAATGGATCCCCACGGAATCAAGACAACGCAGGCCGGTTTCAACATCAACAAACCGGAAGAATGGGAGCTCTTCGAAATGGACTTCCAAAGCGCACTGATGGTGTCCGATATCTCAGACAAGGGGAAGAAGAGGGCCATTCTCATCAGGATGCTCGGGTTCCCCGCCATGAAAGTATTGGTGGACCTGGTGTCTCCGAAGAAGGTGAACGAAGTGCCGGTCAAGCAGCTCCTGAAAGCGATGCGCGACCATTTCCAGCCCTCGGTTTCAATGTTTTCGGCTCGGGACGCGTTCTGGAAGAGAGTCCAGGCGCCTGGTGAGTCCGTGGCTGCCTTTGCAGCGGCCCTCCGGTTGGCTGCCGGCCCATGCAAGTGGGAGAACCTGGAAATCGCCCTCAGGGACCGCATGCTGTGCAGCCTGTGGGACGAGGAGGTTCAGCGAAAGCTGATGAACCAGGAGCCGCCCCCGACGCTGCAAGAGGTCGTGAAGGAGGCGCAGCCGGGGTTAAGGGGTTCAGAGCAAGGCCCCCACAACCCGACAAGGCAGCGGGCTCGGTGCAAGCGGCCAGGCGGGCGCCACACTCCTCCACGGAGAGCAGCGAGAACGAGGACATCCGGAAGGTGCGGAAGGATGGCCGACGTTGCGACGGCTGCGGGGCGGCCCATGACCGCATCAAGTGCCCGTTCCGGAAGGCCGAGTGCCACAACTGTGGGCGCCGAGGGCACATAGCCAAGGTTTGCAGACGGCGGCGCAGAGACCAGAAAGGCTCGACAGACCGCTCACCGAGGATCCAGGAAGGCGTCCGGCCCTCGAGGAAGCAGGACGGCGTGGGCCACATCTCCGACGACAGCGGCGATGACACCGCAGTCCACAGCGTGTCCTTAGGACACCCCCGTTATTTTGTTGAGGTACTGGTGCATTTCCCAGAGGGAGTTTTTGGGAATTTCCCCCAACGTGCGGCCCAAGCTCAGAGCACTGAGGTCTACGCTGCGGGACGTGCAGGGAAATAGCATTCCGGTGTTGGGGGTTGGAAAATTCAAGGTCCAATACAAACAACGTGCCGCGGAACTTCCCCTGGTTGTTCTCAAGGGGGGGAGTTGTTGCCTCCTCGGGACTCAGTGGTTTAAGCCCCTGGGGTTGTTCATTGGGGGGGTGCATGCCGTTGGGACTGACCCAATACAGGAGGTGTGTGATGCGCATCCCGAAGTGTTCAAGAAGGGACTCGGAAAATTCAAGGGACCCCCAGTTGCGTTCGACCTGGACCCGGAGGTCCGCCCAATAAGACTCAAACAGCGCAGAGTGCCTTTTGCACTCAAGGACAAGATAGAGGCGGAACTGGACAAATTGGTGGGCCAGGGGATCCTTGTTCCTGTTGATTCCGCGGAGTGGGAAACTCCGATTGTAACAGCGCTGAAGGCCAACGGGGAGGTTCGAATATGCGCTGATTACAAATGTACCATTAATAAGGCGATACGCCCAAATGCGTATCCGGTGCCGGTAGTCAGCCACCTGTTGGCCAGGTTACATGGGGGAAAGTGTTTCGCAAAGCTTGACCTGGCGCAGGCATACCAGCAGCTCTCGGTAACCCCAGCTGCAGCTGCTGCGCAGACGATAGTCACTCATAAGGGGGCGTTCCAGGTGACGCGCCTACAGTTTGGCGTGAACTCGGCGCCAGGCATCTTCCAATCGCTCGTGGAACGCCTCTTAAAGGGTCTGGAGGGGGTCTTACCATACTTTGATGCTGTGTTGATAACGGGGGGGAGTGAGTCAGAATTGGCTGAGAGGCTAGACAAAGTACTGACGGTATTCGAAAAGGCGGGGTTGAGGCTGCGGAAAGACAAATGCGTATTCTTCGCAAAAGAGGTTGAGTTCTTGGGTTTCCGGGTAACCCCTGCAGGCATCAAACCCTCCAAATCAAAGGTGGCCGCCGTTCAAAATGCTCCTCGCCCCACCTCCAAGCCCGAATTGCAGTCGTTCCTGGGGCTCTTAAACTTCTACCATTCCTTCCTGCCTCGGAAGGCATCGGTAGCAGGGCCGCTTCATAAGTTACTAAAAAAGGACGAGGCGTGGAAATGGGGCAAGAGCCAGGAGAGGGCATTCAATGAGCTGAAACAACTCTTATCCTCAGACGCCATATTAACCCATTTTGACCCCAAGAGACCAGTGGTTCTGATATGTGATGCATCCCCAGTGGGGGTGGGGGCGGTTCTGTGCCACGTGTTGGAAAACGGGCGGGAGGCCCCGGTGGCATTCTACTCCAGGTCCCTGTCTAAGGCAGAGCGCAACTATGCACAGACAGACAGGGAGGCGTTAGCGATAATTGCCGGGACGAAAAAGTTCCATGACTTCCTCTATGGCCGCCCCTTTACCATCGTGACTGACCACAAGCCCCTGCTAGGCATTTTTACTGCAGACAAGCCCACGCCACAGATTCTGTCCCCTAGGATGCTCAGGTGGGCCATTTTTTTAAACGCGTACCAGAACGCGCTGGTGTATCACTCTGGAAAGGACATAAGCCACGCGGATGCCCTGTCGAGGTCACCCCTCCCCCACACAAGCAGCCACGTGTGTGAGGTGGAACAAGACCACCAAGTGCTCATGATAGAGGTCTTAGATTCACCCCCCATAGTGCCCGCAGAGATCGCCAAGGCGACAGGCAAGGACAAGACGTTGGCCCTGGTCAGTTCTTGGGTGCAGAAAGGGTGGCCAACGTCCTCCCCGGTGGCGGAGTTCGCCCCATTTTTTAGGGAAAAGCTAGAACTGTCCTTAGAGAGGGGGTGCCTCCTGTGGGGCCAGCGGGTAATCGTCCCTGAATCCCTGAGGGCTAGGGTGCTTAAGCTGCTGCACGTCAGCCACCCTGGAATTGTCCGCTCCAAGGCATTGGCCAGGAGTTACTTCCGGTGGCCCCAGTTGGACGCCGATATCGAGCACATGGTGGGCACTTGCGAGAGTTGCCAAAGCTCCCGGCCCAAAGAGGCTCGACTTCCGCACAGGGAATGGGATGGGGCAAAGGGGCCGTGGTCCCGCGTACACATTGACTTTGCGGGCCCTTTCAGAGGATCGTTTCTTCTCCTCATAGTGGATGCTTACTCCAAGTGGTTGGAGGTTTTCCCAGTTGCGAACACCTCCTCAGCCGCAACAATTAAACAATTGCGCAGGGTGTTCAGCACGTTCGGTATACCCGACACCCTTGTTAGCGATAACGCTAGTTGTTTCACGTCCGCCGAATTCAGGGCATTCACCGACATCAACGCCATCCGGCACATCACCTCCGCGCCTTTCCACCCGGCGACGAATGGCCAGGTAGAACGCCTTGTGCGTACCACCAAAGACGCGCTGAGGCGCATGGGCCCCGGGGATTTAAACCTGCTGTTGTGTCAGTTTTTGCTGGGATATAGGGTGACCCCCCCTAGCGTCAGGATACTCGCCCGCGGAGCTCCTAATGCACAGAAAGCTGACTACGATACTGACCAGGCTAGACCCTATGAGGGTGGAGGACACTGGGAGGAACATCGGGTTAGCGGGCACGAAGAGTTTCGAAATAGGCGCCCCGGTTCATTGCAGAAACTACGCTAGCGCAGGGCCAGCCTGGGTTCCGGGCGTAGTCATTGGGCAGACGGGCCCCGTGTCATATTGCGTAGAGACCAGCACAGGTCTACTCTGGAGGCGGCACGCAGACCAACTCTGGCGCCGGGTCTCCGGAAACCAGAGCGCGGACAGCGCAGAACAGGATTCAACGTTAGGGTTCTCCCCCACCCGTTCAGCCCAAGGGGGAGGAGAGGGGGGCCAGTGGTCCCCACCAAGGGGGGAAGGGTCCCCACCAAGGGGGGAAGGGAATAAGTTTGTCCCCACAGATATCCTGAGGGATACCCCCACAGATACCCCAGTAGATGATTTTGAGTTTGAGTTACAAAACCGGGGGGGGTTCGGAGTGGTCCCCCACCCATCCAAGCGAGAAGCGGGGTTTTTCGTTAGCCCCCAGTGCCCCCGGTTTTCCCACAATTGAGTTTATCCCTACCCCGAAAGACGCGGAACCGCGGCAAGTCGTTAACAAGTCTCCCTCTCCCATTGCAGGACAAGAGACCAGGGAACAAAGAAGCGATAGCGCCCCCGGGACAAGCCAGCCAGCCTTGCACCCAAAACGCGTTTGCAATAAACCATATTGGATGAGAGACTTCGTCTCATCCTAGGGGGGAGGGATGTTGTGTCTAGAACATTATACCTTTAAGTAATGTAACACTCGAATGAGTGGATATAATAACCACCAGCTGTAACACTGTAACCTTCTGTATCAGGACACGAGCTAGTGACCACTAGGGGCAATAGCGAGCGCCCAGCTCACATGGTTCCAATTCCCCAAACAACTACAGCGCGGGAAGATTCCCGCCACCACCTCACCTGGACAAGAAGGGCGTGACGGGGAATGACGTCACGCAGACAGTAGCCAATGGGCTATCGAGGAGCCACATTCAAATGTATAGTCACAGTATATATGGAGCTGTTCATCCACCATTACCACATGTTCCCCCGGACCATCATGCAATAAAGATGTGTTAAGCCAACCCTTCGGCTGTTTCTATTGTCTTGGTTCTCATACACTAAACACCGCCAGCCCTGAACAGAACTCCTGCACTGGCGGCAGGCATAAAAGGGCCGGCGTGCTCTGCCCACCACCCTCAGCGTCCTCCTCCATGGAGTTGGAGGGGGAGGAGAAGAGACCCCGCGCTGCCACCGCCAGCCCTGAACAGAACACCTGCACTGGCGGCAGGCATAAAGGGGCCGGCGTGCTCTGCCCGCCAGCCTCAGTGTCCTCCTCCATGGAGTTGGAGGGGGAGGAGAAGAGACCCCGCGCTGCCACCGCCAGCCCTGAACAGAACACCTGCACTGGCGGCAGGTATAAAGGGGCCGGCGTGCTCTGCCCACCAGCCTCGGTGTCCTCCTTTGTGGATTCGGACTGGTGGGGGTTGGGTGTGGAGGGAGATGCCTGGCCGCCTGAGGCATTTACCATCAACTGGATGGCCAGATATGCCTTCAATGGCCCCGTTGCCTTTGCCGCCGGACCTGGCCTCGTCCTCCCGCATGGGGGCGAGAGAAGGAGGCAACTTGCTGTGGGGCGGCTTACCATTTTTGATGCCGGAAACAAGGGGGGATTGTGGGTGGGGTAGGAAGAGAGGGAGCTGGTCCTGCCAGTCAGGAAGGAGGGGCAGCATTCCGTCTAGGGGGTTCCAGGGACCCATATAGGTGTTGTGACGGGCATGGGGCGGTATGGCGGGTACCGAGGGGCGGGCTGCACTCGGGGAACGCGGGTCCGATGTTTAAGTGCAGTCCCTCGTTCCAGCCCCGCAGGTACATCTCTGGGCCCTGAGCAGCAGATCCAGAGTGACCCCGCCCTTAGGCTGCTGCTGGTGAATGCCAGATCGGTCTGTAATAAGGCCCCCCTGATTCAAGATTCTATCCAGGAGGGGCGGGCCGACCTGGCATGCATCACCGAAACCTGGCTGACACCTGAGGATGGAGTACCTCTTTCGGACATGTGTCCAGCCGGGTTCGGTATTTGGCACCAGCCTAGAGGTGAGGGGAGGGGCGGTGGTGTCGCCATTGTTGCCAGGGAGTCTTTGGGAATTGCTAGGGCCACTGCTCCACAAGTATCTGGTTGTGAGGCCCTGCTTCTACGGTTGGGCCCCAAGGGTCAGTTGGGGATCTTACTCCTGTACCTGCCCCCTTGCAGGGTAAGGGATGCCCTGCCTGAGCTCCTCGAGGCCACCTCAGTGTTGGCGTTGGAGTTCCCGAGTCTTATGGTTCCGGGGGACTTCAATTTGCCATCATTGGGGATGGCTTCTGAGGTGGCAAGTTGGTTCATGGCTTCCATGGCAGCCATGGGCTTGACTCAGGTAGTTTGGGGTCCGACCAGGGGCAGTGGTCACATGCCAGACTTAGTTTTCTTGTCGGAGCAGTGGCAGAGTGATCTGAGATTACAAGACTTAGTCATCTCACCTGTGCCATGGTCAGATCACTATCTGGTGACTCTTGACTTTCTGGGGGCGACGCTTCATCGTAGGGAGGCAGGGCCTATTAAAATGGCCCACCCTCGGTGACTAATGGATCCAGATGGATTCCAGAGGGAACTGGGGGATGTTCCTCTGGATCGGATACACGATTCACCCGAGGCACTTGTCGACCTGTGGAACAGGACGGCAACAGCAGCCTTGGATGAAATCGCACCACTGCGGCCTCTCCATGCCTGTGGGGTTAGGTCATCCCCGTGGTTCACGGATGAACTGCGGGAACTCAAACGGGCAAAGAGACGCCTAGAGCGCCGCTGGGTGAAGACCCAGGATGACTCCGATTGGACACTAGCTAGAGCTGCTATTAGGGCCTACCTAGTGGCGATGGGGGTGGTGAGGCGGCAATACTTCACCACCCTTATTGCCTCCGCTGATAATCGCCCAGCCACCCTGTTCCGGGTAACTAGGTCCCTCCTCGGTAGGGGGAGATCAGTGCCCGTTTGGCAGGGTTCGGCTGAGGACTTTGCTGACCATCTGGTGGAGAAAATCGATCGGATTCGTTCAGGGCTGAATCCCGGCGTGGATGGGGCGGGGCGGGGGGGCACTGGAGCACAGTCTTGCTGTACGATCTGGGATCGGTTTGATCCTGTTGTCCCTGATGAAGTGGACAGGCTCCTTGCAGCTGTGCGTGCCACTACATGTCCTTTGGACCCCTGTCCCACCTGGTTGGTGAAAGCCTCCAAGGTGGTGACAGGTGGCTAGGTCAGGGCGATAATAAATGCATCATTATGGGAGGGTTTTTTTCCTGCACCACTAAAACATGCTTTGGTGCGCCCCCTCCTGAAGAAAATATCCTTTTACCCAGCTGTCCTTAACAACTACAGGCCGGTTTCCAACCTGCCCTTTCTGGGTAAGGTTTTGGAGAAGGTGGTGGCATGCCAGCTGCAGAGTGTCTTGGAGGAAGCGGATTATCTAGACCCCTTTCAATCAGGATTCAGGCCCGGGTATGGTACGGAGACGGCATTGGTCGCACTGATGGATGATATCTGGCGGGAGCGGGACGGGGGTTATCCATCCGTCCTTGCTCTTCTTGACCTCTCAGCGGCCTTTGATACCGTCGACCACGGTATCCTTCTGGAACGGCTCAAGGACTGGGGATCCAGGGCACCGTGTTGTCCTGGTTTTCCTCTTTTCTGGAGGGCCGTACCCAGTTGGTGTGGTTAGAGAGTGAGAGGTCCAGCCCTACGCTTCTCAAGTATGGGGTGCCTCAGGGTTCGGTGCTCTCTCCTCTCCTATTTAACATCTACATGAAGTCACTGGGTGAGATCATTCGTTCCCACGGGGTGCGGTACCATCAGTACGTGGATGACACCCAGTTGTACATCTCAGCCCGTGGGGACCCCAGTGATGCTGTTGAAATCCTATCCGGATGCCTGGAGGCCATTGGGGTCTGGATGGGGGGGGGGGCAATGGGCTTCGGCTGAATCCCAGCAAGACTGAGTGGCTGTGTTATCCAGGGAGCTACCATCTTTGGTACTGGATGGGGCTGTTTTGCCCCAGGCAGACCCAGTGCGCAACTTGGGGGTCCTTCTGGACTCGCGGCTGCTGCTAGAAGAACAGGTAGCGGCTGTGGCCAGGAGGGCTTTTGCCCAACTTCGGGTGATTCACCAGTTGCGCACGCTCCTTGACCGGGGCTCCTTGCTTATGGTCACCCACACTCTGGTCACTTCCCGACTAGATTATTGTAATGCACTCTACATGGGGCTGCCCTTGACGACCATTCGGAGGCTGCAGCTGGTCCAGAATGCGGCAGCCCAGGTGGTGATGGGATGCGGACGATATGCCCACACCTCACCGCTACTTCGGGAGCTGCACTGGTTACCAGTTTGTCTCCGGGTGCAATTCAAGGTGCTGGTTTTGACCCTTAAAGCCCTATATGGCAGTGGGCCAGGATACCTTAGAGACCGCATCGTCCCAAGAGTGTCTGCCCGTCCAACCAGAGCGGACCAGAGAGGCTCTCTAATAGTGCCATCAACTGGGGTGCACATCTATCCAGCACCCGAAGGAGGGCCTTCTCCGTGTCCACACCAACTCTCTGGAACCTCCTGCCAACAGATCTAAGACTTCAAAGAGATTTGCTGCCCTTCAGGAAAGGATTGAAGACCTGGCTGGCGGGGCAGGTGTGGGGCCCTAATGGGAACACGGTCCCCGCCTGCTGGCTTATATAAACAACTAAGAACTCTCTCTTCTTCTTTTTATAGTGGGTGGGTGGGATATGGGTCTTTTAAAGTGTTTTTATGTGTTTTTAGAACTTGTTGTAATGCTGCCCTGAGTCGGGTTCTGCCTGAGTGGGCGGCATATATAAATATGACTATTAAATTAAATTAATACAATGATATTTTTTTTTGTTTTTCCCATTGAAAAATTGTTGTATGATTTTTTCCATAGGGAAAATTGTTATGCGGGACACCATTTCCCCCCAAAACCTAATTGTTATGCGATTTCTTTGCTATATGGGGCAATTGTTGTATGGCAGGATCTCTTGATGGTTTAGCAGACACCAGATGATGGAAGAAGTTTAAATTTGCCTAAGTAATTCAGCTACATTCTTTCTGTCACTTTGTCAGCCATCCACTTCAACTAATAGAAAATGTGAAAACGGATAAGACTTCATAATTTGTCTACATTTTCCTTTGTGTGCCTTCTGTTAGGCAAAAGTGCACACAACATGAAACAGGCTACCATTAAATCAGAGTTTCAAAATTAAAACAGAAACTTCTTGCCTTGCAATGGCTTGGCCTTTGAAGGAATTTCATTTCTCAATATTAACATCTCCAAATTATAGGGGAAGAAGCAGCAACTTTGAAAGCCTGATAATTTACAACTTAAATAAGATTCTCCCACAAAAGAGTTTATTTTGATATAGATCAGGGGTTCACCAAACTTTTCATGCTGTGAGCCTGACCATGCCCCCCAGACAGCTGAGCGGGCCGATCACATGTTTCCTCCCGCCATAAACACTGCTGTAAAACGTGTCCGCAGCTGTTGTAAACATGTTTACGACAGCCATGGGTGCATTTACAGCAATGTTTACAGCAGGCGTATTTGTGCAGGTGCGGGCACGTTTACGGCTGTCATAAACACGCCTGCTTCTGGGAGTGGCGAGGGTGTCGCAGGGCACATGAAATGGTGCCACAACCCATAATTTGACCACCTCTGATATAGATAATTGCTTCACAGATAGTGATAACACTCCATGCAGGCTATTAAACTTCTATTGGAGTATGACCTACACAATTCCACTCCTGTTTATTTAATAGCAATTGGGGAGAGGGGGGAGTTTAAGCAAAATGTTTGTATGAAATATGGATCAAATCTATTCTGCTACTTCAACTCTATTCTTACCCACATCTCTCTTTGTTGCCATCTAACATACTCAAAAAGGACAAACATTCATTATGTAACTTATATTAATATTTTAGTACTGTATATGTATTTCATTCTTAATGCCAACTTCGTGGTTATTATTGTTAATTTGACTTGGTGCCTTTACCTTTTGCAGAGAATGTCAGGTACAGCACTGGCAGAAGCACAAGAAAGCTTGTAATTTGATGGCTGATACCCTTGAAAAAAGACAGGAAGATGGACAAATGCAAACAACAGCTACCAACTAATTCTAATGGGCACAATAATTTTCAATTTTTCCTGCTTCAACAAATAGGCAAAATTCAGCGTAGAAAAGAATTCCCCATAAATTGTTCAAAGATCACTTGATCATCAGATTTAACAGGCCTTAACTATATATAGTCTAGAAAAGAGAGAAATTGTTCTCCGTTAGCAAGAGAAATTTATAGTGGTAAATTCTGAGCCCCCACAGTAGAAATGTGGGCTAATGATACTAACCCTAGTAGTAGTATTTCTAGATGTACTGTCTCTACTATTGTTATACATAGCAGAGAAACATCATTAGAGTTACTGTGTTTCCTCTGCACTGGTTAGACTGAGAGCTGTTGTTCTGGCTCCTTTAAAAATACAGCAGTGAAAAATAATATTTACAGAATTTCTTAGCAATTTTAAAGAGCTGAATTATATTTGTACTATAGGCAGGGATTGTTTTTTCTTTTTCTACCCAAAGCGCATAAGCTTAGAGGTCATGTTGAATAATTTAGAATTGCTGCCTCTCCCCCACCCCGACATAGCTTTCCTTTATTTCGTTGTATCCCAACCTTTGGTTCTTGGACTTCAATTCCCAGAAGTCTACGTCAGTACATTGGCTGATCATTGCTTTTGGGAGTTTGCTTTAGGCTTCTGGGAATTGAAGCTCAAGAAACAAAGGGTGGGAAACACGGCTTTATTTTTTTGAAAAAAGAGCCGTTTTCTCAAGAAAGAACAGTTTTTGGAATGGCTGATTGGAAATAGAGAAGTATCGTTAAAGATGGAATTTAGCCGTTTCTCTGATCAAAACTATCATTTACCCATGCAGCTGTCTCTTTATTATTATTGAGTATGAAATGTGAGGAGGCTGACAGGAAATGTTATAAGTTATACCATCGACTGTCTGAATTGTACAGTGTTACTTTAGAACAACTGAGTGCTAAGCTGTGGGCGAAAGAGGGAAAAGGATGTGGTTAGTTTAATAATTTGGGTTGCTGAGTTGCATTATTTTATAGTTGAGAGCATAACACATGACATCTTCACAGTTGCTTAGGAAGCTGATTCTATTATTTAATCCTTGCTTTGGTGTTAAAAATTAAACCAATAATTTACCCGATATGAATTTTTAGCAGAAGCGTATAGTGCTATATATAAGTGAAAACCCTTTTTTTAAAAAAAGTCCCATGAGAGTGAATTAAATTCTTCTTAGAGAGCGCCCAAGGAAGTGTAATCATCCTAGCTAGATAAACGTAAGAGAGAAAGTTATTTTTAAATAAAGTCTTGTTTGTGGGCTTAATGATGAATTTAACTGGTCAATTAAATTTTAACATTAAAGGTGATGGGTTGTTTAGTTATGGGTGTAGATAAAGAACAGTGTTTTAAAATAAACTTTGTTCTGTTCAGTGCTAAAGCTGTTTTCTTTTTTGTTGTTGTCGTCTTTGTATTATAAAAGAAGTTATTAAAAATGTTTAGCTGATTTCATAATGCTTGTCACATTCCTTTAAGCAGTATATTAAAATTCTTACAAACATTGCTTCATCATCATCATCTATTTCCCTGGTCTTCTTTTGAGCTAGGCACTATGGAAATAGACATTAATTGATCAAATAACCCAAGCCCAGTTGGAGGGATGTGAAGCTGTACTAAAAAGTACAGCAAGAAATTGACTAACAAACTTGTGCTAAACTTGCTTTAGAACTGATTGACTCATCCATGATATGATTATAAAATTCAGACACATCATTTTATGGAGTAAAACCCATCAAAATGAATCTGAACATATTCACCTCTTCTTATAATGTTGATTTACAAACTGTGTATGCGTTCAAGAAGCTGCTCGTCGTTTCAGATGTAACTCTGATTTTCCTCCAGAGAAGTCAGAATATTGTATTTATTATCTCATAAATTTATTTATTTATTTCTGGATTTGTGTGGCTGCCTTTCTCACCTAGGCAACCCAAGGCGGCTCACAACGTTGGTTAAAAACCCATCCCTCATACAATCAAACCAAGTACTAAAACTATTTAAAACGTTTAAAATATCTTATATAAAAACCCCTAACTCCTTTAAAAGAGGGGCACCTAGGCAGGAGAGAAGAGAACCCCTGGCAGGGCTAAATAAGCCAGCAGGGCTGGGTTGTGGTACTAGATGCACCCCACACCTGCTGGCAAAGCCATGTTTTTAAAGCCTTCCTGAAGGGGGGCAACTCCGCCTGGAGGCGCAATTCTGGTGGCAGGAGGTTCTAGAGGGCCGGGGAAGATACCTAATGTAGAAACCTAATGTCATTCTACAAATGTTGGGATATTATTCTATAGCCTTATCACATCGTCTTCCTTCTAACCAGAAACTTCAATTCTGAAGATCACTGTACACTTTAGTATCTGTTAGCAAAGAAAAAACCTGAAGAGAGTTGCTATACTTCTTCCATGTTGATATTTTTGGAGTCAACCTCCCTCCAGATAATGTGGCCAATGAACAGGTAGAATAGAAATCAGCATTGAACAACATCTAGAAGGAAGTTACAAAATCCCTACCTCTGCTCTACAGTAGCTAATAATGATTAATTTGCTCTTCTCCCTGTTTTTTATTGTATACTCCAATTTAGGCTACATTCCATTTTTTTTTTTTTGTTCAGTCACACAGACCCTTTGCGACCCCATGGACCATGGCTTGCCAGGCTCCCCTCTCTTTCACCATCCTCTTCAACCCGCCCAGCTCTGTGCCCACTGCGTCTACAATACCATCTAGCCATCTCATTTTTGGCCACCCTCTTCTTCTTTTGCTCCTCATTTTTCCCAGCATCAAGGCCTTCTCAAGTGAATCCTCTCTTCTCATTTGATGTTCAAAGTATTTTAGCTTCATCTTTACTATTTGACCTTTACTGTTTGATCTTTACTATTTGATTTCTTCTAAGATTGACCTATTTGTTCTTCTCGCTGTCCAGGGGACTCTCAAAACTCCTCCAACACCACATTTCAAAGGCATCTATTCTTCTGCCCTCAGCTTTCCTAATGGTCCAGCTCTCACAACCATACATTACCACCAGGAATACCATTACTTTGACTGCAAATTTTTGTTTGCAAGGTGTTGTCTCTAATTTTCACTATATTCCCCAGGTTTCTAATAGCTTGTCTCCCCATAATCAGTCGTCTTTTTATTTAATGGCTGCAATCTCCATGTGCAGTGATCTTGAATCCTAAGAAAGTTAAATCTGTCATTGCTTCTACTTCTTCCCCATCTATTTTCCAGGGACTGATAGGGCCTGTTGCCATTATCTTGGTTTTCTTGATGTTGAGTCTCAAGCAGCTTTTGCACTCTCTTCTTTCAACCTAAGCAAGAGCTTCTTTAGGTCTTCTTCACTTTCTGCCATTAGGGTGGTATCATCTGCATATCTAAAATTGTTGATGTTTCTCCCAGCAATTTTGATCCCAACTTGTGATTCCTCCATCCCTGCACTGCACATTATGTGCTCTGTGTATAAGTTGAATAAGCAGGGTGATAAAATGCAGCCTTGTCTTACTCCTTTTCCTATTCCAAACCACTCCATCATTCTGTCCTATGCTGTCCTAACTGTTGCTTCTTGACTCATCTACAGATTTCTCACGAGGCATATAAGGTGTTCTGGTATTCCCATCTCTTTAATTACTTGCCACGTTTTGTTGTGGTTCACACAGTCAAAGGCCTTGGTGTAGTCAATGAAACAGAAGTAGACTTGTTTGTGATATTCCTGTTTTCTCCATGATCCAACGTATGTTCGCAATGTGGTCTCTAGTCCCCCTGCCTCTTTGGAACCCAGCCTGCACCTCTGGTAGTTCTCTCTCCACATGCTGCTGAAGTATATCCTGTATTATCTTGAGCATCACCTTGCTAGCGTGTGGGATGAGCGCAATTGTTTGATAATTTGAACATTCTTTGGCATTACCCTTTTTTTGGATTGGAACATATACTGATATTTTCCAATCATGTGGCCGCTGTTTTGTTTTCCAAATCTGCTGGCATATAGAATGCAATAATTTGATTCCATCATCTTTTAGGGCTTTGAAAAATTTAACTGGGATGCCATCATCTCCACTAGCTTTGTTGTTTGCAGTGCTTTTTAGGGCCTTTCTGACTTCGCTCTCTAGGATGTTTGGCTCAAGTTCAATGTTCTCATCATTGTGATTATCAGGGGTGTTGAGGTCCTTTTTGTATAGTTCTGTGTATTCTTGCCATCTTTTCTTAATCTCTTCTGCATCAGCTAACTCCTTGCCACTTGTGTCCCTTATCATGGTCATTTTTGCTTTAAACACTCCCTTGATTTCCCCATTTTTAAAAAAAAAGATCTCTAGTCCTACCCTTTATGTTGTTTTCCTCTATTTCTTTGCACTGTTCCAATATCCAGTTATTAAAAACAAGCTGTTTTGCTTAATGGAACTTACTTTTGTCCAAATGTGAATAGGATTATGCCAGCCATTGCCCTTTCTTTGTGAAGAGTCTAAGCTTGTGGGAAAGGGGTTTTAAAAAAAGAAGCTAAAATAACTACTGTTGTTCCCTGCACAACCATTTAAGGGTCAATTCAGTGAACTAGTCTAGGGATGTGTGCTTATTTTGGAATCATAGTTTCAGATCTAACCATAAACAGGCCTAATTTCATATATTTCGGCACATTAGTTTTCTGGGTCTCAGTTTTCTATGACAAATAGGTGGGACAGCACATTGTTCAGTTATGAAGTAATTTGAGGTCTTCAGGGGATATGATCTGTGTAACAAGCCTTGATTTCTACTGAGAAGACAACATGACGCAATATAATGCTGCATAATATAAATCTCTTCCTTCTTCAGTTCCCATTTGGTCCCAGGTCACATATTCCGCCTGTGTGTCTTGTTTCAGGAAAGGAAAGAATTAGATGCCAAAGGTTATTGTTTTGCTGGTTTTCAACAGATTACCCAGCTAAAAGGAAGGGAACAGCCAAAACGAAAACCACAAGAGAGAGAAGGGTCTGGCAGCTCTGTCATTCCTAGTTAGGACAGAGGAATGGACTAGCTTGGCCAGTAGTGGAGTAGAAGAATACAGAGTTGATACTCTCATAACAGAGATTTCATACATTATTCATTATGCTTGCATGATGATGATACCATCATTGCTGCTACCACAGTCTGAGCACCTTTTATTCGAACTGAAGGATTTGGTTACATCTGTTAATGAACAGATAGAAGCTCATATGTTATGCTCATGTTGAGCAGGTGAGCACTTAGACAATATTAATAATAAACAATAAACACCCACAAAAGGAAAACGAGACTTTTAGTCCTATCCCACCTCTTGTTGTCATGTGCTGTCAAGTCACTTCTCACTTATGGCAATTGTTAATGAGATGCAAAATTCAAGACTTATGTATTCCTTTCCTAGTTAAATATAAGTTGCTAACCAATGTTGTAGTGGAGCCAGGACTCAGGGTGAAAACTCCATGGCTTTTTGACTGGCAGGCAGTGATGAGGTCATTTACCCTTATGCCCTGTTACCTATGGCTGTAGTCCACTTAGTAGTTAGGAAGAAACAACTTATTCCAGCAAAAAATATGTATAGCTGTTGTTCCAAAACAGGACTTGACCTTGTGTGTGTAATTAAGACACTACAGCTAAGTAGTGGGAAACCACTGGTCCTCCAAATGTTTTTGTTTGATTTTAATGTTTGCACTTCTATGCTGCCTGTCTCCTGGCAATGGAACTCAAGGCATTATAAAATTTCAAGTTTGGTCTAGAATTTCCTTAATGGCATCTCCCATTATTCCTCAACATTAACTATGATACATCTGGTTTCTAGAGGGTTATGTGCTTTTCCCATTTGCCTTAGAGAACATTCAAAGGAAGAAGTCACACAGAAGCTGCATTTAAATTGTATACCCCAGTACAGGCTGCCTCTTCCTCTTTTGCAGAATATATACTCTCATAAAACCATGCACTGGCAAGTAAAATTCCATGTCTGTCAGTCACTGAGGTATGAAGGTACTGTACTGTACTTAACTACTGTAATAATACAGCAAGAATAGGAAGCAAGACTGAGGCTGCTGTTAGTTAGCCTTAGCATTGGGGCCTAATCTCTCCATCTTCCTCAGTTTTTTCCAATTTAAATGCAACTTCTGTGTGACTTCCTCCCTCCTCAAAATCACACACAAATAGGCTGTTGCTTGTAGCAACAGCAATAACACTTATATACTACCCCATATCACTGAGAACACTCCCTGGGCAGTTCACACAGTAATTAGCATTTTGCCCCCAACAAGCTGGAAACTCATTTTACCAACCTCAGAAGGATGGAAGACTGAGTCAGCCTTGAGCCCATCAGGATCAAACTCAGATCATGAGTAGAGTTTTGGCTACTGCAGTTGAACCCCTGCACCACAGGGACATGAGAGTACCTTCTTCTAAGGAACTAACTGCCTGGCCTTGGCAATGCCAACTGCTTAGATACAATGTACCAAAAGGACACTGACTATTGTTTCAGTTCTTTCTTTATTCATTTCAGAAGCATCACCAGCAAGCATATAATAACATACAAAGCTAAAATTAAGACATCTAAAACAAAATAGAATTAAAAGGGCTAGATGACATCCACCCAATACTGGCGCATAACAGCATTTCCTCTTGCCAACATAAGGTCCTCCTCAGTGCACGTTGAGGGACATTGTGTGCATTATACCATATGGGAGATAGTTTGTTCTTCTCCACATTCACACAGGCTGTCATCTACAGGGAAACCCCATTTTCTCAGATTAGCCCTTGATCTCCCTACCCCAGCACACAGTTTAAAGGTTTCCACACAGGTCATGGTTGTTCTTAGCAGGGGTGGCCAAAGAACGGCTCGCGGCACCATTTCATGTGGCCCGCTGCCACCCTCACCGCTACCAGAAGCGGGTGCATTTATGACTGCTGTAAATGCACCCACAGCTGTCATAAATGCATTTATGACAGCTGCAGATGCATTTCACAGCAGCATTTACAGCAGAACCATGTGAACAGCCTGCTCAGCTGTCCGGGGTGTGTGGTCAGGCTCACTGCATGAAAACTTTGGGAACCCCTGCGGTAGAGAGTCATGTTTTGCCTAGTTATTTGGTAGCTCCTTGCTTGCCTTCCATTGTTCTAAGGTGGTCTGTGGGGGCTGGTTGTTCAGGGGAGCAGAAGGAAACTATGCCTTGACTTCAGTCTTTGCTTTAGTGGTTGATGATCAGTAAAGCCCACAGCTTTAAAATCAGTTGAAGTGTTGCTTCTCATAATCAAAATATCTGCCATAATATGTTGAATAACTGACCAGTTCCAAACATTTAAAACAGAAATACTTGGAATTTGGATTCATGAGATGGAACACATGATTTGATTTTTAAAAAGCAGTTCTTTCAACATCTTGAGGCTAGAATAAGAAGCAAATAAAAGTGCCTATTCAAGTATGACAAAATGTAACTTCTCCTTGGCAGATACACGCTCCCAGGAAATGGCAAAAATAGAACAAAGTCTATCCTCTTTTAACTGTATTTTTGGATGTGTTCGTATGAATTCTGTTTCTTACAAGAGTGCAGAATACTTTGCCCTAGGCCTGGGAGAAGCCTTTCATGTTCTATTTGGCTGTTTTTCCATTCCAAACAGAGAAATGACTTTAAGAAAAGAAGCAAATCCAAGAATATCATTCCCTAGTAACCAGCAGCAACAATCTGTTATGGACTTGACATGCAGTCAACACTTTCAAGCAATAGATCCTTGGCAAGAACCATGCCAAGGGCCTTGATCTGCAGCAGCAGAAGGATCGGCACGAGTGATTTCATCTACCAAGAGACCACTCAGTCCAAACTATCCAATCATTTATGCTACACACTGTTTTTAAAAGGAGTTATGTAAGATATTCAGCCCTTCCCCCTAACATAGGAGAAAGGATGACTTAGCACTAACTCAAAATGCCCAAACCACGGCCCGTGGGCCGGATTTGGCCCCCAATGCCAATTCATTTAGCCCACGCCGCTCCCGGAAGCAGAAGTAAAACATGCCCATGCATGTGAAGAATGCTGTCATAAATGCACCCATGGCTGTCGTAAACACATTTACAACAGCCACGGGTGCACTTATGGCAGCATTCTGCACATGCACGGGCACGTTTTACTTCTGCTGTCTCTTTTGGCTTTTATTTTCCTATTTTTAAATACAATTTTAAAAATCCATGTAATGTGCTTTATTTACAATTTGTGATTAGGGAATAGCTTGGCCCTAAGCCCAATACTTAGCTACTTGGGTTGGCTGCCATAAACTTTTCCAGAATTAGTATCATTTGCAATTAGTCTTCCTTATAAGGTTGAGGCTATCTCTGGAAGGAAGTCAGTCTAGTTTTGCTGATCCCAAGGAAGAGATAACAACTGCTAGTTTTCCACAGGCTTCCAGGAATTTGCCTGAGCTGGCTGGGTGCCTGGGAGGCTTTGGAGGAACCTGAGGCACTTTTGTGCACACATGCACAGGAAAATCTCCTAGTGGCAGCTAATGCTTGTTAGCCTGAACCATTAGTAAAGGTAAAGGTTACCCATGCTCAAAAGCCAATTGTATCTGACTCTAGGGTTTAGTGCTCATCTCTATTTACAGCCAGAGCCAGCGCTGTCTGCGTTTGCAGACGTTTCCATGGTCATGTGGCAGGCATGACTAGACACCGGAGTGCACAGAAAGCTGTTTACCTTCCCACCAAAATGGTATATATTTATCTACTTGCAATTTCTTGCTTTTGAACTGCTAGGTTGTCCTGAAACATTACACCCAGTCAAAAGATAAATGTAGATTTATCCATACAAGTACAGTATTTTGTGAGGCCGTTCATTTCTTTTCTACATCCAAGTTACAAAACCAGGACTATATCTGGTGGTGGGAGAAATTGCTAGGAGGACATTTGTGGGCAGGGAAATGCCCAGTTCTCCTTTACCATAATCTCTGCCCTACTGTTGCATTCTTTTGGCAAACACAGAGTTCCAAACATGCATTTATAGAATTAATGTCCTAAAATAGATTGTGCATGATTTGTTGTGAATGCAAAACAAAAAAAACCACGCACATACAACAGAACAGTCTTTCCAAACAGAAGCATTTTTGTAACCCTGCTTTAAATTTCAGTGGGAATAACAAGGTAAAATGTGGCCTTGGCTTCAGAAAGTCAATAGGAAATTATATCTGCATATCCCACAGAAATCCATTAATAAAAGACTTAAGGAAGGCTATATTATGACTACACAGGAGGAAAACATTTTTGAGACAATGATTTTGAGGCAAACAGATTCAGACCTGTTTACAGGCAGGAAGTGCTGGGTGGAGGGAATAAAGATGCAGACCCAAATTTCCTTGATTACACTCCTTAACCTCACTAGAATGCAAGCAACAAAACAGTATATAATTCCAGAGGAGGGGAGTCTGGGCTATAGCAGGTATTCTTCACAGGGAACTCTCCAAATGACCTATCAGCGCAGCACATTGCCTGGGTTTGTGCTCTCACATTTTGCTTTTTTCTTACCTCTTCTTTTCAAAGACCCATCTTGGTAGTTACACCACTAGGATTGAGCTCCTGTGTAGATTAATGCTCATATTGCTGTATGAATTGTGAATGGTTCAGTTTAGGACACAAGTGTCTACCCTTCTCTGCCTTTTCTTGTTGTTGCACTGGTGTCACTGCCAAAGTCCACATTCATTGTCTGCTGCTCCTCTTTAACATCTCTTGTCAAGGCTAGAAGAAAACAATTCTGGCAGAATACTGGGCAACCATAACTCTATGTCATGGCCATACATGTTTCTCCATTCACAGAAATAGTTTTTTTTTACTGTGGTCCAAAAATACTACATCCAGTCTGGCCAGGTTATCCTGCTATGGTAATAAAGTAGACCATACTGCCAGTGACTCAAAAGTTGAGCAATAGGTGGCGGTTAACTAACCTGACAACCCTGAGGATTAGCAGCCTTGGGTGCCAAAGTCCACAGGGAAGGATGATGGTCCTCAAGTGGATTAAATCCCACTTGAATCCATCTTGATGGATTGCAGCATCTTCATCAATACTGGCCTGGGACTGTTGAAGACTTTGCATGCCAAAAGGGATCAGGACCAGAAAGTGAGTCATGGAAATGGATTAGTACGGTTGTCATGCTGCGGTGCAGAAGGCAGATGAAAGGTCACTGCATTATATTATCAGGACAATCTTTATGGCTGATCACCCGATTGCCGATATTTGGATATAGCAGAAGAAGAAGAAATACTACAATGATCTAGTCAGAAAGGGCACAAAATAGAATGGGGACCACATTTACCCTTATTCAGACAAAGGCCAGGTCTAATATGCACATAAAGGAATAGGTAAGCAATTTTGAAGGATAGCTCAATTTTTTGAAGTGATAGCCATGTTAGTCTGTACAATCTTATCAGAGAGTATACAAAACAACAAAAAAGACAAAAGAGTTGTGGCACCTTAAAGACTAAGTGCTGCGCTGTATTTTAATGAGCTTTTGTGGATCAAGTCCCAGTAATCCAACTGTTGCAAATTGCTGATTGGATCCAGTGGTGTGCTGGGATACAGGGACTCATCCCGGTGCACCCCAGCAACTGGTGCGTGCGCACACACACACCCAGAGGCAGGCAGGGGTAATGGGAATGTATGAGATTTCTCCCCCACCCACCCAATAGGCACCTGTCCACCGCCCTCCCAAGGTGCCCAGCACACCCCGATTGGATCAGAATGCTTATTTCATAAAGCTGCAGTTGTGACTGGTGGTTATATAAATCCAATAAATAAATACTACTAAAACAGATCCTACTTTAAATACAAATACAGGAGGGGTGATTATGCTATATCACTTTATTCATTTCAGGAATCTTCAACATTATTTATTTATTGGCTTTAAAGACCACCCATCTAGTAAAATAAACAATTTAGTTATAATTAAGTTATTTATAATAAAGTAATTATAAGTACAGTGGGGACTGAGCTGCCCAGCCTTGGGTGCCAGTCCCGAGTGAGAAAACAGCCTCCCTGGCTGCTGCTTTTTTTCCCTCCAGCTGCCGTCTCCACCACAGACTCTTTCCCGTTTTTGGGGAGAGGAGCCTTTTTGATGCTCGTCTCTGCTGCCGGCTGTCCCGCTGGCTCCTTCCTCCGCAGACTTGACGTCAGGGCTCTCTGGCCTCCTGAAGCGCTGCGGTTGCCGCCGCTGCTTGTATGTTCAAACCCAGCCAGCAGCGCTGCTGCAGAAACAAGAGGGGGAGCCGCCGAAGGACCTGGCTGGGAGTGTGGGAGCAGCAGAGGCTCGGGGCGTGGGTGGTGGTGGTGGGGGGAGAGCCGGCAGGGTGTGTGTGTGTGTGCAAATTTCAGAAGCTTTCTTTCTTTCTAATCCACATTTATATGGTCTAATTTTTGCACATTGCATAAGGTGTACATTTTGCAGTTGCATGAGGTGTACATTATTTCTTTAACTCTCCGCGCCCTCCTCCGTCCTCCTTCACCTCTCTTCCCTCCCGCCTTTTTCTTCGCCCCGCCAACCCGCCTCCTCTTTTAATCCCCTCAAACTCTTGTCGGTGAAGCGACCGTACAGCTGCCAAGGGCTGGAGGGAAAGTGCTGTTTGGGGGGGGGGGGGGAGGCTTGCCTCACGCCTCTTGGGCCGCCCCCTCCCTGCTTTTCTTGAACAGACCCTGGGAGTGTGGCCGACCGCTGCGGTCCAGCTCTTTGCTCCGGAGGTATGGGAGGAGGAAAGAGCGCGCAGCAGGGCGGGGGCGGCACCACCAACCCTGGGACGTCCGAGGCGAGGCACCGCCCGCCCACGTTGTGGTCCTCACGTTTCCACTCGTGAAGGCGGGAGTCGGGGGAGACCTAAGTGAGGGAAAGAGGGGCGAGACGAGAGAGTGCGGGGAGTTTTCCCGGCTATAGACGCTGACTGGGAGGCGGCGGAAGGTCAGCAGTTCGAATCCCGAGTACTGCAGGAGACGGAATGAGCTCCCGTCTTTGTCCCAGCTCCTGCCAACCTAGCAGTTCGAGAGCAAGAGACATTGCAAATATATAAATAGGGACCCCATTCGGTGGGAACGTAAACAGCGCTCCGGTGTCTAGTCATGCCTGCCACATGACCACGGAAACGTCTGAAGTAGCAGCAGACAGCGCTGGCTCTCCAGCTTTGAAACAGAGATGAGCACTGAACCCTAGAGTCGGATACGACTGGCTTTCGAGCAAGGGAAACCTTTACCTTTAGTTGTGTGAGAAATGCGTCCTGAAGAAGTAACTTTCACCCTAACTAACCCGCTTCCTCTTACACCAAGGCGACGGTGGGGGGGGGGGGGGGAGCCAACCATTAAAGTAGGCTCTCTCTGCTCCTGCTCGTTGGAAAGACCCAGCCAGGAGGAGGAGGAGGAAGAAGAGGGGAGGCGGCTTTATATTCTTTCCCATTCCCACAAAGATCGCTTGTGATTTTCCCCCCTCTGGCTGCTGCTTTTAAAACCTGAGCAGGGAGGGAAGAGGGGGCCGGGGGGGGGGACGAGAGAAAAGTTTGATTAGTCTGGGGAAAGAGTGGAAGGAAGGAAGGAAGGGCCGTCCGCCCTGCAGAGAGAGAGAGAGAGAGACCACAGGACTTCCCAAGCAACGGGGGCTGCTTGGGTGGATGTTGCTCAGCGGCCTCTGATGGGGACGTCGGGCGGGTGGTTCCCTGGCCCTTCCCTCCTCGACGACCCTCTCTCGTCCGAGGCGGGTAGTAGTAGCCATGAGCACCCGGGAGATGATCGAGCTGAAGGACCTGGGGCTGGAGAAGCAGCTGGACCTGACCCGGCAAGAAGAAGGCCCGCGCCGCCGCCGCCGCCCCCCCGAGCGCCCCGTCCGCCTGGAGCGGGCCAACGCCTTGAGGATCTCCCCGGGGAAAGTGCCCGAGATCCTGAGCCGCGTGCGCCAGATCCGCCTGCTGGGCGCCCAGAGCGATCCCAAGCTGACCGAGGAGCTGGGCGAGGGGCACGTCTTCAAGCCCTGCGCTCAGAGCCAACCCACCTGGTGCGATCTGTGCGGGGAATTCATCTGGGGCGTCTACAAGAAGCGCCTGCAGTGCACCCGTGAGTAGTACCGGTAGTACCAGCCAGCCTTCCGCGAGCGAGCGAGCGAGCAGCACGTGGCGGCCCTTGGCCAGGCTTTGTGCCACCCCCGGATGATCCCTGGTTTGGCCTGAGAGGGAAGCAGCAGCCAGGAGGGCGGGGAGCGTCGACCACAGCAGGGGAGCCAGGTGAAACTCGGAAAATTAGAACATCGTGCCAATGCCCATTCATTTCACTTAAAAGGTGAAGCAAATATAGGAGATAGACTCACTACATGCAAAGCCAGAGATAGACTCCTACATGCAAAGCCAGAGATAGACTCACTACATGCAAAGCCAGAGATGTCATGCCTTAATGTGTTATAATTGTGATGATCATGGCGTACATGAGATTATGTGGTACATAAAATCGGGGAGGGGTTGGGGTTTTCATAAGCTGAAAGCCATAAGCATCAATATTATAACAAAGTAAGGCTTGAACTATCTCGCTTTGCATGCAATGAGTCTCTCTCATATTTGTTTCACCTTTTAAGTTGCATTACTGGACTGAATTAACATTTGCACGATACAGTATTCTAATTTCCCGAGTTTCACCTGTAGTCGAGCAACAGTACTTTAGGATGTTGGAGGTCTCCCTAGGTTCCCCCACAGAGAGCAGCAAGTCCCTTTTTTTTCCTGGTGCAACATCCCCTCTAGGCCAGACAGGGACTGCAGTAGCTTAGTGGTTAAGACGCTGGACTTGATGACTGGAAGGTAGGCAGGTCAGCAGCTGGAGACCCAAGTGCTGCCTGACACAGAGTGAGTTCCCATCTCTGTCCCAGCTCCTGCCAACCTGGAAGTTCAAAAGCAAGAAAGATAAATAGTAGATAAATAAGTACCGTTTTGTCGGAATAGGTAACAGCATTCCGTGTGCCCTGGTATCTAGTTCATACCTGTCAACTATCCCGTTTTTCCCAGGAAAACCCCTTATTTTTATCCCTCTTCCCACCCCCTCCCATTTTATTAATTTCCCCGTATTTTCCCTAATTTTTTTAAAAAAATATCCTGACCGGAGGCCTCACAGGTGAAGCTGCAGTATTTTTTCCGGCCACCAGAGGTCACTGTGTGGCAGGCTTTTCGCTTGTGGAAGGAGAGAGAGAGGGGTGGGGGGTGGGCATTCTGTAGTTTCTCTTTCCCTTTCCTGCCATAAGGCTACTTCGTTTTTGCTGATGGGATCAGGAGTCTACTCTAGGTGAGCGATATATTTCATATATGCAGGGGAAAATCAATGGGAGGGGGGTTGCCTGATCACTATATGAGAGAGGGGGGGGGAATTAATCCCTTGCTCCTCCACACTAATTGGGGGGGTTTGCCTGATCACTATATGAGAGAGGGGAGGGGAATTAATCCCTTGCTCCTCCACACTAAATGGGGGGGGGGGTTGCCCGGTCACTATATGAGAGAGAGAGGGGAAGGTGAATTCACTATATGAACTGATCACTTTTGAACTGCTAGGATGGCAGGAGCTGGGACAAAGACGGGAGCTCATTCCGTCCTGCAGTACTCGGGAATCGAACTGCTGACCTTCTGCCTCCCAGTCAGCATCTTAGTCACTTAAGCCACTGAGTAAACAAGAAAGAAAACAAAACAAAAGTCCCCCAAGAAGATGGGGAAAGGGTTCTTTGGCCCATACAGCTTTGTGCCCATTGCATCTACAATACCATCTAGCCATCTTATTTTTGGCCACCCCCTTCTTTTGTCCTCCACCTTTCCCAGCATCAAGGCCTTCTCAAGTGAATCCTCTCTTCTCATTTGATGTCCAAAGTACTTTAGCGTAATCTTTACTATTTGACTTTTAATGAGCAGTCATGGTTGATTTCTTCTAGGATCGACCTATTTCTAACACCACATTTCAAAGGCATCTATTTTTCTGCACTCAGCTTTCCTAATGGTCCAGCTCTCACACCCATACATTACCACAGGGAATACCATTGCTTTGACTATGCAATTTTTTGTTTGCAAGGTGATGCCTCTACTTTTCACTATGTTCCCCAGGTTTCTCATAGCTTGTTTCCCAAGCATCAGTCACCTTTTTATTTCACAGCTGCAATCACCATCTGCAGAGATCTTTGATCCTAAGAAAGTAAAATCTGCCAGTCGTATCCAACTCTAGGGTGCAGTGCTCATCTCCATTTACAGCCAAAGAGCCAGTGCTGTCTGTGTTTGCAGACATTTTCATGGCCATGTGACAGGCATGACTAGAGCCCAGCAAGTCACATGACTATATTTGGCCACACCCACAGATTTGGCCATGCCCACAGAGGGGTGTGGCCAACATTTCCCTTATTTTCAAATCCAAAACTTGACAGGTATGATCTAGTTATGCCTGCCACATGACCATGGAAACATCTGCAAACACAGACAACACTGGTTCTTTGGCTATAAACGGAGATGACCACTGCCCACCCCCCAGTTGGATATGACTGGCTATCTAGCAAGTGCAACCTTTACCTAGGCCAGACAGAAATTCATCAGGGGTAGCCTCCCACACAGGAGCTGCTACAGGTACAGGAACCCTACAGGAGAAGGTTGGCAAATTTAAGATAACAGAGATAAAGGGTCCATTAAAATGGGATGTTGTAGTGGATTGAGTGCTGTTTGACTGTGTTGCATACTTGTTTTGAGAAGTTAAGTTCCTTAAGCATTGATGTTTGTGGCCCACATACAGTATGAATATTGAGCATTCTAGTAATTTTTTTCCAATATTGCCCAGTGGAGGAATTCACTAATTTTAAATTTATCTTTCACAGGCCCTTACTTGACACGGTAAACATATTAATTCAATTTCTTTTGAATGTGGTAAGGCAGTCTTGTTGATTTAGAGCATGGGTGCCCAAACGTTTCGGGCCATGAGGTTCAGATCCGGCCCCTGATGCTAATTCATCCAGCCCACGAAACCCTCATTGCTTCCGGAAGTGGAAGTAAAATGCTTCCCGGGCCATAATTTGGGCACCCTTGATTTAGAGGCCTGCTGGATTTTGTCCTGATGCCCCACAGTACCATTGAGCTTGACTGAACATCTATGTTTCCAAAGTTTGTACTTTCTGACACTCCATTCCAAAGCACCCATGGGGGTCCTCAGCTGATATTCACACTTTAACAGAGCAAAGCATTCACTAAGATGACTCCCAGGAGCTACACTATCTGGCTTGCTTTTTCATCTCCATGACTAGGTCAAATATGACAGTTAGGAGTGGTGGGGAAAGAATGATATTTGATGGTAGGCACTTTGGGTGACAAACCCATTTTTAATCACAGCTATTCCTAATCAGGAGACACCTGCAGGGCCTCATTCACTATTTGGGTGAATGAAACCAAAATCCTGACAACCAACAATATTTCCTGAACAAAGAACCCTGTTATCATGGAATGGAGGTTATGTTCTGTTTCGGAGCTGTATAAGTGATCCAGAAAATTAAACTTAGTGAAAATAAGGAGGGCAAAAGAAGTTCTTTAAAACCTTGCATCTTGATATAAGAGAACATTTGTTGCAGAGGTGAGGATCTCGCAAGTTCCCAGGTATTGTAGGACTGCATCTCCCAACAGCTCTAACATGTGTAACTAGTTATAAGGGAAGAAGAAGATTACGATTTAACATATGAAGAATTAGAGGTTGCTCACCCCTCATGGTGAGGATGGTGGAAGATAGGTGTGCGGTTGTCCATGGGGTCTTGAAGGGTCGGAATCGACTGTGCAACTGAACAACACCACCCCTCATTTATTTAAGGAAAGAAGGTTATGAAAAATAAGTTTCAGTTTGGGTGAATGTGTCTTTTAAAGAAAAGGTAGTTCACACAGTTCACTTGGAGCAGAGTTGGATTATTTTTGTTGTTCAGTCGCACAGTCAAGTCTGACCCTTTGTGACCCCATGGACCACTGCATGCCAGGCTCCTCCTCTGTCATATACCATCCTCCAGAGTCTGCCCAGTTCTATGCCCACCTGCATCAATGATGCCGTCTAACCATCTCATCCTCTGCTGCCCCCCTTATCCATTTGCCTTTGATCTTTCCCAGCATCAGGGGCTTCTCCAGAGAGTCCTCTCTTCTCATTTGGTGGCCAAAGTACTTGAGCTTCATCTTCAGTATTTGTCCTTCCAAGGAGCAGTCAGGGATGATTCCCTTTAGGATTGACTGATGTGATCTCCTTGCAGTCCAGGAGACTCAAGAATCTTCTCCAGCACCACAGTTCACAGGCATCTATTCTTCTACACTCAGCCTTCCTTATGGTCCAGCTCTCAAAGCCATACATTACTACTGGGAAGACTATTACTTTAACTATGTGGACTTTTGTAGGCAGGGTGATGGCTCTACTTTTTATTATGCTGCCTAGGTTTGACATAACTTGCAGTCACTGTCTTTTTATTTCATGGTTCCACTCACCACCGTCTGCAGTGATCTTAGATCCCAAGAAGATAAAGTCTGTCACTGCTTCCATTTCCCCCCCTTCTATTTGCCAGGGACTGATGGGGGCAGATGTCATGATCTTTGGGGGGTTTTACATTGTGCTTCAAGCCAGCTTTTACACTCTCCTTTTTCACCCTCATCAAGAGGCTCTTTTGATTTTCATCACTTTTTGCCAGTACAGTAGTGTCATCCGGATTGGATCATTATCTAATGTTAATTTTTCTCTCCCATTTGAACATTGTGTTTTGGGCACATGCATGTGCATGTATATGAATATAAATGTGGTGAGTTCATCTTAAACAGAATATATGCATAATGCTGGATGTCTAGAGATAATTTTAATATGAGCTTCTGGGAAAGAGGAGTGAAGGTTTGCCTTTATTCTGTCTGTTGGATTTGCATATGTCTCTGTTGACCACTACTATAGGAGCAGAATCCTGAGCTAGACAGACCTTTGGTCTGATAACTGAGTAACCTTATATTTTTCAGGTTGTAAGAAAACTAAACAACTGAAATCAGTTGACTTCACAATTACCCAGTGGTTAACACCAGATTCTGCACAATTACCTTATCCCATTGATTTTGCCTTAAACTGTGATTCCTACTAATCACCTTCCTGGAAAGCATCGGGTTGATATCAACAAAGTTACTGATTTAAAGGAATTCATCCAACCTAATCTGGATCTGCGTTGCTCATACTTGCTGAATTCTATGCCAGAGTTGCCTATGTGACGAAATGGCATACTGTAGCAATCACTGAAATCAAAACATACAAAATGGGCATAGTTCAGTTATTAAGATTAGAAGGTGATAAAACATTAGTCAAAATTACTGGTGTTTGTTTAAAGTTTGCATAACTTGCCGCAGCTAACTATGCTGCTGGAGCACATCTTATTCACATGCCTGGTTGTGTGCCCAAGTGCACAGCTGAGATGCAACTCATCAGTTAGCCATGATAAGTCACAGCAAGTTACACAGGCCTTACATGAACACTAATATAGTTTTGACCATTATTCTCTAAGAGATTAGTTCTATAAAAGTATCATGCTTGCATGATCAGCATACAAATACAGCAGCATCATTTCCTCCTGGTGATAAATCGCAGGACCAAAATACTGTAAATTAATTTGCAATTTACAAAGGTGCAGAAGAAAGTTAAGATGTAGTCACACACCCGTTACTGTTTAATAACCCCTTGCCTTCCATTGTCATCTAATGGTCCAATGGCCTTCCTAGTTGGGTTCTTACTTCTAATGTACTTAAAGAAGTCTTTGTTATTTCTCTGAGTATTTTTAGCTATACGCTCCTCAAAGTCTTGCTTTGCTTTCCTGATTGTTGCCTTGCATTTGTTCTGCTAGAATTTATGTTTCTGCCTGCTGTCCTCATTCGGACAAGCCTTCCATCTTCTAAATGAGCTTTTCTTGCTCTTGATCACTTCCCGAACAGCTCCTGTAAGCCACATCGGAGTCCTCTTGGACCTGGCAGTGCCCTTTTTCCTTTTGGGTATGCATTCCAATTGAGCCTCTGTTATTGTTTTTGTAAACAGCCTCCATGCCTCTTGGAGTGTTTGGACTCTCTCAATTTTCCCTTTCAGCTTCTTTTTTACTAGTTTCCTCAACTTTGGGAAATTTCCTTTTTGAAAATTTAAGGTCTCTGTGTTAGATTTTATCAGTGACTTGCGGTCTATGATCAAGTTAAACATAATTGAGTTGTGGTCACTGTTCCCTATTGGATCAGTCACATTAACATCTTGCACCAGATCCTGAGTATTACTCAGGATCAAGTCAAGGATTCTTTTACCTCTAGTTGGGTCTTCAACCATCTGTCCCAGGGAACAATCATTTAGCATATCTAGGAACTTTATCTCTTTATCATGTGCTGAACAACAGTTCACCCAGTCTATGTGAGGGTAATTGAAGTCTCCCATTATAACCAGGCTTCCCTTCTTGGATGCCTCCTTTACAACATTCTCCAACTGCCAGTCTCCCTCAAGAGTTTGGGTCGGAGGCCGATAGTATATGGCTACTGTTAGACCATCCTTGTGGCCTGGTACTCTTACCCACAGAGCTTCTAATGGTGACTCCAAATCACCTAGATATTCCAATTCATACAAATGAATTGTACTGTATACCACTCTGTCAAATGAAAGTATACCATCTTTCTTGTCTTGTCCATCTGGAGTAGGCTGGTGAACCTCCACATGATGTTGGACTCTATATCCCACCAGCATCATCAATGGTGAGAGGCAATGATGTGAGAGTCCAACAACATCTGGATGATCACAGATTCTCTACCATGAAGAATGGCTGAGATTAATTTGTCATCTCCAATTTATGATGACCCTATGAATGACTGATCTCCAGAATGTCCTGTCCTCAACAATCCTGTTCAGTTTTGTAAACTCACTTTCTTTACAGAGCCAATCCATATCAAGGACAGTTTATTCTGCTTTATTTCCTAATTTTATGTTCCACTCACCTATGATTATAATTATATCTTGTTTTGGTATGTGATCAATGTTTTCCTGGATGTTTGCATAAAAGCTTTAAATTTCCTATTCTTCAGCATCTGTGGTTGGGGCATGTACTTCATCTATGGTTATGTTGACATATTTTTCCATGGAGTCTGATTAACATTATTTGGTCAGAACTTGCATTAAAGCTCTTAACAGTCTGTGCTACATCTAGCCTGAATATTAGAGCCACTCCATTTCTTCTGGGTGTGTCATTTTCAGAGTAGAACACTTTGTCATTGTCTGATTGAAAACATCACTCTCATTCCATTCCACTTTAGTCTACTGACAAGAAACACTGCAGTTTTTTAAAAATTCAATTTCTTGCTTTACAATTTCTAGCTTACCATGATTCATACTTTTCTTGTTCCAGTTGTGTGTGTTGTTCAGCATTGGACTTTTCTTTTGTCTTGGTTATACACCAGCCACTGGTGGGGTTTCCCTGTAGATCGGGATTCTCAACCTGCTGCCCGTGGGCCAGATGCGGCCCCCACCGCCATTTCATGTGGCCTCTCACTGCCTCTACCACACCCAGAAGTGCCATGTGGTGGAGGAAGGGCAAAATGGCCATCCGCCCCCCTGAAGCTGTCTGAGGGAGTGTGACCCAGCCCCCGGCTTAAAAAGGTTGAGAACTCCTGCTGTAGATGGTAGCCTGTGTGAATGCGGAGAAGAACAAACTATCTCCCACATGATACAATGCACATGATGCCCCTTAACGTGCACTGAAGAGGACCTTATATGTTGGCAAGTGGAAATGCTGTTGATGTGGCCCAATATTGGGCAGATGTCATCTAGCCCTTTTAATTCCTTTTTGTTTTAGATGTGTTAATTTTAGCTTTGTACGTTATTATATGCTGGTGGTGCCTCTGACATGAATAAAGAAAAGCCAGCCATGAAACCTTATTTTAGCTTTAATCTAGTAGCATCATAAGCAATAGCTCTATTCATACTTTTCCTTTGCTCTTCCTTAGTAGCTCATTAAGTGTTTTCTGACATGTGAGGCTCATGTTTCATTTTGGTCTGTCTCATTGTAGGTTTTTTAAGGGAAAACGTTCAGCATGCCTTCTTCCATGCAGTATTAACGAAATTTAGCTTGAGTGTCACTGCTGTTGTCTGTGAAAGATCTTCTTCCAGCATCACCTTCAGTTATTGCTGCTGCCCAGTAGCTGGCTTCCAGAAGCTTCTCCACCCCCATTATTACTGGAACTATCTATTCTCTTCTGCTGATGTGGCCATTACTCTTGAAGAGGGTGGATACATCTTAATCCAGTGCCTTAGCTGTGAACATTTGACTTTGGTTGACCCTGCTAGGAATCTAGGCTCATAATATCTGGCCTCCTGGCACCTTCAAACCCCTTCACCATATTAAGTTGCCCTTCCAAGAAGGGGAAGTACAGTACTCTATTTCTCCAAGTCTGCTATTCACTAATACTTCTTCTGTACAGCATTGATGCTGAGACAGTGTTTAGTAATAGTTGTAGCAAAGCATCTTTGAAAGAAACTCCCCTTCATCAACTCCCCCCCCCCCCTGAAAATTAACCAAACTGAACCATGGGGTGGGGGGGGGGGGGAATAGCAATTACATTTATATACCACCCCACAGCACTTGTGCACTCTCTGGGCAGTTAAAAAGGTAATCAGCATTTTGCCTCCAACATTCTGGGTACTGTACTCATTTTACCAGCCTTGGAAAGATGGAAGGCTGAAACAGCCTTGATCCACATCAGGATCAAACTCAGAGCATGAGTAGAGTTTGGCACCAGTACAGAAGTTTACTACTGTGTGACAAGGGCTTTATAAATAAAATAAAGAGATATAAGCACAAAGAAGCAAATTGACTGTAATAATTTTAGGTAGGTAAAAGGTAAAGGTTGCTCTTGTTTAAAAGCCAGTCATTACCAACTCTAGGGTTCAGTGCTCATCTCTATTTAAAGCCAAAGAACCAGTGCTGTCTGTTTTTAGATTTAGGTGCATATCCTACAATTAATTATTTGAATGAAACGTTCCCTTTCATGTCTAGAGTACAGGTATGATAAACATTTTATTGAAAATTGTATTACTACCTCTAATGCAAATTAGACATGTATGGATAGTTTCTTCTAATTCTAATCTGTTAATGGTTGTGAGTATGGATCCTGGGGTAGAGCAACTCCAGATTAGCTAATCCACATTTACATGGTCTAATTTATGCAATTGCATGAGGTGTACATTCATTCAAAGGTACGTATCCCAGTAATATATTTTTAATCATAATAGAAATCACTTCTTACAGTCACTAGAGGGTGTCAGAGTGCATAAAGTCTTCTTCCCTCCTCCTCCTCCTTCAGGTGCCATATTGATTCCGGATATTGCTATCATCATGGCGATAGTTTTCCTATTCTTAACTCCTCAGAATAGTTCTTCCGAGGACATGCCACACCAGTCCCTCAGGTTCTTCATCAATGAAGTCCGTCTATGTCCAGGGCCTCCCTTCCCAGAGAACCTTCCTTGCAGAGCAAGTTAGAGCAGTCTATATTTTATGCCAGGGATTCTCAATCTACGGCCTGTGGGCTGGATGTGGACCACAGCACCATTTCATGTGGCCCTCCACCGCCCCCACCACACCAGGAAGTGCCATGTGGAGGAGGAAGGGCCAAATGGCTGTCCGGCCCTTAAAGGTAATCTGTCATTACCAATGCTCTGAGAACTCCTGTTTTATGTTGTTCCTCATGATATAGCCAAGCTTTTGGAGCTTTCTTTGCTTGATGGTCTTAAAGAGTTCTTGTTCTTTAGCCATTCGGCACAATACGTCTATATTAGTCACATGGTCAGCCTTCTTCCTTCCACAGTCTCCATTTATTGCCAAATTAGATGCTAAATAAGCAATAAAGCACTGTAATTAGAAAGGATAGTACAAAGGAAGAGAAGAGGCCATCACTGAACTAGTGAAAAAGTATTTGTTTAGGATTGCTAATTTTATTTTGAAAATAAGCCCTGATTCAATCCTTTGTTGAAGTACTGAAGAACCCGGTGCTGACTATGTTCCTTTGGACTGATATATCATTCTATAAGAAACAAATTTACACATGCATTCTTGCTAATCCCATGATGACAAAGAACATAGCCACACATCCTTTCCAAATCAAAATTTACTGGAACAAGAAATTACACAAAGCATGTGTAAAGAATAAATATTTTTTTAAATTAACCAGAGAATGGAAAGAGATAACATCTGCACAGTGTCTCATCACAGGTATACTGGACACATCTACACACGCATGGCAGCCCCACATAAAGCACATTGCAGGAATCCAAAGTACAGTATTGTAAGATGCTTTGGATCCTTTTGAGGATGAAAACAGGATGTACATATTTTACATAAATAAATCATTACAAAGCAATGTGTATCACAGTCTTTGATAAGGCCAATGGACAAAACATGTGGTAGTAAGTTAAGATGTGAAATAAATGTTCCTGTTTGGGGGGAATACTTTTTTTTTGGTACTTCAGTTCACCCCAATAAAGAGGCATGATGTCCCCACACTAATATAACATATTTATCACAAAATACTTCTTATAATGTATTCATGGCAATGTACTTAAAGGGACACAGAACGAGCCATCCTGAAGAATGTGATGACTGTGAACATATTCAGGGGTCCCCTGGGCAACAATGGTAGTGCCCTGTCACTGGATTCTTCCATTCAGAATGGACCACCGGATTGCTTCTAAGTCCAATGAAAAAGCATAAGTAATTATATTTCTAAGTCACACCAGTATTTATAGAGAACTCAGAAAAGCATATTTCCACAGATGTTCAGTTATGATTCTGCTCTAGCCATAAAGAGGGAAATAGAAAACATCAAAGCAATTTCCACAAAAATAAAGAGGGCTTGGGGGGCACCTTTCAGACTATCAGTTTATAAAATGATTTTTTTAACTCCCAGATTTGTTTCTCATATGCCTGGAATTGTTGGAGTGTCCAGATCAAACATGCAGATACTAAAGCCTACACAAATTAGGCACTTTCCTCTGTTGGACATGATGTTATGCCCTATAATCATGTGGTTGGCATGAGACATTCTTCCCATATGAGTTTATATCCCAAGTAGAAGTTCCAGCCAATCCAAGAAGAAAATAATTTGTGTCGACTGTCTTTTAAAACGAGGCCTTTATCCTAGCAGGCGGCAGAGTAATTGCCATGAGAAAGTGATGCCTTGGGACAGAGAGGCTCTTTCATTTCATTTCCTTTGAAGCAGGACTGTGGTGGAAATCACCACCTTCTCTCTGTCGTCTCTATCTATGCATTTATCGAGAATCATGGACAATAGCCATGGAGGGCTCTGACTCTTTAATAAGACATCTTAGAGAATAGCCCTACTTAATATTGTCAGCACAAAGCCAGATAATTATAGAAATGTGATATTCTAGTAAGATTCTGTTGTGATTACATGCTTCCCCAAGAGCAAATGGTCTAGCTAAAGATCTGTAGGTTTTATAAGATATTTTTGGGACAGAGGGGACACTTAGAAATGCAGGATGGAAGTCTTTAAATACCGGTTGATATTATACTTCAGTTTTGTTCTTTTCATAGCAGTTGGATGAAAGGCAGTGCTGGACAGTTTGTGACCTAACTGACATATGGTACAAGTGATTCAGATATTACCTTCCTCACCCCAAGTCCCCTGCTGTAAAGCATATGTATCTAACGTACAGTGTCACCTGATATATCCTATTTCATACACAGATATGTGTCATATGGTGACTCTTTGGAAATGCATAACCTTTCACAAATTAAACTTCTTTGGTTCTTTTCACACCCCAGCTTTGCCGTGTTGTCCTATAGGTAAAGGGTAAAGGTCACCCTTCCTTGAAAACCAGTTGTATCCGACTCTAGGGTGCAGTTCTCATCTCTGTGTTCTGTGTCTTTATTTTGTTTTCCTCAGACTGCAAGTTCATCTGTCATTACCGATGCCGTGCCTTAATCCGGCTTGATTGCAGTGGTCCCAGACAGCAAGATGTTGATCATAATGAAATCAATGAGCAGACAGTGGAAAAAGATACCAATGTGGTAAGAAGGAAGAAAAATTCAGTTCTTGAAGTAAAAAATACCATGGTTGTGTGGGTTTTGGTTTGTTTGTTTGTTTTGTTTTTGTTTTGTTTTTTGCATTGAAGAAAATATGTCTAGAATCACATAGAACAGTGATGGTGAACCTTTTAGAAACCAAGTGCCCAAACTCAACAGGCTGCTATCAGGGTTGCAGAGAAGTGGGGCAAACTCTTTGCTGGTGGGAGGGAGGAAGCACTCCCATTGGGCTGCTGGGCAGAGAAGCAGGGCGAACTCTGTGCTGGGGCGACTACGTGCTTGTCCACAGAGAGGGCTCTGAATGCCCCCTCTGGCACAAGTGCCATAGGTTCATCACCACTGGCATACAACTCCTTATGACAACTGTGACAAAAACGTGCAATCATGTCAAAGAGCATGATTTTAACTCGTTACATTTCCAAATAAAGGATCTTGGTTAGAAAATGAGAAAAAGCTCAGGTTGCAACCATGAGGACCCTTCTCATTTTCTATTCCAAAAAACAGTTTTGTTAAGTATCCAAGTGTGCAAATGTTACCACCCTCAAAATATTTGGTCATCTACATAAGCATTCTTCTCTCTTTGCAAAATATGCATTCAATCTCTTTCATCTTGACTACTTAGTATAGTATGAATCACATTGAAAATAATAGATTTTTAAAAACTGCATGAGAGAATCTTGCTACGTGGGAAACTTTTCTTTTCTTTGAAACTGTACAACAGTTAGTTTTCTTTTTCAGTACAAGCTCAGACTTAGCAGAAAGAGAAAGAGGATAATAGATTTCCACACGGCTATGGCAAATTTGGTTTCATCCTGTTACAGCAGCTGTGTCACTTGTGCCTGGTATTAGATGCTGCCAATTTGCCCCTGGAAGCAAGAAGTGCTGAAAACGCAAGTGGTCGGAGACACTAGCCAGCTGAGACAGTCCCTTGCCAATTAATACATTACCACATACTGGAGGGTGTAAAACAGGGGTTCCCAACCTTTTTACATCGTGGGCCGGACCATGTCCCATGGAAGCAGGCACACTTACAGCTGTCGTAAATATGACCACTTCCATGTTTATGACAGTCACGGGCGCATTTATGGCTGATGTAAACACATCCGTTTCCACTTCTGGTGCGGTGGTGGTACAGGTCACCTGAAATGGTGCCATGGGCCAGATCCGTCACACAGGGCATAGGTTGAGAAACCCTGGTGTAAACCCTGCTGTGGAACCACACTGCCTAGCAACAGCTATTCCCAAAACAAAAATAAAGGCATGCATAAATAATCCCTGTATAGATCTCTGGAGGTTCCCCAGAGAAGTACCGTATATGCTTGACTATAAGTCGTCCCGAATATAAATCGAGGTACCTAATTTGGACCTCTAAAACTAGATTGACCCGAGCATAAGTCGGGATGGAAAATGCAGCAGCTGCTAGTGAGTTTCAATAATTGAAATACATGAAAATGCAGTAAAATTAATTAATTTAGACATTTGTGGGTATTTATTTTATTTTTATTTCTTTATTTTATTTATTTAAATTTATATGCTGCCCAATCAGGAGAACCCAACTCAGGGCGGCGTACAACAGTTAAAAATGTATAAAACCAGATTTTAAAATCCCAAATAGCCCACTCACTTCCCCACCCTACTACCCCCCACCCCAATTAAAAGAATAAAAAGGAATAAAAGGGAAGGGGGGGATACAACAACACAAAGGAAGGGATATTAACTAAGTACCAACTGGGGATGAGCCAACAGGCTGGAGCCGTATTCCCATTAAGGCCCCATACCTGCCCTGCCAGCCAGGTTTTCAGACTTTTCCTGAAGGGCAGCAGTTCTGTCTGTAGCCTCAATTCTGTTGGAAGGAGGTTCCAGAGGGCTGGTGCAGACATGGAGAAGGCCCTTCTTCGTGTGCCAGAGAGGCAGGCCCCTCTAGCTGAACGCATAACTAAGGAGCCCCTTTTGGTGTATGGGACCGAAGACAATGAAACAGCCGAAAGGTTGGCTTAACACAGGTTTATTGCATGATGATCCGGAGGAACATGTGGTAATGGCGGATGGGTAGCTCAATATATACAGCTGGCTATACATTTGAATGTGGCTCGTTGACAGTCTATTGGTTGCTGCCTGCGTGACTTCATAGAAGGTCACGCCCTTCTTGTCCAGGTGTTGAGGTGGCGGGAATCTTCCCGCGCTGCTGATCCAGGGTGAATCTGAGCCATGAGAGCTGGACGCTCGCTATTGCCATCTAGTGGTCACTAGCTCGCGTCCTCTTATAGGGGTTACAGTGATACAGCTGAAGGTTATAATGTTGCACACAGAAAGGTTACATTGTTACCACATGGCTAGGTACATTGTTAAAGGCACAGCTTTACAGAACACAACATCCCTCCCCCCTAGGATGAGACGAAGTCTCTCAGCCAAGATGGCTTATTGCAAGTGCGTTTGGGCCGTGATGTGGGCTGACCTGCCCCGGGGGCACTACCGCTTCTTTGTTCCCTGGTCCCTTGTCCTGAAACGGGAGAGGGAGACTTGTTAGCTGCTTGCCGTGGTTTGGCGGCTTTAGGGGAAGGGAAAAACTCCATTGTGGGCAGACCGGGGGCGCTCGGGGCTAACGAAAAACCCCTCTTCTCGCTTGGACGGGTGGGGGACCACTCCGAAAAACTCCCCCGGCTCTGAAAATCAAATCCTAACTCAGTTGGGGTATCCGTATTTGTGGGGGAATCCCGCGAGATATGTATGGGGTCGGGTTCCTCCTCCTCCGAAAGATCCCGCAGGATATCTATGAGAACAGACTCCCCTTCCTCCCCCCTTGGTGGGGACCCGCGGCCCCCCTCTCCTCCCCCTTGGGCTGAACGGGTGGGGGAGAACCCTAACGTTGAGTTTTGTTCCTTTTGGTCTGCGCCCTGCTCATCGGGGACCCTGCGCCGGAGCTGGTCCACGTGCCGCCTCCACAGTAAGCCTGTGCTGGTCTCCACGCGGTACGACACGGGGCCGGTTTGCTCCACGACAACGCCCGGTACCCAGGCTGGGCCCGTGCTGGCGTAGTTCCTGCAATGCACAGGGGCGCCTACGCTGAAACTCTTTGTGGCCTCTAGCCCGATGTTCCTTCCCTTGTCTTCTACTCTCGTGGGGTCTAGCCTAGTGAGGATGGTGGTCAGTTTCCTGCGCATTAAGAGCTCTGCGGGGGAGTATCCTGACGCCAACGGGGTCACCCTGTAACCTAGCAGAAACTGACACACTTGTAGGTTGAGATCCCCGGGGCCCATGCGCCGCAGCACGTCCTTCGTGGTGCGGACGAGGCGCTCTACTTGGCCATTGGTGGCCGGATGGAAAGGGGCAGAGGTGATGTGCCGGATGGCGTTAATCTCCGTGAATGCCCTGAATTCAGCGGACGTGAAGCAACTAGCGTTATTGCTAATTAGGGTGTCGGGTATGCCGAACGTGGAAAAAATTCTCCGCAAATGCTTAATTGTCGCGGCCGAGGAGGTGCTCGTGACTGGGATGACCTCCAACCACTTGGAGAAAGCATCCACAACAAGGAGAAACAGAGTTCCTCGGAACGGGCCCGCGAAATCTACGTGTATCCGGGACCACGGCCCCTTAGCTGCGTCCCACTCCCTGTGGGGAAGACGGGCCTCCTCTGGTCTGGAGCATTGGCAACTCTCACAAGTGCCGACCATGTGCTCGATGTCAGCGTCTAACTGGGGCCACCAAAAATAACTACGGGCCAGCGCTTTGGAGCGCACAATTCCGGGGTGGCTGACGTGCAGCAGTTTGAGCACCCGCGGTCGTAGGGACGTGGGGATCACTACCCGCTGGCCCCACAGAAGGCACCCCCTCTCTAGGGACAACTCTAGTTTTTTTCGGAAGAATGGGTCGAATTCCGCTGCCGGGGAAGACGCAGGCCACCCTTTCTGCACCCATGAGCAAACCTTCGCCAAGGTATTGTCTTTGCCGGTCGCTTTGGCGATGTCGGCGGGCAATATTGGGGGTGAGTCTAGGACCTCTATCATCAGTACCTGGTGGTCTGGCTCCTCCCCGCCCACGTGGCTGCTATCCTGGGGGAGGGGGGATCTCGACAGGGCGTCCACATGGCTAATTTCCCTCCCGGGTCTGTACACCAACGCGTGCTGGTACGCATTGAGGAAAATGGCCCACCTAAGCATCCTCGGGGACAGGATCTGTGGCGTGGGCTTATCTGCAGTAAAAATCCCTAGCAGGGGTTTGTGGTCAGTCACAATGGTGAAAGGGCGGCCATACAGAAAATCGTGAAATTTTTTCGTCCCCGCAATTATCGCTAGCGCTTCCCTATCTGTCTGTGCGTAATTTCTCTCCGCTTGGGACAGGGACCTGGAGTAGAATGCTATCGGGGCCTCCCTTCCGTTTTCTAGCACGTGGCACAGCACCGCCCCCACCCCCACCGGGGATGCATCACAGATCAGGACCACCGGGCGTTTGGGGTTGAAATGGGTCAGTATGGCATCAGACGCCAGGAGATGTTTCAGTTCACTAAATGCCCTCTCTTGGTCGTCGCCCCACTTCCATGCCTCGTCCTTTTTAAGCAGTTTGTGTAGCGGTTCAGCCACTGCTGCCTTCCGGGGGAGGAAGGAGTGGTAAAAGTTAAGCAGCCCTAGGAACGACTGCAGCTCGGCCTTGGAGTTGGGGCGAGGGGCCTTCTTAATGGCGGCCACCTTAGATTTGGAAGGTTTTATCCCCTCAGGAGTCACACGAAACCCCAGGAACTCAACCTCGGTCGCGAAGAAGACGCATTTGTCTTTTCGCAGTCTCAACCCCGCCTTTTCGAATATTGCCAGAACCTTTCCCAGTCTCTTTGCCAATTCAGCCCGACTCCCCCCCGTTATCAACACGTCATCAAAATAAGGCAACACCCCCTCTAGCCCCTTCAGGAGGCGTTCCACAAGTGACTGGAAAATTCCAGGCGCCGAATTTACGCCGAATTGAAGGTGGGTCACCTGGAACGCCCCCTTATGAGTGACTATGGTCTGTGCAGCAGCTGCGGCAGGGGACACCGAAAGCTGCTGGTAGGCCTGTGCCAAGTCGAGCTTAGCGAAACACTTTCCTCCGTGCAACCTGGCAAGCAGATGGCTGACTACCGGCACCGGATATGCATTAGGGCGGATCGCCTTATTGATGGTGCACTTGTAATCAGCGCATATGCGGACCTCCCCATTGGCCTTTAGTGCTGTTACAATTGGAGTTTCCCACTCCGCAGAATCAACAGGAACAAGGATCCCCTGGCCCACCAATTTGTCCAGTTCCGCCTCTATTTTGTCCTTGAGTGCAAACGGCACCCGGCGCGGTTTGAGTCGTATTGGACGGACCTCCGGGTCTAGGTCGAATGTCACTGGGGGCTCCTTGAATTTCCCCAGTCCTTTTTTGAAAACTTCGGGGTGCGCGTCGCACACCTCCTGCACCGGGTCAGTCCCAACGGCGTGCACCCCCCCCAATAAACAAACCCAGGGGCTGAAACCATTGAGTTCCGAGGAGACTGCAATCCCCCCCTTTAAGCACGACTAGGGAGAGGGCCGCGGCGTGCTTCTTAAATTTGACCTGAAATTCTCCAACCCCCAACACTGGAATACTGTTCCCTTGCACGTCCCGTAGCGTGGACCTCAACGCTTTGAGCTTGGGTCGCATGTGGGGGGCAATTCTCAAAAACTCCCTCTGGGAAATAATTGAATATGAGGAACCCGAGTCAATTTCCATCCTAATGGGAACCCCTTGCACCAGTACCTCAACAAAGTAACGGGGGTGTCCCGCGGACACGCTGAATACTGGGGCGTCGTCCTCGTTGCCGTCGGAGATGCGGCCCACGCCGTCCCGCTTTCTCATGGCCTGGGCGCCGTCTTTGGGTCTCGTCGGGCGGTCTTGTCCCGTCGAACGGTCCGCCGAGCTCCTCCGGGCCTCGCGCCTTTTTCTGCATACTTTGGCGATGTGCCCGCGGCGGCCGCAGTTGTGACACTCGGCCTTTCTGAACGGGCATTTGGCACAGCCGTCGCACCGCCGGCCCTCTTTCCGGACCCTCCGGACGTCCTCGTCGTTGCTGCTCTCTGCGGACGATTTCGAAGTTCGCCGGGCTGCATGCACCGATGTCTCTGCCTTGCTCGTCTTCGGCCGCCAGTCCTGGAGCTCTTGCACCCCAGCCTTTGTGGCTTCCGCGGCCTGTGCCGCTTTCAGGACCTCCTGCAACGTGGGGGGTGGCTCTTGGTTCATCAACGTGCGCTGAGTCTTGGCGTCGTTCAGGCCGCATAGCACGCAGTCCCTGAGGGTGATTTCAGCGTTCTCCCATTTACACGGGCTGGCAGCCAGCCGCAGGGCCGCCACGAAGGCGGCGACCGTCTCCCCGGGCGCCTGTACTCGCCTCCAGAACGCGCTCCGAGCGGGAAACATCGCCGTCGAGGGCCGGAAATACTCGCGCAGCATCTGTAGGAGCTCTTTGGCCTTGAAATCGCTCACCCTCTTCGGTGCGATCAGGTCCACCAAGGTCCTTTTGGTTTCTTGTCCAAGCATCCTGGTGAAGATGGCCCTTTTCTTTGCCTCATCCGTGACTTCGGCTTCGACCAGTGCTCCCTGGAAGTCCATTTCGAAAATCTCCCAGTCTCCCGGTTTCCTGATTTCGAAACCGGCGCACGTCTTGGTCCCGTGGGCAGCCATATCCCACCTTCGTCGCCAATTTGGTGTATGGGACCGAAGACAATGAAACAGCCGAAAGGTTGGCTTAACACAGGTTTATTGCATGATGATCTGGAGGAACATGCGGTAATGGCGGATGGGTAGCTCAATATATACAGCTGGCTATACATTTGAATGTGGCTCGTTGACAGTCTATTGGTTGCTGCCTGCGTGACGTCATAGAAGGTCACGCCCTTCTTATAGGGGTTACAGTGATACAGCTGAAGTTTATAATGTTGCACACAGAAAGGTTACATTGTTACCACATGGCTAGGTACATTGTTAAAGGCACAGCTTTACAGAACACAACACCCCTCCAGTCCACTCTGGTTAGACGGGCAGGCATTCTTGGGGCGATGCGGTCTCTCAGGTATCCTGACCCACTGCCATATAGGGCTTTAAAGGTCAAAACCAGCTCCTTGAATTGCACCCAGAGGCAAACTGGTAGCCAGTGCAGCTCCTGGAGTAGTTGGGAGGCACGGGCATAACGCCGACATCCCATCACCACCCGTGCAGCTGCATTCTGGACCAGTTGCAGCCTCCGAATGGTCATCAAGGGCAGCCCCATGTAGAATGCATTACAACAGTCCAGTCTGGAGGTGACCAGAGCATGAGTGACCATGAGTAAGGAGTCCCGGTCCAGGAGCAGGTGCAACTGGTGAATTATTCTAAGTTGAGTAAAAGCCCTCCTGGCCACGGCCACCACCTGCTCTTCTAGCAGTAGTCGCGAGTCCAGGAGGACCCCTAAGTTGCGCACTGGGTCTGTCTGGGGCAAGACTGCCCCATCCAAGACTAGAGGTGGTAGCTCACTGGATAACCCTGGACCCCCAACCCAAAGCCACTTGGTCTTGTTTTTGTGTGTTTACTTTGACCCAAGTATAAGTCGAGGCCCATTTTTGGACCTCATTTTGGGGGCTAAAAACAACAACTTATACTCGAGTATATATGGTACATCTTTTATGTTCTTCCTTTTTAAAATCTTTTCCTCTTTACTGCCTTGTAACATAAGATTCATAATATCCATAAAAGCCCTATTGATTGGTATTTTCCTTTCACTGCTCATGTTTCTACAAGGAGTTCTAGGGACGACAGTTGTAACGAGAGATTTAAGGTTAAAAAGTCAGTATGTCCACAAAACTAAAATTGTCTATTACAAAATATTACAAAATGGAGTGATGAGTACACACTTGACAGCCTTAAACTAGGGCTAAAGAAATGGAGGATAAGTAACTAGTACTTGCAGTGGCTTTATATTACCACTAGTATCTGAGACAATATACCCATATGTATAAATTGCAGTGATGTAAGAATGGGAAGATGCAATCACACTTCTGCAAATGAGAGGCTTGGGATTCTCATAGGCCACATTGGGCTAGTCTGAAGAAAAACATAACATTGGACTAGAGATGCATCTCCTCTGATCTAGCAAGGCTGTAACAACAGAATTGTCAAAATGTAATCCAGGACACTAGGGACAGCTGGGGTGGGTGGGGGTTAATTCCATTTTACTAAGAATCTGCTGCTTTGGTACAAATCTTTGTGGCTGGGTCAACCTATGCAATGAGATGAAATTCATGAGTTCACACTCAGCAGGTTGGAACCCCACTTTTTAATACTCACCCAAGACCTTGTTGTAAATAAATAAGTAGCACAGCAATAAAAGAAACATAACCTGTTTCCGATCTAGTGGCTTTCTTATTCCAGGGATTTCTTCTTTCGTGTCTAGACCAGATGTGAAACTACAAAAATGAAGTTGCCTTTTGGTGAATTTATTTACCAAGCTAAAGACTTGGTTGGTTATCTTGTGGAGAAAATCGCTCAGATTTGCTCAAAGTTTGACCCTGGTGTGGATACTATGGGTCCGGAGTTGACCGGTTCGCAGTCTTGCCATGTTATCTGGGATTGGTTTGATCCAGTTGTCCCTGAGGAAGTGGACAGACTCTTTGGATCTGTTTGCACCACTCCTTGCCCATTAGATCCATTGTCCATGTTGGTCAAGGTGTCCAAGGCGTGACAGGCAGTTGGGTTGGAGCAATAGTCAGTGCATCTTTGCGGGAGAGGATGTTTCCTGCACCATTAAAACATGCTTTGGTGCGCTCCCTCCTTAAGAAGCCAGTGCTCAACCCAACAATAATGGACTACTATCGGCCGGTATCCAACCTCCCCTTTTTAGGGAAGGTTTTTGAGAAGGCAGTGATGCGGCAGTTACAGGGGGTTCTGGATGTAGCGGATTATCTGGACCCCTTTCAGTCAGGATTCAGGCCCGGATATGGTACCGAGACTGCATTGGTTGTGCTGTTGGATGATCTCTGGAGGGACGGAGGTCATCTCTCCGTCCTTGCTCTTCTTGACCTCTCAGCAGCTTTCGATACTGTCGACCACGGTATCCTTCTGGAACGGCTCAGAGGATTTAGGATCCAGGGCACTGTGGCCCTGGTTTGCCTCATTTCTGAGGGGCCGGACCCAGTCAGTGTGTTTGGAGGATGGGATGTCCAGCCCTAGGCCTCTCCAATATAGGGTGTCTCAGGGCTCGGTGCTCTAGCCTCCTATTTAACATCTACATGAAGCCGTTGGGGGAGATCATCCATTCCCATGGGGTGAGGTATCATCAGTATGCAGATGATACTCAGCTGTATATCTCGGCCCGTGGTGATCCAAGCGATGCAGTCGGAGTCCTATCCGGATGTCTGGAAGCTGTTGGGGTCTGGATGGGGGACAACGGGCTTCAACTGAATCCCTGCAAGACTGAGTGGATATGGGTTGGGGCCCCCGTGTTATATCAGGAGCTACCATCTTTGGTTCTGGATGGGGCTATCTTACTCCAAACAGATCCGGGGCATAATTTGGGGGTCCTCCTGGACTCACAACTCCTGATCAATGAGCAGGTGGCAGCCATGGCCAGGAGGGCTTTTGCACAACTTCATGTCATACGCCAGTTACACCTGTTCCTAGATCAGGACTCCTTGCTAATGGTCATGTATGCTCTGGTCACCTCCAGACTGGACTATTGTAATGTGCTCTACATGGGGCTGCCCTTGATGGCCATTCGGAGGCTGCAACTGGTCCAGAATGCGGCTGACCGGGGGGTGACGGGGTGCGGACGTTACGCCCGTGCCTCGCCACTGCTTCAGGAGCTGCACTGGTTACCGGTGTGCCTCCGGGTTCAATTCAAGGTGCTGGTGATGACCTTTAAAGCCCTACATGGTAGTGGGCCAGGATACTTAAGAGACCGCGTCATCCCGAAAACATCTGTCTGTCCCAGCAGAGTGGACCGGAGAGGCTCCCTTATTGTGCCATCTGCTAGAGAGGCTCACCTCTCTAGCACCAGAAAGAGGGCCTTCTCTGTGTCTGCTCCGGCCCTATGGAACCTCCTGCCAATTGAGCTCTGACTCCAGACGGAGTTGCTGCCCTTTAGGAAAGAACTAAAAATCTGGCTGGAAAAGCAGGTGTGGGGCACTGGGGATGCGGTGACCCCCGCCTGCTGGCTGATATAGTATTATCGCTCCCTTGCTTTTTTTAGCTGTCGGGGTAATTTCTTATTGTATTTTTAATTGGGGTTTTTACTGGTTTTAAGTTTGTAGATTGTAGTACTGATTTTAATGTTGTAAGCCACCCAGTCGTGCTATACAAATGGGAAATTAAATTATATTCTGTAATTCCTTTTGCTTGAACCAGTGTGAGAAAGATTAGCCAGCACAACAAGGTTGCTGTTGCTTGTGGTATGTCTGATGGTGGTCTGAAAGTACCACAATATTTTGGGGAGACTCTTTCTGTGTAACCCATTCCAGGGATGAACAGTCAAAAATGACACCCAGTTCTCCCTCTCCAAGAGGTTACTGTTCAGGATACTGACACCTCATTCTGTATCAGTTTATGCTGGCTGATTACCAGTCTGTGTAGACCAGTGATGATGAACCTTTTAGAGACCGGGTGCCCAAACTACAACCCAAAACCCAATTATCACAAAGTGCCAACACAGCAACAGGAAAGGAAAGTAACACACCCATTGGGCAGAGAGGCAGGGTGAACTCTGTGCTGGGGGGAGGGAGGAAGCTCTCCCATTGGGTTGCTAGGCATAGGGGTGTGCTGAATGTGCTGGGGGGGGAGGAAGCATTCCCATTGGGCTGCTGGTCAGAGGGGCAGGGCAAACTCTGTGCTGGGGTGACTGCACGGGTGCCCACAGAGACATACCTGTCAAGTTTCAGGAAATTTCTGTCAAACCCCCGTATTTTACACTCTTTCCCGCCGTCATCCCATATTAGTCAGACTGCAATTAGACTGGAGTTAGACTGGAGGCCAGCACAGGATAAGCATAGCTGTCCAGTTTCCTGTTTTGGCCGGGAAATTTCCCTTATTTGACAGGAATTTCCCGAAACTTGACAGGTACGCACAGAGAGGGCTCTGAGTGCCACCCCTGCCACCTGTGCATACCTGTCAACACATGGCTCCGGAAAAAACAGGACCTGCGCAGGTTGCTTGTGCGCAGGTCGCTTTCCATGCATGCGTGGAAGGGTTTTACACTTGTGTAGAACCCTTCCACGCATGCATGGAAGCGCTCCGCCGCTTGCGTAGGGGCTGCGCGAGCGGCGGAGCGTTTCCACGCATGCGTGAAAAGCGTTTCCCCCCGCTGCCAAATTAGGGGTTTTTGGCAGCGCGGGGCGGGTTATGACGTCAATGTCAAATTCTGTGGTAATCCCAGCCAAATCGGGATGGTTGACAGGTATGCACCTGTGCCATAGGTTCGCCACCACTGGTGTAGACTAACTGAGGAGGCTGGTTATCAGGATTATTTCCACTGAATGACACCCAGGTTTGTTAGCGTTGTAGCCACAGGGCCCGCCCTCTGTTCCTTCACTGGCTATAGAAAATGATCCCACGCGCCTCATAGGATGTCTTTGCTTTAGTGTCTTGCACGGAAGACAAAGAAGGAGTCGCAATGAGGACTAACACAGGTTTATTGGTTGATGATCAGAACGAACATGTGGTAATGGCGGAGGTACATCTCATTATATACAGTAAGGTTACACATTTGAATCTTGTTGCACGACAGCTCATTGGCTGTCGCTGGCGTGGCCTCGCCCAGGCACGCCTCTTGCTGCAGTAGTATTAATCTCCATTGTCTTGCTGCAGTAGTCTTTATTTCCATTGTCATGTGGGGAAGTTTCCCGCGGCTATCCGTGATTGAGCAATTGAACCATGTGAGATTGAACGCTCGCCGCTGCCCTCTATGGGCTGCTTGCTCGCGTTCCTTACAGCTGTGATACATTGTAATATGAGGCAGGTTACATTCATTTACTTAAAGAAACAGTGTACATTCATACACAACATCCCTCCCCCCTAGGATGGGACGAAGTCCCTTAACCACTGTGGCTTGCCGCACATGCGTCTGGGGCGTGCGGCCGCTTGCCCTAACACAGGGGAGCCCGTGGCTCCTGGTTCCGCGCGGTCTCGTCCTGCAATGCAAAGTGGGGACCCGTTAGTGGTTCTGTTGTGAGGCTGCGTTGACCTTGCCTGTGGGGACGGGAATGGAATGAACAGTTGGGAAGTGAACCCTTGCCTACTGCCAGTAGAGCCCGGGGACCCACCTAGCACGAACTTCGGAACTGACGATGAGACCCTCGTGGACCCGCTATCTCCCGCTGCCTGTTCGGGGGTTTGGGGATTTGAGGTTGGCGAGATTTCGCTGGCCGCCTGTCTTTGTGGTGTTTGCCTTTTGGGGGCCGGGACTATGGTGTACTCTAGCATGCCCGAGCTGTGGGGACGGGATGTACCAGGGGCTGAACTGAAACCCCTCTTCTCGCTAGGACGGGTGGGGGACCACTCCGCTAACTCCCCCTGGTACGGGAAATCATAATCATCTTCATATTCGGGGACAAACTCATTCCTCTCTTTCAAAGTGTTCTCGGACGCCTCCGTGTCTCCCCCTTGGGTAATGCGGGTGGGGGAGGACCCTAACGCTGATTCCCCCTCACTGGTGACTCGCCTTCGGAGCTGATCGGCGTGCCGTCTCCATGTTAGCCCTGAGTTCGTCTTGACCCTGTAGGAAACTGGCCCCGTTTGCTCGATGATTGTCCCCGGCACCCACGCTGGCCCCGAGGCCGCGTAGTTCCTGCAATGAACCGGGTCCCCTGTGGAAAAGTTCTTGGAGCTCCCCCCCCCTAAATTTATATTTCTCCCCTCATCCTCCACCCTGGACGGATCCATCCGGTCAAACAGCGTTGCCGGGCGCCTCTTCATAAGCAGCTCGGCTGGGGAGAACCCTGAGGCTAGGGGGGTGGTCCTGTAGGTGATTAGGAACTGGCATAGGTGTAGGTTCAGGTCGCCGGGGCCCATGCGCCGCAGTGCGTCTTTCGTCGTGCGCACTTGGCGCTCTACCTGACCGTTTGTGGCGGGGTGGAATGGGGCAGCAGTAATGTGCCTAATCGCGTTCCTCTCCATGAAGGTTTGGAACTCGGTCGACGTGAAGCAACTTGCGTTGTCGCTCACGAGGACGTCTGGCAGGCCGAAGCAAGCAAAGAGCTTGCGCAACTGCTTTATGGTTGTCGCGGAGGAGGTGCTACTCACGGGGATTACCTCCAACCACTTGGAGTAGGAGTCGACAACCAGTAGGAACGTGGCCCCGCGGAAGGGCCCCGCGAAGTCGACATGGATACGGGACCACGGCCCGCGGGCTGTGTCCCACTCTCTATGGGGTAGTCGGGACTCCTCGGGCCGGGAGCTCTGGCAGCTCTCGCATGTGCCCACTAGACGCTCTATGTCAGCGTCTATCTGTGGCCACCAAAAGAAACTTCTGGCTAGGGCTTTGGACCGCACGATCCCCGGGTGACTGGTGTGTAGTAACTTCAGTACCCTTGCCCTTAATTTCTCTGGGATAATCACCCGCTGGCCCCAGAGTAGACAGCCCCTTTCCAGGGAAAGTTCCACCCTGCGCCTACAGAACGGTTTGAACGGTTCCTCTGGGGAAGTAGTGGGCCACCCTTTTTTCACCCATGAGCTAACCTGGGCTAGGATTTTGTCGGCCGCCGTTGCTTTGGCGAGGTCGGCCGGGACAATGGGGGGTGAGTCGAGGGACTCGATTAACATGACCTGGTGGTCCCGCTCTACCTCGCATGCGGAATCCCCCAGGTTAGGGAGGGGAGATCGGGACAGGGCGTCCGCATGGGAGATCTCCTTCCCTGGGCGGTAGACTATCTCGTATTGGTAGGCGTTGAGGAATATGGCCCAACGCAACATCCTGGGGGAGAGTATTTGGGGGGTAGGTTTGCCGGTAGTGAAGATCCCCAGAAGCGGCTTGTGATCAGTCACTACCGTAAACTCGCGGCCGTATAGAAAATCATGAAACTTTTTGGTCCCTGCAATTATGGCCAGTGCCTCCCTGTCTGTCTGCGCGTAATTGCGCTCAGCCTTCGAAAGGGACCTGGAGTAGTAAGCCACCGGGGCCTCCCGCCCGCTGTCTAACACGTGGCACAGGACCGCCCCCACCCCCACCGGGGACGCATCACATACCAGAACCACTGGCTTCCTAGGGTCAAAATGTGTCAGGACCGCATCTGAGGAGAGGAGTGATTTTAGTTCTCGGAAGGCTCTCTCTTGTTTGTCCCCCCACCGCCAAACCGCGTCCTTTTTTAGTAAGGCGTGCAGTGGCTCCGCAACCGATGCCTTCCTAGGCAGGAACGAGTGATAGAAGTTAAGGAGCCCCAGAAACGACTGCAGCTCCGGTTTTGCGGTGGGGCGGGGGGCGTTCTGTACGGCTGCAACCTTGGACTCTGAGGGCCTGATCCCCTCTGGGGTTACTTTGAAACCTAGGAACTCAACCTCCCTCGCAAAAAACACACACTTGTCCTTCCTTAGTCGAAGCCCCGCTTTCTCGAAAACTGAGAGGACCCCATCTAGTCTTTTAGCTAATTCTACCTCGCTCCCCGCTGTTATCAGCACATCGTCGAAGTATGGTAGAACTCCTGGAAGCCCCTTTAAAAGGCGTTCCACGAGGGACTGAAAGATCCCGGGGGCCGAGTTCACGCCGAACTGAAGGCGCGTTACCTTAAATGCCCCCTTATGCGTTACTATAGTCTGCGCAGCGGCAGCGGCTGGGGTCACTGAAAGTTGCTGATAGGCCTGGGCTAGGTCTAACTTGGCGAAACACCTCCCCCCATGGAGTGTGGCCAGCAGGTGGCTGACCACGGGCACTGGGTATGCATTTGGCCGAATGGCCTTGTTGATCGTACATTTATAGTCCGCACAAATCCTGACCTCCCCGTTTGATTTAAGGGCCGTAACAATCGGCGTCTCCCACTCTGCCGAATCAACTGGAACCAAAATCCCCTGCCCCACCAATTTGTCCAGTTCCGCCTCGATCTTGTCCTTGAGTGCGAAGGGCACCCTCCTCGGCTTAAGGCGGATGGGCCGGATTTCTGGGTCCAACTCGAATGAAACTGGGGGCCCCCTGTAAGTCCCGAGCCCCTTTTTAAAAACGTCCGGGTGCGCATTGCAAACGTCCTGCATTGGGTCAGTCTCTATGGCATGGATGCCGGACAGTTCTATTCCCAGGGGAGCAAACCACTGCGTCCCTAGGAGGCAACACTTCCCCCCCTTGAGGACCACTAGGGGCAGCCTTTCGGAGAAATTCTTGAACTTCACCTTGAATTTCCCCACCCCCAACACTGGGATCCCGTTTCCCTGTACGTCCCGCAGATGGGACCGCATGGCCCGCAACTTGGGCCGCGCCTCTGGGGGAATGCGCATGTACTCCCTCTGGGACAGTATGGAGTATGACGACCCTGAGTCTATCTCCATTTTTACGGGGCGCCCCTGCAACTGTACCTCCACGTAGAATCGCCGGTGCTCCAGGGCCACGCGGTGCACGCCGTCCTTGCCGTGAATGGTGGACACCTTCCTGGAACCGGCCGCCTTCCGCTGGTGGTGCTGGGGTTTGCTGGAACTGCCTTTGCTCTCGGATCGCCCGCGCCTGCAAACTCGGGCGATGTGCCCCTTTCGACCGCAATTGTGGCACTCGGCCTTGCGGAAGGGGCACCTCGTGCGGTCGTGGGCCGCGCCACAGCCGTCGCAGCGGCGGTCCTGCCGCTCTCGGTCTTGCCGCCGCTCCCCACGCTTCCTTACTCTCTGGACGCCGTCGTCCTCGCTGCTGTAGGAGTCCGCCGTTACGGACGAGTCGTCGGAGGTCTCTGGAGTGCCGGCGGGCGACCTAGGTGCCCGCCAGGCTGCCTTTGCTGGGGTCCGCCGTGCCGCTTGAACGGGGGACTTGGCTCGCTCGGACGCTGTGCTGCGGGCCTTGAACACCTTGACCCCGCTCCTGGCCGCCTCGGCCGCTTGCGCCTCTCGCAACACCTCATTGAACGAGAGGTGCTCGTCGCGGGTCATGAGCTTCCGTTGTAGCTCCTCGTCCCGCAGGCCGCACAGCAGACGGTCTCGCAGAGCCTGGTTCAGGTCGTCCCACTTGCAGTGCACGGCCGCCAGTCGGAGGGCCGCTGCGTAGTCGGACACGGACTCGCCTGAACGCTGGTCCCGCCGGTGGAACGCGACCCGGGCCGGAAAAATCGAGACGGGCGGCTGGAAGTGTGCCCTCAGCAGCTCCAGGAGTTGGTCGATAGGCACTGCTTCAACCTTCTTTGGCGCCACCAAGTTCATGAGAATGCGCAGCGTGGCCGGTCCCACCTGGGCCAGGAAATGGGAGCGAATCAACGCGTCGTCGTCGACGCCGGCTGCTTCCATCGCGTGCCGAAACTGGCACTCGTAGAGCTCCCACTGCTCAGGCTCGCTGACGTCGAAATGGTACGTCTTGACTCTGGGATTCGCCATTAATCCCATCCTCGTCGCCAATTTAGTGTCTTGCACGGAAGACAAAGAAGGAGTCGCAATGAGGACTAACACAGGTTTATTGGTTGATGATCAGAACGAACATGTGGTAATGGCGGAGGTACATCTCATTATATACAGTAAGGTTACACATTTGAATCTTGTTGCACGACAGCTCATTGGCTGTCGCTGGCGTGGCCTCGCCCAGGCACGCCTCTTGCTGCAGTAGTATTAATCTCCATTGTCTTGCTGCAGTAGTCTTTATTTCCATTGTCATGTGGGGAAGTTTCCCGCGGCTATCCGTGATTGAGCAATTGAACCATGTGAGATTGAACGCTCGCCGCTGCCCTCTATGGGCTGCTTGCTCGCGTTCCTTACAGCTGTGATACATTGTAATATGAGGCAGGTTACATTCATTTACTTAAAGAAACAGTACATTCATACACAACATTTGCATAGACTCCATCCAGGGTTACCCCAAGAGTGAGGTGGTTTTCTCTTTGCTGAGGACAAAAACCAGGGCGGCTCCTCCTTTAGTGCCGCAGCTTTCGATAAGAAAGGGGGAAGGGAAAAGAAGAGCTAAATAAAACCGGTTCACACTGAAGGAGGAGCCGTCACTGTACGGGAAAGGCTTGCTATGCCGGTCGGACGCGAACTGTGCCAAAACACTGAGCATTTATTAGCAAGCAAGCCGCCCTTATGGACTTGAGCCTCGGGCGTGGCTATGGGGGTGCGTGCGGCTGTGATCACTGTTTCTCTCATGGAGGTGTAAAAAACAGGAGATGGCACTACAGGGTTTCATGCTGTAAGTTTTTTGAAGCCAGTGGGCGCGGCCTGCCGCCATATTAGGTGGACCAAAACATTAGCAGACTTCTACCGTTTACGATTGCTTCTTGTGTTCGAGGGTGGGTGGGTGGATTGCTCTCCTCCCCTGGGTTGGGGGGGTGGGTTTGGGGGAACAAAAGGGGTCTGCCCCCCCAACCCTTCCAGAGCCAGGGGACCCGGCAGAGAGGGGATTCCCCCCGCAGGACACCCAGTTATTAAAGAAAAAACCAAGCGGTTTATTCTCTTCAATAACGGAGTGTTGGAGGGGGGTGGAATCGATCCCCTCTCCCGGGTCCCCTGGGTTCAGGAGGGTTGGTGGGGACAGACCCCTTTTGTCCCCCCCAAACCTCCCATACCCAGGGGACCAGGTAGAGGGGATCGATTCCACACACCCCCTCCCAAACTCCATTTTTAAAGAGAAGAAACCGCTTGGTTTCTTTCTTTTTAATAACGGGGTGTCCTGCGGGGGGGGGTATCCCCTATCTGCCAGGTTCCCTGGCTCTGGAAGGGTTGGGGGACAGACCCCTTTTGTCCCTCCAAACCCCCCCTCCCCAACCCAGGGGACCAGGGAGAGGGGATCGATTCCACACACACACACCAACACTCCGTTTTGAAAGAGAAGAAACAGCTTGGTTTCTTCTCTTTAAAAACGGAGTGTTTGGGGGGGTGGGGTGCGATCCCCCTCTCCGCTGGCTCCCCTGGGTCCAGAAGGGTTGGGGGGGATGACAGACCTCTTTTGTCCTCCCAACCCCAGGGGAGCCAGCGGAGAGGGGGATCGCAACCCCCCACCGAGTGATATTAAAGGGGAAACCCCGATTTACTTTCACGACTCCACACAATCAAAGCATCATAAGGCAATGTTTTGGGCCAACTAACATGGCGGACTGTCAGATTAGTTGGCTTCAAGTTTGTGAGTCATGTCATTGTTTTTTATACCTCCATGGTTTCTCTCACGTAGGCCAGGAGGGATGAGAAAGGGGCGGGGCGAGTGAGAAGGCCAGGCAGTCGACGCGGCCCCTCCCTCCAGCCAATCAGGGAACCGCGTGCGGCGTGTGTATACGTTTCAATCCCAACGGCTGCCGGGGGGCGGGGCGAAGCTAGGAGGCGGCCTCGGCTCGGCTGTGTGAAGAGTTCTCTCGCCCTTCGCGCGCCGGGCGAGCTTCTAGGGAGTGGGAACGCGCGGGCGCCTCGTGAGGGCTTTAGGCGGTTTCGCGTGAGGGGAGCAGCAGCCTCGCCTCCTCCATTTTGGCGCGGTTTGTGTTTAAAGAGCCACCGACCCACCCACCCCGTTCTGCCCCACCGCGAAGGAAGGAGGCGGTTCCGTCTTGTCGTGAGCCAGGACCCCCGCTCGCGCCCCTCTTTATTTCCCTCAATAAAACGGGGCAGAGATATTTTTTTCCGGCTGAAGCGACTGGAGGCTTTTCCGGGAAGCGAAAAAGGTCGGTTGGTGGGGTTTGTTTGTTTTTTTGGGCTTTGGGTGTCGGCCCGAAGGAGCGGCAAAGGGGAAACGGTCAGCGCCTGCTCCCCCCACCACGGTCGTCGTCGTCCCCACCCATCTCCGCGTTGAGTCTAGCCGGGCATGAGCGAGGGTGACGCGGCGGCTCCTCCACCTTTCGAGATGACCTGGAGCAGCACCACAAGTAGCGGCTACTGCAGCCAAGAAGACTCGGACTCGGAGCTCGAGCAGTATTTCACGGCCCGGACCTCCCTCATCCGCAAACCCCACAAGGAGAAGGTGAGTGAGTGAGGCATAAAACCGGACCCACCCACCCCCGGCTCTCTTTCCCTCTCTCGTTTAGGCAACCTAGGCATGGGGGTGTGTGTGTGTGGTGTTTCCGCCTTCAGCCAGGCTGTTGTTCAGCTCCAAAAATAGTAATTCCAAGCTGGCAGTGTAAAATGCACAGAGCTCATCCAGCCTGTGCCTTGGGGTGAGTTGGATTATTAAGCCCTGCGGTATGTTAGCCGCCCACCCCACCATTGTTAAATCTAGTCAGTGTGGGAAAGCTATGATGTATTTTTTTCCCCTTACCAACCGTTTTCTACTTTTGGCGTGTGTTTGGTTTATCTGGAAAACATTTTGGTGTGGGTAAGGTTTCCCTTGCTCGAAAGCCAGTCGTATCCGACTCTAGGGTGCAGTGCTCATCTCTGTTTCTAAGCCGAAGAGCCAGCGCTGTCTGCTTCTGCAGACGTTTCCATGGTCATGTGGCAGGCATGACTAGACACCAGAGCGCATGGAACGCTGTTTACCTTCCCACCGAAGTGGTCCCTATTTATCTACTTGCAATTCCTTGCTTTCAAAGTGCTAGGTTGGCAGGAGCTGAGACAAAGACGGTAGCTCGTTCTGTCCTGCAGTACTCGAGAATCGAACTGCTGACATTCCACCTCCTACTTTTGGTTAAATCATGGAGAATTTCAGAACATATGGAAAACCAAAGAAATGGTAATTATTTTTAAATGTTTCCTTCTTCACCAAGATTCCACAGTAGCTAGCAACTTATGCTTTAGAAGCAGCCTTAAAACATGGGTAAGAATGTGGCTCTAAGGACGCAATTCGATGTTGCAAAGCATTGTAATCAATAGGACAAATCTTCAATGTCTAGGCCAGACATGAAACTGCCAAGATGAAGGCTCTGTTCCTCTGCTAATGTGATTTATACCATCTTTTGCAAAAAAAAATGCCCCTTGTGCACTCTACAAGACTAGAATCCAGAGAGAGCAGAGAGTTGTTGTTCAATCACACCGTCGAGTCCGACCGTTTGCGACCCCATGGACCACCGCACACTAGGCTCCTCTCTCATCTGCAATCCCATGTAGTCCGCCCAGATCTACACCCAATGAATCAACAATGCCATCTAGCCATCTCATCCTCTACCGCCACCTCCTATTGCCTTCCATCTTTCCCAGCATCTGGGCCTTCTCCAGTGAGTCCTATCTTCCCCCGGTGGTTTAGTGGTTAAGACGCTGAGCTTGGAGACTGGAAGGTCGGGTTTTAATACCCGAGGGTTGCACGGGGACATGAAAGAAGCCTCATTCAGGCGTCCCCTGAGTGGAGTTTCTCCAGCAAAAATCCTTTCACCCCAGAGTAATCTCTGACATGAAATTATTATTTGGTGGCCAAAGTACTTGAACTTCAGTATCTGTCTTTCCTATGAGCAGTCAGGGTTGATTTCCTTTAGGATGGACTGATTTAATTTCCTTGCAGTCCAGGGGAGTCTCAAGAGTCATCTCCAGCACCACAGTTCAAAGGCATCTATTTTTCTGTGCTCAGCCTTGTCACAACTATACATGACTACTGGGAAGACCATTGCTTTAACTATGTGGACTTGTGTTAGCAGGGTGATGTTTCTACTTTTTATTATGCTGCCTAGGTTTGTCATAGCAGGCCTCCCAAGAAGTAAGCATCTTTTTTATTTCACGGCTACAGTCACCATCTGCAGTGATCCTAGATACTAAGATCTTGTATTTTTTATGTTGAATTTCAGGCCAGATTTTGCACTCTCCTCTTTCACCCTCATCAAGAGCTTCTTTAGGTCTTCTTCACTTTCTGCCACTAGAGTAGTGTCGTCTGTAAACAACACTACAGCAGAGATTAAGTACATGCATCTCAGGGGTTTGAATATCAGTGGTTTCTGGGACATTATCAAATTTGATGCACCACAACTAACAGGTTATATGCAGTTTTTCCTGGGTCACTCAAACCATTGTCAGTAGATGCAAACTCATTGGCAAATGTGTAATGCCACAGTACTTTTGCATCCACTCTGGATGTCATGCATCAGTTTGCAAAAGAAGTTTGTTTTGCAACCATTTGAAATAGGGGACAGGCTTTGCAGCATGAATTTTGTCAGTTGAAAAAAGATAAAATGTTATTATTCTGTTAGGCTGGCCAGTTGTGTGCTTGTGTATAAATTGATGCCGTGGTAAATACTATGGGTTTGGGGCAGCCTGACTTGTGTTCTTTGCCTTCTTTCTGTAAAGTCTTTGCAGTATCAAGATACTGTTTGGGAACAACGTTTAAATGACATCCGTTTGCATCAATAGAATTCAGGACTAGACACAAACAATGAGGTGTTTTTCACATTAATTCTTTCCAGTTGAAATAAGATGAGCATAGCTGCTGATAAATTGAGTACAGTAATACCTCATACAAAGTCCGCTTCATACAACATCGCCTAATTTCTTGAAAAAAGTTGCCTCATACAAAGTCTTTGTATGAGGCATTGGGGTTTTCCCCAGGTTGCATTGTGCCTGGGCAGTATAAAAGGCAGGACACATGCATGCATGCATTCATTGCTCTTGTGGGTTTTGCAAGAGGCGAAGAGTGTTTAGGAATGGTTTTGAGCGCCTTTTTGGATTTTTAGAATTTTTTCGTCAGAATTTTTAGAAGCATTCCTGGGATTTTTGCAGCATTCTTCAGGTTCTTGGACAATCAGGGTTGTTTGACATGTTTTTGTAATGTATTTAGCCTTTAGACAATGATTTCATAAAGTTCTGTCATTTTCCTGTCTGTTTCCTTGACTTTGCCCTGAAGTCTATGCTGTTACAGTACAATGTATCTCTATGGTAACGACGTTGTATGAGGCATCACAGCAAGGATTTGGACGTTGTATGAGGCATTGCGGCTAGGATTTTGCATGCCTCATACAAAGTCCAAATCCGTATAAAGTCCAAACTTGTGGAACCAAGTTTGGACGTTGTATGAGGTATCACTGTATAATACTTTTAGGATATATTCTGGTGTAAGCCTGTACTGCAGCAGTTTTCTCTGTTCTTTTCTGAACCCTCAACTTAAATTTATATTCTCTACATCTCCTTGTATATCTTTTACTTTATATAGTTAGGAATAAGTTTTAGGAATACTAGATTCATAGATTATGATGTTATAATCAACAATCACTTTCTACCTACTTGAAAGAGTGTTGGAGCAACAAAGAGTACTCTGATTTGACACCGGAGACTTCCATTAGTATAGCTGCTCTTCTGGGTGTGGAAGGGTGGGTCATGACAGGTAAGCAGTTTATCTCCTCTGAAGTTTAGAGAGTAAAACATGGGTGAGAAGACTGCAATCCTTAGCAGGTGATCCCAATGTTCCAGGGCTTTGTTTGGCAAGAGGGAGGGCATAATGAGGGGACAGCTTAGGTGGATGATGGATTTCATAGATGGAGAAAAGCATTTTTCCTGGCCTGAAGTGACTTTGGCTAGCAAACTAAAGGACCTGTTTCACTACAGGTTTGCCTCCGTTGAAGAATAAATTCTAGCAACCCTCTCGGAGCCCCGAATTAAACACCAAGCAATGAGTATTAAGCAGAATCAAGACAAGAGGGAAGGCAATGCCAGCCACCATTCCATCACAACAGCTGAAGGAGGTCCAGCTAGTGCTGAGGGAACACACAGAGCAAGAAGAAACTAAAAATGTTTATAGCACCCCAAATGGCAGTATCACCAGTTGTATTCTAGAGTCCCAAGTTCCTAACCCATGCAACAACATTGCAAGCTTTTTGGGACACTGTTTGACAGGCATGGCAGGGGTAGACGTCCAGGGACACTACACAGGAGAAAGGATGAGACAGTGACAGAGATAGAAGCATACATGTAGGAGCCCTGCGGGTACACATTTTATTGGACTGAGAAGGAGTCTGAGGGGATCTGGCTAACGTGACATTTGGACTGTTCTCTTGCCCGCCAGCTATTGTGCCCTGTGAACAGGTATTCTCTCAGCCAGGGGAGGTTGTCAGATGACACCACTCATGCCTGGAACTGTGGAAAAACTTGTTTTCCTTCACGTCAACCTACCATTGCTGGACTTCCCTGAAATTCTTTTTAAGTCAGAAAGAATGGCATATTCTGCTCCCAGTAATAGCTATGCCATTCTTCAATCTGCTGTCACTTCTTTCTGCCTTTTTCATTTCTTCCAACTACTATTACAAGATGGTACCCCGTCACTCATCTGTGTCATGCCCCATGCTTTTGCTGGGAGAATTTCCACCCACCACAGGCTTTCAGCTGCTCCAATCTGCCTGCCCACTATGACCTGTCCTCTGCTTCCCCAATACTGCTCGTATTTTCTACTTCATTCACATTGTTCACGGGTTGATCAGTATGCCATTACACTCATTTCTTAATAGGTGGCTGTTGGCCTGCACCCATCATGGCATCTTAACAAGCTTTATTCAAGAGTAAGGAATAAATGATCAGTTGAAGATGAGTGGGGATTACCATGTGATATTAAAATACCTTGACAAAAGCAACTAACAACTATCATCCGTGTTCATTTTACATTTATCAAGCCATATTGCTGTATATTATTTGGGAAGAACAGAATATCCAATTGATTTTCAAACATTCCCTGTTTTGGGTTGTAGTGGTGACAAAATGAAAATCCCAAAGGTTATTTGTCTAGCCTACGCTCTGTTTTCCAATAAATATTTTCCTAGTATTTTGATCATTTAGGTTAAGACAAATGGTGACTTTCAAACATGTTCAAACATCACAATTCAGAAATTGAATTGTATTTGGATAGCCTGGGGAAAACTATTAAATTGCTTCCACCATGATACTGCTACTGCCCTTTGGAATAGCCAAGTATAAGCACTGTGTGTTCATGAAGTGATCCAAACTCTGAAGAGGACTTAAACTACCTCTTATTTCTCTTATTTCAGTCTTAGTTTAAAGCTTAGTATTGCAAAACTTAGCCAGTATGTCTAGCTGTTCTCATGTTAATACCTGTACAGATCTGGCAAGATGTACAGGATAAAAGAGAGAAACCTGGAATTGCTTTGACTCCTGGAAGTACAGCTTAATAGAAGAAAGTAGTAGCAGGGGGAAAAATGATTTCAGGATTTTAGCAATGTCCCTTTTTTGCAAGCAGGTGTGAGTGATATAGAGTTAAACATCTTGCTGGGATGCAGTAATACTGTATTAGATTTTTCAAGTATACAAACAGCATTTCCCCCCTGGAGACACCAGATCCTATGAAAGAGTAATCTGAACTGTCCTCTCGTTCCAACCAGTTTGTTTGCTGGTGACATGCTGGGTTACCCTACAGTACATTCTCTCACGGCACTATGACAAGTCTCTACTCATTTATGGTGGAGGCAGCTGTGCTGTGGAGTTGGACAAAGAGGAAAGAGGTGGTTTTAGCTTGCTCTTTGAATCTCTGCTAAACATTAGATTGTAAATGTCTTCCATCTGGAAAAGCATGGAAAGGCAGTTTCCAAAGAAGCTGTGGTTACTCTTGTCTCAGCATGTTGGCAAAATTAAAGAAATCAAAAAGGGGAAAAGATAAAATATTGTAGCATTTTAAATAGTTTATTTCAGCATGAAACACCTCCTTGCAGCTTTTGATCCACAGCTCACACTGAAATAAAACTGTCTCTAAAGTATTTTTATTTTCCCCATGTTTTCTTTTCTCAACATGAAATTAGAGTATGCCAGTGGCACAAAATGTAGGGGATGACCTTTGTTCTCATAGCCTCTTAAATGTATGCCCACAGTGGATAAAAAAGGAACATTTATGCTATGCTTATCTTAAAAGGAAACTGAAGTGTTGCAGATATTTATTGTCAAGAACTTTATAATCACAAAGGTACTTGGACCTGAAGAAAGAGTTAGTAGCTTGCTTCTTCTTCCATGTCTAGACCAGGTGTGAAACTGCGAAAACAAAGGCACCTTTGGGTGATTTCATTCTGCACTTCCTTTCACCTAACCTAGTGTGAGAAAGATTAGCCAGCAACACAAGGCTCCCATTACCAGGGTATGCCCAATTGTGGTTCAAAAATACCACAATCTTCAAGGAGGCTCTTTCTATGTATCCCAGTAGCTTACTAATAGCAGGGCTCTGTTGGAAAACTGTTGCAGCCAAGAGGCTGTAACTAGTGGTCCGAAACACAACTGATGCAAGTGGTAGGAACTTAACAAGATAATAATGTAGCTAATAAAGAGTGCATTTTGAGCAAGGGTACCTTTTAATTGTACATAGTGCATTAGATCATTGTACTACTGTAATATGCATAACAGTTTGAATTCTTTTTAAAAATTTTAATTAAAATAAATGTTACACATAAAAGAAGACAAAACAAAAACATACAAAATAATGCTTGTTGCGCTACATAAATGAGAAAATACATCATTGTAGATATCATATATAAAACAGAAAATGTGAAGTTTAGCTTCCCTCTCTGGATCAATGTTTGAAATTCTGTCTACATGTATACTTGGTCATTGAGTCCAGTAACCACAGGCCATCTTCATTGTTATTGTTTGCAGAAAAACCACTTATACCACAAAGCTGCTATAAAGGAATGCAGCAAAAACAAAGCAGGCCTGGGCTCAGCAAATTAGCAAATTGATCAGATGAGACTGGAATCAAATAGAGTTAACATCCTTGGTGTGATGAAATTGGAGAGAAAAGTTTAAGAGAACTCAGTCCCTATGGCAGGCTTGATGATATCTCTGTGAACATCCTATTGACAAAGGATACCAGTCCTATAAAGTTCTTCAGCAGACTGACTTTCCTCCTGTTCAGCTTCTAAGAGGTTTTGAGAAGTAATGTTAGAGAACTTGTCTGAGGTTCAAGTCTGATCATAAAAAATCCATGATCAAATCTGATCATAAAGACTTTGTTTTGGCTTTATAACACCAGGGTTCCATCCTATTTTTTCATGAGGTTCAGTGTAGTGATAGTTCTTCATCTTGTAAACAGGATGCATGGATCGCTGACTAGACTAGCCTTGCTTTGAGTTAGGAGGGAGGACAGCCCTTCCCGTCCTATCCAGCTCCATCTTCCCCTTTGTTTGTCCCACCTTTTCAGATTTCCTCTTGCTGCTTTCCACAGGATACAGCAACTTCCCATTTTGTTCCTTGGATCAGTGTTTTGTGTAGGGAAAACGCATCGCCCAGGTTTCGCCAGTCCAGCCATGGTTTAAGGTTCATTGGATTTATTAGCTCCTTCAGGGTGGTGAGTTGCAACTGTTAACAGGCAAAAGGTTTTTCTGCAGAACCTCCTGCTCCAGAGAAGGGAGGACCAGAGCTGCTGATAGTCCCTGGGCCTGGGCCACCACAAGAATACCTTCTGCTCTCCCACACATACTAGGCTTGCCCACTTTGCTTTAGAGAGCTTCCTCTGGCTGTCACCATCACAGGAGGAAAATGGGGTGACATAGTAATGTCTCATTTGAGTAATCCCCCTTTTTGTAAGGGTCATCTGGGCCTGATTCTTAAGAACCATTCTCAGTGGTTTCTTTCTACACTACTTTTTCATGGTAGTAGCTAATGTTTGCATTTTTAAAAATTAGCAATATTTTAATGATTTCTTCAGTAAAGTAGCATATAAGATTATTAAACAAATGTTAATATCTCTGTAACACATTGTAATTCCTTGACACCAATGTCTCCAGCTGTCTTGTTTATATGAGTTGTGTCGCCTATTCTTTGTTTAAGTTGCTCAAAATAATTAGTCACCTAGCTACTTGTGAGGCAGGTTAAGGGAAAGATTTGGCCAAAGCTTCTTGTAAAACGACATGAATTTTAATCTGGGATTATCGCTTCCAAAACCAACAATGGAGCTGCTGTACCACATTGATTTTAATTACAAAGAAATATTGAAGTTATTGTGGCGTGCAACTCCTACATCTGCATATTGTTCATGCATGTAGGCTTCATCTGAAAACTCTTATCAGAGAACTAGAAACCGGATCTCCCACGCTTCCTCTTGCTCATGTAGTTATTCTTGTGTTGGGAAAGGAAGTGGTTTCAAGTAATCCATAGAGACTTCTGATTGGTTTTTGGTGACCTCACTTGGAATTCCCCTTAGTTTCCTTTCACCCACCAAAGAGAATTAGGTCAGAAGGAAAGAAATCTGATGCAATTGGGAGCAACTAATCTCTGATGAAAAGCTGTAAAAGAGAAACCAGTTTTGACTATTCATGTTGGAGGATGTGCATAAAGTTCTGTAAGAAAAATGCTGTATAGCTGTAGATCTTTAAAGGAGCTACAGTGCCCCCTTTTTTAATAACTAGATTTTTAGTATATATTTTTTCTTTTTTATCCCCCCCTTCCCCCCCGTTTCTTTTTGAATGTTAGCAGATATTATTTGTGCTACTCAATTTAATTTACACACAACGTATATAAATTTGGCTGCACTTCTGCTGTATTATTGTTATATATTTCCTTTTAAAAAAATTTTTTGTTTGTTAATAAAAATTGAATTAAAAAGAAAAAAGAACAGGATAGAACAGAATGCAGGATAAGGGCTTCATCTACAGCAGTGTTTCCCAAAGCCTAAGTCAGTTCCTCAAAGCACTGATCAGCCAATGTACTGACTTAGGCTTCTGGGAATTGAAGATCCCCTGTGGGGTGTGGGCCCCACATCAGAAACCAGTGATCTACAGCCTGTAGCCTTCACTTGCAAAGTCATCCTATATTTTTCTTATAACTAATCCACTGTTACCATTTGCTTATTCATGCCCAGGTGGCATTTTGGTTTGGAATCATTGTTCAAACTAATATACTGGGTGTACTTTTCCCAACTAGCATTACTGCATTTTGTGACAGGTACATGCCTGGCACCTAACATTGCCATTCAAAGGAGGAGGGATAAACATTTCTTGCATAGATTTTCATCATTCTGCAGTGCTTTTGTGGGTGTTATTGTTGTTCAGTCACACAGTCGATTCCGACCCTTTGCGACCCCATGGGCCATTGCCCTCCAGGCACCCCTGTCCTCCACAATCCTCCTCAACCCGCCCAGCTCTGTGCCCATTGCATCTCCAATACCATCTAGCTATCTCATTTTTGGCCGCCCCCTTCTTCTTTTGCTCCCCATTTTTCCCAGCATCAAGGCTTTCTCAAATGAATCCTCTCTTATTTGATGTCCAAAGTACTTTAGCTTCATCTTTACTATTTGACCTTCTAAAGAGCAGTCCGGGTTGATTTCTTCTAAGATTGACCTATTTGTTCTCCTTGCTGTCCAGGGTACTCTCAAAACTCTCCTCCAACACCACATTTCAAAGCCGTCTATTCTTCTGCGCTCAGCTTTCCTAATGGTCCAGCTCTCACAACCGTACATTACCACTGGGAATAACACTGCTTTGACTATGCAAATTTTTGTTTGCAAGGTGATGTCTCTACTTTTCACTATGTTCCCCAGGTTTCTCATAGCTTGTCTCCCAAGCATCAGTCGCCTTTTTATTTAATGGCTACAGTCGCCATCTGCAGTTATCTTGGCTCCCAGGAAAGTAAAATCTGTCACTGCTTCTACTTCTTCCCCATCAATTTTCCAGGGACTTATAGAGCCTGTTGCCATTTTCTTGGTTTTCTTGATGTTGAGTCGCAAACCAGCTTTTGCACTTTCTTCTTTCAACCTAATCAGGAGCTTCTTTAGGTCTTCCTCACTTTCTGCCATTAGGGTGGTATCATCTGCATATCTCAAATTGTTGATGTTTTTCCCAGCAATTTTCATCCCTTATTGTGATTCCTCCATCCCTGCATTGCGCATTATGTGCTCTGTGTATAAGTTGAATAAGCAGGGTGACAGAATGCAGCCTTGTCTTACTCCTTTTCCTATTCCAAACCATTCCGTCATTCCATACTCTGTCCTAACTGTTGCTTCTTGACTCATGTACAGATTTCTCATGAGACATATGAGGTGTTCTGGTATTCCCATCTCTTTAATTACTTGCCACATTTTGTTGTGGTCCACACAATCAAAGGCCTTGGTGTAGTCAATGAAGCAGAAGTAAACTTATTTCTGGTATTCCTTTGTTTTCTCCATGATCCAACGTATGTTGGCAATGTGGTCTCTGGTCCCCCTGCCTCTTCTGAAACCAGCCTGCACCTCTGGTAGTTCTCTCTCCACATGCTGCTGAAGTCTATCCTGTATTATCTTGAGCATCACCTTGCTAGCATGTGGGATGTGCACAATTGTTCGATAATTTGAACATTCTTTGGCATTACCCTTTTTTGGGATTGGAACGTACTGATCTTTTCCAATCATGTGGCCGCTGTTTTGTTTTCCAAATCTGCTGGCATATTGAATGCAGTAATTTGATGCCATCATCTTTTAGGGCTTTGAAAAATTCAACTGGGATACCATCATCTCCACTAGCTTTGTTGTTTGTAGTGCTTTTTAGGGCCTTTCTGACTTCACTCTCTAGGATGTCTGGCTCAAGTTCAATGTTCTCACCATTGTGATTATCAGTGGTGTTGAGGTCCTTTTTGTATAGTTCCTCTGTGTACTCTTGCCATCTTTTCTTAATCTCTTCTGCATCAGCTAACTCCTTGCCATTTTTCTCCCTTATCAACAGTCATTTTTGATTTCCCCAATTTTTTGAAAAGATTTCTAGTCCTACCCTTTAAGTTGTTTTCCTCTATTTCTTTGTACTGTTCATTTAGGTAGATTTCCCTTTTTTTTGTGGGTGATAAGCATCATTTGCTGCTGCCTAGAAGTGTACAGGACAGAAACCACACCTTGTTTTCTCTATTGTCCTTAAGACCATCCCTCTCTTACTCCATGGAAGTCTTATACGAAAGAAAGATATTGTGGCTTGCTGTAGAAAACATGGGAGTACTCACCTGAGAGGGAGAAGAGAAGTTCTCAATATTGACAAGCAGGAGGAAGACGTATGAGATGTGTTAGCATTGTGGCAGGGAAAATTGGCTTTCCAGAATTATGAAAAGGTGCAGAATTGTCTACCTACAATGTGAAGGTGATTTAGTTTGTATTCTTTTTTGTATCCTTTTTTGTATCCCAGCAATTGAGAGAAGAGGCTGAAAAGGGACTAAACTGATCTGCCTTCTAAAGCTAATGTGTAAATTTAGGGTTATCATCTCTTTTGCAGGATGAACAGATTGACTGGGAGAAACCCATTCTATCCCAAGTTGAGATTGAACAGAAGATAAAAGAATATAACAGCCAGATCAATAGCAACCTCTTCATGAGCTTGGTAAGTTTTAGGACAGTTCATATATCTGAAATGATGACACTTGAGCTCCCAATGCCTATGCCATTCTTCCCAGCCCCATCATTCTTCAAAATACTATATAGTAAATATTCCAGGAGCATAGAATTCCATTTATAATTATGTCACACCCTCAGCTGCAGCACACATAAAAACCTAATGTAAGACCCCCTTTGTCCTCAGGTTGCATCTAGAGCTGTCAAGGAGATTTGATAATTCAGTTTGGTTCCTTTAATGTTCAAAGAGTCTGTGACCTACAGTGTGTTCAGGTTCTTACTGTCACCACTGCTTCTGCAAGAGGGTTAAACAGAATCCTTCAGGCGGAGGGGTCAGGAAACCAGGTGCACCCAGATGGTACTTCTAGGCCTCAAAACCCAACTTCCCTCCTCAGGCTCCAGGGCTATAGTTGCCTCCCACAGCTACTTCTCCGTATCAAGCCCTGCGGATTGTATATCCAGCCTGGGTCGGCTCCTGTTATCTCCCCTCCTCTCGTGCGCTTCTTCAAGGACAGCTATGGGAGTTTCGTAGGGTAGCGTGATAAAAATAGACGACAGCAGAATCAGCCACCTCCACAAACACAATGCTCCCAATTGTCTTTTCAATAAGAGACCTTGTTTAGCCTCCATCCTTTTATTGCGATAAATAGCAAAGCAATGTCCATAGATCCAAATGTTGTATCCAAATGCAAAGCATAGCTATCACTAAAATGCTAATCTCATTACGCGAATCGAAAGAAAAAGATTCTATTCCTGGATCCCTAACTTCTGACGACACTAACCTTAGCTTTCTACTTCTAAGCACACAAAGCTTAAACACACTTAAACTACAAAATAAGAAAACGTGTAAAATCTAAGAGTCATCCTTAAACTATCCTAGAATCTTTCCAAAGTCCGAAAATGCTGAAAATTTGGCAAAGTGTCGCCTTGGTGTAAAAATGATTAAGTCCAAAGATCTAGCTTCCTCTTATCTCCAAAGGAACGGCCTGGCATCGGCCGCATTTTTCAGAGTCCCATCTCTGATCTCCTAGTGATGGTCCAAACTCTGAACTTCCAAAAGCTCCCACTGACTCCGGTAAGAGGACTCTAACTGAGCAAACGTGGGTCCTTTTATCCTAAAAAAAGGTCCCTCTCTCCCACCTAAGGAATTTGTGGGTGCCCTTGAGTATAGATCTGAGAGATAAGCTTTCCATTATCTCTTCAAGATCTCCCAAGGTCATGATTACCTGGCAAGGTGGCCAAGGTCAGACTTCGCCCCCCTCTTGTGTGGGTGAATGACCTTGCAAATTTCAAAGCATGTGAACTAGAAGTTCAAAGTATATACAGGTGCATTAGTTGATGGGAAATTTTCCCCTTTTGGACCAAGAAGGCCTCTAGGGGCACTAATCCCGGTGATGTAATGCTGCACAGGAAATGCTTTGATGTTACACTGTTCCTTTAAGGCTTCGTTCCCCAGAAACGGAACCTGCTATGATTAATTAAACCACGGTACTGTACTATCTTCTTGTGGTTTTTGTTGCTTAATTAAACCTTCAAATTCATTACACTTACTTTGTTTTGTTGCTGTATGACTTTTTTTGCACAGCTCACTATCTTTACTCCCACAGAACAAAGATGGTTCCTACACTGGCTTCATCAAGGTGCAGTTAAAGCTAATACGGCCTGTATCAGTACCTGCTAACAAGAAGGCACCTTCCATCCAGGACACCAGGAAGAATTCCTCTCGCAGTCAGGCTATAAAGCGCCGCACATCATTTTACTTGCCCAAGGATACAGTCAAGCACCTACACCTAATTTCTCGTACACATGCCAGTGAGGTTATTGAGGCCCTACTGAAGAAATTCATGGTAGTTGACAATCCACGCAAATTTGCTCTCTTTGAGCGAACAGAAAAGAATGACCAAGGTATTCCCCAGGGGAAAAATAGCATGTAGTTTCTTCCAATCTTGTGAACAGTGATTTTGTATGATAATCTGCAGCAGTTAAGATTTGTTTCCACACAATTAGGAAAGTAGATTTGTTAAGCTACAAGAGAGTTGTTTGTTTAAATTATCAAAACATATATAAAACCATTGTAAATATTGGTTATGAATATATCACATATTTCTCCAGCTTAGGTGGTATAAAAATTGTGCGATGGCAGCTAAATGGTCTCTTCATACATTTTCAGCAACAGATGGTGTAATCTACTGCAACTCTTAAATTTAAGAGGTGGAATAATTTATTTCATAGATCACACAGAGCAAGTTTGTTCACTTTCTCTTGAAGATGAAAAGTGCTAGCCTAACTTCATTTGTGGAGTATGGGGTGTGTATGGAACAAATACTCCTCAATACTTCTAATTACAGGTGTATAATTATAGTCAGTTTCATCATGTTGCCTCTAAAGTAGGTTGAAAGAGAAATTAATCAAATCCTTTGCTGCTGAGTTGTCTTTTGTTGCATCTTCTACTGGTAGATATAAAGACAGAAAAAATGTTAATGTCCTTGAAGAAAATGTACTAATTTAATGTACAGGAGATTGCATTGTTCACTGAATTCAGTTTCTGATGTTTATCTGTCAGTGTATCTCCGCAAGCTTTCTGATGAGGAACAGCCACTGCGTCTCCGACTTCTAGCTGGCCCTAGTGAAAAGGCACTCAGCTTTGTTCTGAAAGAAAATGAGACTGGAGAAGTCAATGTGAGTATGGATGTTAATAGTATATGTGAGGCTCTCTGCTAAATTACATGAAGTGAGGGTACATATTCAATTGACATTAGCATGAAGACTGCTTTTCCTTTGCTAAAAAGAGGTAGACACTTCTCATTGGGGACCGCTTTCAGTTTCATGGTTGGCTTACAAAATGTGTCATGGTATAGACATTTTTCCAGGACAATTTTATAATATAATGAGTGGATACACTTAAATCAAAAATTGTAGTTTGAAAATGGTAACTTAAGGTAACTACCTTGGAGAATTAAGAGAAAGAGAGTGTGTGCGTGTTTGTGTGTGTACACACATAGTTATTGGGGGGAAGGTCTTTAGGCTTCTGAAAGCAATGATGTTAACAGTGTCCAGTACAGTAGAACCCCGCATAACAACAACAAAAAACCCCTCCATTCCATGAAGCTCTTTGCTATGTGTTGTGTGTCTCTCCCCCCCCCCCCCCCCCCCCGGCTATGTGGATCCAATTGGCAATACCCTGCATAACAACAAAAATATGCGGGGTTTCTGTTAAGCGGAATATACTGTGCTTACCGAAAACCCCACATAATGAGAAAAAAATTCATTATCTGGGGTATCACCATTGCCTAATGAACGCTTCGTTGTACAATTTTTTTGTTATACGAAGCGTTCGTTATGAGGGGTACCACTGTACTTCCATATGTTGAGATCCTGTATGTGCTGTGGAGTTCTCATTACATATACTTTCCTAAATAAAGATGTATATTTGTTTGAATGTTATATTTAAATTACCTGCTGATCAGGGGTTCTGAGAATTGAAGTCCAAGAACAGCTGGAGTGCTAAGGCTTGCCATCACTATAAGGCTAAATTAGATCCATGTAAGTTTTAATGACTAGAAAACATGATATAAAATGTCTTCAAAGAAAGCAATTGAATATGTTAGTATAGGTAAAGGTTTCCCTTGCTCGAAAGCCAGTCGTATCCGACTCTAGGATGCAGTGCTCATCTCTGTTTCAAAGCGAAAGAGCCAGCATTGTCTGCTTCTGCAGACGTTTCCGTGGTCATGTGGCAGGCATGACTAGATACCGGAGCGCACAGAATGCTGTTATCTTCCCGCCAAAGTGTTCCCTATTTTTCTACTTGCAATTTCTTGCTTTCGAACTGCACTAATGGGAACTAGAATGGCAGAGTATAGCTTCCTACTAGAAATATTTGGGTATCTGGTTTTTTAAAAAATCTTATGCATTCCAATAAATAAAAATCTAATCTTGGGAGATGAAGGGTTAATAGTATCTTGCTGATCCAGAGAATTTTACAGTAAGGATTGATAACAGAAATCATGCTGAGTAAAAACAGGGTGTTAATTAGGTGAAACATGGTGGCTGGCTTTCTTGGGTGTGTCTTGATCTTGAATTATTCCATTAATCATGGATGTATAACTAGGTAGTGTAACTTCCAAAGGGTCTGTAGTCTCTCTTCCCCCCCCCCCCCCTCCCCACAATTCCCTATATAGGGCTGATAGCTGTGGCCCTCCAGATGTTTTTGGACTGTTGTTCCTACAAACCCTCAGCATTGGCTATTGTTTAAAGGTGATGGGCTCAAAGGCAAAAAGGATCTGGAGGAGTACCTGTGAGTGCCTTTGTCATACCTACCGTACATACAGTATTCCTCAGTTGCATCACTTTGACCAAATCTAGGTTCCCTAACTCTCTTCTTGTTTTGGGGCTGATAGCTGGACTCATGACTGACTCAATAACATGGTCCCCAGTGCTATCAGCACTTTGCTCATTTTTTCCTTTATCCTTATTATCTGCAGTGGGATGCCTTTAGCATGCCTGAGCTACAGAACTTCTTACGTATCCTGCAGCGTGAAGAGGAAGAGCATGTTCGGCAGATTCTGCAGAAATACACCCATTGCCGCCAGAAAATACAAGAGGCTTTAGCAACTTGTAACCCAGGTTGATACGTACCTCATCATAATCTAGATAACAGATTCAAAGCAGCCATGAAACCAAGTGGACTACGAATGATGCAATCCTAAGAATGTCTGTGGGATGAATGTGTTCTGGAAAGGGTGGGGATGGGAAAGCAGGGATATGTGGCTCTCCGAATGAGCCCAGGATGGGTGCATGTCTGTGTGCTCCCCATGGAATAAGTGGTTAATAAAGGTTGCATGTTGTATGCATGTCACAGTGCGATCAGGTGGGGGAGTAAGGAAGTTTCTGTGGGATACTTATAAAAAAAATCATCAGTAATGCTGTCACAGCAGCTGCGTACAAAGTGCCAAGATGGCACCTTGTAGCCACAAACTGGCTGAGTGGACTTTGCCTTAGCTTATTACCTAGAGAGGATTTGAGTTCAACACAAACTGTTTACATACTTAACATGAATGGGATCAGTTAAAGTGGCTTAAACTCAGGTGTATTCCCAAGAAAAGATGTCTTTGGCAAGAATCTACCTTCCTTAAAAATACTGTTTTGTATTTCTGCTGGATTCTGTGAGCATCTTGTAAAGTGCAGCACTGTACTGACATAATCTATTCAGCTATGTATTACTTCATCTCCGGTGTGAACCACACAGTGGTTAGATTGCCAGTAGGATAAAAATATTGCTTGGACTGCAATCATATAAAACTATGGAGAGTAAAATATGTTGCCAAGAAGAAAAATATTTTGACAGAAACTTGGTAATGAGTGATCAAAATGCCCAAGACACAGAACCCCCACCTCAACACACACACACACAAAACAGGAGAGTTTTTGGTAATTCTGTGTATATGGGGAACATCAAATAAGACATATCATTCCAATACTTGCTCTAGGAATTACTAATTTTGCCATGCTTCACTCTGAAGAAAGGACAATAGAAGGCAATACAGCGTACAGCAAAGTCCAGTATTCAATAGTTCTAAATACCTTTGGAAGAGGGAATAAAAACATTTTCTTTTCTAGGAAGACAGTATCTTTAGCCATATATGTGGAGATCAGGGGCAAAATGAATGCAGGATTTATTTGATTTGCTGTAGTGCTTAGAACAACAGCTTTAGCTGGCCTATTCTGTCTGTGTATATGTGCATGACTGAGGCGTTGCTATATATCCCAGGAGCATCCTTGAATGGGAAAGGAGTAAAGAAATTCCCTGAGGATTTGCATGTCATGGGACAAATGTGTACAGCTCTGTTAAACATCAACTTCATTCTCTAAGGAGCAACTAAAATAAACTGGGTCTTTTAGTCTTGACAGATTTTTCTGAAAGTGATGTTCATAATCAGGATTGTCTCTTAACTCGGGTCCCCAACCACCGGGCTGTGGATGGTTACCAGGCCACAGGCTGTCCTGAACTAGGCTGTGGGTGGTGCTGGGAGCCGCCCCGATGGCAGCCTTCTGCTCTCAAATTCTCTGCTGGGTCTGCCTAGCAAACGGAGTGAGAACACGAACTTCAGACAGCAGATAGGCAGGTGGTTGGGCCCCTCCTTGCTTTTGAACTACAGCGAGGCTCCTTCCTCCACCTGTGTGCAGTGAGGTACCACACTACCCATACTCAAGCTGTGGCTGGCAAACGGGAGAGATTAAAATTCCCACCACCACCCACTTACTGGTCTGTGGGGAAATTGTTTAGCATGAAACCAGTCCATGGTGCACAAAAGGTTGGGGACATCTGTCTTAATTGTTTTGAGAACCAAGCCAATGGACAAATAAATGCCCTGAGGATAATTCTATGAAAGGTCCTGCTTGTAAATCAATAAAAGTTTCAGGAGTGAGAAATTCCTGATACATATACTGGAGGGTTTTGTTTTGGTCCTACTGGGACAGTATATTCATTCCATACTTCCAGACTAGCAGAATCTGTTTCCTATTTAAAGTTTAATTACATATTCTAAACATGGCCATTTGCCACCCATTTTTTAGATTACAACAAGGGTTTTATTAGTACCAGAGTCCAAAGACCGGAGATGTATAACAAAGGTTTGTATAAGCATCAGCACATAACCAAAACTAAAACATTTTCTGAGCACAAATGTATAGCATCAGATTATTACTTTATTCTGACTGCCTGACAGAAGTTTGGACACAATACGTAAGGATATTTTAAATTGAGTGTAGAACTGAAATGGAATGATAAGCTGTCCAGTAAAGAGGAAATTGTTGAACAAAACAAAAAGGTTCAACAGTTTCCATTCTCAAATATTACATGATTAAACTCATCCTGTGTCTGCAAAATGAGAACAATATATTGCAGGTTGCCTTGCAATGTTATGCCCTTCAAGGCATATGTGGAAAGAAGAGAAGGTCAAAAGACCATGAGGCAGACCCAGAGGAAGGTGGAGAGGATGTCAAAGAAACATTACAAGAACACCAAATAACAGGAGGCCGCTAGAAGTGCCAGAACAAGAATCTTACATTTCCCTTGACATCCAATGGGGTAAAAGGAAGCAAAGAAGAAGCAAGTTGCCTAAAGCAGCTGATTGAAAAAAGCTTGTGAGAAGGAATCCTCAGAAACTAGTAAATTGCTTAGATGTCAAGGAAGTTTGGAAATGTTTCACACCAGGCAGAAGAGAAGTAAATCTCACTTGTGATTTAAGCAACATCCACTTCAACTAAACATTTATGCCATGATATTCATTTCTGCATTGCCTTTCTGCTACGAGGTAGTGTTTAAGGCAACTTTAAATCAGCATAAAACAGCAAAAATAAATTCAACATCATTAGAATTGCTCATTTGGGACAGAAAGTAACTGGTGCTTATCTTAATACAAGGTCGCTTGACAACACCACACACATCTTTTTCAAAATAATTCTGCGGAGGTTAGCAAGGGACCCCATGTGGTGCTTGTCTTCTGTGACACAGAATGAGATGTAGGGAACCTGGATTTTTGCAACTCAAAATTTGTTCCCTTTTTATAGACAGTCTGAAACCTTATCTATGTAAATACATTCATGTGAATTAGCTTATTGTGTCTACTAGCTGCCTTGGCTTTGCTGCTTTAGCCATACTGCAGCACGTTCACACCTGAATGTTGCCAGGGCACCTGTTTGTATGGATTTTTTTTCTTTTTAGTCTTGTTATGTGCTATAAACTCACTACAATTTACAGCAACCATATGAATGAGCAATCTCAAAAATGGTCTGCCCTCAGTCCTGCTCAGCTTGTGTTGTTTTTTAATGGAGTCAATCCATCTCATATTTGGTTTTCCTCTTTTCCTTCAACCTTCCCATCATTGCCTTTTCCAGATACTGTAGTGTTATCGTTAGCTCTCTGCCACATTAGTGAGTTTGACGCCATCTGCTGGGCAGAAAGATTTTTTCAATGCAATAACTGAGCTAAGATCTGTGTACCTAAAGACTGTGACAGAGCTTGTGGAAATAGGGTACAGTACTGTACTGCTGTTTTTGTAGCTACTGCTGTTCTTGGGAACAAATTACCTAGATAAACTAGCTTTGTTTTTATCAGTGATGTTTAGCAAAATCTAACTATGTAGTGTTACAATATTTTGAAATCTCCATTTTGGATTGATTTGCCTGTGTAATTATTCCCTGCATGATAGCAACTCAGTACTGTAGTTATAAAGTGCAGGGAAAGGTGAGGAAGATCAGAGAGACTGGCTGCTATGAGAATATTTGCATAATCTAAGTCTGGGGGAAATCCTACTTTGCCATTGAAAGCATAGGTTCAACCTGAAAATCAAGAGGTGAGCCTTCAAAACAGCTGGCTGCTCTGAAAAACAACTAAAGGGGCAAAGGAGGGGCAGTGGGCAGTGTATCTGTTCATGCTTTGGTCTCATATTTACATGGACATAAAAGCTATTGCGTTCTGGGAAGTGAAATGGAGTACAAGTGGTATGGATTCAATGTGAAGTTTTGAATTTCACCCCTTTAGTTTCCTCAAAGATTCCACACCAACTGTAAAATGGACAACCTGCATTTAACAATTATTGTTGCAGAATAAACATTGATTTGAAGAGGACTGACAGAGAAGCATGTTCAGCATTGCAGCTGTTCAGGCAAGACCTCACAACTTTCCCACCCTGGGGATGATTTCTCTTCAGAGAACGTATTTACGAGGAACAGCAGCAGTCAAGCGGCAAAACAAGGCTTGTTGCAACTGCTTAATCTGTTGAACTTCCTTTATAGCAAACATGGCCACTTAGTTCACGTTAGCATGTGAAATTGGACTCAACCTTTACCCCTGTTCAACATGGCTGCTTATTCTAGTATCAAACCTTTTGTGATGGGACAATCCTGGTAACTGCTTTCAACACTGCTGGGGCAATGTCAGGGTTTAAGAGTACACTGGCTCCAAGGTGAACGCTCTCTCTGCCACAACACACTCGGGGCTTTTCCCACTCTTGGAGCTCCAACAGCCATAAGACTACATGTGAGGGGAAACTGTCCTGTCTTTGGGCTAGACAGAGATGGGCAGTCTTGGCCCTCCAGCTGTTCTTGGACTTCAATTCCCAGAAGCCCAAGTCAACACACCAGCTGGTCAGGGTTTCTGGGAATTGAAGTTCAAGAACAGCTGGAGGGCCAAGACTGCCCATCACTGGGCTAGAGGCTAGGGCAGGGTTAGAATGTCTGCAAAAGATCCTTAGTTCTAACTCATCTATCTTGTGATGTTCCAGAAGACATTAAAACAATGGACACATTTCTGAGTATTGCCGCCCAGTATTAAGGTAAAACCCTCACAAGTACAAGGCGAGAAAGATCTCAGAGTCACCGAGAGGCAAAATAAGAGACTTCCTTGGTGAAGTGTAGCTTGAGCACCAATGACAACAAATTAGCGTGGGGCAGTGGATGTTACACACTCGCCAACAAAGTCAAAAGCTTTTTTCTGTATTGTTGCTGGTGTCATCTGACATCACACTTTTCTCTCAGGAACTCTGTTTTTTCCCCTCCATAGTTGTGAAATGAAGTACATTACCTTCTAAATGTGTTAGACCACTGCAGCAAATACAAGATTAGAGCAGGTACAGAGAAGGGCAACAAGGATGATCAGAGAACTGGAAACCAGGCCATATGAGGAAAAATTGAAGGAACTGGGCATGTTTAGCCTTGAGAAAAAGAGACTGAGAGGGAATATAACAGCACTCTTCAAATACTGTGCCTGAAAGGTTAATCATGAAGAGGAAGGAGAGGATCTGTTCTCAGTCATCCCAGAGTGCAGGACGTGTAATAACGAGCTAAAACTACAGGAAGCCAGATATAGGCTGAATATCAGAAAAAATTTAACAGTAGTATGACAGTGGAACACACTGCCTAAAGAGGGAGCGCTCCAACACTGGAAGCATTCAAGAGAGACCTTGGCAACCATCTGTCAGATCTGCTTTGAGCAGGGGTTGGACCCAATGGCCTAAAAATCCCTTTCCAACTCAGTTATTCTACGATTTCCATCATTTGTTTTGCAAGTCCCAGTTCCAGTCTACTTTTTACCCAGTGTCATAAAGTCGCTCAAAAAAAGTTATTATTTCCAATTTTTAAATAAAAAAAATTGCATGTTACCAAAGCAGCTTGGCAGTAAAATTTAAAATCAAGCTTTTATCCTTTTTGTGGTGGGGAATAACATATTCTGTTAGACTGGCCAATTATTGTGTGCCTGTATACCTAACGAGTGTATAAATTGATGCCATGAAGCCTCACTCTTATGTCTGATGAAGTGGACTTGGTCCACGAAAGCTCACATTTAAATACAGGATTTAGTCTTTAAGGTGCCACAACATTTCTTTTATTTTTTTGCTGTTCTGTTTTATTTACTCTGAGATATTATGGTTTCCCCATGCCCATCAGGGCATGGAAACGGCTCTGGCAGAGGCCACTTCGGGAGAAGACTCCTTGAGCCGTGGGCTCTGCGAGCAGACAAATTAAGGGGGGTGGATAAAATGATAGGGTTTGATTCACCCAATTCCTCTGACCTGACCAACGAGCCTGCTGAGAAGGCGAATACCTAACCTGGCTAAATCACTCATCTCCGTGTCTCTGTGTTATCCCCGGCACAAACAGATGCCATGTTTGCCCCTGCCTAATCCCTGAACAATGGGACTCCTAAGTCCATGTTTGCCCCAGTTAATTAACTTCCCTTTGAGGTGTTCCCCATTAACCCGGGTACGTGGGTGAGGTAATGTTCCTGTCAGATGACAGCTTGCCACCGTTGCTCTTTTTTCCCTATAAATGATGTTGCCTTTTCTCAATAAAGGACTGATCTGATCTCGCTCCGTTTGCCTCGTGTCGTTACTTGATCAGTCCTCCTCCGGGCTCCCCGGCCCTCAGTGGCCCTGATTCCTTCATCTGGTGACCCCGACATGATTTACTCGTGAGTAAGAGGACCCTGGAGAGGTCTACTCGCGAGTAACGATCCACGCGGTCCGGTTCTACGCTTGAACCGCGACCTGTCAGCCCGGAGGACAGCGCGGCGCTCTGGTCGGCAGCCAGCCGGTCAGAGGGACGGCCAGCGGCGAGGCATTCCAAGAGACATTCCTACAGCTTGCTTCCAGCTTTCGGGGAGGCTTGCACCAAAGGGAAAAACGCGTTCCGCTCAGGGCAGCTGTGAGCCCCTGACAGCGCAGAGGCCGCCAAGGGCCCGTGGCAGAAGGCCACGCTCCGAGCTCTACCCAGACGATCGTCGCCAAGACCTGTTACCTTGCTCCCAGACGCGTCGACCCGTCCCGAGGAAGGAAACTTCAGAGGACCACTCGCAGGTAATATGGGGACTTGTTCTCATAGACCAAGTCCGTCCGCTAGCCAAAGAACTCATGAGGAAGAGTTCAGAATCCTGGCCAGGGTATTTCAGTTACGCTTTCACAGCAGGGAACTAGCGAGACTTTTGGCGTACCTTAGGGAACACTGCCTGCTTTACCCAGAAGCAGGTACGTTAACCCTACCGCTCTGGGATCAGATAGGAGACTGCATTCGGCAACCCCCCAAAGCTCCAGGGAAGATATTTCGCACATGGAGGAAGTGTAGGGAACTCTTAGCTGAGATCGAACCAGTCCGGATAGAGACAGAAGAACCCCCACTAGATAAGACATCAGCCCAGCCAGTCGAGCCGACTGCGCCCACAGCACTCTATCCGACATTCAAATACCAGCAGAGTAGCGTAGGGAGCCTTCCCGTGGTGACAGCTGCAGACGTCACCGAGGGAATGCAAGGAATGAGTAGCGCAGGCGCTTCTCTAACAGCTTCGGCTTCCCTAGTTACCAAAAGTGCCCTTCAGCGCACAGCTGAGGAGGAACTCAGAAAGGGGGATTTACCTATAGAGGAGCTAGCAGAGCTCAGTCAGATTTGTCCCATCCGCATGGAGATGGACGCGCTCACGGGCGCACAGCGGATTGTTCATTCCCCAGTTCCGTATAAGCTTCTCATGGCTATGCGGAAGGCAATTGCAGAAACAGGGCTCCAAAGCCGTTTCACAAGAGGCACGCTTCAGCAGGTGTGCGAGACCACCATGTGGATTCCTCACGACTGGAAAGCCGTCATGAGGATGATGCTGACCCCTAGCCAGTACATGATCTGGGACAGCGAGTTTCGCCTAGAGGCTCAAGCTCGAGCTGCCAGGATGGGAGGCGCAGTGCTTCCTGAGCAGCTGTATGGCTCGGGTAACTACGAGTCAATCAATGCTCAGATCAACTTGCCTCTCGCCACCCTTGAGATGTCAGCCGAGGCAGCCTACAGGGCTTACTTTAAGATCCCAGCCACTGGCAAAGCGGCGAAAAATTACACCTCCATTAAGCAGGGAGCCCAGGAGCCCTACATGGACTTCATCAATCGCCTGGAAGAAGCAATTAGCAGGCAGATTGATAATGAGCAAGCCCAGCAAGAGCTCATGATTAAGTTAGCCAAGGACAACGCCAACTTGGACTGCCGTAGAATCTTGCAGTCCCTAGGCAATCGTCCTGACTTGACCCTATCGGACATGATTAGAGCTTGCGCCGACGTTGGCACAGAATCCTATAAGATGGGTCTGCTAGCGGCAGCGGTGCAAGGAGGGAGGAGATCCAATGGTAAGAGCAAGGGAGTGTGCCACAATTGTGGCAAGATCGGCCACTTCGCTAGGGAGTGCCGATCCAAGGGAGGCGGACAAAAGTCTGGCCATTCCAAGGCTCCGAACACCCTCTGTCCGAAGTGCAAGAAAGGCTACCATTGGGCCAGATATTGCCAGAATTCGGGAAACCGGAACGCGGGCATGTCTCTGGCCCCAGTCCAAACAGAGGCTTCCCTCACCCGGAACTCACCCGAGCTAGAGTAAATTCCAATCCCATTCCAGACATTGCGAGGGCACAGGCCAGCCCCAGGGGCAGCACAGGGCTAGAATTGACTTGCCAGGCGGACGTCACATGCGACCTGCCAGGCACAGTCTATCTGGTCGATTCCCAGTACATGGGACCCCTGCCCAGAGGCTTTTTAGGTTTAGTTTTGCCCCGTAGTGTAGCTGGTGCACGTGGAATTTTCATAATTCCAGGAGTCATTGACTCGAATTTTTCAGGCGTTCTCCAAGTTCAGCTTTGGACACACCTGCCCCAAACCGTTCTCAAGGGAGACACCTTAGCGCAACTGATCATGGTTCCTTGTCACTTGCCCACAGAGAGCCAGGGAGGGCTCAGTGACAGCTCAGAGTCCGGTTCAGCTGACCGCTTGAGCGTAAGCGAGGCAGTGCAAGGATACCAGGTCTTAGCGACAGTGGAGACCAACATTGAGTGGAAACAGCGCCCCGTTATCGAGGTATTTTTGAACAAAAGAGTGTTCTCAGGGTTACTCGATACCGGAGCAGATGTGAGTGTGATAAGCAGGAGTCAGTGGCCGCGAGATTGGGCCATTGAGCCGGTCTCCGATGTGTGGGGGGTAGGCGGTGTTCAGGAAGCGTTTAGGAGCCGGGAGTGGGTAGAAGTCACAATCCCAAGGGCTGAGGGCACGGCGGTAATCCGGCCGCACATTCTTGACGTGCACATCAACCTTTGGGGGCGAGACATTCTCCAACAGTACGGTGCCACCCTTACCTTCGGGTAATGGCGTTGCCACTTAAATGGCTCACCGATACTCCGGTCTGGGTAGAACAATGGCCGGTAGTGGGAGAGAAATTGGTTGCTCTCAAGCAGCTAGTGAAAGAACAGCTAGACGCAGGACATATAGAACAGTCCACAAGTCCCTGGAATTCGCCAATTTTTGTGATTAAAAAGAAGTCGGGGAAGTGGCGACTCCTCCACGATCTCAGAGAGATCAATAAATGTATTCAGCCAATGGGTCCGCTTCAATGCGGCATCCCAAATCCTAATATGATTCCCGAGGGGTGGGAGATTCTAGTTGTAGATCTCAAGGATTGCTTTTATACAATCCCCTTAGACCCCAGGGACCGGGAGAGGTTTGCCTTTACAGTGCCGGTCGTGAACCACAGTGAACCCACGCTCCGTTACGCGTGGAAATTTTTGCCACAGGGCATGCTCAATTCGCCCACTCTGTGCCAAATTTACGTTCACGGCGCACTGGCAAGGTTTCGAAACCTTTACCCACAAGCCATAGTTTGTCATTTTATGGATGATATTTTAGTAGCGTTGCCGCAACTCGGCAGCGAAATGTTTTCTGACCTCCAGGCCAGCCTGGGGGACAAAGGTTTACTCATTGCCCCTGAGAAAGTGCAGAGAACCAAGCCCTTCTCATACTTGGGCCATCGGCTTCTCCGCTCTTTTGCAGCGCCAGTTTTGCCTCAGATAAATCTACAGGACTCAGTCACCCTCGTAGAATTACAGCAGATTTTAGGGAACATTAATTGGGCCAGACCGTACTTCCGATTGGATACGGATCTTCTAAAACCGCTCTTCTCGCTGCTAACTTTAGGTAAGCAGCCGGCAGACCGGATAAAAATCTCTCGAGACGCGCGCTTGGCGCTCGAGAAAGTGAACCAAGTTCTCAGCCAGAGGTGGGTGGATAGGATCGCCCAGGGGCCATATGCCCCGATCCTGAATTTGTACATCGTACGGTCAGGATCCATGTTCACTGGGGCGCTAGGAGTAGACTCAGAGAAGGGAGCGAAAATTGTGGAATGGGTCTATTTGCCTAACACATCTTCACGGAACATCGTTCCGCCCCAAGAGCTGGTTTCCGCGGTGATTTACCGCGGCAGGCTGAGAGCTAGGGACATTTCAGGAAATGATTTGGCCAAAATTGTGGTTCCGTTCACCAAGGAACAAATTCATCAGTTGATGCAGCTAGGCGACTCGCTTCCGATAGCTTTGGAAGGTTTCACTGGCAGTTTAGCATATCATTTGCCCAAAGACCCCAGACTCGTCTCGCTGCAAACAGGGACAGTCAACTTGTTCGAATTGCTCTCGCTGGTCCCGCTTCAGGGGGCCAGAACAGTTTTCTCTGATGGCGGTCGCACCTATGGTGTCCTGACCTGGCAGGAGGGCGAAGCTTGGCACACGCTGTTAACTCTTCCACAGAAGTCCGCGCAGCGGGCGGAGTTGGCAGCCGTGAACCTTGCCTTGCGCACCTTCGCCAAAGAACGGTTAAATATCATAACTGACAGTCTGTATGTTAGGAATTTGCTTCACAGTCTACCGGGAGCTTACATTACTCCCGCGATAGACAAAAATTTGCTTAGTCTGTTTCTCACCACTCAATTTCATTTGCGAAACCGCACGGAGCCGCTCTATATTGCCCACATCCGAAGTCACCAAGACCTACCGGGTCCGATTTCCGCGGGCAACAGCAGAGCGGATGCGGCCGCAAAGGAAATTCAGCAACGTTCAGTTTTGGGAGTTTTTACTACTCCAATCCAAAGTCATGCCTTTTTTCACCAAAACGCCAAAGCACTGGCCAGGCAGTTCAATCTGCCACTTTCTCAAGCCCAAGGCATAGTTCGCTCTTGCCAGCATTGTGCAGGGGCACCGGGGGGGCCCTCGTGGGGGGTCAACCCACGAGGGACGGAGGCCAACCAGGTGTGGCAGATGGATGTCACGCATGTGCCGCAGTTTGGCAGGTGGCAATACATGCATGTCTGCATAGACACTTTTTCACAGTTCGTTTGGGCTACAGCGCAGAAAGGGGAAACTGCGACCCATGTGGAGCAGCACCTCCTTTCCTGCATAGCTGCCATGGGCAAACCACGGCACGTGAAAACGGATAACGCCCCGTCCTACAGCTCTAGGCAATTGGCCGCCTTCATGGCCACATGGGACATCAAGCATACTTTTGGAATTCCCTACAATCCGCAAGGGCAGGCGATTGTAGAGCGGGTCAATCGGACGCTAAAGTCCTATATTGACAAACAAACAGAAAGGGGGGAGCCACCAGCCCTCCCCAAATCACAGGGTGAAGCACAGTTTTGTCTCAACAAGGTGTTGTTCACTTACAATCACCTTAATGTTTTTTCGGATTGTACGCCGCAGGAGAGGCACTTCCGCCGTTCGGAGGCTCTCCCGCGACCTATGGTCCGGTACCGAGTGCCACCAGACCCTTCTTGGAGGGGCCCGGTGCCGCTCATAACCTGGGGAAGAGGGTATGCTGCAGTTATGTCTCCTACAGGTGTCGTTTGGATTCCAGCTCGGTGCGTCAAACCTCATTTGGAGCCTCATGGCGTGGACCCAGACCGACCCGAGTCCGATCCCGGAGATGGAGGGTCTCACACTGACCGACAGGACCCGCCGGAGGAGACGGCCACCGACGGCGCCGAGGATCACCTGGGGGATGGTCAAGGCTCTTTGCAGTGAGGCTAAGGATGCCCTCCAACGCGAGGAGAAGGAGCCGACACCGGAGAACCTCGTAGCAGCAGTCTTTGCCCAGATTAATGCCAACTCCATGGCAGTCACCATCATCCTGGCCCTTTCCCTACTCTTGGGGGGAGGCGTTCAGGCTGCCCCAATCCAGGCCAACGGCTTGCCGCCTGGAGAAGATCTTTCTGCACGAATGCAGTACAACTTGTGGGAAAGGTTGGCGGGTCTCGTCAACCAGTCCGATTTTTGCCTGAAGCAGGACATTGGTTCTGCCTCGATCCTCAGCACCTGTCTCATCCCCGTGTGCCACACTCTGAACGCACGCACCAAGGATGCCGACTGGTTGTTGAAGGCGTTCTTTGGCCCACACACTCCCACCACCTTCTCAGCTTATGCACGCTGGGGGGGACTGCGACTTGTATCAACCTTGCCGGCTGACGCAGCCACTCTTCATACCCCTCGAGTGGCGGTCAGCCCGGACGCTGCTTGTACCCGAATGACCGGCTGCACCTCAGGCGGTCCGACTCGGCGCCGCTGCCTTGACCCCGGCAGCGGCAACTGGACTTGTAATAAACCAGAGACACTCATTTCGCTGTACGCTCATGTCACCCTACCTTCAGGGTGGTTTTTCACCTGCAACCAGTTCACATGGAACTATATCCCTGCGAATCTGTCGGACTCAATGTGTTGTATCAGCCGTTTGACACTGTTACTTCCTACCAAGGACATGATTGCCCCAAGTGCAAATGACACAAATGTACCAAATGTTGATATTTCCCCACTCATACGACACACACGCACAACCCAGTTAGACAGCTCTTGTGACAGCAGCTTTAGGGTAATGAGTCCCGCTGAGTATGTATCGCTAGCAGTCAGCCTTGTCGGCGTGCCAGGCTTGGCCGTCGGCAACGCACGGAGGATTGGTCGCTTGGCTTGCGGTTTGACTAAAGCCATTAACCATACCTCCACAGCGATAGCGCTCCTCAATCAGGAGCAGGCAGAACTTCGCCATGCCGTTCTCGACAATCGAGCGGCTATTGACTACCTCCTCTTGCTGCACCACCTGGGTTGCGAATCTTTTCATGGAATGTGTTGTTTCAATCTCACTGATAACTCCCGTAAGATCCAAAGCCAGATCACGGATCTCCACACCATAGTTGCAGGCATTACAGAAGGCTCCGCGTGGGGAGCCTGGTGGAGCTCCCTGTGGAATTGGATGTGGTCATGGATCCCCTGGGGGTGGCTGCAAACGGTGCTTAAGGTAGTGGTGGGGATAGTCATACTAGGCATCACGATTTGTTGCCTTGCTCAGTGCATTCCCTCGCTGATCTCTAAGTGCCGCCCCAAAGAGAAACTCCGTGACGTCACTCACACTCAACAGCTGATGCCACTCTTACGCAGGCTCGCCGGTCAGGCTCTTAAATAAAACAGAAAGGGGAAATATGGTTTCCCCATGCCCATCAGGGCATGGAAACGGCTCTGGCAGAGGCCACTTCGGGAGAAGACTCCTTGAGCCGTGGGCTCTGCGAGCAGACAAATTAAGGGGGGTGGATAAAATGATAGGGTTTGATTCACCCAATTCCTCTGACCTGACCAACGAGCCTGCTGAGAAGGCGAATACCTAACCTGGCTAAATCACTCATCTCCGTGTCTCTGTGTTATCCCCGGCACAAACAGATGCCATGTTTGCCCCTGCCTAATCCCTGAACAATGGGACTCCTAAGTCCATGTTTGCCCCAGTTAATTAACTTCCCTTTGAGGTGTTCCCCATTAACCCGGGTACGTGGGTGAGGTAATGTTCCTGTCAGATGACAGCTTGCCACCGTTGCTCTTTTTTCCCTATAAATGATGTTGCCTTTTCTCAATAAAGGACTGATCTGATCTCGCTCCGTTTGCCTCGTGTCGTTACTTGATCAGTCCTCCTCCGGGCTCCCCGGCCCTCAGTGGCCCTGATTCCTTCAAGATATCATACCCCTGGCTATCCCTATCTCTCTCCAAACCTTTTAGATTATTAGCACATGCCTCTTGCTCTCAGGGGCAGTGGTGGCTCAAGTGGTTAAGATGCTGAACTCGAAGACTGGAAGGTCAGCAGCTAGAGAACCGAGTGCTGCCTGATGGAGTGAGCTCCTTCTCTGTCTCAGCTCCTGCCGACCTAGCAGTTCGAAAGCAAGAAACTGCAAGTAGATAAAGCAGGGACCACTTTGGTGGGAAAGGTAAACAGCGTTCCGTGCACTCCCTCCGGTGTCGAGCCATGCCTCCTGCCTATGGAAACGTCTGTGTCTGCAGACGCAGACAGCGCTGGCTCTTAAACAGAGAGGAGCACTGAACCCTAGAGTCGGATACGACTGGTTTTCAACCAATGGCAACCTCTCCTTTTCCCTTGCTCTCATCCCCGCACATGGAGGGGCCAAAAAAAAACAACCCTCCACCCACAGGGAACCGGAAGTTTTGTGAGGGCTTCTCTCCCTCCCTCCCTCTCTAAGGCAAGCGAGGGTCTCTCCGAGCGGACTTCCGGAGGCGGCGAAGGCGGAAGTGGCGTGGGGGGAAGGGGCGGGGCCTGCTTCCCGGGGCCGCGGAGTAGGTGCCGTTGTTCGGGCGCTTTACCCTGCCTCGCCTCCGCTCCCCCCGGGCCGGCCAGCCATGCCTTCGCCGCCGCCGCTCTGAGCCGATGGGCGCCAGTGGCTCCAAGTCGCGGGGCCTCTGGCCCTTTTCCTCGGGCGGGCCGGGCGGCTCCGAGGGCCCCGGCGGAGAGCAGGCTGTGGCTCGGGGACGGGGGCTGTGCTCGGCCACCCCCTTCGTCTTCACCCGCAGAGGGTAAGAGTGGCGGCGGCGGCGGCGGCGGCGGCGGGGAGGCCAGGCCGGCCCTGCCCTGCCCTGCCTCTCCCATCCCTTGCAGAGGCGGCGGCGGCGGCCCCCCTTCACTCCCCCCTCTCGGGGGCCTCCTCCCTACCTTCCCCAGTATTAATAATAATTTCGTGTCAGGAACTATTCTGGGTTGAAAGTTGTTTTTTTTTTTTTTTTTGCGGGAGAAACTCCCGAATGAGGCTCCTTTCATGTCCCCAAGAGCTGGGACAGAGACGGGCGCTCAATCCGTCATGCAGTCTCGAACTGCCGATTTGCTGGGCTTCCAGCTAACAAGGCGAGCTTCTTAACCCCTGAGCCGCCTCAGACCCCTCCCATTGAAAACACTGGATGCTCCGCTCCTTAGTGCAGACTTGGGTGGGGGCAAATTTAAAGAGAGGGAAGTGTGGCTTTGGTCCCCTTCCTCTCCTCCCACCCTGGTACCCTCCCTAGTTAGTGCACTTGGAAGCAAATCAAGGGGGGTGGTGGGGTGTGTGTGTGTGTGTGTGTGTAGTGAGGCAAGGACACAGTGGCTGGATAATTTATTCCCAATTTGTCTTTCCTCTTAATCCTCACCACAGCGCCTAGAGTAAAGGTCAAGGGGTCTCCCTTGCTCAAAAGCCAGCCGTGTAGGGAGTCAGTTGCTCATCTCCGTATACTACCATGAGCCGGCGCTCTCTGCGTCTGCAGGTGACATGTAGCAGGCGTGACTAGACAGAAGTGCACAGAATCCTGTGGCCTTGCCCACCAAAGTGGTACCTATTTGTCTACTTGCAATTTCTTGCTTTCAAACTGCTCGGTTGGCAGGGAGCTGGGACAGAGCACTCAGGTCTTGAACTGCTGACCTGCCGTCAAGCTCAGCATCTTAACCACCCAAGCCACTGCTGCCTATACTGTACTATAAAGTGCCTACTATACCTCTGAGCAATTCCTGCTTGCTTAGAACTTCAACAATCAAGTGTGTGTCCTGTTGGGAGCCATGCCCCATTTACAATACTTCTTCACTCCAAATCTCCTGAGATTGGTGTGTGTGTGTGTGTGTGTGTGTGTGTGTGTGTGTGTGTGTGTGTGTGTGTGTGTGTGTGTGTGTGTGTGTGTGTGTGTGTGTGTCAGTCATAGTTGTCAAGTATCCCGTATTGGCCGGGAAAAACCCTTATTTTACCCTCTTTCCTGCCATCAGCCCGTATTAATTAGACTGCAATGCCCTATTGCCGCCATTGGAGGGCAGCAAAGGATAAGCATAGCTGTCAAGTATTCAGTATTTGCTGGGAAATTTCCCTTATTTCCAAATTCAAAACTTGACAGGTATGGTGTGTGCGTGTGCACACGCATGCTGGGTTACAACAGTCCATTGCATAGCAACTGGGAAGAGTATATTCAGAACTTGGAGTTTTTGGTTTGTAGAGAGGAAACAAGATGCCTTCAGACGTATGTAAATTATTTGAGGAGTATGTGACAGGAGTGAATGTGTTTTAGTGAACAGAGAAATAGCCTGTCTCTGTTGGAACAAACTGTTTCTTTGCTAGTTGTAAACTGATCTTTGCCAAAAACTCTTCGCTCCTTTGTGAATAATGACTGGTATTTATATCTTATAGCTCCCAACAGGACACACACTTGATTGTTGAAGTTCTAAGCAAGCAGGATGTCAGAGGATTACTGGTCTATGGAACTCCCTGCCAGAAGAAGTGGTGACAGCTGTCAGTCTTGACAGCTTCAAGAAAGGATTAGACAAGTTCATGGAGGACAAGGGTATCAATGGCTATAATTATGGCTACCTAAGGACAACCTCCGGGTTGGAGAGATAGGCAGGATCTCTCTCAATGCCATTTCCAGGGAATCCTAAGCAGGTGAAGGCATCTGCTTGAGAATTATACCCTGAAGCAAATGGTGAGCCACTGTGTGAGACAGAATGCTGGACTGGATAGGCTTCTGTGGCCTCTTCCAGCAAGGCTGGTCTTATGTTCTTATCTTCACTCTCACTTTACAGCTGGTCAAGTATTATTGAGTAGAATACCATTACAGACTGCAGGGAATCTGTATGTGGTAATAAAAGCATGCTTCTAATTTTGAATTTAAAAGGGCTTGGTTTTTTTTATCTCACTATATTTCCCTCATCTATTTATTTATTTTTTGTTTGTTTATTCAACATTCAGAGTAAAAGTCTTGAAGTACAAGGTAGGCTGAGAAGTTCTATGGATTTTCATGCAGCCTGTTGAAGATGTGAAAAAAGAATGATAAACATATACACAAACTTACATCTTCAGTGCAGTATTCATTCAGAATGTTGTTTTATTCCAGAAATAGAGGCTGTTAGTGAGAAATGTCTGTTTAGATTTGAGTTGACAACTGCAATTTCTGAATTTAGACAATTGTACGAAAGTTGCAAATATGCTATGCCTAATAAAGAGTCAGTAGTGATAGTTGCTTACATTACACTGCACAACAACGATTTTGCTACTGGGAATAACACATGTGATTTAAAAGATATCGAGTGTGCTGATTTCATATCTGAACTCAGAATTTGCCTATCATGTACAGATGTTAAGGCGTGCTATAGCTGTTCAAATGGTCGGTAATTGGGTAATGTATTTTTACATGGGAACATTATAACAGTTGCAGCTACCACTATGCCTTCCACCTCAGCTGAATCATGTCCCCTGGTGGCATGTATGTTCCAGCAGCGGCTGGGCATATCTGGGCAAGTCAGTGAGCTGACATCAGAAAATATAAGATGAGATGGACCAAGGGCTTGTCTCTAGTGCGAAACTATCTTATTGGATAGTACAGCTAGGCCATAGTGAGTCTGTTTTGAGCTAAAGATGAGTAGGTGCAGCTGTGTTAATAAACCAGACAATTTTTGCTACATTTGTAGCATTCCATGAAAGAAATCTTCATATCAGTCAACCTAGATATTTCAAATTATTCTGTTTTAATGCAACCAATGCTTCCTCTTTTTTTGCTTAAAATTATAAACTTTTTATGAATAGAAAAATTCTGACTGATAAAAATGCTATTTTGTAATTTAAAAAATTCTGTTAAGCTTTTTTGTGTCTTAGTAAAAATGAAGAATCAGTAAGCTAAAAACAGTCTGTAAATTAGATGCCATTGAACTTCTTACACAGGTATTCATATACTCTGATAAATTCACTTTAGTGGACTGTTTGAAAGCAGTATAGTTTTGTATATTTCCCTGTATGACTTGTGAAAATAAATATGCTCTGTGAGTTGAGAACCTGTAGCCTTCCAGATTTTGTTAGGTTTTTAACTCCCAAGCAGTGGTCAAATAGTACAGAAATTGAAACGCAACAATACCTGAAAGTAACAATTCTTTTAAGTGAATTGGTCATCCCCTAATGCTCAGTACTTCTCTTACACACATAAATTACATTATTATTTTCCTAGTTAATAAAGCATGAATGTGTTTAATAAGACTTGATTCACAGATTGCTAATCAGTTTTAACCATTCCGTGCACTACGGTGTCTAGTCACTCCTGCCACATGTCCACAGAAACGTCTGCAAATGCACAGACAGCGCTGGTTCTTTGGCTATAAACAGATGAGCACTGAGCCCTAAAGTCGGATACGACTGGCTTTCGAGCAAGGGTGATGTTACATGGTCATAGACAACTCTAAGCCACAGGTGTCTTTCTGTGTAGAATGCATGGTCTAAACTATTAAGAGGACCCGTTTCAGGAATAACCATGGAAGTTAATTGGAAGTCACACATGATAATGGATGTCACGCAGATTTGTTGCTTATCCCAACCTGCAAGGCGCCTGGCTGTCAAAATAGCCCTGCATTGCTATTTTCAAGCTGAAGAAAGAGAACTGGGGAGGTTGAAGAAAAAGGAAAGGAAATGAGGGGCAGGGTCAGCCGGACATTGGGGATCTAGACTGAGAGCACAGTGCTGCTCTAGTGAAGGCTTCTACTTCACTTTTGAGTCCTTGTGTCTCAAAATTAGTGATTCCACCTGTGAAGGCTAAAGCTGTCAGTCATGCTAAGGATATAAGATTTGACAACGGTCCTATTTGACAGCTGCCCTATATAATGAGTTCCTAAATGTCATATATGTGCTCCTTTCTTTTCTATGGAGGACTGGGCAGTAGCAACTGGACAGCAGCAACAGGCGCCATCTAGCTGACTGCTGATTGCAATCAGCTGCAAATCTGAAAAAAATTACTTCTTGCGCTCATCCCTACCGATACATTTCTCTGAATGTATCCCATTTCTTTGCAGCTCTATGTATTATGATGAGGATGGTGACCTTGCCCATGAATTTTATGAGGAGACAATAGTCACCAAGAATGGGAGGAAACGTGCTAAGCTGAAAAGAATCCATAAGAACCTGATACCTCAGGTAACCCAGTCAGAGAGAAAATGTGGCTTTTATACCTTGTCTTCAAACTAATACACAAGAGTGGGCAAGAAAGACTGGAAAAAGATATGTAGATTGTAATAGGAGTTGTCTCATATCTTATGAACTGGATACCTTGTATGTGGGAACAGAAAAATGGATTTTTGCTGGAAACATGTAGCCGTACAAAATGTCTTTCTCTGTCACCAGGAGTGGCCAATTGTAAAGTTAGGCACCTTGAAATTCTTATAGCTCAGGGGTGCCCAAACTATCCGGCTCCCAAACCGTAGTTTGGGCACCCCTGAACAACATGACCAGCCTGTGGCCCAAAAAGTTTGGGCACCCCTGTTATAGATAATAAGGTTAAGATTCTGCACCTGACTCTGTTTCCTTCTCTGGAATGTTATTGATGGTGGTTAAAGTCAATGTGGTTTCAAAATCTTTATAGAAGTTGCTGCATTCAGTGACCGACATCTTTGTTGGAACAGTCAAAATGAACCACCACCTGCATATTGAACATGTAGTGGAAGATGCAGATGGATAATCTCTATAACTGAGTTACATCATACAGACTCTTGAGGAATTTCCTGAACAAATGCTTTAAGTATTGTGATCTTACCTTTCCCAGGTGCATAGCAGGGATCTGTACAGTAAAACCTTGCATAAAGAGCCACTTGCTTAGAGACTAACCCACTTAAGGAGCAGAATTTTCTCTGAATGGTCGCCTCACTTAACAACTAAAACCAATCAAAAACTCACTTAACAACTAAATCGGGGTTCACAGTCTCCCCCACTAGAAGTCACAATTGGTCACTTACAACGGTGCAATCCCATGGAACACATTATGCTCTTTAAGCGAGGTACCACTGTATTAATGCATTCACTGTCATGTGCTTCTGTTGGGTGTCACTCACAGAAAATTGATCATTTGTAGCCTGATTCTTGAAAGCATTTCTCTGTAACGCTGTCTGATCCTTTCTGCATCCTTTTCATTATAGGGCACAGTGAAGCTGGAACATCCCCGGATTCATGTGGACTTCCCTGTTATCATCTGTGAGGTCTGAGCAACAGAGGCAATGTGAACAGTCGTGTGTGTGCTATCAGTGCACTTTACTTGCCCAGTTTTACTGTACCTCATGCAAACCATGCTGGCAGCCACGTGTCCATACTGAGTGGTGAATCTAGACCAAAATGTCTGGCTTTGAAGTGCCTCTGCCAGGAGGAAGAGATGGCAGCCCTGGGGAAGTCTTGAGACTAAATGGTGATCAGGAGTAGCCTTGGCATTGATAGGAACGGTGTCGCGTGAGATGCCCGACCTTGTTTAGGAGCCTGATAAATCTTCTTACTGACTCCCCAAAAAGTTTTCCAGCAGTTGCTGGCATTGGGAGCCAACTAGTTTCAAAATCACGGAAAACCAACCTGCACCTTTTTCTTACCCAGTGTCCTACTTGTTAAGTACTCCTGTCATCATCTATAAAAGTTGACAGTGAGATTTCAGTTTGTATTCTGTAGCTGAGTAAAGATAGGCTACAAGCTACTTATGCTTCTCTCCCCTCCCCTCCCTCCCCCGAATTTCCACAGCATAATATTGCTGAATATCTAGTGCTGTACTGTATTCTTCTGACAGCACGGCATGGTGGCACCAAATGCTGCATTTAAAAGGGTTACTGAAGCTTTCCAGGACAGATTGACTCTTGAAGGCCCCACTGAAGCAGGCTGATGTGCACAGACTTTGCTCCCTTTGTAACAACTCACAGCGGAATTGCACTTTTTTCTTTGTAGTCGTTGTGTGTTTTTCGACTGCACTGCTTAGAAAATCCCACTTATTAGTTCTTGTTGTTCTGGCTTGTCGGAAGAGGCTGTTGTTCTTCTGCTAAGATCTACCAGAAAGGCTGCTACATGGAAGGCATTTGTTCTGACAAGCTATGTTTCTGTTCCAAAGTGTTCTTCCATCTTGAGTATTTCCATCCTACTGATGCGTGGAATGCAAGGCAAACTGTCATCTTCCCCCCATTCTTATAACAGGAAGGCTTTTTCTCTTCTCTGAACAGATATATAGGTAATACTTGACTGTTCATCCTTTAGAGGTTCTTCTGTCAGCCCTAAGGAAACTAGGCTGTTTTGATCTAGTTAGTTACCAATATGCTCTTCCTGCCTGTGGCTGGGTTCCTCCTGCTGTAAATCTTAACTATATTCTGTGATCTTCCTTGACTATGTGGACTGGGGCAGGCATTGTCTGATGTGGGGGTAAAGTAGCACAACACAAAAGAAAGTCACGTTTCCTCCTCTTGGAAGGCCTACTCTTTCCCCCTTGTGTGCATGTGGGATTAGTAGGGCAGGGCTACACTTCCTGGGAAGAATGGCAGTGGTAGTTATATACGGTCCAATGTAGTGTGTGCCTGTCTCATTGTCCCAGTTATCTTGTTTTAAGACACAGCTTGCTGCAACTGAGATCCGAGCAGGCAGATCCTTGTCAGAGGCATTCATTTGAAGAAGTTTTCATATGCAATGTATAACCAGGAGACCTTGCCCTGCTTCCCTCCCACCCTTTTCTACCTATCCCTGAGAATTTTTTAAATAAAGCTTTAAAACTTTATTCCAGGTGGCATTAGCTGTAGAGGCATTGGCTTATTATACATCCTATTTTCCTTCCCAGAGCATGTCATTTGCCATTTGGAGCACTTCAGGCATTTGCTACCTCAGTGTTTAATTTAACCAACTGGCCCAGTATTGGGCTACCAGTATCAGTAAGTCACTCATGTCTCTGTTTCTAAACCTTGCAAGGAAAATCTTTTGGCATATTATGAACCAGACAAGTATGAGCCTGGAGTTTATTGACAGAGGTCTTGTGACTCGATGATGCTCATCATCCCCCATCTCGGTAGCATGTCTTTGACCATATTCTAGGATTTATTTCTAGAGCATCAGAAGTATGACCATTCAAGATGGTTTCCCAAACTGGAAGTGCTTTACTATGCAGGGCCTATGTGATGGATTTACTGTTATAGACCTGTGCAATTGCATGTACAAGAGAGTACATCTGCTGCTGACGTTGGGCTTCTATCTTATATCTATCCTCTTTTCCTTCTCACTGACCCTTTTGGCTTTAACTAGATGATGAAGCTGGGAAACTAACCTTATCTTTTGCTGCAGAAGGAAGCTTCTATTGTTTTGAAGTTAGAGGGTTATCTGTATAATTCTTTGGCAAACAAAGTTCCATCTTGGCAATATTTTTGCAGAGGGAGTTAGCTGAAGTCAAGAGGGCTGGCAGTTGGTTTTTCTTGAACAGTAAAGTTAAAACGTGACTATTAACAGTTACAGCGCTTGCCCATTGATAATCGAGAGAAAAGTTCTTGCTTGTCTCGAAAGATTCTGAACTAAAGTGCCCTCCCCTTATCACAATTCCTAAAATACCTGTATCCCCCTCCCCCCCATATGATATCTATTGTCTCACCAACTCGCCTGTTCCTGAGTAGGCAGATAATGTGCTGTGCAATATTGACTGCAGATTTCTCTTCCCCTTCTTGTACACATCCTGCCCCCGGGGGGTGGCGGTGGATCAGAGTGCTTTCTCCTGAAAAATGGAGTTTCTCCCCACAGAAATCTCCATTCTTGCCTAGTCTGAAATCTGAGATATGGAAGACTCCCTGGAGCTCTCAACAGCTGCTATCAAGCCATTTCTCTCAAATGCTGTCTTGTCCCGGGACTGCAGCTGTTGAGTGAGACTACTGGGAGTCTGCAATCCTAATGATGCTGTCTGTACGTTTGTGCTTTCCAGCAGCCGGGCTCCTCGTGACAATGGCACTTGTTGTCTGAGCATGGGCTTGTGGAGACTACCCTGTACAAGGATGCTGATAATGTGAAAGCTGGTGTAAATGATATAGATATATAGATATATTATCACTATTGTTCAAATGAGAAGAAGTATCCTTTTTTATGACTTTTCTGTGCAAATGTGTGGTTGTGTAGAAGACCTGAAGCTACTAGCACTACACATCCTTTTCCTGTAGCATATAAATAAGAACTGTGCAGGCAGAAGTGTAAGATATTTAGGGTCTGTTTCCTCTGCCTTGAAGTGCATTTGTTAATTTTGTTAAATTTCAATAAAGTTATTTGTAAGTCCTGGAACTTCCTCCTCCTTTTGACATCATCTCTGTCTGATTATTTGGGAAACAAGGGGCTGGTAGACATGAGTTGGACTGGTTGAACAGCTGAGTGGTTTAGGTATCTGCTTGTGAAGCTAGAGGTTAGGATTTCAATTCTCTCCTTTGCTTCCTGGGAAAAGAGCAAACCTGTGTATCATTGGGCAAGCTGCATAGTTCCAAGGTACCCCCAGAAAAAGAGATCACTCCAATTTCTACCTTAAAAACCCTAGAAAGTGTTGCCATAAATCAGAACTGACTTGACAACACATAATTATTGATGAAGGGGATAGACTGATGGACTGGGACTCAAACCTATGCCTCGTTTGAATTCCTGCTCAGCCATAGAAGCTCATTGGGGGTGTGGAACTGATAATGCCAATCCTTAAATATCTGACTTACTTTGAAATCCCTTTTAGGGTCACTATAAGCCAGTTCTGACTTGAGGGCACATAACAACAGACCGTTGGACTAAAGTAAAGTAAACCTCTGCTTTCCTTCTACAACCACCTCAGGCAACCCTATTAATCTAGCCAGAGATTTGACTTCTCTCTTTTTTTTTTAGATAAACCACCATCTTTGAATCATTGGGTCTAGCCTAGGAGTCACAAACCTATTTCAAAGACACTGATCTGATTTTCTGATGATGAAAATAGTCATTTGAATGTTTGGAGGACTTCAGTTCAAATAACTGAGTTATGTTTGGAAACCAGTTTGTATATGGAACAGTGAGCTGTAGCTTACTTCGCTTACAGCACTTGCAAAAATGAGCTTATCCCTATTAATCAAGCTGTAAACAATTCTGCCTTTAATGCATAAGCTGTAAAGCTAGGTGCACTTGCTCTTACATTAGCCATCCAGAGATCAGCAGCCTCTTGATTTCATTTGGAGTACTTAATTTTAGTAGTTTAAGTAGTATTTGATGGGATATCAGAGAAGCAAGCATAATTTCCTAAATGAATTTTCTTGATTGACAATTGTAATACATTGATTAATTGTAATAAAAACTGAATCAGTGTGCACTTCCTCAATGATGGCCAAGTCACTAAAACTTGGCTATCACCAATTAACACTGGTTCAGGTTGTATTTGATCTCGATAGTTTTGCCAACCTTGCATCGCTCTATCAAAATTTAATAAAAAGTTCACAGTTGTATCAGTCCAAACATTACATAACACAGCTATTCCAGCAGTTTTCAGGCATACTGTGTAGATCAATACCACTAACAATGATTGATGGTACGTCAGAGGTTCCCAAACTTCGCACTGCGAGCTGGGCAGCTAAGCTGTCCGTGGTCCCTCCTGCTGTAAACGCTGCCGCAAAATATGTCTACAGCTGTCGTAAACGCGTTTATGACAACCATGGGTGCATTTACGGCAGCGTTTATGGTAGGCACATGCACATTTAGACTTGTGGGCACATTTTATGGCCGTCAAACATGTCTGCTTCCACTTCTGGTAGTGTTGAGGGTGGCGGCGGGCCATATGAAATGGTGCCATGGGCCGAACCTGGCTGACAGACTGTAAGTTGGCCACCCCTGTGGTATGTGAAGGCAGTCTATTATATAAAATGTATGTTTTATCTGATTTTAAATAACTACAGTTATTGTATAGTCTGGTGATAGAACTACAGTAATTGTCCCCAGAATTGCTGTACATGGTTAGATATTCCAAACACATTCTTCATAGTTATGTACAAAAACCTTAACTATTTGAATCTGATTTTGAATTGCAAAAGTGTAGATAAACTCTATATTAAGAGCTCCTGTGGCGTAGTGGTTAAGCTACAGTACTGCAGCCAAAACTCTGCTCAAGATCTGAGTTTGATTCTGAAGGGCTCAAGGTTGAATAAGCCATCCTTCTGAGGTTGGTTAAATGAATACCCAGCATGTTGGGAACAAAATGCTAATTACTTTGTGAACTGCAAAGATAGTGTTTTAAGCGCTATGAGGTGGTATACAAGTGTAATTGCTATTGCTGCATTAGTGGTGAACCCATTAATATCCAAAAATAATGTCCAATACAAAAGCAGTTGGCCAAAACTATCCTTGGAATTAATGCCAGCATAATACTAACAACATAATTTTAGAGATGAATTTTCTCAAATTTAAGAAATCACCGTAGGCTTTATCTGTTGTTCTCAGAGTTGCACGTCACAGCACACAACAGATAATGTATATGGTGATTTCTTAACAGCAGGCAACTTCTTTACAAAGACTTCTTTAAGTACATTAGAAGTAAGAACCCAACTAGGAAGGCCATTGGACCATTAGATGACAATGGAAAGCAAGGGGTTATTAAAGAGGAAACAGAGATTGCAGAGAGACTCAATTAATTCTTTGCTTCAGTATTCAATGAAGAAGACAGAGACCACATGCCCAAAACAGAACCTATCTTCGTAGGGAGGGAAACCAAAGAATTAAGCCAGATAGAAATAACCAGGGAGGAGGTCCTTGCATGTCTTGTTAAACTAAACACTAACAAATCACCAGGACCAGATGGCATCCATCCACGAGTTCTCAGGGAACTTAAAGATGAAATTGCTGATCTCCTAGCCAAAATATATAATATCTCCCTCAAATCAGGCTTTGTGCCTGATGACTGGAAGGTAGCGAATGTAACACCAATTTTCAAAAAAGGATCCAGGGGTGATCCAGGAAATTACCGACCTGTCAGTTTGACATGTGTCCTAGGTAAAGTGATGGAAACCATCCTAAAAGATAGAATTAGTAGGCACATAGAAGAGAAGGCGCTGCTAAAGGAGAGCCAACATGGCTTTTACAAGGGCAAATCATGCCTCACTAATCTGTTGGGATTTTTTGAGAGTGTCAACAAGCATGTGGATAAGGGGGATCCAGTTGACATTGTTTATCTGGACTTTCAGAAGGCTTTTGACAAGGTCCCACACCAAAGGCTCTTGAATAAACTTACCAGTCATGGAATAAAGGGACAGGTCTCGTCCTGGATCAGCAACTGGCTAAGGGACAGGAAACAGAGGGTAGCACTAAATGGACACTTCTCTAAGTGGAGGGAAGTAAAGAGTGGGGTCCCCCAAGGTTCAGTACTGGGCCCCCTGCTTTTCAACCTCTTCATAAATGATCTAGAGGTAGGAGTAAAAAGCAAGGTAGCCAAATTTGCTTACAACACTAAATTATACAGGGTAGTGAAAACTTTGAGAGATTGTGAGGAGCTCCAGAGGGATCTCTTGACACTGGGGGAGTGGGCAAAACAGTGGCAAATGAGCTTCAACATTAGTAAGTGCAGAGTGATGCATGTTGGGGCAAAAAACCCCAATTACATTTATAAACTGATGGGGTCTGAACTCTCTGTGACAAACCAGGAAAGGGACCTTGGTGTCCTGGTGGACAACTCAATTAAGGTGTCAACCCAATGTGCCTCAGCAGTGAAAAAAGCAAACTCAATGTTAGGGATCATTAGGAAGGGTATAGAAAATAAGTCAGCAAGTGTCATTTTGCCTCTTTATAAATCTATGGTGAGGCCCCATCTGGAATACTATGTACAGTTCTGGTCGCCATACCTCCAGAAGGATATTATGGAGTTGGAGAAAGTGCAGAGGAGGGCAACCAGAATGATTAGGGGACTGGAACACCTTCCTTACCATCTGAGGCTGCAACGGTTGGGCCTTTTCATTCTTGAACGACGGCGTCTAAGAGGTGACCTGATTGAAGTTTATAAAATCATGCATGGTGTGGACAAAGTGTTGTGTATTGAATGTATTTGTAACCACACGAATGGGTGCATGTAACACTGTAACCTTCTGTATGTGGACGCGAGCTAGTGGCCACCGGGGGCAGTAGCGAGCGCCCAGCTCACGTACACATTCCTCAAATGCCTTCAGCTGCGCGGGAAAGATTCCCGCGCTCACCTCACCTGGACAAGAAAGGCGTGACCAAGGATGACGTCACTTGGACAGTAGCCAATGCCTGTCGAAGAGCCATATTCAATTGTATAGCCACCGCATAAAAGGAGCTGTTTGTCCGCCATTACCACATGTTCGTACTGTACTCCATGCAATAAAGATGTGCTAGGCTAGCTTACAGCCGTTTCCATTGTCTTGATTCCCAAACATTAAATTGGCGATGAAGGTGGGATAATGGATTCCCACGGGGACAAGACAACTTCACAGCAACCAGTCTTCGACGTGACCCATCCCGAGCGATGGGACTGGTTTGAAATGCATTTCAAGAGTACGGTAACCTATGCCGGCATCACCAACGCAGGAAAGAAGCGAGGTCTTCTCATCACGATGCTCGGTTTCCACGCAGTGCAAGTGCTGATGGATATGGTGGCACCACGAGAGGTGGATCAGGTTTCGGTAACCGAAATACTGGCGACTCTGAGAAACCACTTCAAGCCCAAGGTATCCTTCTTCTCTGCCAGGGCCGCCTTCACGAGGAGGGACCAAAAGCCGGGTGAGTCCGTATCCGAGTATGCAGCGGCCCTCCGCTTGTTGGCAACGCCATGCGAATGGCGGGAGATTCTAGACGTGGCCCTAAGGATGCTCTGTGGGATGAGAGATGGGGAAACCCAAAGGAAGCTCATGACCTGAGGCCACGACCTCACCTTTAAAGAGGTACTACAAGAGGCCCTAGCTGCTGAGTCCACGAGGGCCGGGTACAAGCTTCTCAAGGCAAAGCCTCCACCAGTAGAGGCAGCTGCATCTGCAGTCCAGGCGTCTTGGAGGGCGGCCCCTGCCCCATGCTCGCCCACATCCTCAGAGGCTTCTGCCACCCCAGGCTCCAGTGAAGATGAGGGGGTCCGGAAGGTCAGAAAGGGGCTGAGCAAGAAGAAAGAGAAAGGGGGTTGACGCTGTGATGGTTGCGGGGCGTCCCATGAGAGGAGCAAGTGCCCATTCAGGAAGGCTGAGTGCCACAACTGTGGACGGAAAGGCCACATCGCCAGGGTCTGCAAGCAACGCCGGGACGAGAGTAAGCGCTCCACGAGGAGACGGGATGGTGTTGGCAGAGTCTACGATGGCGGCGGCGACCCAGAGGGGGACCACGTGTACCGAGGAGTACATGCGGAAGACGACTTGGCCGTCCACAGCGTGCCTCTAGGGCAACCACGTTTTTATGCTGAGGTACTGTTGCAAGGGGTTCCTGTTAAGATGGAAATAGACTCGGGGTCTGTATACTCTCTCATTTCCCATAAGGAGTTTTTGCGCATTCCCCCCAAGGAGCGACCCAAACTCAAAGAGATGAGGGCGATCTTAAGAGACGTGCAGGGAAATGGGATTCCAGTGCTGGGAATCGGGGACTTCGAGATACAGTACAAGGGACTCCGAAGGAAACTCCCCCTAGTAGTTCTAAGGGAGGGGGTGTAATCTCCTGGGAACACAATGGCTCAAACCCCTGGACATCTTCATAGGCGGCGTCCATGCCATCGGGGGGAATGAGATCCAGGCAGTGTGCGACGCACACGCCAAGGTATTCAAGAAGGGGCTCGGGAAGTACAAGAGGCCCCCAGTTTCTTTCGAACTAGACCCGGAGGTCCGCCCAATTAGACTCAAGCCACGTCGGGTTCCATTCGCCCTAAAGGACAAAATTGAGGCGGAACTGGACAAACTAGTGGAGCAGGGGATTTTAGTGCCTGTGGACTCTGCAGAGTGGGAGACTCCTATTGTTACAGTGTTGAAAGCAAATGGGGAGGTGCGAATTTGCGCTGACTACAAGTGTACAATTAACAAGGCCATCCGCCCTAATGCCTATCCGGTGCCGGTAGTTAGCCATCTGCTAGCTACTTTACATGGGGGAAAGTTTTTCGCCAAACTAGACCTGGCGCAAGCGTACCAGCAGCTTCCAGTAACCCCAGCCACAGCTGCTGCACAAACCATTGTAACTCACAAGGGGGCATTCAAGGTAACACGCCTACAGTTTGGCGTGAACTCGGTGCCGGGGATATTTCAGTCTCTTGTGGAACGCTTGTTAAAGAAGTTACCGGGGGTCTTGCCATTTTTCGATGACATAGACCAGAGACTAGATAAGGTCCTTACAGCCTTCGAATCCGCGGGGTTGAGGCTGCGGAGGGACAAATGTGTGTTTCTGGCCAGGGAGGTTGAATTTCTGGGGTTCCGTATAACCTCTGAGGGGGTGAAACCCGCTGAGTCCAAAGTCTCAGCCATTCAAAATGCCCCTCGCCCCACCGCGAAACCGGAGCTGCAGTCCTTCCTGGGGCTGCTGAATTTTTACCATTCCTTCCTGCCCAGGAAAGCGTCGATTGCAGAGCCCCTGCATAGGCTGCTGAAGAAGGATGCGGTTTGGCGGTGGGGGGAGAATCAGGAGCGGGCTTTCAGGGAACTCAAGCAGCTCCTCTCCTCAGAGGCTATTCTAACCCATTTCGACCCAAAGAAGCCGTTAGTCTTGGTCTGCGACGCCTCACCAGTGGGGGTGGGGGCGGTCCTGTGCCATGTGTTAGAGGGCGGGCGAGAAGCCCCAGTTGCATTCTATTCGAGATCATTGTCCAAGGCAGAACGAAATTACGCCCAGACAGATAGGGAGGCCCTTGCTATTGTGGCGGGTACAAAGAAGTTCCATGATTTTTTGTATGGTCGCCCATTCACCATTGTAACCGACCACAAGCCACTATTGGGTATCTTCACCTCAGACATGCCCACTCCACAGATCCTCTCCCCCAGGATGCTTCGGTGGGCGATTTTCCTCAATGCATACAAGGGTTCATTAGAGTACCGCCCCGGGAAAGACATAAGCCACGCGGACGCACTCTCAAGGTCTCCTCTTCCCCACCTGGGAGACCCAAAGTGTGAGGTAGAGCAAGACAGCCAAGTCCTCCTCATAGAAGCCCTAGATGCACCCCCCATACTTCCCGTGGAAATTGCTGCAGCCACGGCCAAGGATAAAACTTTAGCCCTTGTGAGATCCTGGGTACAGAAGGGGTGGCCCACGGCTCCCCCCGCAGACGAGTTTGCTGCGTTTTTCAGGAAGAGGGTTGAGTTGTCCACAGAAAGGGGGTGTCTTTTGTGGGGGGAGAGGGTGGTGGTCCCACAAGCATTAAGAGCGAGGGTGCTACGGCTTTTACATGTCAGCCACCCAGGGATTGGGCGCTCTAAGGCGCTGGCCCTAAGCTATTTCTGGTGGCCACAGCTAGACGCAGACATTGAACACATGGTGAACACCTGCGAAAGCTGCCAGAGCTCTCGACCTGAGGAGCCCCGCCTTCCACACAGAGAATGGGACACAGCTAGGGGGCCGTGGTCCCGCCTCCACATAGACTTCGCAGGGCCATTCAGGGGTTCATTCTTTCTGCTGGTGGTGGATGCATATTCCAAGTGGTTAGAGGTAATTCCAATGCGCAATACCTCATCAGCTGCAACCATAAAACAACTGCGCAGGCTGATAAGCACCTTCGGGATACCTGACGTCATTGTGAGTGACAATGCGAGTTCCTTCACGTCAGCCGAGTTCCAGGCGTTCTTAGAGTCCAACGCCATTCGGCACATTACCTCAGCCCCCTTTCACCCTGCAACAAATGGCCAGGCGGAACGCCTGGTGCGCACAATGAAAGAGGGGCTGCGGCGCATGGGTCCAGGGGATCTGGACCGGCAGCTCTGCCAGTTTCTGTTGGCATACCGGGTGACGCCATTGGCGTCGGGATTCTCCCCCGCTGAACTCCTCATGAAAAGGAAATTGCACTCATTGTTAACTAGATTGGATCCCACCAGGGTGGAGGATAGGGGAAGAAACATTGAGCACAGCTCCACAAAAAACTTCCAGATAGGAGAACCTGTACATTGTAGAAACTACGCTACTACAGGGCCAGCCTGGGTGCCGGGTGTAGTCATTAATCAAACGGGACCAGTGTCATACTGTGTCGAGACCAACACGGGTCTCCTCTGGAGAAGGCACGCTGACCAACTAAGGCATCGAGTGATTGGGGGGGCGGACAGAGGGGTCCAGCAGCAAAACTCAACATTAGGGTTCTCCTCCACCCGCTTATCCCAAGGGGGAGAAAACGAAGGGCAACAGTCCCAAACAAGGGGGGGAAGCATAGGCTCAAATCTGTATCCTTTTGATACGCCAGTCCTACCCAGTCCTTTGAAAGAGAGGAACGAGTTTGCCCCTGTAGTTCTACCCAGTCCTTTGAAAGAGAGGAATGAGTTTGCCCCTGTTGCCCCCGAATTAGATTTTGAGTTACCAAACCGGGGGGGGGGGGTTCGGAGTGTTCCCCCACCCGTCCAAGCGAAGAGCGGGGTTTTTCTTTAGCCCCTAGTGCCCCCGGTTTTTCCACATCCGCATCAGAAATCCTTCCTCCCCCTTCTCCTGCCCATTCCAAAGCTGCAAGTCTGCAGCGAGTCACTAACGAATCATCCTCTCCAATTGCAGGACAAGAGCCAGGAGGACACAGACGAGGGGGCACGGCCGAGTCAAGCATAACGGCCGCACGCCCAAAACGCACATGCGGGAAACCAGTTTGGTTGAGGGACTTTGTCCCATCTTAGGGGGGAGGGATGTTGTGTATTGAATGTATTTGTAACCACACAAATGGGTGCATGTAACACTGTAACCTTCTGTATGAGGATGCGAGCTAGTGGCCACCGGGGACAGTAGCGAGCGCCCAGCTCACATGGTACACATTCCTCAAATGCCTTCAGCTGCGCGGGAAAGATTCCCGCGCTCACCTCACCTGGACAAGAAAGGCGTGACCAAGGATGACGTCACTTGGACAGTAGCCAATGCCTGTCGAAGAGCCATATTCAATTGTATAGCCACCGCATAAAAGGAGCTGTTTGTCCGCCATTACCACATGTTCGTACTGTACTCCATGCAATAAAGATGTGCTAGGCTAGCTTACAGCCGTTTCCATTGTCTTGATTCCCAAACATTAAAAAAGTAGATAAGGAAAAACTGTTTTCCCTATCGCACAACACTACAACTAGGGGACACTCGGTGAAACTTTTGGGTACTAGTTCTCAAACAAATAAGAGAAAGTACTTCTTCACCCAGAGGATTACTGGTCTATGGAACTCCCTGCCAGAAGAAGTGGTGACAGCTGTCAGTCTTGACAGCTTTAAGAAAGGATTAGACAAGTTCATGGAAGACAAGGGTATCAATGGCTATAATTATGGATACTTAAGGACAACCTCGGGGTTGGAGAGATAGGCAGGATATCTCTCAATGCCATTTCCAGGGAATCCTAAGCAGGTGAAGGCATCTCCTTGGGAATACCCTGAAGGAAATGGTGAACCACTGTGTGAGACAGAATGCTGGACTGGATGGACTGTGGCCTGTTCCAGCAAGGCTGTTCTTATGTTCTTATGCCTCCAAATGTTATGCTGTTAGCATTATACTGGCCTTGTTGCCCAAGACGAATTTTACAGTTGTGTTGGAAATAATACACTTATGCCCTATTTTATGGATCTGATGTCATCAGCCCCTTGATACCCGAAGGGGTAAAAGAAAGTGAAGATGATGTCATCAGTTTGGTGGAAGCTATGAACACATCACAGCATATATTTACAAATATATTGTTCTAAGATCAAGGTGATAACATGCCAACCTGGTCAAAGGAGTGCCAGTTTCCCCTCTCGTGCTGAGTGTTTTCCATTTCTCCTTCCCAGTATCAATGCAAGGAGGCTAGACGACAAAGACCTTTTTGCTAACCAAGTCAAGGGAATCCCTCTGCTATGGGAGGGAGAGATGGACGGACATCCATGCAGTACTGACCTCAAGGTATGCTCAGGGGCATGGAGGGTCATCTGCCTATTTCCTTCTGTGATTGACTCATGCTGGGGACCTCTCAACCACCTCAACCTTCTAAGATACCAGTGGCTTGTTGTCTTCATGAGGACTCAAAAAAAGGTTAAGTTCACTGGAGTTCTATCTGGTCCAAAAGTGCCAGTTAGCACAAATTTATTCCAGCAATCACTCATCATGAGATTTATTTCTGCCATGGATGGTCATTAATCTCAATGTCTAATATTTGTAAGCACAGTATGTATGCATTCCTGAAATGTGCCTTTGAAATGGGAAGAGAAGACAGTGGATTCATGTTGGAATTATGACTGGAGAAATAGATGTATGAGCATGGTTTTTTTAAAAAATCTATTTATATAGTATCATCTAAAAAGTAAAATTAAGGCAAAGCTAAAAGTCTGACGTTTACTGAGTCCTCTTGCTTTTAACTATGTGGGTGCTTGGTGCTGCTGTGGACCAAGAAAAACCTTACATACCCCAAAAGTGTAGCAACATACTATGTCCATTTTTGCAATAGCTAATAACTTAGGTGACTTTTTTTGTAATGGATGTCAAGAGCATAAGCTTTCCATTCTGGGAGCACATCTGTCTGTTCGAACTACACATTAAATGAACCAGAGGAGAATATTTCAACCTCTTACAACATCAGTAGAGAACTTCCAGAGGTCCAGGATGGGCTCATCTTTGCACCCTGGAGTACTATTTCCATGATCCCCATCCCATGTTCTTACTTTCTTTAATGGAAAAAAGCCCCCTCATGTCCTCTGTGTTGTTGTTTGCTGTCAAGTTGGAACTGACTTAGTGATCCTAATAGTGAGAGATTTAAGGAATATTTTTACTAGTTCCTAACCCTGCCCATGAGCTTTAATGGCCAAGCATGGATTTGAACCCAGGTCTCTCGCGTCCTTGTCCATCTGTCCACTACACCAAAATGAGTAAATGTGTTTCCTCTGTGGTTTTTTTTATCATGTCAGAAGCACACAAAGGTGCTTCTGGCATGATAAAAGGATTGAAAGGATTTTTGCTGGAAAACTCCACGCAGGGGACACCCAAATGAGGCTCCTTTCATGTCCCCAAGATCTTTTCCCACTGAAGTGGTCCCTATTTATCTACTTGCAACTCCTTGCTTTCGAACTGCTAGGTTGGCAGGAGCTGGGACAGAGACAGGCTTTCATTCTGTCATGCAGTACTCAGGTCTTGAACTGCCGACTTGCCAACTTTCCAGCTAACAAAGTGAGATTCTTAACCACTGTGCCACCACAGTCCCTGTCCACCAATTTTTTTTAAAGAATAAAATCAGGAGGAGAGGGAGCCTCAGAACTATGAAAATTGCTCCTTAAATAGCATAAAGGGGGTGAAGAAAACTATAAGGGTGTTGAGTTTTCCAAGGCTGATGTGGTCACACTGGAGTCCCAGGAGGCCACATTGAGTCCACATGCCACAACCTCTGATCTCAAAGCTAACCAGGCTAGTTTTTTCTACTCAGTCTGGAGTCGTTTCACATTATAATTTTGAAAGGCTAGAGTTACTGCAGAAATTATATTCAAGCCAGTGGACCAGAGTGCCTTCTTGGCTAGTTAGATAACAAATCTGAACTACCTGCTGCTTCGACCACCACCCACTCCCAACCCTCATGGAATGCAATTACAAACTTCTATTTTTGTCTGGCAGGCATTCTGACAGCTTGTCCCAGAATAATATTGTGTCTCTTTTGTGTGTGTGTGTGTGTGTGTGTGAGAGAGAGAGAGAGAGAGTGAGTGTGAGTGTGTGTGTGTGTGTGTGTGTGAGTGAGTGAGTGAGTGACAGCTCGTCCCAGAGTAGTATTGTGTCTCTTTTTCAAGTGTGTGTGTGTGTGTGTGTGACAGCTCGTCCCAGAGTAGTATTGTGTCTCTTTTTCAAGTGTGTGTGTGTGTGTGTGTGTGTAGAGAGAGAGAGTTTTAGGCTCTGTACTGAGTTAGGATTGCTTGCGCAGAAGTATTGTATCTTGAGTATTGTGTATGTCCTACAAGATACCTCTATGGATTTTGTCATCTTGACAAAGATGCCTGAACTTAGTACCCCAGTCTCTGATTGAGATTATTTTCTAAGTGAGAGGAACAATAGCATAAGAAAAAGATGGTCTCTCCTGTGATCCTTCATGTAGAGCAAATGCTCAAATCGCATAAATCCTTTGGGAAAGATGGTTATTGGGAGCACCTATGATGAAGAGAATGGCAGGACATACTGTTGAGATGCCGCTTTTCTTCAGGAGAGGGCAGCCTTTAGCTGATTTGTGTCTAAAAACAAGCCAGGCTAGTGTTTAGTCTTTGAGTTTAATTCCTGGGTTATGTGAAGGAGCGAGGAGTGTGGTTTGGCCCATCCAGCGCAGACAATGAGAGATTTGTTCCAACTTTGCTGTGTCCTGTGGTATATTACTCTTTGCTGAGAGGTTTCTCAGAATTGTGAAATATGACCGGCTTCTGCTAACCAAATCCATCAGTTTCTGGTTGCTGTGGCCAAGGAAGCGCTATAATCAAGTTGTGGGCTCACTTCTCAAGAGCCCAGTGCTGTTAGGGTCATCAAAGTGCTCTTGTTCAAATTATACCTTCTGAATTACTGCTAATGACTGTTAGCAGCTTTTGCTGCATATGGCAGAAGCAAAAGCTGTTGAGTTGGAATTCCTCTCGCCTGTGTCATTAATCAAATGGCTCAACACATGTTCATTGAAATAGCTTGATGCATGTTCATTTTCTCTCAGTAGTAGAACGGAATGTTTCTTATTTTGGTGTTAGCTTTTGTTACCATATGGATCTCAGGGAGTTGTGAAAGACAACAGTAGATACTCTGTATTCTACATTTCTCCCTCTCCCTCTCTCTCTCTCTCTCTCACACACACACACACTAATTAAATAGTAAAGGTTTCCCTTGCTCGAAAGCCAGCCGTATCCGACTCTAGGTTTCAGTGCTCATCTCAGTTTCAAAGCCGAAGAGCCAGTGCTGTCTGCTTCTACAGATGTTTCCGTGGTCATGTGGCAGACATTCCTATCCCAGTGTTCTCCTGTTCTCATGACAAATTCTGTGCAGCTGAAGTGCTTTGCATTTTTAAAAACAGATCCTGCCTTAAAGCCATTTTGATACCACTTTTTACTTTTGTGTTCTTAAACTTGTACAGCAGGCATTGGGGATACCTCCAGAGATTATTGGACAATGGTTCCCATTACTCTCTGCCAGCAACACTAGTGGTCAAGGACGCTAGGAGCTATCATTCAAAAACTGTCCAGCAGGTTGTGGACTTAAGAACATAAGACCAGCCTTGCTGGAACAGGCCACAGAAGCCCATCCAGTCCAGCATTCTGTCTCACACAGTGGCTCACCGTTTGCTTCAGGGTATTATTCCCAAGCAGATGCCTTCACCTGCTCAGGATTCCCTGGAAACGGCATTGAGAGATATCCTGCCTATCTCTCCAACCCGGAGGTTGTCCTTAGGTATCCATAATTATAGCCATTGATACCCTTGTCCTCCATGAACTTGTCTAATCCTTTCTTAAAGCTGTCAGGACTTCTCACTGGGGTTTCCTAGAACAAATTTCATGACAACAGCAATGCTCCCAATAAAATGGTTTTTCTCAGCATTTAGAAATCTTGACAAAGCCTGCAGCACAGGTTGCTGAGGTACTAAACCACAGTGTTAGTGGCTGATGTAATATTGCATGTGTCATATAGGCCCTTCACCCTGCATTGTGTGGCCATGAGCAGTTCATTGCACAACCATGTAGACAGCCTTCCATGACTATCCTTGGAACCTCAGATTCTCAGAAGATGCTGCTGCTGCTTCCACAACCCTCAATTCTTACAAAAATTGTTTTTAAAACTGATTGTCTTCTAGTTGTAAAAATATATTTACAGTAAAACCCCAACTTACAAATGCCTTGAGTTACATAAAATTCGACTTACATAATGATTTTGTGCTAAAACCATGTCCTGATTGATATGATTTCCTATGGGTTGGCTTCAAGTTACATAAAGATTCTTTTTCCTATGGGTTTGCTTTGAGTTACGTAAAAATTCATTTCCCTATGAGTTTGCTTCAATTAACATAAAAATTTAATTTTTCCTATGGGTTTGCTTCAAGTTACGTAAAAAATAATTTTTCCTATGGGTTTGTTTTGAGTTACAAAAAAAATCAATTTAAGCAAAAGCCTACAGAACAGACTTTTTCATAAGTAGGGTTTTTACTGTAGTTAAAATACTTGGGGAAGGGGCATAAGGGCTTACTTTCATGTTCCTTAAAAGACACATAGGTGCCGTAAAATTTTGCTAAAACATTTGGGCGCATTTTACTTCCGCTTCTGGGAGCGACGAGGGCAGCGTGGGCTGGATGAATCGCAGTAAACCCATTCATGTGGATTCACAGGGAGCTTGGGCTTCTGGGACTTGAAGTCCAAGAACATCTGGAGTCCCAAGGTTTGTCATTACGGCCCTAGGGCAACCCCGGAAGAAAGGAATGGTGAACTACTTCAGAGTACTCTATACCTAGAAATTTCTGGAAAGGGTCACCATAACTCAGAACTGACTTTTTCCTATGCTGCAGAGATTGACTCTTCCTTTTGGATTTCTCCCTGAGTTTCAGCTGCAAAAAATTCTTTTGTATGCCAGATCTGATTTAAGATCTGCCTGGGCTTAAGTTAATTCCCTGGTCATTGTGAGAACATGCCATTTTAAATTCTTGATTCCCATAATAATTGTTATGGAGTAAGGCAAAGTGAAAGAATCACAGATATTTTTGAAGTTGTGGCATTCATTCCATCATAAACCAAGCTGAAAATGATACGTGATATGGAAGAAAAATCTTTTGCTCCCGACCTCAGCTTTCACCCTCAAATGCTTACTCTGCTCTAATCATGAGAGAGAAACTTGTGGGCTGTCAGTTCCTGCAGCATGTAACTCACTTTTACCCGCCAGGGCACGGAAACACAGCTTGCCAAGGTGCAAAGACAAAGCTTTCTAGTAATCATTAAACATATTCCTAAAACTCCTCTCCTCCCCGTCCTCCCCAATTGAGAGAGACCAGACCAGGAAAGATTTGGCAGGTCTCCTACTTTTGAAAAAGACCTCCCTGGTTTCAGCAGTGATGCATTTGTGGGTTTGCCTTGTGACAAAAGGTTATTTCACTCTCACCACCAAAGGGCACAAAGCTATCCTGTGAGTTCACAGAGAGGAAGCAACTGTTGGGGCTCCAGAGAAGTTTGCCTTTCCAGTGAAAGGAAGTGTTTTTCTGCCTGGAGTGGAGTGAGGCAGTGGAAGCCCATCTTGGCCCTTGACGTCTCATCAGCTCCGGATCAAATAAAGCTGTCGGCAAAGGGCTCGTTTAGAGGTCAGACTGATGCAATTCAGAGGGGGTCATTCTCAGAGTTATAGTGATCTTTGCTATGAAATTGTATGCCCTGCTCCCATCTTCCAAACATATTTCCCACCACTACCACCACCACCACAATATTTATACAGTACTACCATTCAACTGCCCTATACAGTAGGTTGGATATTAAGTAGGAACATCTCTTGTTTGAACATAAAAGAATATGAAGCTGGATCAGATCATTGTTCTATCTAATCAACTACTGCCAGTTCTGGCTGGCAGTGCCTCTCCATGGTTTCAGGTGGCACCCTTACCTATCTGGAATTTCCTGGTCTCCCATCCAAGTACTTACCAAGCTTGATCCTGTTCAAATTCTAAAAACTGAGAAGATTGCATTTCCAGGTTGATAGGAGGGTAAGAGATTATTTCTTCTTCTTCCAAAATGAAGCCATCTTTTGGTGAGTTCATCCTGCAGTTGCTTTCACCTGACCCAGTGTGAGAAAGATTAGCTGGCAACACAAGGTTGCCATTACCAGGGTATGCCCAATTGTGGTTCAAAAATACCACAATCTTCGAGGAAGCTTAGTGGATAGATTGATGGACTAGGACTCAGGAAACCAGGGTTCAAATACCAGTACTGCCGCAGAAATTTACTGGAGAGACGGAATTACATGGGGTTGTGTGTGTGTTCTTGTTTTTTTGAGGGGAGGCGGGGGATTAATTTTTTAGTCTGCAAATTCCCCAGTGTAGTGGCTGCAGTAAACTAAACAAACAAATACATTTGATCCTAAATATCTCATTTACTTTGAAAGCCTCATCAGAGTTGCTATGAGCAAGTTCTGACTTGACAGCATCCAAGAGCAACAGGAGGATACAGATCACAAAGTAGCTCTACAATTTGGAACATCAATAGTTCCTGGATGTCTCTTAGGTGAAAATGTATTTATTTATTGCCACATGCATAGAATAATACCAGAATGTGAGACAGCCATGTTGTTTCTTGCCAAATGACAAACAATAGCTGCCTTTGTTTTATAACAGTGGTAAATGAGAGGCACTTAAGAGTACTTGAATGGTTGTGTTGACTCAGGAGAAGTTACAAGAGAGAAAAAAGTGTAGCGCAGCAGACATTTTATTGTACAAGAGTCTCACAGCAATTTATCAATGTATTCTTTGTCCAGATCCTCTTCTCTCTGTGATTTTAATTTTTACAAAAACTGACAGCACCAAATGTTACATTACCCAGTGTACTATATCCCTCTGATACTTAAGTCACCATGTGTCGCATAACTGACACCAAGAAAACAAATTTGCTTTCCTACTGTAAATGAGTATCACATTTTCCTGGGTACAAAATAATCACCTTTCAAGTGTTTGGATGCTGCAGTGTCCCCCACCTCTGGGATGCCACCTCGAGACCTGGAAGACAGAGTGTATGTCCAAAATGAAAAACAGATGCCTATGTATTGTTATAAAAAAAAAAGAAAATACCAACTGTGGTCATGTGGAAAAGCTCTTAATGATTGCCTCTACCAGGGTGGCGCCTGTCAGTTAACTAAAACCCAAAGCACACATGCTATTTAGAGATAAACTTTGAGAAAGCAGTGGAATTCAATTCCCTTGGCTGCTTGCCACACCATAGATTAGGAACTACTGTACTGGGTATAAATGACAGAAGGAGCTGTGCTCTCTGTTAAACTCCTTGCCTTATCGCCTCTGTCAGGCTAGCCTAAATGGTGGGTGAGTTGTGTAGAGAACCAAAGCAGAGGATGTCTACACCCAAGAGTGTGTGGAATAGTTTAGGATGAGGCTTAAGGAAAGAAAATCAAGATGGCATCATCCACAAGAATAGTTAGTGTATGATCTGTTGCCCTTATGATGGTAAGGGATTCAATGGAGTTTATGCTGGCAGGAGACGTGTGGTTGTGGAGCTGCAATGTTGAGAATTCAGTTCCCCAGTGCGCCCCTGAGAGAAAAACCAGCCTAGGTGGTCTTGGTCAAACTGCTGAACTTGAGAAAGACTCCAAAAGAAGGACATAATAAATAATTTCTGACTACTTTACACTTAAAGATCCTTGAAGGGAGTTGCCATAAGTAAGAACCAACATAATGTTATATAATTTCACTCATTTCAATGCTGGAAGGATGCTAAAGCCTGAGATTGCATTCCAAATGCTTTCATTTCATCAGAAGATGTCTTTTTTGTCATTAATCTGCTTGAAAAACCACCTGAAGATCCAAGATTCAAACAGGGATGGTGTTTGGCCTTCAAGAAACAACTTATCTTTCTGTTAGAATCAGTGACTTTTATGGGGTACACAAAAAGAGCGTCCTTGAAGATTGTGGTATTTTGAACAGGGCAATGGCCACCTTGTTGTGCCGGCTAATCTTTCTCACACTAGGTCAGGCGAAAGGAACTGCAAAATGAATTCACCCAAAGGGGGCTTTGTTTTGAGTTTAAAGTCTGACCTACAGAAAGAAGAAGTTATTTTTTCCCCTTCTGCATATTCAGCAGCTCCCTTCAAGTCTTCCTTCTCTCTCCTCTGGTTCCTGGTTTCTTTGTGCTCCTCTATACTGTGGAGATAGCATTTCCCGTGGCTGTGTAAAGGTCACCCTTGCTCGGAAGCTAGTTGTATCTGACTCTAGGGTTCAGTGCTCATCTCTGTTCGTAGCCAAATAGGCAACAATGTCTGCATCTGCAAACATTTCTGTGGATATGGGGCAGGCATGCCTAGACACAGGAGTGCACGGAATGCTGTTTACCTTCCTACGGAAGTGGTACCTATTTATCTACTTGCAATTTCTTGCTTTTGAACTGCTAGTTTGGCAAGAGCTGGGACAGAGAAGGGAAGTCACTCTGTCATGTAGCACTCGGGTCTCGAACTGCTGACCTGTCGAACTTCCAGTCATCAAGTTCAGCGTCTTAACCACTAAGCCACTGCAGTCCTGTAGTTTGCATACCTATTCCTTTCTTCTTCTTCAGGTGCCGTATCCATTCCGGGCACCATGACTATCATTATGGTGATAGTCTTCCTGTTCTTAACTTCTCAGAACAGTTCTTCCGAGCACATGCCACACCAGTCTCTCAAGTTCTTCAGCCATGAAGTCCATTTATGTCCAGGGCCTCTCTTCCCAGGGACCTTTCCTTGCAGAGTGAGTTGGAGTATTCTATACTTTATGTTGTTCCTCACGATATAGCCAAGGTATTGGAGCTTTCTTTGCTTAATGGTCTTGAAGAGTTCTTGTTCTTTATCCATCCGGCGCAACACTTCTACATTGGTCACATGGTCAACCCACGATATCCTTAGCAAGCAGCCATCTGTAGATCCACATTTCAAAAGCTTTGATTCTCTTTTCAGATGCTTTAGTAGTCAAATGTCCAAGCTTCGACTCCATATAGCAACACTGGGAATACATAACATCTCACTATTCGGATCTTTGTAGCGAGAGTTAGATCTCTACTACATAACAAATGTCTCATTTTTATGAAGGTGGATCTTGCTTTTTCTATCCATATTTTAACCTCTATCTCGGGATCCCAATTTTCATTTCACATACTCCCCAAATAGACAATTTTATCCACTCTTTCGATTTCTTGTGTTCCTGTCATTAATTTGTCCTGAGTTGGTGTTTGGCTTATAATCATATAGTCTTCTTGGTGTTGAGATCCAAACCATATTCTGCACTTGAAGCTCTAACTCAATCCAGCATCAACTGAATATCTGAAAGGTATGTGACAAGCAACACTGTGTCAGCAGCATATCAGATCTTATTCAGGAATTCCCCATTAATTTTAATGCCGATGTTTAAATCTGATAGTGCTTCTGAAAAGATGCTCTCTGAAGATATATTAAACAGCGTCAGGGACAACACACAGTCTTGCCACACACTTCTGTGAATTTGAACCTGCTCTGTCAGCTGCTCTTCAACTCTGACTTGAGTTGTTTGATTTGCATGCACATCACATTTTATGTCTCTAAATCTTTGTATGAGGACCTGCATCGTAAACAGTGCCTCTCTGGTACCCATAGAATTCCGGAAGCCAAATTGCATCTCACATATGCTTTCTAGACACTTCTTGTAATTCTACTATGGATGATTTTCAAGAAGACCTTAAGAGCATGACTCATGAGGCTAATCGTTCTGTACTCCTCACAGGACTATGTGTTTGGTTTCTTTGGCAATGTAACATAGGTTGATAGCAATCTTATATGCTGGAAAATCCCCTACCACACCACACCACACCCCATCTCCTTTCCTGTGGAGTGGTGTTGGCGCCTTTGTATTGTCCAGTCCACCTTCCTTAAACTGACCTTCTATTTTTCTCCACATGTCACGCCTAGGTCCATCCCCTTTCATATTTCCTCTACTTCTATGGTGTTTACATTCAGAAGGAGCTGTGAGTGGCCTCCCCCCTCTTTCTTCCTACTCATCTTTCTATTAGGTCCTTCAGTCATTGTTCAGGCATGTTTGGTACATCCCCTTCTTCTTGCCTTTTAAGTTAGTCCTGCCAAGACCTACTCCCTATTGACTGAGCCTTCTTCTTGGAACATGTCCAAAATATCTGGTGACTACCACCTCCCCAGTAGAACCCTTTCTTCTCACCACTGCTTTGCCTGTATAGCAGCTGAGCTTTTCATAATAATGCAGGAGGTCTTGTTTTCACCTGAATCTTCTCTGCTGTTCATTTGGAGGGCCACATACCCACCTCCTTGACAGATTCCCCTGTAACTCCTCCTTTGCTACTGATATGAGTGTTATTTCTACAATGGCAGGGGATGATGGTCAGTGGTGTGCATCAGCAGGTTCACACCAGTTCGCCAGAACCAGTAGCAGAAATTCTGGCTGGCTCTGTCCATCCACGTTTTGAAATAAAGTAGTCATAATTCAGGTGCAACACAGGGCTCCCCCCCTGGCCACACCCACCATACCACACCCACAGTGTGGTAGCAATTTTTTTTGGAGCCCACCACTGATGATGGTAACTTCTTGGAACCCATATTAAATCACGCTTGGTTGCCGTTCTCTGACACAGGGACTAACCTGTCAGAATGGCACAAACCAAACAAAGGCATTTAAGGCACATATGGGCATAGAAACTCTACTGAGGAACAAGCCACTCATGATTAAATCTAGTAATAAAGTTAGCAAAAAATCCCTTTTCTAACCAGCAAGGTTTGGTAGATCGTTCTCTGTACTGTACTATAAAAATCCTTCTCAGTGATTGGGACAAGATTATAGAGTATAGTGAATATCAGCTAGATGAGGATCTATTGGTCGATATTTGAATGATTCGCTGAGATCAGCAATAGTTCATAAACTTCCCACTTGATGAGGTTTTCCTCTCATCCCGAATGTAGGCTCCTAAGATGAAGAAAGCATGGAATGGATTTTTGTCTAAGGCCATGCTGGTGAACCTTGGCACTCCAGCTGTCCTTGGACTTCAATTACCAAAGCTCAAGTCAGCACTCCTGCTGATCAGGGCTTCTGGGAATTGAACTTCAAGAAAAGCTGGAGTGCAAAGGTTCACCATCACTGGCCTAAGAAAACTGAAAGCATGGCTTTGGAACTGAAAACAAAACTGCTGCTTCTTCTTCAGTGCTAAGTTGATGATCTCCCTCTCACATTATCAAGAGCCAATTGGTATATTTTAGAGTTCAAGTGTGGGGAAATGATAGAATTGCAAGCCTGAAAAATGTCTGTCTGATGCATGGGGAAGCTTGTATATCACAAACATCCAGGGGGAGTGAACTGTGCCTCTGTGTGCTCTAAATGGAAAGATATGAGATTTGCATGTAGGGAGGTGTGCAGGTGTACACTTCAGGGCCGCTATCAGGAGGGTGGGGTGGGGGGGACAACCAGGACTCCCGTCCTGGGCCCGGAGCTGGGCCCGGAACTTTTAAAAACTTTTTTTTTTAATCGTGGCGCGCGGCGCCACTGCACATGCCTCGCCAGAGGGCCCCCTGTCTCGACCTGGATCAGGGGTCAAGGCTTGTTTGCCTTCAGGCTTCAGCCTATGAGGAGGGCCGGGCCCCAGGTCCGAGCTCAGCAGCGGGAAGCTGTGGGAAGCCGCGCCGGCCACCGCCACCACCACTGCTACCACCTGGACCAGGCAAGCGTTTCCATGCCTGCTGCCAACATTCGCGGCCTCCACCCGCCCTGCCCCCACCATAATGCCGGGCAAAATGCCCACGACTGCCAGGTAAGTCTGGCGTCATTGGGGACTGCCTGCCCGCGGGGGGTGGGGGTGGGAAACAGAGCTGGGGTGGGTGGTTGGCCCCCCATCCCAGCAGTTCAGGTGGGCCACTGGTGTTCTTTTGCCTGCCCCCTTCCCTCCCAGGCGGGTCCACCCGTCCATCCGTCTGTCTGTCTGTCTTTGTGTCTATCTATCTTCACTAATCCACTCTTCCTTCCTTCCTTCCTTCCTTTCCTCCATCCTTCCTTCCCTCCATCCTTCCTTTCTTTCTGAGCCCTGGTGGCGCAAAACTGTGGTCATAAGGACTGCAGTGGCTCAAGTGGCTAAGACACTGACTAGGAGGTGGAAGGTCAGCAGTTCAATTCCTGAGTACTGCAGGATGGAATGAGCTCCCGTCTTTGTCCCTGCTCCTGCCAACCTAGCAGTTCGAAAGCAAGAAATTGCAAGTAGATAAATAGGGACCACTTTGGTGGGAAGGTAACAGCATTTTGTGTGCTCCGGTGTCTAGTCATGCCTGCCACATGACCACAGAAACATCTGCAGAAGCAGACAGCACTGGCTCTTCGGCTTTGAACCAGAGATGAGCACTGCACCCTAGAGTCGGATACGACTGGCTTCCAAGCAAGGGAAACCTCTACCTTTTAATTATGTTCATGTTGATATAAAAGACTGTTTTTTGGGCATAATGTGTGGCACCTTAAAGACTAATTGCTGTATTTTAATGTGAGCTTTTGTGGATCAAGGCCACTGGCTCTTTGACTGTAATTAATGTAATTTAATTTAATAGTCATATTTATATATGCCGCCCACTCAGGCAGAACCCAACTCAGGGCGGCATTACAACAAGTTTTAAAAACACATAAAAATACTTTAAAAGACCCACATCCCACCCACTTTAAAAGACCCATATCCCACCCACCCATCCCACCCACTATAAAAAGAAGAAGAGAGAGTTCTTAATTGTTTACATAAGCCAGCAAGCGGGGACCATGTTCCCATTCGGGCCCCACACCTGCCCTGCCAGCCAGGGCTTCAATCCTTTCCTGAAGGGCAGCAATCAGAGATGAGCACTGAACTCTAAAGTTGGATATAACTGCCCATCAATTTCTTTTGGGAAATTGTGTATTCCAGGCACTGCCACCTCCCCAATGCGAGGAGAAATAAAAGTGTGTGTGTGTTTGGGGGGGGGGGATAGGATTGGTCAGTATGGGGCCCAGAAATTTCTGATGACGGCCCTGGTACACTTGCCCCTCCCCCAAACACACACTGGTATTCTTGTTGGGCACTCAGGTGTGAAGATGATCAGAAAGCAGATTTACCTCTACTGGAACATTTGTTGCATGTGAAGCACCTTATTTACAGAGAATGTAGAGCAGAGCTCTTTTGGACACTGTTGAATTGGGATCAGCAAGTCCAGTACAATTTATTCATTGCATCTTCAGCTGTCCAAATGTGCAGCCCATTTTATCCATAGAAATCAGCAGAGAAATTAGTGGTCTCCTCGCTATTTTAGATGCAATCAAACAGGAAGAAAGGAGCACATCTGATTGTACCAGAAACCGTTGCTTTGATGGGAGCAATTTCCCATGAAGCAATCATTTCATCCCCCAGCAATCACCCGAGCCCAGCTCCGAGCCCAGCTGCAAAAAAAAATAAAAAAAAAAATAGCCCTGCCACCAGACGTAAAAGGTCCCACCTGGGCATAGATCAGGATCAGGATGGATCACTCTTGCTCTACGTTATGGAATCACTGGGAAATAGCTTGCACCAGATGATGTTATGAGCAGCCCAAAACGAGAGTTATTTCTTTTTTTCTGATTGCACTCTCAGTTCCACTTCTTCACCTGCCTGGCTTCTATTCAATGGTTATTCTGAAATGAAGGACTCTCAAGAACATGTCTCACTGGGCAGTGTTCTAAGGAGATCAGTTTGCAGAGGTGGGTCCCCTTATTTCATTAAAGATGACACTGGAGACTGAAAAGCGTGAGCTGAGTGCGGTGTTGGCATGGTAGGAAGAAGGGCCTGGGAGCCTTTGTGGGATGGTTGCTTGGGTTGCCAATGCAGTTATAACGTTCTGAATAGAATATAACCAGCTCCTATCCTGGCCAAGAGCATTCAGGCCAACCTCCCCCCATTGCTAGTTAGCTATCTTGCTAGCTTCTGGGCTCTTCCTATAACACAGTTCCTCACATCACCCCTGTGTGTGGTCCACCACCACCACCACCACCACAACCCCACCCGCCCGCCCCTTCTTGCCTCTCTCTGAAAAACCAGTAAAGAACATGGTCATAGAAGAGCAGTGGAAGAAACAAGCTGTGGCTGCAGTGCTGGACCTTGCTGATCAAGGATCTGTTTCATTACGCCCCAGCTCGTGATGTTATTTATTTTCCCCTTTCTGGTTGTTCCATCTGTGTTGAACTTTGAACAATGGAGGTCAGGCTGAGACTGGCCCTGGCAGGATTGCTGCTCCCCATCCGCTTTAGGAAGCATCCCACCCCCACCCAATCTCTCTATCTCACCTCTTTTGAGGCCATTTCCTTCCTCCCCTCCATGGCTCTGCCTGTTACTTTGGACCAGGCCTGAAACTGCCTTTTGCTGTCAAGAGGTTTTAAGCTTCTGGCTATATGTTGCTCTTTCCTGTTGGAGATGCAAAATACTGTATCATACACATAGATTGACAGTTGCCTGTTAACTCTTCTTTGAGAAAGCCTAACAGTCTTTTCCAATCTGCCACCCTTCAGATTTGCAGGACTACAACTCCCATCATCATCACTGATTACATGGGAGTTTTAGGGCAATTTGTTTGGAAGGCACCAGGTTGGGAAAGACCAGGCTGGGGTTGTCTTGAATCACCAAGACTTGATTAATAACCACAATTTAGCTATCTGTATAACCCTGAACAGGCCATGGTGGCTTAGTGGTTAAGATGCTGAGCTTGCCGGCCAGAAGGTTGGCAGGTCAGCAGTTCGAGAACTGAATCTTGCACGATTGAGTGAGCTCCCAGCATCTGTCCCAGCTCCTGCGAACCTAGTAGCTCTAAAGCAAGAAATTGCAAGTAGATAAATAGGTACCTCTTTGGTGGGAAAGGTAACAGTTTTCCGTGCACTCTGGCATCTAGTCATGCTTGCCAGGTGACCATGGAAATGTTTGCAGAAGGAGATAGTGCTAGCAATGTGGCTGATAATGGAGATGAGCACCATCCCATAGAGTTCGACACTACTGGCTTTTCATCAAGGGAGACCTTTATCTTTACCTATAACCTGAGACAGGAAGAAGACTGACCCCCTAAGCTTTGGAAGCAACCTTGTCAGTGATGCTCTGCAAAAAAAATTACTACCCCCACCATGGGTGTGGCTAATGCTGTGGGCATGGCTAACTCTGTGGGCCACACCCACTAGGCCTCCTTACACCATGGTCTGGGGTAGAGAGGTGGGCATGGCCGGCCAAGTGGGCGTGGCCTGGGGAAATTTCCGCTACCGGTGCCCGGGCACCTGTGGGCACCAGGAGCAGCTCAACACTGAACCTTGTGTGCTACAGCGTTCAGCTCACAACAGTGAACCAGACAGCATCCACAAACATTACAAGTGCTATTTTCTTTTAATTAATATCAACCTGGACTAACTGGGTGGCCACCAGGAGTTGAGGAATAGAAATACCCAGAAGCATCAGGCTTCTGGGCATTCATGTTCTGTTGCAAGTAAATATGGATTCTTCTATCTCTGGTCTCCAGGTTGAAGTTGAGACTTCTCTGACTTTGGAGTCCTGCCCTATAAAAGGTTCAGTTCTCTCCCCCAGTACAACAGAGGAGACAACTAGACAGTTTCAGATTTTTTTTTCATTGAGCCTCTGGTATGCTCTTCATTTCTACTTATTCTATGTTTTGTTTATTTCAATAACTGTTTCCTGCTTGGACGAGTTGAGGTTCAGACCAAAGCACTTTGCAGTGCAGTGCGCTTTTCTGCAAACTAAGCCAGATGAGGAATATAATTCTTTCAAGATGTCACTTTAATTTCATTTACTTCACCAAAGACTGCAATTTACAAGGGAGGCAGAAAAATGTGCCTACTTAATTGAGCCTTTAAAAGGGCAAGTTCAAATAACATAAATCTCTGTGCTTTTATGGTAAAATGAACGGACACACTTATTTCTTTTTTAAAAAAAACTCCTCTTTGGGTTTTTAATATGATGAAAAGAATAACAAACAACTCTATCTAAGCCAAACCAGAGATTTTCTGCAATATCAGTGGAATTTTCTGACCAGAAAAATTATTTTGCAGGCAGCGACACACGATTGCCAGGGAGAAGGTTGGGGTGGGTGGTAATTTCTTTGCTGTGGCTGTGTTCTGTGCTGTCCTGGCTTGTGTGGATGGGGTTGCAAAGATGTCACTTCCCGAGTTCTTGCCAAAATCTCCTCATGTGGAAAGTGGCAGAAGATGAGAAGTGGGAGGGCCTGCATCATTGGTTCTCACAGAAGAAAGCGTATTGGGTCCAAACCTTATTTCAGGCATTTCTATCCCTTCAGTTACTTCACAGGCCCTTCTGGAAGCAAGAGATGGAAGTACAGTACTGTATGCCACAATGTATTTATTCTGCTAGTTAGAGAGCATACTCCTTGTATGAAACTCAGGTTGGGCTCAGTTATCCTGCAAGGATTTCTTTCATGAGCTTCCTGAGATGGGAAAAAACCTGAATGTTATGGCTTAGCATCTCCTTGAACCCCAGAAACACCTCTCTTCTTCTCTGTCTTTTAGCAACGCTTCTTCCCCTCCCCCTGCAAATGCAGCACTACGTGTAACTGCAAAGCTTTCGTACCACATTTTACCATTTGACCAATCTTTCATAGTGTTGTGTATGAAACAATGTTGCTTTAAGATTGTATGCATGTAACCTGAATGTAACCTGACAAGATTACAATGTAACCCAGCTGTTTAAGGAACGCGAGCAAGCCGCCCATAGAGGGCAGCTGCGAGCGTTCAGCTCACATGGTTCACATTCCCCAAACCACCGGCAGCCGCGGGAATCTTTCCCGCGCGAGGATCACCTGGAGAAGATGGGCGTGACTCAGAGTGACGTCACGCCGGTAGCGGCCAATGAGCTACCGTGCAACCATATTCAAATGTGTTTACTGCAGTATATAATGAGATGTACCTCCGCCATTACCACATGTTCATTCTGATCATCATGAAAGAAACCTGCGTTTAGCCCTCGCTGCGGCTCCTTCTTTGTCTTCCGTGCAAGACACCAAACATAGTGTCCCAGTAAACTTCCCCCACTTTGGCTTTGCATCATCCTCTGGCACAATATGTTGTCCAATGTTGTTTCTCCGCATTGCCCACAGAACTGGCATGGATCTGGGTTTGAACAGCTGTTCCTTCTGTCTCTTCTTGGACCTTCTGCAAAGATGACTCACTGGTTGGTTCCTTTCCTAAATATCATTTCTGTCCCATATACCCACTTTGCCACCCAGATGTTGTGGCATTCCGTAGGTCCAAGTGTTGCGCAAATACCCCTACACTTAAAATGTTATTTCTGCAACACAGCTAGATGACATGCATTCTCCTACTTTGCCACCACTTCTAAACAGCATTTAGCCCAGGGATTCTCGACCTGTGGCCTGTGGGCCGGATGCAGCCCACAGCACCATTTTATGTGGGCCCCCACTGCCTCCACCACACCAGGAAGTGCCATGTGGTGGAGGAAGGGCAAAATAGCCATCCGGCCCCTAAAGCTATTAGAGGGAACATGGCCCGGCCCCCAGCTTAAAACAGTTGAGAACTCCTGACTTAGCCTGTTATTTATCAAACCTAGTTTGCCAAAGGATTCTCCTTGGACCTCACTTTTCCTTCTGGTCCCACTGGTGCATGTCTAGTTGCTTTTTCAATTACTCATGTAGGCCAAAAAAAAAAAACCAACAACCCTAAAAGTTGTCCTTGAGTTGCAGAAGACTTTATATAAATATAAAGGACAACTTTTAGGATTTCTTTCTGTTATACATATTCTTGTGCTCATTCCTCCGAGTCATTTGGGCCCTGAATAAAATTCTCCACATCAGAAATACAGCCCTAACATGTCCATACATGCCACATAATGGTATGCAATATATTTTAAGAAGAAACATCAAGGTATATTTGAATGTCTCTGATAAAAGCCAGCAAACATTTCTTTCTGCACTTCACACACACACACACACCCTTGTCTACCAGCTGTCTTTCCTCTCACTAGACACAATGCAGATTTCTGCTCTTTAAAATGAGTGATAGTCAGCTTCAGAGACAGTAATATGTTTGTACTTACCTGCAACTGAGCCTGACTAAGCATGAGGGGACTTAATGCCAACTACTCATAGACAGGATTGCATTATATGACCAATTTTCAACAAGGCTACATCAAGGGAATGGTTGTACTGTCCAATCAGAGCATGCTGGAGAAATTAAAAAACTGACCATCCTGACTCAAATGACCAATGAGAACATGAGACGCTTGAGTGATACCAATCTGATATTAACAAAATGGACTACATCTAAAAAATAACATTCTTGATCTATGTTGCTACAGCTAATCATTTGGTATGAAGGCTCAACACAAATCAGTAGTTGTTGTTGTTGTTGTTGTTGTTGTTGTTGTTGTTGTTGTTGTTGTTGTTGTTGTTGTTGTTGTTGTTGTTGTTGTTGTTGTTGTTGTTGTTGTTGTTGTTGTTGTTGTTGTTGTTGTTGTTGTTGTTGTTGTTGTTGTTGTTGTTGTTGTTGTTGTTGTTGTTGTTGTTGTTGTTGTTGTTGTTGTTGTTGTTGTTGTTGTTGTTGTTGTTGTTGTTGTTGTTGTTGTTGTTGTTGTTGTTGTTGTTGTTGTTGTTGTTGTTGTTGTTGTTGTTGTTGTTGTTGTTGTTGTTGTTGTTGTTGTTGTTGTTGTTGTTGTTGTTGTTGTTGTTGTTGTTGTTGTTGTTGTTGTTGTTGTTGTTGTTGTTGTTGTTGTTGTTGTTGTTGTTGTTGTTGTTGTTGTTGTTGTTGTTGTTGTTGTTGTTGTTGTTGTTGTTGTTGTTGTTGTTGTTGTTGTTGTTGTTGTTGTTGTTGTTGTTGTTGTTGTTGTTGTTGTTGTTGTTGTTGTTGTTGTTGTTGTTGTTGTTGTTGTTGTTGTTGTTGTTGTTGTTGTTGTTGTTGTTGTTGTTGTTGTTGTTGTTGTTGTTGTTGTTGTTGTTGTTGTTGTTGTTGTTGTTGTTGTTGTTGTTGTTGTTGTTGTTGTTGTTGTTGTTGTTGTTGTTGTTGTTGTTGTTGTTGTTGTTGTTGTTGTTTCATGTCAGAAATTATTCTGGGTTGAAAGGATTTTTGTGGAAGAAACTCCGCTCAGGGAACACCCAAATGAGGCTCCTTTCATGTCCCCAAGAGCAGGAACAGAGACAGGCACTCAATCCATCATACAGCACATGGATCTTGAACTGCTGACTTGCCAGCCTTCCAGCTAACGAGGCAATCTTCTTAACCACTGAGCCACCGTAGCCCCTTTCAGTTTATTCCTCACTGGTGAGTACAGAATCTACTGATAATGTAAGCCAGTGTCTGTCTTTCTAGGGAGAGACAGTTGGCTGTGACTCAATTGTTTCAAAAGCAATAAAGAAGGTATACTCTTAATTAATGTTAACAGTTGCTCCAATATAAAGTTAATGTTTAGAATTAATTGCTCTGTAATTAAGATTTAATAAGTCTTAATTTATATTTCAATGTTCTACATTGAATACGTCTTTGTCCCAGCTCTTGTCAACCTAGCAGTTCGAAAGCAAGAAATTACAAGTAGATAAATACGGACTACTTTGGTGGGAATGTAAGTGTTCTGTGTGCTCCGGTGTCTAGTCATGCCTGCCACATGACCACGGAAACATCTGCAGATGCAGACATCACTGGCTCTTCGGCTTTGAAACAGATGAGCACTGAACCCTAGAGTCAGATACGACTGGCTTTCGAGCAAGGGAAACCTTTATCTTTACTTGCATAAACCATGCAGAAAGAAATAGCATTTTAAAGAACAATGATGGATGTATGGAAGAAGGTAAAGAAGGAATTAGTTCCAGATACTTCCCTGATTATAGAAATGGAGGATATAAAAAAATTTCCAATAAAAATAGATGAGAGGGTGAAGGAAATGCTTCTTAGAAATAGTGTTTCCTTGTTGAAGGACTGGATACGGATTTGTGGTGATGGAGAGAAGAAAATAAAATTATATACGCAATTGAGGTTGAATTTGTTTCAGATTGCATTAGTAAATAAATGGAATAGTAAATATTTGTTGGAAACTAGTTTGGGAAGGAGTAAAACTGAGTTTGAGGATTTGGTATGGAAGTTAAGAAATGGGGAAATGGGAATTAAGGGCATTGTAGGTAGGATTTATAAGATGTTAAATAGAGAAGGTAATCTGCAAGAGGTATTAAGAAATCTTTGGGAACAAGATCTCAATGTTAAAATTACAGAATTGGAATGGAGAAATAAATGGGGGAAAAGGATTATGAGAACGATGCCAGTTAGAATAAAAGAACATAATTATAAAATGTTGTGGAGATGGTACTTGACCCCGTGAGGTTACATCAGATGGATAATAATAAGAGTAAAATGTGGTGGAGATGTATGAATACACTGGGAACGTATGAACATATGTGGTGGAGTTGTAATGTGGTAAAGGATTTTTGGGGAAGAATTGAGAAGAAAATTTGTAGTATTTTGGGAACGAGATTTAAATTGGGGGCAAGTACCGCCTTGCTGACAGATGTAAACAATATAAATTTAGATGTTGATAAAAAAGAATTACTGGCTATAATGTTGACATCAGGCAGACAATGTATAGCTAGAAATTGGAAAAGCAATGTAACTCTTGATAGGATGTTGGGGTGCTGGGGGTACCCCAATGAGGCTTGGCTGTGTTTAGCAGAGCAAAGCAGCTAGCTGTGTACGCAGCAACAGCTGGGAGAAATTTCTACACAGACAAGCAGGTTGTATAAAGAAAAGAAAATAGCTTTACTTTTCAGCGAAACAACACAGGAGAAACAAAAACACATGCCTGAGATAAACAGCTCTCAGTACAGTTGGCAGCAGTCCAAAAGAGATAGCAAATGTCCAAGTACACAGTATTTACAGAGATTACCTCTGGGCAGATGCAGAGGGCAGTTTCCTTCCAGCAGGGTTAGTTATTCAGTTGCAAGCATGAGGCAAACCAGAGTTCAGTCCTTAAAAGACTTTAGCAGTATCATGCAGTCATTCAGTATCCAGCCTCATAGCTCATAGTTCTAAAGCTTACAAGAGCTTCCAGCAGCATAGCAGTATAGCCCCAAAGAGACTGTAGCCCTTGGAGAATATTCCCCTGGATAATATTCCCAAGAGAATGCTCAGCGTGCATTTCCTTTATAGTAGCAAAACTGCTGAGCCACTCTCTGATTCAGTTCAGCTGAGGCAGAGCACAGAGAGGCTCTTAAAGGAACAGACTATGATCCAATACAATACACAGAGGGGACTACATAAACCATGTATCCTAACAACTCTGAAAATAGAAGATTGGTATAAGGAATTGTGGGATTTTGCATTAAATGATAAATTAACTTGGGAATTGAACAAAAAAGGGTATAATTAAAGAAAATAGATTTTTGAAAATTTGGCATCTATTTGTAGAGACAAAATTGGTTGGGGGTGTGGGGGTTGGGCCAGTACATGATCAATTTATTTTTTGGAAACAGTAAAAACGTCGTGATATCCTGCATCCTCCAGGGCATTGTATGATACACTGGGTGTGTAGTATGAATTTGTGTATATGCTTTTTATAAATGTATTTTATGATTTATGTTAAGGGATATGGTAATACTGTAATAATTGACAAGTTATGGGTAGGGGGAAAAGGGTAAATATGAATATTATGGATATATAAAATTGATAAATTTAGAGTTTGATGTTATAAGAAAATGAAAATATTGTAAATGTAACTTTTATGTGGTACAAAATGAATGGGGGTATAATAATTAAGATTTAGAGAAGGATGGGAGGTATTACATTAATAAAGTATTGGTATTGGTATAGTATTTTTTAGTATTGTTTATTTTCTGTTTAGTATGTAATTATGTATGAATGTTCATGTATTGTATTGTATATTATCTTATGATTTTTTTCCCGTATTTGTATTGTAATTCTATAATTGTATTGTAATTTTTGTTTATTTAGATTTTGTTATTATATTTTGAAAATCAATTTAATTTTTTAAAAAAAGAAATAGCATTTTAAATCTCCTCTGTGATCTGACCTGTTAAAAAGTATCTCGGGGGGCTGAGTAATAGCCATTAACTAAATTTATCATATCACTACAGGGAGGTTGGGTTTTGGTTATGTGTGAAATAATATGTTAAAATTTTATGGATTTGGTTGTTGTTGTTGTTGTTGTTTTGCTTAATTGGAACTGCCCAAAGTGGGGAAATCTCCCAGATGTATGCTATAGAAATGCATTTAAGAAGGAAAGAAATTGGAACAAGGTCTGCTTGTTCATGGCCTTCCTAGAATTTAAAACATTTGTGCACCTTTGAAAACTCTTCTAGGAGTAGAGAGATGGAAAAATAGGTGCATGTGAGAAACCCTCTTCAGCATACCACTTAGGACATGTTTCTAAATTAAAGATATGCCTGGCTGTAGCACACAAGGATACTTCCAAAAAGGGTTGGAAGCCTACATTCAATATGCAGCTGGTACCTATGCTTCATCAATTTCACTAGTCTCCACTCCATTTCTGAATCCAGTTCAAGATGTTGACCTAAAAAGTCCTGAATGATTTCGGGCTTTTGATGTTCTGGTAGAAACACGAAGCAGCCAGCATAACAGGGCCAAACAACTTAATTAGGCAGTCAGAACATGGAGAACAGTGGTGCAGCACTGCTCAATATATACACTCAGAAATGGATACATTGGGGGGGAGGGAAAGGAAGGGAGAGGGGTAACTTGGAGGTTATCGGACCGGAGTGAATACTGTACAGACTACATAGTTTGGGCGGGAACGTAGTTCCGCGATATTATAATACCAAGAAGAAGGAGACAAAATGGAGGATGGTAAAGATCCTAATTAGTTCACAAATGTTACTACATAAAATGTATTCAAACACAACATTCCTCCCCCCTAGGATGGGACAAAGTCCCTCAACCAATGTGGAGGTTTACAAACCCTTTTGGGACGTGCTGAAACCTGGCTGAACTCAGACATCAGAGGTAGACTTGGTTCCATAGAGTGATACCCCATGCTGGGGGCCTGACCTGACCCCATGGTATTAGGGGCACATTGACCTGACTCAGAGTTGGAGCCAGGGAGGGGACAAACCAAATCAAAACCCCATTTGGATGAAGCAGGAGCTCGAAATTAAAACTAGAATCAGGAGGGGTAAAACACAACGAAAAGTCCCGCCTTTGAGAATCGTAAGTAGGGCGCGACTCAACAAAAACTTGCCTCATTTGGGTGGGAGTTGAATGCAGAAGGATGGGGGGTTTCCTGAGAGAAATCCAAGCCCTGCTTTTTGCTTGGACGAGTGAGGGAACACCCTGTAAACTCCCCCCGATCCTGTAAATCAAAAGGAACATTTTCACATTCTGTGCTTACTGGCGGCCTCCAAAGGAATTGGGTCTGGCTTGAGTCAAAGAGCCGGGACTCATGGCTGACTGCCAATCTGCCTGCCTCGCATTCCCCTGGGCTTAAATGGGTGGGAGACAATCCTAATGTGGAATTACCGTATGAAGAATCACCTGATACCTCTGAAAACTCCGTAACCTTATGTCTGAGCTGGTCGGCATGGCACCGCCAAAGCAAACCAGTACCTGTTTTGACATGATAGGACACTGGCCCCATTTGTTCCACCACAATGTCTGGAATCCAAGCTGGAACTGCGGCCACATAGTTCCCGCAGTGCACCGGATCCCCGGCAGAGAATACCTTTTTATGAGCAATTTCAACATTAACACCCCCTTCCTCCACCCTGGAAGGATCTAACCGGTCGAGTAATGAGATCGGCCTCCTGAGCATTAAGAGTTTGGCTGGCGACAGCCCTGATGCCAGGGGTGTTGTCCAGTAGCACATTAGGAATTGGCAAAGTTGTACGTCTATGTCCCCCTGACCCATGCAGTGAAGTGCCTCTTTGGTGGTGCGAACCTGACGTTCCACCTGACTGTTGGTGGCAGGGTGGAAAGGGGCAGAAGTTACATGCCAAATGGTGTTCCTTTCCAGAAATGCCTGAAATTCGGCAGAGGTGAACGTTGTGGCATTATCGGATACTAGCACATCCGGTAACCTAAAACAACTGGGCAACCTCCGGAGCTGTTTGATAGTGACTGCAGAAGAGGTACTAGGCATAGGAATTACCTCCAGCCATTTGGGAAACGAGTCGACCACCAATAGGAAAAGCGTGCCCGGAAAAGGGCCTGCGAAATCGACATGAATCCATGACCATGGACCACAGACAGTGTCTCACACCCTGGTGGGAAGCTGGGACTCCTCGGGATGGGAACTCTAGCAGCTCCGACAAGTGCCCACCAATTGCTCAATATCATGGTCTACCTGGGGCCACCAGAAAAAACTCCTGGCCAATGCCTTTGAGCGTACTATACCAAGGTGACTAATATGTAGAAGCCTTAGAGCATAATGCGGTAGGGACAACCACCCTTTGACCCCATAGAAGGCAACCTCTCTCGAGCGAGAGCTCGAACCGTCTCCTAAAGAACACTTTAAACTCCTCCTCAAGAGGGGATGTGGGCCAGCCTTTCCTAACCCAGGAGATTACCTGGGACAGGAGTTTGTCTCGCGCAGTTGCCTTAGCAATGTCAGAAGGCACAATGGGGGGCGAGTCGAGAAAATTGATTTGTAGCACTTGAATATCCTGTTCAATTTTGCAATCTGCCTCCCCCAGGTCTGGCAATGGCAATGCGTCAGCATGGCTGATATCTTAACCCAGACGGTGCACCAGGGTATTCTGATAAGTGTTCAAGAAAATGGCCCAACGTAACATGCGGGGGGATAGAATCTGGGGAGTTGGCTTGGAAGTTACGAAAATCCCCAGCAATGGCTTGTGGTCCATTACAATGGTGAACTCCCTCCTGTTGAGGAAGTCGTGGAACTTTTTTGTTCCAGCAACTATGGCCAGAGCCTCCCTGTCGGTCTGGGTATAGTTGTGCTCGGTTTTAGATAGGGTCTTTGAATAAAAATGCAGCCGGGGCTTCCTTCCCATTTTCCAAGTCATGACACACGACAGCCCCCACCGGTGACACATCACACACAGGAACCACAGGTTTCCTGGGATCGAAGTGAGTCAAGACTGCTTCAGATGAAAGAAGCTCTTTTAACTCACAAAACGCACGATCCTGAGCCTGCCCCCACCGCCCGACTGCATCTTTTTTAAGCAACCGGTGGAGCGGCTCCGCTACGGAAGCCTTCCTTAGCAGAAAAGAATGATAAAAGTTGAGCAGACCTAGGAAGGATTGCAACTCAGACTTTGTGGTTGGACGGGGGCGTTGCGGACAGCAGCAACCTTTGAATCAGAGGGTTTAACTCTCTTGGGAGTGACCTTAAACCCGATAAATTCCACTTCCCTTGCAAGAAAAACACATTTGTCCCTCCTCAGTCGTAACTCCGCATTTTTGAAAACCTGCAACACCTGATCTAACCTGTTGGCGAGTTCGGACTCGCGTCCAGTGGTGATAAGGACGTCATCAAAGTATGGGGGGACCACAGGGAGACCCTTTAGTAAGTGTTCAACAAGTGACTGAAAAATACCCGGGGCTGCATTCACCCCAAACTGAAGGTGCATTACCTTGAAAGCCCCCTTGTGTGTAACAATGGTTTGTGCTGCTGCCGCAGCAGTAGCTATGACAGATAGCTGCTGATAGGCCTGTGCTAGGTCTAATTTGGCAAAACATTTGCCCCCATGTAAAGCAGCCAATAGGTGGCTAACCACCGGCACCGGGTAAGCATTAGGCCTGATAGCCTTGTTGATGGTGCATTTATAATCTGTGCAAATCCTCACCTCCCCATTGGATTTGATCGCAGTCATGATAGGGGTCTCCCACTCCGCGGAGTCCACTGGGACCAAAATCCCCTGGCCCACCAGTTTGTCCAGTTTGGCCTTGATCTTGTCCTTCAAAGCAAATGGCACCCTGCGACATTTGAAGTGGCCGGATCAAGATCGAAGGACACTGGGGGGCCTCTGCACTTTTCTAGACCCTTTTCAAAAACTGCCGGGTGCGCGTTACAGACATCCTGCACCAGGTCAGCACGTGAAAACTGTACAGACTACATAGTTTGGGCGGGAACGTAGTTCCGCAATATTAGTTCCGCCTTCTAGCCAAGTATCTCAAAGAGTGTCTCCTTCTATTTATATCTCTCTATCTACCAAGGGTCTTTTTCAGAAGCTTTTGTCCAAATCTTCCTATTGAAGAAAGTTATGAGAGAGGTTATAATAAGAGGGACTTTTTGGTCATGGCTTCCAGTGTATTGAATGCCTTCCCCCACCCCTTGAAGGCTCATCAAGTGCCCTCGCTGTTACTTCTTTCAACGCCAGACAAATAATTAACTCTTCTTGCAGGCTTTTTTTTGGATTTGTGACTATTTTTATCATATTTTTTCTGTTCTGTTTTCTTTTAAATCATGGTGTATTGTACAGTACTTTATCTCATGTTGTTACCTTTTTGCAATCTGCCCAGAGAACTGTTTATTGTTGGGCTATATCAGGGGTGCCCAAACTATGGCCCACAGGCCGTATCAGGTTCCTGACGCCAATTCATCCAGCCCCCGATGCCCTTGCTGCTCCCGGAAGTGGGTGGGGGACACCCCCACCAATACACATGTGCATCCTGAACAACTTCCAGAAGTGGTGAAACCACTTCCAGGAGTGGCCCGGACGCATTTGTGCATGCACAGAGATATCCAAAACTACTTCCGGGAGTGGCAAAACTACTTCTGGGAGTGGCAGGAATGCATTTTCGCATGCGCAGAGATGGCCAAACCACTACCAGGAGTGGTTTCTGACAAACATGTGCAAATGTGCCCACTTCCAGGGGTGTGGTCAGGCCCACTCAGCTGTTCCAGGGGCAAGGTCAGGCTCCCGGCGCAAAATGTTCAGGCACCCCTGGGCTAAATAAATAAATGTCAACAGCAGCCCCTACGTCAGTGGTTCCAAACCTTGTTTTGGCCATGCCCCACCTAAGCATCAATCAAAATCCCGATCCCCCCACCCCACCTCATGACATATAATTCTTATTATTCCTAAAGTGAACTCGTATCCATATGAAAGAAGCCTAAAAGGCCATTGCCCCCCTGTGAAGGAAATGAAGGAAATCTTTCTGCAGTTTCTGATGGAAAATCCCTAACCGAGCTCTTCCTGGAGAGCTGTCCTTTGCCTCTTCTCTGCCAAACCCAAAAGACAGACTTGCCTTTTAACCATGCAACCAAACTCCTGGCTGCTGGTTTCTGGTGCCAGAGCACCTCTTCTATTCATGCAGGCTCTGGAGATGCTACTTGGGACATACACTTCACAACAGGACTTTCCATCTAGAAGGCCAACATATTTTATGCTATAAGCTATACTCACTACTTCAATAGGAAGAGCAATTAGTGCACTCTCTGGGTGGTTCACTGGGCAAGAAGCATTTTGCCCCAACATGCTTGGTACTCAATTTACTGACCTCAGAAGGATGGAAGGCTGAGTCAACCTTCATTCCCATCAGGATTGAACTCAAGTCAGTAGTTGTGGCTCCAGTACAGCAGTATAAACACTGCCCCACCAGGCTTCCCCAATCAGCAGGGTCTTAATGGGAGCTTCAAGGAAGCCAGCAATATAACTTCATTAAAGTTGTAGAAAAAAAGTAAATATTCAAAGTTATCTTCCGCCCCTTGCCTAGAGTTCCTTTCTTCATGTAGCCCTCAATCTCTACCAAATCCTGAATTCTAAAATAAAATTTAAGTTTGTGGTCCTAAGCACTGTGCATTTGCATTTAGAAAAACACTTAACTTCATAGTTACTCAAAGTAGGTACATCAATCAATCTTTATTGTGGTCCAAGACCAGCATAGTACATCAAAAGGAACAGAAACTAAAATGAGGGTACTTAAACAATATCAAGAGACAGAAGTTAAAATAAGGGTGCCTAAAAAGGAGCGTTTCTGTTCCTAGTTAAGGAGAAGGAAAATTAATACATAAGATCAATATTTTTTATAGCTATTACTAAGCCTATACTGTAGCGCTGGTAGTTTATTTAGCTGAAGGACCTGCCAGGATTGTTCTTCTGATTTTACACGCTGCGGCGCAGAACCTGGCAGTGTTGTGGGTGAACGTGGGCCTTTCATCAGACAGCAGCCAGTGGGTGTATGTCAGGGATTCTCAACCTATGGCCCACAGGCCGGATGCAGCCCACAACACCATTTCATGTGCCCCCACACCACCTCCACCACAACAGGAAGTGTCATGTGGTGGAGGAAGGGCAAAATGGCCGTCCGGCCCCCGAAGCTGTCTGAAGCAGCGTGACCTGGCCCCCGGCTTTAAAAGGTTGATAACTTCTGGTATATGTGCTGTTTGACAGGCAGCTCACCCAGTGGCTTAGTGGTTAAGGCACTGAGCTGGAGACTGGAAGGTCAGGTTTTTGTAACCCGAGAGCTGCACTTGGGAACATGAAAGGAGCCTCTTTCGGGCATCCCCTAAAAATCCTTTCAACCCAGAATAATCTCTGACATTAAATTATTACTGGTCATGATACTTACAGAGCAGCGGAGATATGAACTTGTTCTGATAGCTCTACAAAAAGGGCAGATGCAGAGAGCGTGTTCTATGGTTTCAATTTCTCCAGTGTCAAGTAGGTACATTTATTTATTTGTTACATTTTTATACCGCCCCTATAGCACTAGCATGACTGAAGAACCTGAGAGACTGGTGTGACATGTCCTCGGAAGAACTGTTCCAAGGAGTAAAGAACAGGAAGTCTATCGCCATGATGATAGCCAATACTGTATCCGGAATGGAAATGGCAGCTGAAGGAGAAGATAGCGCTATGAAATATTTTAACAAAGAGCTAAACTCCTACAGCTTTACCACTTAGCAAACATTACATGCAAATATGCATAGCTTGGTGACATTTTCTTAAGAAGGATTCACTTTTTAAGGACACAGCTTGGGTCAAGAAAGCACCAGTGATAAAGACTGCTGAGATCCCCTGGAGATAGGGGTGTGGAGTGGGGGGGGGGGGAATACATTAGAAGCATGTGTCAGAGGGAACCTTTAAAGGACTACTTTTTTAAAAAGTAGTATTGTGTTAAATTAGATTACATTGTAATTTGATTGCATGTACTTAGGTTTTGAGTATTCTAAGCTCTTATGTCTTGGTGTTACATTCAAAATGCCCACACATACTCCACCCCATTATCAGGTGCTTAGCACCACCATAGCTTGCCAAGTGTTCAAGAACACTTTGATCGGAATCTAAGGAGATGGGTTATCTCTCAGAGATGGAACCCAAGATAAAAACATCTGCCTAGGTGCAGGTGTCCCTGACATGTTAAAAGCAGGCGTTTCAATAGTCACAACAACTATAGTTTTGAAAAATTCCACATTCCAAGGGTGGGTGCTCAGGGGGCAAAATCATAGAAAAAGTCCAGGTTTTTGGATCTTGGCAGCAGTCTTTCACGATACTAGGGGAACTCCATTACTTTTCTCTCAAGATGCCTTGAATGCCGTGGACACAAATTCTAAGTCCATGGGGGCACAGATGCCAACTTCAGATCAGGTTTTTATTTCTAAAATACTGATTTTTATTCTTTACTTTTGTATCCAGTATCTTACTTATTGTAGAATAGAAGACTTTTTAGAGGAGTTATTCCGCATACTATGTTTGCTTATTTTGCTACAGTAAACGTTGCTAACTTGAAGAAGCCGAGTAGTGTTTTCCCTTCCACTGAGAGAAGGGAGGAATAGCAGGGACGAGATAAGGACTTACAAAAAGGGAGTCTTCTTCTCAAGTTTAACTTGCGGGGATGTATCAGGAGGAGTGAAGAAGATTCTAGAGGTTTCATTTCCAGACTGAGGATCCTTATCAGCTCAACCTTGGGTTTCGCTTCTATGGTACCAATGTAATACCCCTGAAGGCCAACCGGGTCCCTGCAAAGATACAGATCGGGGAGGTGGCATAAGACGGGTCCCTGTCATTTGACACCTGTTTTATTAAGGGGCTGCCATTTTATGAACCAGTTTTATCTGGGCACCAGGAGGTCCGTGAGGACAGCATAGTCAGCCTCATCGGAACCAAGCCTCCTTCGCTGTGCTAACCTAACTCCAGGCCTGCCGTAAATCTGAAGGCCTCAAATAGGTGTCCCATCTGTGTTACCCCGTCCAAGACAGCATGCATTGAAGGGGTTAAGCATTTTGTCACTGCTCCAGATCATCCCTTCTAGAGTGATTTTGAGAAGGAAAGAAGATGATCTTGTTGGTTTCATTCTACACATTTCCATGTAGCCATAAATAAATTTCATGTCAGAAATTACTCTGGGTTAAAAGGAATTTTTTCTGGAGAAACTCCACTCAGGGGACACCCAAATGAGGCTTCTTTCATGTCCCCAAGATCCGTCATGCAGCACTCGGGTATTGAAACCCGACCTTTCAGTTTCCAAGCTCAGCATTTTAACCACTAAGTGTTGTGATCCAGCCCTCCTCCAACTCCGAAGAGGACCTGGATCAGGGGGCACTCCCTATGCCCAGCCCAGTTCTGCCTGCACCCAAGGCCGAGGATGCCCTGAGCCAGGGATCTCAGCCTGCGCCTGGCCCAAGTTTGTTTTCCCCGGCAACTGACCTATCAGATCAGGAGTCTGTCTCTGGCAGTGATCAGCCCTTAGTCAGGGAGAGGTCCAGGAAACAGCTACACCTAAACTACCATCACTGAGCAATAATTAGCTGGTTTTTAGGGATGCCCTTTTATTCCCTCCAACCTTTTCTCAGTTGACATGATAGGATGCAATCTGAATTCTTGCCCACTTATCAGATTTTGGTTTTTCTTTCCCCATCTCCTTTGGCAATAAGCTCTTGCTTTTCTTGCCCTGTTGTGTCCTCTATATTATTCTTTCCTTTGCATTAAGCTATTCTTACTACTTGGGGGTGAGCTGTCTAGTTCAGGAGTTCTTAACTTTTTAAAGACGGGGGCCGTGTCACACTACCTCAGACAGCTTCGGGAGCCAGACGGCCATTTTGCCCTTCCCCCACCACATGCCACTTCCTAGTGTGGTGGAGGTGGTGGAGGACCACATGAAATGGTGCCATGGGCCACATCCAGCCTGTGGGCCGCAGGTGGAGAATCCCTGCTCTAGTTAGTCTACACAGCTCAGCAGAGAGAGGTAGAAACCTTTTAAGTTTTTCCTTTCCTTTAAGTCTCTTCATGATCTGACACAACCCTGCTGAGTTGCATCCTCCAGGGCAGGAAGGAACCAAAAGTTACATGTTGAGTCATTTCTTTTGGTCCAACTATCAGCATAGTGACAAGCAGAGGAAATCCTGTTATCACGGTACAGAGGCATGTTATTACTTTCAAATGGTGAGATCGCTGTTTATGCAAGGTCCACCACAAGAATCCTGTAACCTTGTTAGGATGGCATATATATTTCCAGTACACCAATTGCACTGGTTGCTGAGGCATGGGGTGGAGGCAGATGCCCGTCCAGAGGGAGGAAAGATAATACCTTGAAGATGTGTTTTATACTGTGCCCTATTTTAGGATAACTTTCCCTCTGTCTGCTTCAGCCTGTTTCCAAAGATGAGTGAGAGGCAGTGCACACTTGAAAGAGAATCACCACTGCCTGGCAAAAAAAAAAAACAGGCGGATCCAGCCCAAAGCCTCCTCTTGGTTTTATGCCTGAGAACCAGCCATGTGAACAGCAGTCAGGATGGCAATTGGTGGTAAACAAGGAACCGTGGATAGCTTGAAATCATGAGCTCGGTGGAGTCTCTGAAGGTTTGTTTTAGCAGATGACACCCACCCAAAAAGTGCACAAGTCAGCAGGCATTAAGGTGGGAATCCACATGGGCAAAGAGAGAGCTTGATGTACTTTCAAACTCAAGATGTTTGTCTAGGATGGGAGAGATGAAAGGTCACACAACATTAGAAATCACTCCTGTGCATACTTCCTGCATTAGAAAGGCAAAAATAAATGCCCCCCTGTTATAAGCCCATTGCTGATGGGAATATAGTTCTATGGTTCTGAAAGACAGCTGGAGTAAAGAACTATTGTACTCATCCAAGCTTACCTAAAATAGAAATATGTAGTGCTGCCCTATAAAAAGAGACTTACTATTTAATCTTCTTACTTCCATTGTAAAGCACAAAGGCAGGAATCCTCAACACACTTCCTTTTAGAGTTAGGGTATTGCTCTTTGTTCTCCTGCACCAGATTGTGTGGGAAGGATGGTCCTCTCCAGGCTTCCTCTCCTCCCCACCCCCTTCAGCTTGGGCTGCTGTCCTTGAGCCGCAGTTTCTTCTGCAGAAGCTGTAATTTAGCCATCCAGGATCTTAAGAGTTCCAACAACGACATCCTCATTAGATTGTTTTCTTTCTCACTCTCGGCCTGCCAACAATATTTGCTCAACTTTCCTTGCACCAAGGAGAAAAGCACTGAATCCCAGTGTCCATGAGATGCAAGTCTGCTGCAAATCTGCAAGTGTCAGCAGAGGGGTAATGGTACCAAAATCTTTGCTTTCCAGACCTGGATGCATGCTGACCTGTGGACTTTGTGGATTGGTGTTATTCAATGAAATTGTTTTATGGAGGTTCGGTATGCTGGTCAGTCTCCACCCTGCCACCACTTACTGCTGCTTCTCTTTGGTTTTCTTGGAAGACCAGCCTTCAGCTTTGGTTTTAATTATCACTTTCATAACATAACACAAAAGTGAAACTAAACATTATTTTTTAAAACAAAAATATATATTGTTGCAAAAACATGAAAGTTTGAGAACAGTGTAGGGACTGCAGTGGCTCAAGTGGTTAATATGTTGAACTCGATGACTGGAAGGTTGGAGTTTGATTCCCGGGTACTGCACGATGGAGTGAGCCCCTGTCTCTGTCCCAGCTCCTGCCAACCTAGCAGTTCAAAAGCAAGGAATGGCAAATAGATAAATAGGGACACTTTGGTTGGAAGGTAAACAGCATTCTGTGCACTCTGGTGTTCAGGCATGCCTGCTACATGTCCACAGAAACATCTGCAGATGCAGACGGTGCTGGCTCTTTGGATATAAACAGAGATGAGCACTGAACCCTAAAGTCGGATCCGACTGGCTTTTGAGCAAGGGCAACCTTTACGTTTACCTTAAAAACAGTGTACACACACCAAAAAAACAACAAACAGAGGGCAGGGAAAAGACAGTGATGTAGGCAGGGGAAAGAAAGAGAGAAGAGAGACATAAGGAGACCCCAGACAGTGCCAGTGGTGACCAGGTGCATCTCAGTAAATCCATCCACAAACAGTTCCATCTTGTATGGCTGCTAAGTCAAGACAAGAATGATCTGGTCAGCTAGATAGATAGATCTGGTCAGCTAGATAGATAGATAGATGGATAGATAAAACTTTTAAAATTTCAAAAATAAATAAATACCAGAATGACTCAGAGCAACCACAAAATGGCCAGAACTGCATCAGGACACCAGCACCCTGGGAATGAGAAAGGTGTTCTGGATGGCAGTCTGCTCTTTGCTCTATTGTGCCAATCCTTCAAGCCTTTCTCTACATTGGATTGAATCACAGCCTAAGTGGTACGGGGTGAAAGCTTCTTTCATTCATCACCACTGCTTAGCTCTCCTCTGGCTGCAGCCGAACTTAAAACACCCAACAACATTTGCTCCACAGTCAGACAGCCCCTGTTGTTCTGGGACTGTAGGTGAGGCCAGCCTGGAAGTAGTGGCAAACTATTTTTAGTAGAGAGAGTTGATGGCAAGAGTGGGGCTCAGTCCATGGCTCCTCTTGATCTGCCATCTGTCACCTAAGACAAAGGACATCCCTTGGCTCATGGCAGAACCAGCCTTGAGTTTCTCTGTTGTCTGAATTTCCCCTTAATAGCTTCCGGTGTTAATGACAATAAGTAGCCCTGTAAACAGTATTTCCATTGTTTAAGTGCCCAATCGACAAGAACTTGCTTTCCATTCAAAAGACAGAAAAATATATTTATATCATTGGCTTCCTTTATTTATTTATTTGTTTGTTTGTTTGTTTGTTTGTTTGTTTATTTATTTATATCCCATCCTCCTGATGAAGAACATCACTCAGGGTGGCTAACAACATATATAAAGTACAATACAACAGCAGATAAAACATCAACCGCTAAAAAATACCAAACCCAACCCACTAAAAACAGCATTAAAAGCACATAAAACTAATCAGATTATTTTAATTAAAAAACACCCTCACCCCACCCAGCATAAAATAGCAAAAAAACAAACAAAGAAAATAAAGAGAAGCAGGATCCCTCAACAGGCTAAATAAGCCAGCGGGCTTGTACAGAAGAGTCACACATGCCCAAACCCGCTGGCATAGCCAGGTCTTCAACATTTTCATTTTATTAGATGGAGCCACTGGAAAAAAACACTACCCAAGCCAAGGCAAAAGTGACATTTGTGCCAAGCCTCTACTGAAGACCAGAACCACTCCAAGAACAAGTCTGGGAGCCATCATTGAGCTGGTGAGGCTCAGACCCAAAGGAGTGGCAGCTTCACAGCAGTCTCAAAATCAGGCTTCATATTGATCAAGATTTTCTCATTATGCAGGACACACATAATTTGGCAGAATTGGCTCTTCTTGGTAATAATTATACCTGTGAATTTGTGTTGACTCCCCACATTTGATTAGGATTATATAATCCTTTTCACAGAGCTATTTGCACAGCAGAACGTTGCTAGTAGGGGGGAGTGCAGATAGAGCTAAAGCAGGAGTTGCCAACCTTTTTAAGTCAGGGGCTGGGTCATGCTCCCTCAGACAGTTGAGTGAGCCAGACTGGTGGTTCCCCCACCATATAGGCTGCTGTAAAACATGTATGCAGCTGTCAGAAATGCAACTGTTTCCTCCAGAGGCATGGGCCGGATGATTTGGCATCATGCACCAGGTCTGGCCCATGGGCCATAGGTTGCCCATCCCTAAGCTAAAGAGTACTTGCACAAAAGTTCAGAAGCTGGGTCCAAAGTTCACATGTCTATGCTTACCTTCAAATATTTCTCAGCGGTGGTGGTAGCTGCTACTCGTATCTGAGTATACATTTCTCCCCCTGGAAATCATTTTCAGGAAAAATGCCTTTGCCGTGAATTTATTTAAGGTGGATCCCAGCTTCCTATGAAGTGACCCACACACTGTGATCATGGAGCCATCTCCTGCGGAACATATAAAATGAGACTTGCAGGATTTAGCACCAGGACTGCAATGGACTGCCACAGCCATGAGGATATTAACAAGGTGTGCAATCACAACCAGTCCATTTGGCATGGTCTCTTCCGAATTCATGACGGTTGAGAATCGGAATAGTGAAATGGTTCCTCCTCCACTCATTTTGCCAGTGGGCCCAATATGATGGTTTCCAGTGGCATTTCCTCCACTGAGGGGGCCATCACCCCACCCAAAGGGGCTCATCTGCCCATAGCCATTGGCCCCTTTAAGGAGTCAGGTTATTAACTGCTGCCCAACACTCGGCATTGAGTCGCTGGCTGTACGGTCTACTCCATTACCGTAGCAGGATATCAGGCCAGACATACTCCAAATATTAAGCAGTTTGCTTACCTCCAAATTTTAAATAGAGAGTTGTAATACAAGGAAAAGGGTCAAGGTGGCTTGACAATTAGAAGGTCTGCTAATGCAAAGAGTTTCTATTTTTTTAAAAGTAGAAACGTCTCTGGTGGGTAGGGGCTTTGGGACTCTAGGCTATTTCCCATTTCCCATTGCATCATTTGGTCAATAGGAAAAAATGTCAAACAACCCATTCCAAACCCACAGTATTTTCCACATTTCCCCCCATATAATTGAGCCCTTAAATGCTCAACATGGAAGCAGCTGCAAATAATTAATTCCTTTGCAATCTCTTTATCATTCTTTCATGCTGTTGCCATCCAATTGTCTTCCTATCTATTATCCTCCCCCTAATGTGTGTAAATATTCTCATATCTCTTGGTATTCATTGTTGCTAGTATTCTCCTAGTTTGCATCCCCTGCTGCCCATTTGCATTTCCTTGGTTTGGGCTAGTGTTACACAAGTTTGTGTGCTTTCTTTTTCTTCTTGTCTGAGGAAAACTGTGGTTTTCTGAATGAAGTCTCTTTTTTTTTCACAGCGTCCTTGGCAGTCTCATTAACCAAACTAGCAACCTCTTGAATATGATACCATCTTTCTTGAATGGAGGCATATTCTAGCATAGTTTCTATTGGACAAATTGTTAAAAGAGAGTTTGGGTATTTCTGGGGCAAACACAGGGCAAAGCCAAAACCCAGAGATATTTATGGAGTAAAGTGCACTCCCAGTTTTTCATGTTGAATCTGACACTCAAGGAATTACATTTTTAATGTAAATAAGATATAATAGAAAATACAAGTGGGTGAGAGGGAGAAAGAAACACACATACTAAAGATCTTGAGCTGATGCCATTCTGTCCGGAGGGAAGTATGTTCTTTACCTTAGAAAGGAACCATCATTGCCTTTCCTGCTGAAAAACTGTTGATTAAATCATCAAAGCCTACCAGTTAGTTAAACTTTTAAAAAAATCATGCTACAACCTAGGTGTGTCTTGGCAGCTGCAGTAAGTGGGGGGAGACACAGCAACACAATTTTCAGATCCAGCAGAGAGGAGGAGGAGGAGGAGGAGGAAGGAAGGAAGGAGGGAAGGGAGAGAGAAGGACAGAAACAGTAGAAGTAAGAATAGAAGGTTTCTTTCATTTTTTTCCCAATATAAGTAGACGTTCTTGAATAAACCTAGTTGCTGTTCTCAGGACAGGAGAAGAGAGGGCTGGTGGGAAAGAACAGGATGGTTTGAAACTTCATTTTTATAAAACTCATGTTTCATGCTACTTCCTGGGCATCACTTCAGATAAAGTCCAGATTCATTTTACCAGTGTCAAGCTACACATTAATTAAACTTGAAATGCTGCAAATTTGATTTACTAACTAATTTGAATAGAACAATAGACACCCTGCTGAGTAATTAGACTGCCCTGTCAAATTGAACTGTGCTACATTTGTTACTCATGCATTCGACAGCTTGTTAAATTGTTTTGTACTAGCTTATGTTCCATGATGCAAGACACAACATTAGGGACAAGTACTGGCGGTCTTTGGTGCAAGCAGGGAGGAATCGCTTCACCCTGAAATTTTGGGATGAGGTCCTCCTCCTCATCACAACTATCCCTATAACATTTATGGAAAGTTCAAGCCATTTGACACCTGTAACCCTTGCAGCACATGTAGAATTACACAACCACTTCCATACTGAAGATGAGTTGCATAAGTTGAGGCAGAATGATCTTGGTCCATCTAAAAGTCTACCTAGTAAGCTCATGCAGACATTAGATCTGACACAGGGAAGTCCCAAAATGCACTCAGTCTCTTTGCCAGCATGCTATACCAACTCCAGTTTCTTTCTGTCATAATAGGATCTATACCTGGCTAAGGTCCCAAAAGAGTGGTTTGTAAAATGTGCACTTGAGACTGGGGGTAGGGGAAGAAAATGGTGGAAGGAAATTGTGCCCTGAAGATGGTTAACCATACCCCTCGATCCATCACTTTAACCAGCAAAGGTTAGGCAAAACCAAGTCACACTGAAAAATTGGATTGAGCTCAACTAATTATAATACAGAGTTTAGTAAAGTTACTTTGGTGGGTGGGGACTTTATACACTTCCCACAACCCTCCGGTCAGCATTACTGTAGCATGAAGAAGTTAATTTCACCAAGCTCTGTTCAAATCTCACTGATTTCAGCAGGATTTAATTAATTAACACTGGATTTATGTCCTGTGTGGCATACGGTTCACATGCTTCCTTACTTCTTTTTTTTTTTGTGAAGTCACTCAGTTTGCAAAAATTATGTAATGTGGATTCCCCATGCCCTGTGGGCATGGAGCGGCCCTGGCAGAGGCCACCTCAGTCGAGAAAACTCCTGGCCCGTGGGCTCTGCGGGCACAGAAATTAAGGGGGGTGGATTAATGATAGGGTTTGATTCACCCACTTCTGACCTGACCTACGGCTCTGCCGAGTAAGCAGATCGCTAACTTCTGTTACCCATTAGGCAATCACTCATCCCCGAGTAAAGGGTAATCCCTGGTGCAAATAGTGGCCATATTTACCCTGGTCTAAGCCCTAGACAATGGTGTTTTCCCCTGTCAGTGCTTGCCCAAGTTAATTAACTTCCCCAAGAGAGATTTCCCATTAACCCGGGTAGATGGGTGATGTGATTTTCTGTCAGATGACGGTTTTTCCTGCCTTGCCTTCTGATCTATAAAGGATGATGTCTTTTCCTCAATAAACCACTGATCTGATCTCGCTCCATATTGCCTCGCATCGTTTCTTGATCAGTCTCCTCCGGGACCTAACGGCCGTCCTAGCGGCCCCGATTCCTACAATGTAAAGCAGAAGATCTAAATAATTTCCTTCTGTAGTCCAAGTATAGAATTACTGTCTCTAAGAGAACTAACTAGGCCTCGAATTTAGCTTCCAGGATGCATACACTGTAGCAATCCCAGTTGGTGTTGACTTTGCACATATACATTCTTAAGTATGTTCTGTTCCATTTCCACATTAACCTGAAAATTGTTTTTAAGCTGAATAAATGTGTTTTTCTCAAGATAAGCATTTATAAATGTATTTTTTTCCTCAACCACACACTTTTAAATGCACTTTTGAGCTGAGAACTGCATCTCGAAATCTGGGGAACTGTAAAATCTATAGGATACCTGTATTATCCTATAAGGTTGCCCAGTCTCAAAAAAGCATCAACTTCACTGCTTTTCTTCTCACAAAGCAGAAAACACAGAGGAAGGAGAGAGTATGAGTTTGGCAAGTGTGGTGGCTTTAAAGTCAAGACACACATCTCTGCTCATTTCCGGTTGTAACCATTGGTCCTTAGCTCAGTATATGTTGTTCCAAAGGAAATAACTGTTAGTCTCTCCAGTCCTCTCTTCTCACTCCTGGCTTGGATCCATCATGCAAGCTAAGGAGTAGAGTACCAGTACTGCAAACCCATTCTGTTGCAGCACTGGTGAAAAGCTGGGGAGTGTTGTGTTCTCAAACACTGTACCTTTATACAATGTACCTATTCATGTGTAACCAATGTATCCTTTCTACTAGTAACATGATAACCCTCAGCTGCATCACTGTAACCCTAATAGGACGCGAACTAGTGACCACTAGATGGCAGTAGCGAGCGTCCAGCTCATTAGCCCAGACTCACCTAAGAACAACAGCACGGGAAGATTCCCGCCACCACCTTCACCTGGACAAGAAGGGCGTGACCCGCAATGACGTCACGCGGGCAGCAACCAATAGACTGTCAAGGAGCCACATTCAAATGTATAGCCACTGTATATATTGAGCTGTTCGTCCACCATTACCACATGTTCCCTCTGACCAGCATGTAATAAAGTTGTGTTAAGCCAGCTCTTCGGCTGTCCCGGTGTCTTGGTTCCCATACACTAAATTGGCGACGAGGATGGGATTATGGCTTCCCACGAGACCAAGACATACGCCGGTTTCGACATCAACAAACCGGAAGATTGGGAACTCTTCGAAATGGATTTCCAAAGTGCGCTGGTGGAGTTCGAGGTCACGGACGAGGGAAAGAAGAGAGCCATCCTCATCAGAATGCTCGGGCACGCCAGCAAGAGAGTGCTGGTCGACCTCATCGCACCGAAGAAGGTGGGCGAGCTGAAGGCAAAGGAGCTCCTGAAGGCGATGCGTGACCATTTCCAGCCCTCGGTGTCGATGTTTCCAGCCCGGGACGCGTTCTGGAGGCGAGTCCAAGCGCCGGGCGAGTCGGTCGCCGCATTCGCAGCGGCCCTGCAGCTGGCCGCTGGGCCATGCAAATGGGAGAACCTGGAAATCACCCTCAGGGACCGCATGCTGTGTGGCCTGAGGGACGAGGAAGTTCAGCGGAAGCTGATGAACCAGGAGCCACCCCCGACTCTGCAGGAGGTCGTGAAGGCAGCACAGGCCGCGGAAGCCACGCGGGCCGGAGTGAAAGAGCTCCAGGGCAGGCTCCCACAGGCCGACCAAGCAGCAGGCTCGGTGCACGCAGCCCGGCGAGCGTCGAAATCCTCCGCTGAGAGCAGCGACGAGTAAGACGTCCGGAGGGTCCGGAAGGCCGGCCGACGCTGTGACGGCTGCGGAGCGGCCCACGACCGCGCAAAGTGCCCATTTCGGAAGGCCGAGTGCCACAACTGTGGGCGCCGCGGGCACATCGCCAAAGTCTGCAGACGACGGCGCGAGGACCGGAGGAGCTCGCCAGACCGTTCGACGAAACCGGACCGCTCGACGAGACCAAAGGATGGCGCCTGGCCCACGAGGAAGCAGGACGGCGTGGACCGCATCTCCGACAGCAGCGACGACAACGCTCCAGTTTTCAGCGTGTCCCTGGGACACCCCCGTTACTTTGTTGAGGTACTGGTGCAAGGGGCCCCTGTTAGGATGGAGATTGACTCGGGCTCCTCATATTCCATCATTTCCCAGAGGGAGTTTTTGAGAATTGCCCCCCGCGTACGGCCCAAGCTCAAAGCGTTGAGGTCCACGCTTCAGGACGTGCAAGGGAACAGTATCCCGGTGTTGGGGGTTGGGAAATTCCAGGTCCAGTATAAGCGGCACGCCGCGGAACTCCCCCTAGTCGTTCTTAAGGGGGGAAATTGCAGCCTCCTCGGGACTCAATGGTTTCAGCCCCTGGGTTTATTCATTGGGGGGGTGCACGCCGTGGGGACTGACCCGATACAGAGGGTGTGCGACGCGCACCCTGAAGTCTTCAAAAAGGGACTTGGGAAATTCAATGGACCCCCAGTAACTTTCGACCTGGACCCGGAGGTCCGCCCAATAAGACTCAAACCGCGCAGAGTGCCTTTTGCACTAAAGGACAAAATAGAGGCGGAACTGGACAAATTAGTGGGCCAGGGGATTCTTGTTCCTGTTGATTCTGCGGAGTGGGAAACTCCAATTGTCACGGCACTGAAGGCCAATGGGGAGGTTCGCATTTGCGCCGATTATAAGTGCACCATTAATAAGGCAATCCGCCCCAATGCATATCCGGTGCCGGTGGTCAGCCATTTGCTAGCCAGGTTACATGGGGGAAAGTGTTTCGCTAAGCTTGACCTGGCACAAGCCTATCAGCAACTCCTGGTAACCCCTGCTGCAGCTGCTGCACAGACCATAGTCACGCATAAGGGGGCGTTCCAGGTGACGCGCCTCCAATTCGGTGTGAACTCGGCGCCTGGAATTTTCCAGTCGCTCGTGGAACGCCTCCTCAAAGGGCTGGACGGCGTTTTGCCATATTTTGATGATGTATTGATAACGGGGGGGGGAGTGAGGTGGAGTTGGCTGAAAGGCTAGACAAGGTCCTAGCGGCATTCGAACAGGCGGGGTTGAGGTTGCGAAAAGACAAATGCGTCTTCTTCGCGAAGGAGGTTGAGTTCTTGGGGTTCCGAGTAACACCCGAGGGGATTAAACCGTCCAAATCCAAGGTGGCCGCCATCAAGAAAGCCCCTCGCCCCACCTCCAAGCCCGAGTTGCAGTCGTTCCTAGGACTCTTAAATTTCTACCACTCCTTCCTTCCACGGAAGGCTGCGGTGGCTGAACCGCTTCATAAGTTGCTCAAGAAGGATGCGGCATGGAAGTGGGGCGATGACCAGGAGAGGGCATTCACGGAACTGAAACAACTCCTGGCGTCTGATGCCATTCTGACCCATTTCGACCCCAAATGGCCGGTGGTACTGATCTGTGATGCATCCCCGGTGGGGGTGGGGGCAGTGTTATGCCACGTGTTGGAAAACGGGAGGGAGGCCCCAATAGCGTTTTACTCCAGGTCCCTGTCCCAAGCGGAGAGAAATTACCCCCAGACAGACAGGGAAGCGCTGGCGATAATTGCAGGGACCAAAAAATTTCACAATTTTCTATATGGCCGCCCCTTCACCATCGTGACCGACCACAAGCCCCTACTAGGCATTTTTACCGCAGATAAGCCCACGCCACAGATCCTGTCCCCGAGGATGCTCAGGTGGGCCATTTTCCTCAACGCCTACCAGCACGCATTGGTGTACCGGCCCGGGAAAGAGATCAGCCATGCGGACGCCCTGTCGAGGTCCCCCCTTCCCCAGACACACAGCCACGTGGGCGAGGAGGAGCCGGACCGCCAGGTGCTCATGATAGAAGTCTTAGATTCGCCCCCCATAGTACCCGCCGACATCGCTAAAGCGACAAGCAGAGATAGGACATTGGCGGCGGTTAGCTCCTGGGTACAGAAAGGGTGGCCGGCGTCTTCCCCAGCGGAAGAATTCGCCCCATTTTTCAGGAAAAAGTTGGAGCTGTCCCTAGAGAGGGGGTGTCTCTTGTGGGGGCAGCGGGTGGTGATTCCCACATCCCTTCGGCCGCGGGTGCTTAAGTTGCTGCACGTCAGCCACCCTGGAATTGTGCGCTCCAAAGCGCTGGCCTGGAGCTACTTCTGGTGGCCCCAGTTAGACGCTGACATCGAGCACATGGTCGGCACTTGCGAGAGTTGCCAATGCTCTAGACCAGAGGAGGCCCGTCTTCCCCACAGGGAGTGGGATGCGGCTAAGGGGCCGTGGTCCCGGATACACATTGATTTCGCGGGCCCGTTCCGAGGAACTCTGTTTCTCCTCGTTGTGGACGCGTTCTCCAAGTGGTTGGAGGTCATTCCAGTCACGAGCACCTCCTCGGCCGCGACAATAAAGCATTTGCGGAGGGTTTTTTCTACGTTCGGCATACCCGACACTTTAATTAGCGATAACGCTAGTTGCTTCACGTCCGCTGAGTTCAGGGCATTCACAGAGATTAACGCCATCCGGCACATCACCTCCGCCCCCTTCCATCCGGCCACTAATGGCCAAGTGGAGCGCCTCGTACGCACCACGAAGGACGCACTGTGGCGCATGGGCCCCGGGGATCTCAATCTGCAAGTGTGTCAGTTTCTTCTAAGGTACAGGGTGACCCCGTTGGCGTCAGGATACTCCCCCGCAGAGCTTTTAATGCGCAGGAAACTGACCACCATTCTCACGAGGCTAGACCCCACGAGAGTAGAAGACAAGGGGAGGAACATCGGGCTAGAGGCCACAAAAAGTTTCAGCGTAGGCGCCCCCATGCATTGCAGGAACTACGCCAGCGCGGGCCAGCCTGGGTGCCGGGGGTTGTCGTGGAGCAGACCGGTCCCGTATCATACCGCGTGGAGACCAGCACGGGTCTACTTTGGCGGCGGCATGCGGACCAGCTCCGGAGCCGGGTCCCAGGAAGGCAGAGCGCAGAAAGCATAAACAAAGATTCAGCGTTAGGGTTCTCCCCCACCCGCTTAGCCCAAGGGGGAGGTGAGGGGGGTCATGGGTCCCCACCGAGGGGGGAGGAGAAGGAATTTGTCCTCATAGATACCCCGTGGGATCACCCAGCAGAGTTTGATTTTGAGTTTCAGAACCGGGGGGGGTTTCGGAGTGGTCCTCCACCCATCCAAGCGAGAAGAGGGGTTTTACGTTAGCCCCTAGTGCCCCCGGTCTGCCCACAATGGAGTTTGTCCCTTCCCCTAAAGCTGCAAAACCGCAGCAAGCCACTAACGAGTCTCCCTCTCCCATTACAGGACAAGGGACCAGGGAACAAGAAAGCGGCAGCGCCCCCAGGGCGGGCCAGCCCACATCATGGCCCAAACGCAATTGCAATAAGCCATCTTGGCTGAGAGACTTCGTCTCATTCTAGGGGGGAGGGATGTTGTGTTCTCAAACACTGTACCTTTATACAATGTACCTATTCATGTGTAACCAATGTATCCTTTCTACTAGTAACATGATAACCCTCAGCTGCATCACTGTAACCCTAATAGGACGCGAGCTAGTGACCACTAGATGGCAGTAGCGAGCGTCCAGCTCATTAGCCCAGACTCACCTAAGAACAACAGCGCGGGAAGATTCCCGCCACCACCTTCACCTGGACAAGAAGGGCGTGACCCGCAATGACGTCACGCGGGCAGCAACCAATAGACTGTCAAGGAGCCACATTCAAATGTATAGCCACTGTATATATTGAGCTGTTCGTCCGCCATTACCACATGTTCCCTCTGACCAGCATGTAATAAAGTTGTGTTAAGCCAGCTCTTCGGCTGTCCCAGTGTCTTGGTTCCCATACACTAAAGGGAGTGGGGGTGGGGCTGCACCCAGGGGTGTGCTGGCTATGCTAAAAGAGCACTGGACAGGGAAGGAGGGGGTGGCGCCTGGGGGGGGGGGTACTGCATGATGTCATGGATTGTAGTCGCCAGGTGACATACTTCTGCCCACCTCTGGGGGGTGCCAGCCACTGGGGCACACCAGAACTTGTCCCTGTGTCCCAAATGGCCAGCACGGGCCTGGCTGCACCCTTGTTTGCCTCCTTTCTGTGATCTCTGCCTCCTGGCCTCGGATTTTGTCTGTTTTTGTCCCAGATCTGCATGTTAGCCTAGGAGGAGGTGTGGCTCAAGCCAATTCTTTTCTGAATTCACTAAAACTGAATACTTTAGTCATTCCAGCAGAATCATGTTCTTCACAGAAGAACAAACTATAAAGAATGCAGCTTGCATGTTCTGAAGACAGGATGCTATCTTGTATTTGCATTACTGCCCAAAGTAGTCTCTAACTCTAACACTAATTGTTGGCTGGATATGAAACAGACAGATGGACAGACGGACAGGTAGGCAGGCAGGCAGGCCCTCAGTTTATCCAAAGCTGTATTGATAGACCAACAATTACAGTTTATGTTGTGCCTTCTGCTTGGACTTCTATAGGACCAGAAACTATTGTTAGGGTTTTTACACCTGCACTGAAATGTCTAAATTATTTTCTTCTGTTTTTGCTTACTGTCAAGTCAATTCTGACTTACAGCAGCCCTTCCTTAGTTTTCTAGGTACGTAGCAATCCACAGGCGTAGGCTGCATCAAAAGCTCTATAAACAGCATGAGAGGGCAACGTGGAATTAGGTGGGTGGGTGGACAGGAAGAGCCTGGTGGGCCTACAGTGTTGGCTGGAAGAACCAGCAGGCGTTATTTCACACCCTATTCTGGAATGTCAGCAAGTGTTCTCCTATTTCCTGGCTGTTATGAGCCCAGTTTCCTGTGTTTCATTGGGGGTTTCCTTCAGCTCAGCCAGCTGTGGATTTCCTGCCCTGTCAAGAAGTTGGATGGAACTATATGTTATCTCAATGCCGGTAATTTATTTTCCTTTGCTTTGTTCATGGGAGAGAGAGGGACAAAAGACAGTCTTCCTTATAAAATCCAGCCACAGTAAATGCCACCGGGCACACCCAAGGTGGAAAATTACCAATGGCGTCACAATAGAATGAAGGTGGTAGAGAAGCTGTGTATATAGAGGTCATTGGGAGTACCAATGCCAGAACAGGCTGAGGAGATGCAGGCAAAGAGGCTCCATTGTATAAGAAGGCACATTCATTCTGGGGTGCTCTGTTTCTCTAGCTTCTCTCCCCTAGCCTTTGTTCCCTCTTCACATTCTCCCCATCAGTGTGTCTCTCTTCCCCCCCCCCACATGCTGCACTTTGAGCATGCTGCACACTGAAGCTCTGGTTGCACATATCAACTTGATCTCCCCAGAGTGCTTCTAGGTTCACAGGAGTGGGGGAGTCTAAGGAACTGCTTTCGAAAGCCTTCCAGGCTATGGATGTATGTTGAGTTGCTGCACAATGTACAGTGGTACCTCGAATTACAAATTTAATGCATTCCCTGGGACATTTCGTATTGCGAAAAATTCATAACTTGAAATGTGGTTTCCCATAGGAATGCATTGAAAACCTTTTATCTGACCTCCAGAACAGATTAATTGGTTTTCAATGCATTCCTATGAGAAACGGCATTTTGAGTTACAAATTTAAATTCGTAACTCGAGCCATTATTTTCAATGGATTTTCATTCATATCATGAAAATTTCGTAACACAAGGCGTTCATAACTCAAGGTACCACTATACTTCTAAATATTTTCTTGAATCAATCTACTGGCTAAAGACCACTTGGTTCTTTCTCCCCTTCATTCTCTACTTTTCTACTACCCCTCATCTTAGCATACAATAGCAATTACACTTATACATCACCCCATAGCACTTAGTGCACTATCTGGGTGGTTGACAAGGTAATTAGTATTTTGCTCACAATGTAATGGGTACTCATTTTACCTTGGAAGGATGTAAGGCTGTCAACCTTGAGCCCAGTCAGGATTGAATTTACAATGTCAGCAGTTTTGACTGCAGCACAACATACACATTTCATTTTATATTAAAGTAAGTTATTCCACCCACACATAGCATGTTGCTAGTGATGCTAAAGATCAGAGGAAAGGCAAGTTGTGAACTGCATTAACAAAGATTACAGATGTCATTAACCCCCACCCCCATTTATCTCCCTCAAGATTCTATACTACTTCCCAGGATATTTGCCTTGACATTGTCCCAGTGCTCAAATAACAATGGTTAATATGGAGGAAACAAGTATTTTCCTCACTAACCCTCTCTCTATTTAAAGTATCTATTCAGATGTAGGCTAGGGAAGGTTTTTGGGTCCCAGCACACACAGTCTGGACAGGTTATCCTGCTACTATGGTAATAGAGCAGACCATACTGCTAGCGACTCAATGCAGAGTGTCAGGCAGCAGTTAATTAATCTTACAACCCTGAGAACTAACGGCCTTGGGTGGCGAAGTCCACAGGGAAGGGTGATGATCCCTAAGTGGGTTAAATCCCACTCGAATCCATCTTGATGGAGAGCAGCAGCTTCATCAATACTGGCCTGTGGCTGATGAAGACTTTGCATGCCAAAAGGGCTCAGGACCAGAAAGTGACTTGCAGAACTGGATCAGTGGTACGGGTGTCACACTGCAATGTGGAAGGCAAATGGAAGGCCACTGCATTATATGGTTCCCAGGGCAGTCTTCATGGTTCATTGCAGTGGCGGGCATCAGCAGGTTTGCACCAGTTCACCAGAACCAGTAGCAGAAATTCTGGCTAGCCCCGCCCACCCAAGTTTTGAAATAAAGTACAGTAGTCCTAATTCGAGTGCAACACAGGGCTTTCCCCCTGACCACACCCACAGTGTGGTAGTAATTTTTTTTGAAGCTCACCACTGGCCCATTGCCATGATGGTCACCAATGTTCGGAGTCAGATACGGCAGAAGAATTCTTTGATGGCTGTGTTTATGTCCCCCACCCCCATCTTGCACAATAACAGAAGAGGAGAGCCGTGTTCCTTTGATTAGCAGTGCCTTGTGAGGGTCTGACTCTTTTGTTGAGAGCTTTGTTTCAATCCTTTTGAGACTGTGCAGCCTTCCTCAACAGGAATGGACGCCAGTTCAGGTGCGGTCTTTCATTATCATCTTCTGGGTGAGAGTGAACAACAGCACCATCATCATTCAGCAGCAGAAACACTCCCTTTCCATTTCTACCAGGACTGACCCATGAAAACTTGGGAACTGAAGCAAAGAACATCACTCCATCCAGTAACAAACTGGGATGGCAGTTGGCACCAAACTGTCTTATCCTCTCTCGTGGAACGCATATAAAATGAGTCTTAAAATGGCATATCTTCCAAGGCAGGATGTGTGTGTGTGTCACTTACAAACGTTGTGAAGGCGAGCAGAAGAAAGCCGGTTTCTCCATTTCGGCAACTAGCGTGGGAAATGCAAAAAAACAAAATAAAAAGTGGTTGTTGCTTTGCTAGGGTGTAAATAGCCTTTATCAGTCTATGATACACTGAGAGATCCAGAGTATGGAGCTCTTTCTCAGTTGCCACCATCGCTTTCCTCATTATCAGCCAAGGATTGGGAGGTTCCCAGCCCTTTTTGTGTAGGACAAAGCGCCCAGTCTAGCCAGCCCCTCTGAGAGCCCCATTGTGAGGGCACACCGTGGCAACTCCTTTATCTGGAGAGATTTGCAGCCTTGCTTGGAGTGCATTCATACTGTCTCTCCCTCCCACTGGGAACTGATCCTCTGATGAAGTGGAAAAGGCTCATTTCTTTGAGGAGCACTCCAGCCAGGGCCTCTTCCCAGAGGAAAGAAGAGGGGAGATCTGTGATCAGATTGCAGATGGACTGGCCTTTGCCCCCCCCCCCCCCCCCGCCTCCTCTCTCCCCAACTCAGGATCCCTGTCTTGAAACCAAGGCTAAACAGGTGGCTTTAGCTTATGGGAAACTGTGTGGGAGAATGTGTGATGTCCAGCTGACCCTTCTTCACTTTTTCTCTGTCACTGGGGATTGCAGAAAAAAGGATTTTCATATACAATTTCATGTTCCTCTAGTTAAAAACAACAACCCCACAGGCTTTCATTCCTCACCTTACCCTAAGGTAGTTTACACACACACGGTGCTGGGTTTATTTAGAAACAAATGGCATATGGACCTCAAGTGACCCTATTTGGTCTGCTTTTTAAAAAGTTTATGTGTATTGAACCTAGAGTCGGATACGACTGGCTTTCAAGCAAGGGAAACCTTTACCTATTCCAAGAGAAGTGTGTTAAGTATGTGGTATACCTAATACATATTTTTATATATTTCTAAATTTTTTATTAAAAATTTAAAAAGATTTAAACATAACACATACACACACAAGAATCTTATAACTCAAATCCTTACATTACAAAAAGAAAATACATATACATGTACATTTTATATTGGGAACTTTACCTTTTATCTATATTTGTTTAATTAAACCAATTGTTCAATTATACTTATCTTATCCCCTATTTCCAAAATTTCATATATTCCTGACCTGGCTTAAGTCCTTTGGATTTGTCAAACACATATTCAATAAATTTTCCCCAAATTTCCATAAATTGATTTTTCTTTGTAACACCTTTCAATTTTTGTCCACAATTCTTTCCTCCAATCCAAAATATCTATACATTTTCCAATTCCTAACTATTAACTATCTTGTAGCTTTTATCATATTAATAATAAAATCTTTCTTGTTTTTCAGGTTTATACTTCCCAATTCCATTAGTAAGGCAGTCCATAGGCACATTTGTAATCTAAGAATATCTTATTAATTTCCTCAAAAACTTTTATCCATATATTATCCACCTCTTTACATTCCTACCATAAGTGAAAACAAGTTCCAGGATTCACCTTAAACCTCCAACACTCATTCTTATAGCTAGGATCATAGTGGTTTAATTGAATTGGGGTAATATACCACCTCCATAGTATAACAATGCTCCTTAATTCTTACTGACATATTTTTCATAATTCTTTGATTCAATATTCTATTCCAATCGGTTTCAGTGATTTTACTTTTTAAATCCATTCCCCATGTTTCTCTCAGTGCTTTTTGGCCTGTTCCATACAGTATTTTGTTAATATACACCCTACTATGCCATTTATTGATATTATTTTTGTTCTAGTTGAGTTATAAGTTGTTTAAATTTTGTTAACTCCCTACTTTGTTTATATTTTTTAGCAAATCCTCATTCCATTTCTCCATTTGTAAATTTTCAAACCAATTCAACTGACATTCTATGTAAATCTTTTCTCTTTCTTCTCCATTTCTAGTCTTATCTATCCAGTCTTTTATAGTTCTCAATCCTCTTTCCTCCATCCTTTCTACATCTTCCATTTTTAATCTAACCAGAAATCCTTATGGTAAAGTATCATTAACCTCCACACATCACTCACTCGCTCACTCACACATGCACACGCATACACACATGCAGACTAATGTTGAGAGAAGGGTGGACTGTCTCAAACAACTAAATGAGTTCATGGTTGAAAACAAAGAAACTCCTCTGTCTCATCTAAGTTTGACTCTGGGGACGCTTTTCAAAACATGACACTTGCATATGAATTTTAAGACAATTGTGCTGGGTGTCAACATACTCTTTATTGCAAGAGCACTACAAGAAGTGGGAGGTAACAACCACAGCCCTGCTCTCCCAAATAATACTTTCACTAAACTGTTCTTTGAACATGCTGTGCCCATTTTCTATATCCTGTTTTTATCTGGAATTTGGTAGTCTTGCCGTAATTCTTCTGTACAGGATATTATCCTGTTTTCTGGCCATTCCTGCTGACACAGAATTTGCAAAGGTCCAACATACACCCTCGATTGTGTCAGTAGTAAAGCCCATGTGACTGCTTTCTAAAATGTGATGCTGGGTCATTCACTTCCCACACAGGAAGGAAAGGGAAGTTCCTGGAACATCTGGTAGCACAAAATAAGAAGGTAAAATTACTTATAATTATGTGAAGCGTAGAGACAAAAAAGCATGTTTTTCCTTAGAAGATGGATGCCATGAACTCAAAGGTCACAGAGATCCTCAGAGACTTATCTGTATGGTGTATGTATCACAGAAGGATGTGAAGCTGAAAAAAGTGTAAGAGAAAAAGCACCGTTTCTTACATGCTGTCAAGTTGCATCCGAGTTATGGTGATCCTAATAGGGTTTTCAAGGTGTGAGAGATATTTAAATAATGGTTTTTATCACTGCCACCCCTCAAAAAAAATCCACAGCTGAGAAAGGATTTTAGTCTTAGGCCATCACTCTATTCCAGGGATTCTCAACCTGCGGCCCATGGGCTGGATGCAGCCTGTGGCACTATTTCATGCCCCCCCCCCCCGCTTCCACCACACCAGGAAGTGCTGTGGGGTGGAGGAAGGGCAAAATGGCCGTCCAGCCCTCAAAGCTGTCTGAGGAAGAATGACCCTGCCCCTGGCTTTAAAAGGTTGAGAATTTCTACTCTATCCACTTCACCACACTGGCAGCTCAAGAGAAAAATACAGATGAGATGCTTTCAGGAACAATGGCCCCAAATCCACTTGGTTATGTGCCTGGTAGATGTCTTGCTGCTTAGCATGAACACTGGTAAGAGCAGGGGTGTGCTGGCTCACAGGGATGCATCCCGGTGCGCCCCAGCGACTGGTGCCCCCCAGAGGCAGGCAGAGATAATGGGAATGTATGAGATTTCTCTCTCACAGAGACACACACACACACACACACCCATAGGTTCCCCATCACTTCCTGTCCACCACCCTCCCAAGGTGGCCAGCACACCCCTGGGTAAGAGTTAGTTGTGTGTATGGTGTGTGTGCGTGTGGGTAGCTACTGTGGTATAGTAGTTACAGTGTTAAACTATGACAGATCCAGGCTCTAGTTCTCCTGAAAGCCGTGAAACACAATGGGTGACCCAGACATGGTCAAGGTTCTGTTTCCTCAAGGCTCCAGCTGGCACTATTATTCTCCCCTAGCTTTTGAAACAGAAAGAATCTGCCTTGATGGCTGGGTATGCTTTCTGGTGACATATGTATGAGTACCAGGTCAGCATGTAGGAAGAGGAGCCAGCCTTCATTGCTGAACAAAACCCAACTCTCTGGCATCTTGGCTTTAGAGAACTGTTTATCCTCCTGATTTCTAGTGGCACTTTGGAAGAGCTCCAGAGCGTTGGTTGGTAGCAATGTGCCAACTGTTTGCATTGGCAGAATTCTGTATTGGCACCTGGGTTGCCAGGACATTAGGGAACTATGTTGGCGGCGGCTGAACCCACCCAAGAGGCACATTTTGGTGAAGACTCTCCTTCATAGGACAATGGCCATTCACTGAAAGGGACGTTGATCCAGCAGGCAGATGTTTTATCTGCAGTCTGTGATTAGATGAAAAATGCTCCAAGGGATTCCAGGCAGGGGCGTAGCCAGGGTGTGGTCAGGGTGGGCTTTGCCCACCCTGAGTTAGCAGTTTGCCCACCCTCAAACTCCCAGCTGCTTATATATATGACACATATATACAGTATATGACATTGTTGCCCATCCTGAAAAAATATTTGCCCACCCATATCTAGAATCCTGATTACAGACCCGATTCCAGGCTCTGGTCAGAACAACCACTTTGTGCCTTGATAATAGAATTAGAGCTCCCAAGGCAATCCTTATACCAGTTGCCACTGAGGGCATGGGACGGGAAGAATGGTGAGGGAGCCCATGAGCCTTCGGCAGCTTTGCGGGAGGGGGACAGTTACTCCATCCTGGTCTTTGCCCAAAGTCTCCTAACCCAGACACAGAAATAAACAAGGCTATAATAAACGGCAATGATCCCCCTTCTTCCTTCCCTCTTTTCTAAAAATGGAGCCTTGGGAAGTTCTTCCATAAATAAACCCCATCCCTGTTTCACATTTTCGTTTTACTACAGCACCATTTCTTAGATATAGACTGAACTGTTTCACTCCCTGCAGCAGGAATCGGCAAGCTGCAGCCCTTCAAATATTTTGGAACTGCAACCCCCATAATCCACGCTAACAAGGAAAAGGTAGGCCAGCAACATGTGGCAGCTGCCTACCTGGGCCAACGGGGGTCCTCGGGTTCTAATTTTTCAATGGAAAACTAGTTGGAATCAACCATAGTTACTGGTCAGAAGATCTCAGGCTCAAGTCCCTTCTGTGTCATAAGGTGAACACTGGGGAACACAGTAAGAGACTCCTTGAAGGTTGTGGTATATTTGGGCATACCCCGCAAAATTGCAACCTTGTTGTGCCGCCTACAGCACTGCCTCTTTGGCTGTAAACAAAGATGAGCACTGAACCCAAGAGTCAGATACAGCTGGCTTTCGAACAAGGGCAACCTTTACCTTTACCTGTGCTGCCTAATATTTCTCACACTGGATCAGACAAAAGGAACTATGGATTGAATTCACTAAAAGGTGGCTTCTTTTTGGCAGTTTCAAGTCTGACCTAGACACAAGAGAAGGTGGCGAACACTGGAAGATCTTGGGGACGTGAAAGGACCCTTATTCGGGCATCCCCTGAGCCGAGTTTCTCCAGCAAAAATCCTTTCAACCCAGAATAATTTCTGACACGAAATTATTATACTGGAAGGCCACGGTTCCTCTGCCTTGGCTACCCTCTCTCGTGCATTACCAAGCTAATGTCTTATGAAGTGGACTTGTTCCACAAAAGCTCACATTTAAATACAGGAGTTAGTCTTTAAGGTGCCACAACAGTTTTGTCTTTTTGCTGTTTTGTTTTGCTCTCTGATATACCAAGCTAATGTAACTGATATGCCTTGCAATCATCCCGAACCGCCAGTCTCCAGCTTTTGGCTAACAAGGATGACCCAAAACATTTTGCTGCCTGAGGCAGAAGAGGCTCCCCTTCTGTGCTTTGTAACCCCACCTGCAGTGTGAGCCTACCCGGATGAGGTTCGTAGCCCTCAACCCTTGCCCTCTGGAGTGGCTCACAAGGCACTTGAAGAGCTGCAGGCACTCCAAAGAGCGATACAGTACATTAGGAGTGCCCAAATTTCGGCACATGGGCTGGATCTGGCCTCCAATGATAATTCATCCGGCCCACGAAGCCCTTGTCGCTCCCAGAAGTGGCTTCCACTTCTGGGAGTGACGAGGGCTTCATGGGCCGGATGAATTGCCATTGGAGGCCAGATCCAGCCCATGGACCATAATGACCGGCCCCCTGAACCACGTGACCGGCCCACAGCCCCAAAGGTTTGGGCACCCCTGCAGTATATGAATGAGGAGCCCAGTTACCCACGGCGCGAGGCCACCCGTGAACGCTGACCGAGGGGGAATGCGTGTGCACGTGAGGATACACACTCCCTCGGGGAGAAACAGCTGCTCTACACAGCTTCAGAAGCTTGCCTCCTACTATACCGCATTCATTTCATTCTCTAGCCCCGCTAAGAAAAGGTCGCGTCTCCCTTTAAGAAACGAGCCACCACCCCTTGGCGTTCAGAAAAGCCTCTGGGCTGTACCAAGAGGCTCCCGCAGGAGGGGGGAGATGAAACGGGGTGGCTTTGGAACCGAAGCGGGGGCCGCAATGTTTTCCACTGAGCGTTCCCTTGCAACTTTCCCATACATCTTTGGCTCCTCTTGATTTCTCAGCCCAAGCAGCTCTCTCAGAAACGGGGCGGGATCACTTTCCCCCTTCGCGCCCCCCCCCTCTCCCCCAGCCGGCATGGCGTGGTCTCTCTCGCCTTGCTCTCTTTTAAAGGAGACGCTGACTTTTCGCGGGAGAAGGAGGGCGGGCGGCTCGGGGGCTCATGTGCCCTTTAAGAAGGGGGCGCCCCGAGCCCGGGAGGAGAGTGGACTTAAGCTGGCAAGGCGGGTGACGGAGTGAAGCGAAGCGCCCAGGTGAGTCCTTGCAAGGGGGGCGCCGGGCTGCTGGCTCGGGAAGGAAGGAGGGTGGCTTTCCCCACACCGCTTCCACTTCGGTTCTTCTCCCCCCCCCCTCCTTGAGCTCCTTCTCCCCTTTAACCCCCCTTTGGCTGCATCGCTGGCATAGTTTGTGGCGAGCTGAGCTGAGTTAAAACAGCCCGGATTCGAAGCGAAGCCAAAGGGGAAAAGCACTTGTAGTTGGTACTCCTACCCTGCGCTTAGTCAGTGCACAAGAGTAATTAGGGAACTATAGAAGCGATCGCTCTCCCTGCGAGAGAGTGGATTCGGTGTGTGTGTGTGTGTGTGTTGAAGCACGTGGAAGGCAGGGGCTCGAGGAGGAACCCGTGGCCACGGCTTCTCGGTTGTTTCTTTATTTCTTTCAAGTAGGTAAGACGCTGACTGGGAAGCGGAAGGTCAGCAGTTCTGTTCCCGAGGACTGCAGGACGGAATGAGCTCCCGTCTCTGTCCCAGCTCCTGCCAACCTAGCAGTTCGAAAGCAAGAAATTGCAAGTAGAGAAATAGGGACCACTTCGGTGGGAAGGTAGCAGTGTTCCGTGTGCTCTGGTGTCTAGTTATGCCTGCCACATGACCACGGAAACGTCTGCAGAAGCAGACAGCGCTGGGCTCTTCGGCTTGGAAGCAGAGATGAGCACTGCACCCTAGAGTCGGATACGACTGGCTTTCGAGCAAGGGAAACCTTTACCTTTACCTATTTGATTTATATAGCCACATTTTTTGCCTAAGCGACCCAAGGCGACTCACAACATCAATTAAAACCCATAACCGATACCAGTTAAAACCAAATACTGTACTGTACTATTTGTTGTTCAGTCTCACAGTCGTCCTCACCATCGTCCTCCAGGCGCCTCTGTCCTCCACCCTCCTTCTCAGCTCTGTGCCTATTGTGTCCACAATACCATCTAGCCATCTCATCTTTGGTCGCCCTCTTTTTCTCTTGCCCTCCACCTTTCCCAGCATCAAGGCTTCCCCAAGTGAATCCTCTCTTCTCATTTGATGTCCAAAGTATTTTAGCTTCATCTTTACTATTTGACCTTCTAAGGAGCAGTCAGGGTTGGTTTCTTCGAAGCTCAACCTATTTGTTCTCCTATAAAACCCTCTAAAACATCCATAAAACCTCCCCAGTCTCCCCTCCAATTTTTAAGATGGGCTTTTCTCCGCTCCCCCCTTCTGCTATTGCTTTTTTAAAAAAAACACGTGTCAGAAGCACACACAAAGGTGCTTTCTGGGTTGAAAGGATGTTTTTTGCAGGAGGACCTCCTTTCAGGGGATGACCGAATGAGGTTCCTTTCAGGTCCCCAAGATCCTTTTCCCCCACCAAAGTGGCAGCTGTTTATCTACTTGCAATTTCTTGCGCTTTTGAACTGCTAGGTTGGCAGGAGCTGGGGCAGAGACGGGCGCTCATTCAGCCATGCAGGAATCGGGTCTTGAACTGCCGGCCTTCCGGCTAACATGGTGAGCTTCTTAACCCCTGAGCCGCCACAGCAGTCTCTCTGCAATCACTGCTCCCTTGCTTTGTCTGCCAATTCCCAGCTGAGGCTTCGGAGGCTGGCCCCCTTTTTGAGCATGTGTGTGTGTAGATGTGTGGCTTTGTTAGCCCCGCAGTTGCTGACATCCTTGCCTTTCGCGTCTCGGGGTTCTTGCTTTCCGCCGCAGAAATTCCTCTTGCGAACTTCTTTCCTGGGGAGGAAGTCGGAGAGAAAGCCACGGAGCCGGAGCTGGGGGAGCCCAAGGCGAGTTTTAGAACAAAGGAGGCATCTTGGAAACACATTTCCAGACTGAGGACTGGAGTTGGGAGTTGAGTGCTTTCTCGTACGTCAAGGAGTGGTGATGGTGGGGATTTTCATCCAGATTAATAAAGGTCGCCCTTGCTCTAAAGCCAGTCGTATCCGACTCTAGGGTTCAGTGATAGTCCCTGTTCATAGCCAAAGAGCCAGCGCTGTCTGTGTTTGCAGACGTTTCCGTGGACGTGTGGCAGGCATGCGTCAACAGCGGAGTGCATGGAATGCTGTTTACCTTCCCACCAAAGCAATCCCTATTTAACTACTTGCAATTTCTTGCTTTCGAACTGCTAGGTGAGCAGGAGCAGGGACAGAGACAGGAGCTCACTCTGTCGTGCAGTACTCGGAAAGTGAACTCCGACCTTTCAGTTGTTGAGTTCAGCATCTTAACCACTTGAGCCACCGCGGTCCCTTTATCAGGGTTAGGCAAGGTTTAAAACTGCAGAAATGTTTCATAGGAACATTCTGCCCGAATTGAGGAGAACCATATTTCTGATGGCAACATCATTGTCTATGGTTGCTGGCTCTTAAGGGCCCTCCAAAAGAGCCCTTGACTCGGTTCTCTGGTTCTCCCACTTTGGCTCTCTTAACGCAAAGCTTCCTCTGCCCAAAGGTCCTCATGGGCTAACTTTAGAAAAACAATGACATCCCCAGTTGCTCCTTTTTAATGAACACTGGGAGGCCTGAAGCTTATTAAACTGACTCGCTGTTTTCCAGACATGTGTCTTTCACCGCTTTCTCCCAGAAGCAGAATGGGTGTAGCGAGTGAGTGAAAGAGAGAGAGAGAAAGAGAGAGGAGAAGAAGAAGATCACACATGCAGTTTGGGAGACTCGGAGCTCGACACATATGAGCAATAGTACAGAACCTGTGAGAATCTGGTACCATTGCTGAGGAGAGATAAAGATAATTAGACTGGAGGTGGTTGTGGTGGTGGGGGATGATAACATTTTTTTTCTCAGGCTTTACATAGCAGACAAAACCAGGGCTTTGTTCTTGTTATTGGGTGTCTCAGTTTCCCAGCTGTCAACCCAAGATTTCTTTCCTTGTTCTCATTTGGGAGTGTGAGAAAATCTGTAAGTGCTGTGAGATCTTGTTCAGGGAAGAGGAGTGATGCAAGTCTAGACTGAGGAATTCCTCAAAGAAGTCCTGCAAGTGGCTGAACTTTAGACTGTGGTATTGACAAGGTTCTGTCGCGCAAGAATGTTTTCCCCCCCCCCCCCTCCTGTTTCTGAAGTACTTTATTCCTTATTATCCTTCGCAGGCTCTGCTCTGCTTGTGATCTGCTGGCTTGGGCTCAGACAGTTTGGAGAAGATGCAGAGAGGTTTGTCACTGGCAGGGACGTGGCTTATGTTCCTGGCCACGGCTGGTGCCCCTGATCGGTATGAGAAGCCTGCTTTCACCCCCATCTTCACCCGTAGGCCGTTCATTGTTGCCTGGAATGCCCCCACTCAGGAGTGCGAGCCTCGTTTCAAGGTCCAGCTAGACTTCAGTATTTTTGATGTATATGCCACACCCAATGAGGGTTTTAAGGATCAAAACCTGACCATCTTCTACAAGGAGCGGCTGGGCCTCTATCCTTACTACAATGCTCAGAAAGTAGCTGTGAATGGAGGTGTCCCGCAGAACAGCAGTTTGCAGCAGCATCTGAAAGAGTTAGGATCAGCCATTGATGAATACATCCGCTCCAAGACAAGGGAGGGTCTGGCTGTCATTGACTGGGAAGAGTGGAGGCCCATCTGGATCCGGAACTGGGAGAAAAAAGACATCTACCGCAATGCCTCTCGGCAGCTTGTGCTGTCTCGACGTCCTGAACTGCCAGAAGATCAAGTGAACAAGGAGGCTCAATATGAATTTGAGTCATCAGCTTGCTCTTTTATGAAGGAGACCCTGCGGTTTGCCAAGAGCTTTCGGCCCCGGCAGCTTTGGGGCTACTACCTCTTCCCGGACTGCTATAACCATGACTATAGCCAGAACCAGGAGAGCTATACTGGTCATTGTCCTGATGTGGAGAAGACCCGTAATGACCATCTGTCCTGGCTTTGGAAGGAGAGTACGGCTCTCTACCCATCTATCTATCTGAAGGAAATATTGGCCAACACAACCAACGTCCGCAAGTTTGTGAGGTCTCGGGTCAAAGAGGCCCTTCGTATCTCTGAGAAGCATCATGATGACTACAGCCTTCCTGTCTTTGTTTACACCAAGGCAACCTACAAGCACAAGAAGGATATCTCTTATTTAAGTGAGGTAAGGAAGCCCTTTATGTTGCAATTGGAAAAGATTAGTCCACTAGGGCAATTCACGCTGGGTGTCTGTTCCACTTAAAATGCAGTCTGTAGCACAGGCTTGATTGAGACCCATCAGAGGTAGGAAGAATGTAATTTATTTTTTGAGCACAGATCTGAACTAGCTTGTCTACTGTTGACTGCTAGTAGAGAGATTCAGAGAGTTATCATCCAAAACTATCTTCTCCAAGCTGTTCCTTCAGACCAAATCAAGGACAATCAAACCATGTCATGAATGGTGACGATTAAGGAGGTCACTAAATACTTAGTTCATTGACTGCCTGAGGGTTTAAAAACAGAAATAGAGAAGAAATCAGGCCATCAGATGGTAAGTCACAATACAGAACTGTTGGACTGTTCTGGGTTGCAAGAGCCATACTTTGTGTGGAACTGTTGTAGTAACTGAGATGCATCTGATGCATGTTTGTTGAACCGTGACTGCTTTGCTGGTTAGTATTAAGTCACCAAGAAACTGAATCTGAAACCTCTCCCATCAGGCACCTATGTTCTGTGGATCTAGTGGACCTGTTCATAATTTTTCTCTGGGTCTGAATCCTGTTAGCATGGAAACTAGGACCCATTGGTATAATTGAAATCGAAGAATTATTGCATGTGTGGGTGGGTTGAAGGTGGTGCCACCTGCTCTTGTTTGTCTCTCATCAGTTGTGCCTGCTAGTAGCAACTCTAATGCCACAGAACGCTGTAATCGATGACCTCAAGTCTTCTAGAAGGAATGGCTAGGCAAGCACATAAAAAAGAAAACATTGGTATGAGTGCTCCAAATTGTTCCTATCGAGAGAGTTTGGCTCTGGTTTAGGCATATAGAGTAGGTGAGGGGATATCTGGTCCTGCTGATAAGGGAGCAGACAGTTCTTGTACGCTTCAGGGTCATTCTGTTCTTTATGCCACCATGACATAAAACTACATAAAGGTTTCCCTTGCTCGAAAGCCAGTCGTATCCGACTCTAGGGTGCAGTGCTCATCTCTGTTTCTAAGCCGAAGAGCCAGCGCTGTCTGCTTCTGCAGACATTTCCGTGGTCATGTGGCAGGCATGACTAGACACCGGAGCGCACGGAACGCTGCTACCTTCCCACCGAAGTGGTCCCTATTTATCTACTTGCAATTTCTTGCTTTCGAACTGCTAGGTTGGCAGGAGCTGGGATGAAGACGGGAGCTCATTTCCGTCCTGCAGTACTCAGGAATCGAACTGCTGACCTTCCGCTTCCCAGTCAGTGTCTTAGCGACTTGAGCCACTGCAGTAACCATAAAACTACATGCCAGCCCTTAAGTCTGTAAACTTGTGAGGAAAGCCGGACTGCCATTGCTTTGTGCTTCCTTCAGTTTCTCAGCCAGCAATATTTCAAAATGATTGGTTGAGGGTGGGAGTGGGGAGAGAATCCTACAGATATTCCAGGGAAGTAACGGGATAATCTCTAAACCAAGATAATAGAATATCTGTATTGGAAGCCTCAACCTAAAGTGGAGCCTTATTGGAAAAGTTGCACCCTTTGACTATATATCAAGAATGAGTTGTTATGACTCCAACTCTTTAGACCAGGGGTTCCCAACCTTTTTACGCCATGGGCCTGACCATGCCCCCAGACAGCTGAGCAGGCGTGACCACACACACCCGGAAGCAGAAGCGGGCGTGTTTATGATAGCCGTAAATCGCCCACTTCTGTGTTTATGACAGTCACGGGTACGTTTACTCATGCACAGGTGCGTTTTACAGGCTGATGTAGATGCTTTCACTTCCGGGAGCAGCAAGGGTGGCTATGAGCCACATGAAATGGTGCCATGGGCCAGAGCCAGACCACAGGCTGTACGTTGGGAACCCCTACTTTAGACTGTAGCTCCCACTGCCTTATTGTGCCTTGTGTTCTCGTCAGGGCTGCAGTGGCTCAAGTGGCTAAGACACTGACTGGAAGGCAGGAGGTCAGCAGTTCGGTACCCGAATACTGCAGGACGGAATGAGCTCCTGTCTTTGTCCCAGCTCCTGCCAACCTAGCAGTTTGAAAGCAAGAAATTGCAAGTAGATAAATAGGGACCACTTCGGTGGGACGGTAAACAGCATTCTGTGTGCTCCGGTGTCTAGTCAAGCCTGCCACATGACCACGGAAATGTCTGCAGAAGCAAATAGCACTGGCTCTTTGGCTTTGAAACAGAGATAAGCACTGAACCCTAGAGTCAGATATGACTGGCTTTCAAGCAAGGGAAACCTTTACCTTTTCTCGTCAGTGCATTTCAGTGTGAGACATGAATGTGTGTAACAAAATACCCATCTCAACTGGGTTGCAGAACTTTGAAGGTCAACACTCCAGATGTTTTGCCTACAAAATCCATCAGTCCCACCTTATGGGTCGTGCTAAGACCTCTTGGGAGTTGTAGCCAAAACGTCTGGAGGGCTAAAGACTCTCCACTTTTGATTTACTAGATAGGCTTTGAAGGGAGGCAGCTTTCTTCCAGGTTTCCTGACTTTTCATGTCTGTAGATTCACGAGACCATAGGGCTCTGAGATGAGTGTAGGGCTTTTCTGCTTTGTTTTAATTTATGTGTGGGTGGCAAGAAAAGCTGCTGAAATAGAAACTTCAGCTCTTGCTGGACAGTTACATCTTCCGTATGAAGCTACCTGTCTGGGTTTCTGCCCTGCCTATTAATCTTTTGCAAAAGCAGGTCAGTGTGGTATGGTGGCAAGTGTGAGCACGTGGACCACAAAAATGCACTTCTTGCTTTGTCAATGTGCCTGGCTTTCCCCATAGACCAAGTGGGAACCAGAGAAAAGAGGGTTTTAAAAAAGCCCACTAGTTAGAAAACATGCAGGTTAACTGAAGAGCACTTTTAAAGTAAGAAATGAAGATGACACACCAATAAATTATAGCTTTAGACATATTTACACTTGGATGTTAAATGTCTAGGTTTATAATTCCAGGCGGCTGTTTTGTTGCTTTTTGCTTGCTGCGTTGCAGTTTATGAAAGATAACAAAAAAATTATCATAGCTATAACCTCTATGTAGTTGAAGGCAGCCCCCAATTTGGAATAAATACTTATATACTCGGGTATAAGTCTAGGTTTTTAGCCCCAAAATGAGGTTCAAAAAGGGGACTCAACTTATACTCTGGTCAGTGACTCTGAGGATTCCAAAACTGCGGTGATGCAAATTCTAACATACAGTAAAAAACCAAAAAGTACTAACACTATCGTAAAAACTCAAAAACATGCCCACACAAATGTCTAATTTAATTAATTTTACTATATTTTCATGTAAATTATTGAAACTCATTAGCAGCTGCTGTATTTTCCACCCCTGACGTATACTCGGATCAATCTATTCTCCTAGTTTTAGAGTCCAAATTAGTTACCTCTAATTTTTAGAGCTTTTCACTATTGGTGCCTAATGCAGAACATATCGGTATGTATCGGATGTCAGGTAAGCTCTGATAGTGTTCTTCTACTATCTTCTTTATAAAGATTATACATTTCTGTCAGTTAGAAATAGACTACACAAGCAATTCATTAATCTCAAATCGGATCAAAATTCCCAGACATCATTTTTAAACCTAAAAAGCGCCATGTTTCGAAACCACAACAACTCCAAATGGATTACGTAATCTTTGACCTGACTCACACATACCGCCCCCATGTAATTTTCTGTAATTCAGATAGCAGACCCCCTCCCCCCTCGATGATCACGTAATTGTTGAATGGCCCCTTCCCTTGATATGTTTTGTTCTTGTCCCTGATGCCCTTTAGCTTACTCCTACACTTCTGAGGTTCTTGACAACAGTGGGTTTAAGTTGTTCGTAGAGTGCTCTCTGTCCTCCCGTGATTTCCCTGCTATCTTCCTATTCTTTATGAAGTTGCTATTTTTGGGAGGATGGGCTACAGAATTTACTTCTGGATCAGCACAGTGATCTAGAAAAAGATATAAGGTGACTAAAAGTGATTACAGACAGCAGGTCATGGTCAGAGATGCTTACTATCTTCCATTCCCAGGAAAACAGATACAGTACACTGTAAGTTGCCAATAGCAAACTCCTTCGCAACATGCATAGAAACTTCAAATTTTGGGATTGCCTTAGATGTTTAAGATGGGGAGTAGAAAATCCTTTGCTGGCTATAAGGTGCCTTGGGAATCTGCATTAATTGAAGACTTTCCAGTTTGTGAATCTATGTGACTAAGAGAAGATGCATTGTCATTGTGCATGATAGTGATGATGATGACGCACACGCAGCTTTGTACCTGGAAAAGTTGTCAATATCTGAAGCTTAGCCAATGGCACTGAGAAGGCAGCACATTTCAAGGACTTGAATGACGCTGGCCAATACAACATGACATGCCCCTGAAGTGTGTCTGAGCAATGCTTTTGACACTTTCTTTGCACCTCTAGTGGGCTTATGCTACAAGAAATCCCTGTACTAGGGAGTACTCATCTCTGTTTCTACGCCGAAGAGCCAGCACTGTCTGCTTATGCAGACGTTTCTGTGGTCATGTGGCGCACGGAATGCTGTTACCTTTCCACATAAGTTTTAATGGCATAAGTTTTATATTTTCCTCTTTCTGGAATAAGGCATGAGCCTCCTCTTCTGATACTTGGCATCTAAACTAATCTCCTTGGATATTTCCTTCCAGATGGACTTGATCTCTACCATTGGAGAAAGTGCTGCCTTGGGAGTAGCAGGAACTATTTTCTGGGGAGATGCCGATTACACTAGAAGTGGGGTATGTATGTTTTGCCTTTTGTTTCTCATGGTTTTGTGTAGAGACAAGCCTAGAGCAGCTTTGGCTTTCCCAGGGATCTCCTTAGTGTCCCTTCTTTCAAGAGCTTTTCAGGTCCTGTCATCTTCAACAGGAAACTGCCCTAATAGTTTCTTCTCCAAATGTTTATGTTGAGGGCTTCATGATTCTTTGACAAGGCTTTGGAAGAAAACAGGGAAGAGATATAAGTATATAGCTTGTCAAAGGAAGTAGAGTTAGAGAGTTATTTGTCAAGAGGCCTCCGGTTTGAGCCTCAAAGCCACCATGGCCAATGTTTTGTATGGTAGAAGTTATAGCCAAACATGTTTAGAGGCATCTCTTGACACTGGGGGTGTGGGCCAAACAGTGGCAAATGAGTTTCAACATTAGTAAGTGCAGAGTAATGCATGTTGGGGCAAAAAAAACAAGACAATTACATTTATAAACTGATGGGGTCTGAACTCTCTGCGACAAATCAGGAAAGGGACCTTGGTGTCCTGGTGGACAGCTGAATGAAGTTGTCAACCCAGTGTGCCTCAGCAGTGAAAAAAAGCAAACTCATTGCTAGGGATCATTAGGAAGGGTATATTGAAAAGGTTGAGAACCCCTTCACTAGAGCCATAGTTGTTTTGTTTTGTTTGCGTTCGTGGGGCAGTTGCCCCACTGGTGACTGCTGGACCCTTGCGGCGCTGTGCGGGCCGGGTAAAGGCAAGTGCGGGCGGCTCAGTACGGGATAGTATGGACGGGTGCGGTCGTGTATGCCGGAGCCCAACGGGGGGGGGGGGGCAGGTCACGCTTCCACAAAGAGTTGAGGGGGGCCAGACTCATTGCCCCCCCCTGCTGTTTACACTACAGCTGTTATAAACTCATTTACAAAGACTGCAAACTCATTTACAGCTGTCATAAACACATTTACAATGGCCGTAAATGAGTCTGTTGGAGCAAGGGCCAGATTATTTGGTGCCATGGGCCGGATCTGGCCCATGGGTCATAGGTTGAGAACCCCTGCTCTAGTCCAAGGGTGGACCACCAGAATTCTGCATCTACCATTCATCCATTTGCCTTCAAGGGCTCCCTGCTTCCCTTGCCACTGAAAAGAAAAAGGTGATACATTATCTTAAATGCTTCTCTTTTGGATCATCATGAGCACTGATGCCCATGTACATCAATCATACGCCTTCCCAAAAGCACGTATCTGCCTGTCAGTGAAGCTCACAAAAGCTTCACTGTGAAGTTCAGAATCTTTTGGTCACATTTATTTCCCCAAAATTTACTAGGTTGTGCTGCCATCTCTGCTCTACCAGAAGATAGTGCAGGCATTCTCAACCTATGGTCCATAGGTCAAACTCAGCCTACGAAGCCATGTCATCTGGCCCCCCAATGCCCTTCTTGTTCCCGCTGCCACCACCACCTGGAAGCACCAAAAAAGCACTAAAAATTGGCAAAAGTGTGCAAAAGCTCACTGAAAACGTGTTTTTGCACAATAACTCGCCGAAATCGCATGAGAACTTTCCGAAATTGCACAAGAACTCACTGAAATCACGCAAGAACTCCCAAAAATGCACGTTTTCGCACGAGAACTCGCACATAAACAGGCCTTGTGCTTCCATTGCGTGAGGCGTTATTTTTTTTTTTTGCGCACCAGCAAAAACTCAAAAACATGCCCACACAAATGTCTAATTTAATTAATTTTACCATATTTTCATGTAAATTATTGAAACTCACTAGCAGCTGCTGTATTTTCCACCCCTGACTTATACTCGGATCAATCTATTCTCCTAGTTTTAGAGTCCAAATTAGGTACCTTGATTTATATTCAAGATGACTTATAGTTAAGTACATACAGTACATTTTAAAAAAAACTGCTTGTGTTACACAAGGAAAGAAATCTTCCATTCCCAGCTATATGCTTCCCTTCCTCCTCCTCCCCCAAACAAAGTTAATTATGGTGGAAAGTTAATGGTAACAATCTGATAACATGCAATGCAAATATTGTTTTCTACCTTCTGTTCCCTGTTTGTTGAACTGGAGATCCACTCCACCCATAATATTTGTACAAATTCAGAATAAGGGCAGCCTTTTCTTGGCCCCCATGTAACACTTTTCCTTCCCACCCTGTCATATTTTTATTTGCTCCTTGTTAAAAAGTATAAGAGTCAGGTTTTCAAGATTAGAATCAAATACTGAGCACACACACCCCTTTTTGGGATTTTTTTAAATAGGCACATGAAGTATTAGAGATGAGCATTGATGTGACCTTTTCCTCCATTTTCTGGCTCAGGATCACGAAGTGGGACCGGGTCACTATAAGCTTCTTCCTTGAAACAGGTCTACACTCCTAGGGATGAATCAAATTAAAATTCCTGCTGAAGTGGTACCCATTTGTCTACTTGCAATTTCTTGCTTTCGAACTGCGGAAGCATCTGCAGATGCAGAGAGCGCTGGATTTTGGGTTGTAACTGGAGATGAGCTCCACTCCCTAGAGCTGAATACAACTGGCTTTCATGCAAGGATGGCCTTTACCTCCCTGCTTTTTTTCCTCTGTCCGTTGAAACACCACCACCCCCTTTTCCCTCTCAGTCTTTGTTCACCTTGTGAATCTTCTTTTCTGTAGGAAAGCTGCCAAGTGCTTAAGAACTACATTGAGACGGACCTTGGGCATTACATTGTCAATGTGACCACGGCAGCTGACATTTGCAGCCGGACTCTGTGCAATAGCCACGGGCGCTGCCGACGCCAGGACAGCAGTGCTGATGTCTTCCTACACCTCAACCCAGCCAACTTCAAGATCCACCTCAATGATTACAAGCGCCCGCTGCTTGTAGTCAAAGGGGAGCCGTCGCGGGAGGACACCGCCTTCCTACAGGCCAACTTCCACTGCCATTGCTATCAGGGGTGGCAAGGGGAAGCATGCACAAAACAGTTGAAATCTCCAGGGGGCGGTGCCTCCCTCTCCTATAACCTGATACTCCAGCTACTAGTGACTGTCTCTCTTCTGGCCTGTTGGCACTAGCCCCTTCACCGGAATCTGTGTGGTTGCAAGTGACTCCCACATGTCTAAAGTGGGACCAAGGGGGTGCAGTAGGCAGCCAGGGTGTCGTCAGAAAGGGAGAAATGCAAGCCTTCGGCCTTCTGGTTTTTTAATGTCTTTATTTAGCAGCAATGTAGCAGACCTACTATTTAATAGACCAGGAATTCTCAACCTTTTCAAGCTGGGGGCCGGGTCATATTTCCTCAGATAGCTTTGGGGGCCGGACGGCCATTTTGCCCTTTCCCCACCACATGGCACTTCCAGGTGTGGTGGAGGCAGTGGGAGGCCACATGAAATGGTGCCACGGGCCGCAGGTTGAGAATCCCTGTAATAGACTGTCCTACCTCTGCCATCTGTGCCACCTGGCGACCCAAAGGGACAAAAGGCCCTCCTCCTCTCCATTGTTCCTATTCATAGACTGATGGATTGTTATAAGAGACGGTAATTTAGGGGACTAACAATGGTGTGTGTGTGTGTGTGTGTAGGCTCCCACACAGGCACAGGTGGTCTGTCTTCCCCCAACAACTTGCTGTTATGGGCTGTCCTCAAGTGCCTTCAGGACAGAAGCCAATCTGGTGCCTTGGATTAGCTGGTGCCTTGGATTAGGACTTGTTCTGGGGTGGATGTGGGTGGGGAGATGAGACAAATGGCTCAAAGGTAGTGGAGCAGGGGCTGAATGCCTATGCTTCTGGATCTGTGCCATTAGGACTGAGGAAGGAGTCCTAGGCTCAGGATTATACAACTGGAACCCGGGTTTTTAGAGGGGGGAAGTGTGATGGGTTTGATGGAGATGCTGTAGTGAGGAGTAATTGCTGCTGTTATGTGTCTCTCTAAGATAGGTGGTAGGGGGGGAAAGGCCCATCAGGATTTGTTCTGATGCGTAGCAAGTTATTTTGGGAAAAATATTACTTGCCAATGGGAAGGAGAAGAGTGGACAGTGCTTTTTAAAAATATCTCTCTATATATACACACACATACATATAGCCTGAATAAGGGCATTCAAGGGAGAATAATAATAATGCCATGTCATGTCCCTGTTTCTTGGCTGGTGCTGAGTTGGAGGCCTGCATCTGTTACAAGAGAATCAAAAAAGTTTTACCTCAAAACAAAAGCAAGCAAATGAAATTAAAGACACACAGCGAAAGTAACTGGTATTGTGTAGTAATTGCCCTGAGGATCTTTCTTCCCCTTGTTCTCTTCCAATAAAGGAGACTCCAGTTGTGAGCCACATTTGCCTTCCAACCCCAATGCTATGTTGACATGCTGTTCATTGCACCATTTTTTGTGTGTGTGTGTGTGTGTCTTGTCATCTTCGTCGCAGAAGGACCAAGGTTCTTGACAGTGCTGGTCTTTCTCCAGGGAGGATGCCAGGCAGTTGTGGTTGAACTTGGCAGTGCCTCGTATCTGAAAATTCCTTGATTATCCTGGTTTTCAGTGTGGCATCTTCCTCCATAGCCTACGCAAGCGTAAAAGGGTTCTACGCAAGCGTAAAAGGGTTCTACGCAAGCGTAAAAGGGTTCTACGCAAGCGTAAAAGGGTTCTACGCATGCGTAAAAGCCTTCTACACATGCATAGAACGCGACTTGCACAGAAGGGATGTGCTGTACCTCTTTCCCCCTGCTGCCAATTCCGGGGTTTTGGCAGCTCTGGGCGGGAAATGGTGCAAATATGCACCAAAAATCGGGAAATCCCGGCCAATCCAGGAAGGTTGACAGGTATGGGCTGGTCACATGGTTTAGCAGACTGGTTATGTGGTGCCTCTCACTGGAAGCAGAAGTAAAACGTGCCTTACAATATGTTTTGCAACAGGATGAGATCAATTTTAGGCTGTTGTTTTCTCTGCTTAAATTAGGGGGGTCCAAACTATCCGATTCCCAATTCATCCAGCCCACACTGCCCTCCTTGTTCCTGGAAGTGGAAGGAAAATGCGCCCATACTTCCACTTCTGAGAGTGACGAGGGCACCCCTGGTTTAGGAGTATGTGTGTCCAGTTGCTCTTTGACTCTGAGCTTCTTGGCTGATGGCCATCTCTGAAAATAGGTGGAGATGCTGAGGCAAATTGAAAGGCTGGTGCTCTGTGGAGGTCGGGTCTTAATGAAGCTTCTGTGAAGCAGGGTTGTCACTGGAATGAGAAGCCTTTTAGACTCAGTCGGAATGGGAAAGCAGAGCTAAAGCAAATTACTGCCTGTATTGTTCTTCATGACCTGTGTCTTGTAAAAACAATTGGACTGGAGGCTACCTGTGGTCCACTATTTTCAACCCCTGAGAGCTGTTAGCAGCAGCCACTTTCTCTGTGATGTTCACAAAACTGATTTCAAACTTTGTACCTAAACTCACTTAACTGGGAAACATCTGAACTTGAAACCATCTTCATGCATACGTTGCCTGTATTCTTGAGGCCAGTGTCTGTGAACGTGTATGTGATTCTGTCCAGCGGACAAGGATGTAGAGAACAAGATTTGGGCACTTGAGTGGAAATCTCTTTCTGGAAGGGGAGAGGAGAATCCTCAGCCACCATTGCCTTGAGAATCTGGCAGAAGTATCAAGAGTGAATAGCTTCTATAAATCATCCCTTGCTATTGCACTTAGGGCAACCCCTCTGAGAGCAGACCCTTCTCTCTGGAAGTGTGCTTGCTTACAGGATATGGCTTTGGGGTTGGTTGTTGCTAGAGAAAGGTTGGTCTTCTTAAGCATTCTTTGTGTTGTAAAATCAGCCCTGTTGATCAGGTGAGGACTTAGAAATTGTGTGCTGTGCATACTTCTTAAAGCTCTTCGGGATGAACTGGAGCAGGGACTAGGCCGGCCCTCTTCAGAGTTTCTGGCACAGAGAAACATTGCCAGCTCTGAAGTGTGTTTTGGTTGCCGCAAATAACTGCAGTGAGATGATGCAAGCTGTAACCTCAGAAGCAATAGGGAAATGGGAAAAGGGCACGTGTTAGAATATGAGTGCTCTTCGTTAGCTAAGTTCATTCTGGAGTGCATTTTGCTGCTGCCTTTGAATAGAGGGAAGCAGGGATATACTGATCCCCATATATTTTTCTTTTCCTGCCCTTTGAGGTTTTTAGCTCATTCCTTTCCAAGAGTTGGATCAAAAGTGCTGCAGTGAAGCTGAAATCTTGAGAAGCAAGTGGATTTCTCCCAGCACTTTAAACATCCAAGCAGGATTTGGAAAATTGGTCTAACCGAGCGTCTCGCTATAGCTGCCAGTGGTGGTGAAAGGTTTAGAACAGTTGTTGCTATCAAGAGCTCCACAGGTCAGATTTTTCTGGCAGCTGTTTGATGCCTTGTCCTGCCAAGAACAGGAGCCCCACTCTGCCTTCTAATTGTGGAAAGTGACTTTTGCTTTCTTAGGCAGCAAAGCTAGGAATTCAGAAAAAGACAAATCTGGGAGGTGGGAGGGTGATATGTTTTGCTCTCCCTGAAAATCAAGAGAGTCAGAGTTTTCCATTATTAAGCTTACTAAAACGAGGAACGGCACTGTTGTACAGCCCCATGGTTCTATCAGAGCCTACCTTGAAGGGGGGAGGGATGTTCTACTGCTCCCTTCCAACCAGTAGGAGAGCACTCCTTGTGCCTTAAAGAAGCCCAATTTTGCACCCTTACAAGGGCCCTGTATACAGTGATTGCCAGTGCAATATCAACGGGCAATTATCTCTAATTCCTGTTGTCATCTACAAATCCAGGCAAACTTTGGCCAGCTCCCACCTCTGATTTTCCCAGAATGTCCTCCAGTACGCTGGTGATCTGATGGTAGGCTTTTAAATGGCACCAAGCCATTAGTTCTTTTTCTTTTGAATCTTTTCCCCAGGATTAAGCATGCCCCATCCCAAAATCTCTCCTTCCTTATGGTTTTTTTTATGTGAAGCCTTTCATAGAGTTTCACAGCTTTTCAGCACATTTCCATATATTCAAGAAACTGGAACAAAACTGTTTCCTCTACCTTATTCTCTATTTGTCACATTGATTGCACGGTTCCCTTTCTCTGTGTCTTGAGTAACCTTTGTGCTGTCAGGTTCCACTTCTAGTCTGTCATTAGACAGAATCTGTCTTTCCTTTTACACCATGCCAAAATTAAGACAACAGCCATTTTACAAATACTGTTTTCCAGGGTGAGGGGCACTTCTTTACAACCATGTGAAAGAATTGCATGTGTGGGTGGTATAACTCTTTAAATTAGTTTTAACATCCAGACAGAATTGTTGAATCATAAAACCTATATAGTACTCTTAATTCCCACTTTTTACTGTAGTTCCGTGGATCCAGATTAATTGCAGGTCCTGATTTCTGTACACATCACTAGAATGATTTTTGTTGACTCGTGTGCCAATGTGTTATGTGCTGTCAAGTTGCTTCTGAGTTATGGTGACTCTAATAAGGATTTTTTAAAAGCAAATTATTCACACAGTAGTTCAGTAAACTGATTACTAAACTGACACTATCATATGTTGAAAATAACAAAACATAGAAAAAGACAACAATGCTAGGAAAAGTTGAAGGGAAAGAAGAAAACTGAATAAAAGATGGATTCATTAAAGGAAGCCATGATATTTTGTTTGCAAGTTCTGAGTAGGGCTGTTTATGATAGGATTTTTGGAGGTCATTAATTTCATAGAGTCACCATAAATCAGAAACTACTGAAGTGCACAAAATAATAACATCTACCCCTATTGTTTAGAAAAACAGGAAAATCAATCTGTTTATCTCTTTTTTTTAAAAAAAGTGGTCAGGTAGTAATTAAAGTATGGTAAGGATAACCAAAAAATAGGTTTAACAAATCAGAGGTCACCATTATATAGCTATTCAGTCATGTGCAAATAAGCCAAAATAAACATATCCTGGACATACTGATGAAACATCATTATATAGATCAAACATGTAATTCAGCTTTATGGTACAGCTATTGATTGTTCCAAAGCAAACTTGTTCATAGAGCAGGCCATGTTTCAGGTACACCAATCACTTATTGTGCAGGAGATCTTTGCCATATCCATGTAACAAGGTATCAAGCAGCAAGACTAGGAAGGGCCTATGGCTGAAGACCCTACATAAAGTACTCCTGATTGGAGTAAAGGATGCTTCAATAAAACAGTAGAATGGTGGTCTAATGTAGTAAAAGAGAGGCAGTGTGGTGATGAGTCTCTCTCTCTCACTGGTGACACCAAGCTTTGAATCCCAGTTGAGATCCCAACTGGGCAAAGCTTGGATTATTTATTGGTTCGTAGAGTTGCTGTGTAGATAAAATGGAGATATTCATGGGGAAGCTTGTATGACAACTTGAGCACCTTGGGGGATGAAAATAGAGTTATACTCATCTTGACGCATATTCTATACACGGTGTTAAAAGGAACTAGATGTGTTCTGTTTTATAAAGTGACTGATGTAACATGTTGATGTAGATATGCTGTGAGATACACCTTGCTGTTAGGAAGCAGGATGCTGAAGTTAAGCAGCTAACCAATTCTCTCTGTTTTCTGCTAGGTAAGTAATAACTTTTCATCTGGAAAGACAAAACATTTCTTTAAAACTTTTCAATAATAATTTTGGTAGAAATGATTTTACAACATACTGTTTCATGTCTTATTAAGATCTGTCACATGAAATGTGTCCTGCTGATGGATAAATGAAGGAGCTTCAGAACTGGAATTTATCACTGCTGCTTATGGGGCAGCTTAAGTGTATACGCAATTGTGCTTCCATGGTCTTAGACTCTTAAAAGCTCCTCATGGAATTAAGAAGCTTTGGTTGTGCCCTAGCACATTCTGAATACTGAAATTGGAGGTGCCTGAAGATTTATTCAATGCCACTTTGCAAAGCATCTGTCTATTCCTATTTAATATGAGTGCTTTAAATGGTTTCAGATTTCTGCAAAACTTGCTTAAAATATCTAGGATTGTCTTTGTACCGAGTCTGTAATTCAAGCACCCCAGGCTGTACATTCTAAATTTTGATTTTAAGGTTGTAGTCCTCACTGTTGCTAGACAGAGTAAGCCTTCTCTCTCTCTTTCTTTCTCATTTTCTTTTTCTCTCTCTTTCTTTCTCTCTAAGAGGAAAAAATTGTTATGTTACCCATGATGGTTTTCTACATCAAATAGTTGATGGGGATGGAACCTCACTTAGCTTTTCTGTAACCACAATTAAAACCATTGATGCAAAGTCCTAAAGTTTGCTCCTAGATAACCTTTGGGACGAAAATACTCAGCAAATATGAGGGTACTGGACTCCTGCTAAGTGATGCGAGATGAGTTGCAGGCACTTCTCTCTCTTAAGTAATAATTACCCTGAAAAATAGTCTGAGCCTGAAACCAGAGAGGGAGGCTAGTCAGCTGCTGGCAGCCTCTGGCAGTTTATTGCTACTTGAAGAATGGATACCTTGTCTGAAGCACAGAGGAAAAATCTTGAGATGCAGACTATGTGTGAGGATGGAAGCTTAAGCTAGAAAGGGAGTGAGGAATGACATAATACAGACATCTGTGGCACAAGGAGCAAGAGCCACAGATGAAACATGGGCAGTAAGGTTCTATGGGAGAGGTGAGATTTAAGGGCTTAGAACCAAAAAGGCTGTTGGAATAAAATATGAAAGGGTGTTCAATGAGGTGAGACCAGTTCAGGTCCTTTAAATTCACTGAAATAAACTTTATTTATCTGCCAAAAAGATACTCAGCCTGACGAAAGGCTCCACATTTATACTTCTCTCTTGTTTTGTTAAGTTGCATTTTAACTTAGAGTGACCCTGATGGGTTTGTAGATAAATATGATTATTTAAGGAGTGGTGTTTTTTTTAACCAGTGACCCCTCTCCTCTCCCAGTGATTTTCAAAGGCTGAATAGGAATTCAAGCCCAGCTCTCCTGAGTCCCAGTCTGTCACTCTTCCCACGCCTTCTACACTGGGTGCCTCTCTTAGTAGCACCAAAAGCTATGTCAGTTGAGGAAATTTGTGAAATCAGCATGAGTGTAATCCATTTTGACCTTTCTTCCTCCCTTAGGCATACCAGCTTCCCCCACACTAACCTTAGCTTACAAAAGTACAGTGTTCTTCTCCCCACCCCCCAATCCATTTTCTGAATTATCTCACTAGCTGCACTACCCAAGAAGGAAAGAAGACTACACACTGTCTGGAACAACTGAGAAGGAAATGAAGTCCCTCACTGACATGCTATACTTCTACATTATTATTATTATTATTATTATTATTATTATTATTATTATTATTATTATTATTATTATTATTATTATTATTATTATTATTATTATTATTATTATTATTATTATTATTATTATTATTATTATTATTATTATTATTATTATTATTATTATTATTATTATTATTATTATATTTCTACCCCACCCTCCTAGTGTAATGCACCACTCAGGGCGGCAACAATGGAAAATATATATACGGTATATAAATATAGTTATAGCACACGGTATATATATGTATATATATAAACCATTCCCAATAAAAACATTACATAAAAACCCCAGCTAAAAGCAAAATTAAAACACATAAAAACTAACATCATCATCATTAAAAACTACCCTAACCCTCCCTCCACCCACAATAAAACAGGTTTATCAAAGAACGGGAGAGGGGGGGCTCAATCCCACAACAGGCAGGCTAAACAAGCCAACGAGTTTGGGATGTGGAGCCTAATGTGCCCCACACCTGTTGGCAGAGCCAGGTTTCCAGTATCTTCCTGAAGGGGAGTAGCTCCAACTGGAGGCGCAATTCTGATGGAAGGAGGTTCCAGAGGGCTGGGGCAGACACGGAGAAGGCTCTCCTTCTGGTCCCCATAAGAGAAGCTTCTTTTACTGTTGGGACTACCAATGTGCCCCTCCTGTCTGCCCTTGTAGGACGGGCTGATAACCTTGGAGTGATGCGTTCTCTTAAGTACCCAGGTCCAATGCCATGAAGGGCTTTAAAGGTCAAGACCAGCACCTTGAATTGCACCCGAGGCATACCGGCAGCTCCCGTAGCAGAGGTGAGGCACGGGCATACCATCCGCAACCCATCACCGCCTGGGCAGCTGCATTCTGGACCAGCTGAAGCCTCCGAACAGTCTCCAAGTGCATTCATTGTTTTGGGGTGGGGCAGAAGGAGGGGATTTGCAACCAGAACTCACCCTCTCTCCTTCTTATGGGGCCATAGCAGTAAAGTAAGGGGGAAATTCTTCTCCTTCACCCAACAGAACTTTTCAGTACCTTCTCCCACTCACATTCTTGTGTGAGACTTCCTGGCCCTATCAATAACTGTTATCATGCCCACCCACATTAGTGTTCTGCGGAGAGCCAAAATATAAGATTTGGGTATGGTGTCATATCATGGAATTCTCTTCTAAGTTTAATTTTTATTATTATTAGGCTGGCCATTCTTTTGAGAGTGTAAAAGATCCCCCGTGGCACTTACAGCAATTAACATATATCTGGCAAGTCTTGTTCTCTCTGTGCTTGCAATACTTGCACACTTCGAAAGTTATAGCACACCAGATGAGATACAAGATGGGCATTGCCTCTCTGTTTTCTTGCTCCTGTCACTCTCCTTGGGTTATATAACTGATTCCAATTTGAACTTGGGGAAGGAGGTTCAGGCTGGCATGTAAAAGGAGCTGACTCTGTGGCCGGAAACAGATGGGGCAGGATCCAGAGATGTGCTGCTTGATAAAGCTGATTGTGCAATAAAGCTGCACTCCAGTGCTATCTAGTGGAATGTATTGCAGGCATTAAATGAACAGGATCAGGCCTATTCAGATTTGTAAGGCTCTACCATTCCTTGGCTGACTTAAGGCATTTACAGGTATGTGTCGGCTTTCCTAGTAATACAGTTATTACTCCTTTGTGTAATATCCCAGTGGCTTTGCTCCAGGTGTTGATGCTTTTGCTTCAGGTTTACAGTTAATCCTAAACTTACAACTTCTTCACTGGGGAAAAAAAAAGCAACATCCTCTTTTTCACAGGCCTCCCTGCAATTTGGTGTACATTTAAATAAGTTGCATTTCCTTTCCTTTTCCCAGTTATCTGGAGAATAAGTCCAGCGCCACACATGTTGAAAAGTGCTTGATTATTCCTTGCGGGTAAATACCAGCAAGGCCATCTCCCTCACTGCCCACATATGCTTTTTGAGATTTGCCTCAGGGACAGTATTTAGAACCAAAAGCTCTCTTAGATGATGTGAACCACTACTTGAGCAACACAAGCACACATCCTTCCTGTTTCCTTTTGTAAGGGGGTCAAGCAGTGTGGGCACAGGACTGGCCCATATTGCCTAGCTTCCTAACACGTTTGCTGCCTCTGTTTCATAGGAGTGTGACATTACACTATTGACATTGGATTCCATGTGTGAGTTTAGTCATAACAACTCTGTTTATTAAAATCTGGTGTGGAAAGGCTCTTGGGAGATAAACTTCAGTCGGAGGCAAAGCAGATCTGAACCTCTGCACAGGAGTGTTTGCTCCCCCCCCTCCCATCTCGATTTCGTGTGCCAAAAAATATCGAGCACTGCTCTCCTTCCACCCACGGTGACTTATAAGCTTTCTCATCAGGGAGACCAGCAAAACTCACTCACCATAACTGCTTTGTTTCAAAAAGGACAACACTCTAATGCTTTTGATTTACTACAATGGCTGACAGGAATGTTTCAAGCTGTACACCACACTCTACTCAATATTCACCTAACTCTACACTCAGATATTTGGCCAGATGTCAAAGACAGTCATGCATTTCAATTTAGTGTCATTTCCCCATACTAATGGAATCCACATAGACAAGAAATAATTGTCAACCTTTGGTTCTAACTACGTTAGACAAATGTAAACTGGGGACCGGATGTGCCTATTTGCTATTTGCCCACCCCCAGTTTTTTAAAGGAGCTTTTCTGAAATTTGAGAGATGTTAGAAAAACAAGACATATATATTTGTGATCAACACCAGATGGACAATTTGCTTCCTTGTTGCCAAAATAAATCATTAGTGTTTGGAGCTGAAATGGAGATGCAGAGGTGGATGTCAAATGCCGTCTTGGTAAAGCAACAGCTGTCTTCTGGAGAATGAATAAGATCTGGTCCTCGCATCTATATCACTGAAAATTATACCCTGTTTGTTTGCCTCCATATTGATCCTGACAGCCATCTATGCCTGCAAGACTTGGAAGGCATCAGCAAGTATCAAGAAGAAACTTGACGTCTTCCAGCTGAGGTGCCTCTTCCAAATTTTTAAGATTAGCTAGTTTGATGTAGACAGATTGATTGCACACGAGCCGGCAGGTGGGCTAAACACTACTTTATTGTAATCTGTACATGAGGCAATGGCGGAGCCTTGCCTCCTTATATATGGCACACAGTACATTTGAATTTGGCCCGGAGGCGCCTATTGGTTAGTCTAGGTGATGTCCTTCTGACGTAATGCATACCTGACATCGTTTCACCGGTGGCAGGAAGATTTCCCGCGTTAGTTACTCATTGGGTGAATTGGAGCCACGTGAGCTCAGTCAGCTGCGCTAATGGTGAGCAGCTGAACTGCATGTATACACAACATCCCTCCGCCCTAGGATGGGATGAAGTCCCTCAACCATTGTGGGGGCGGGTGGGCGCGCTGCGGTCGGCCGTTTGATTCAGCGGTGCTGCCGCCTCTGGATCCTACAGCTGTGCTGTCTGAATCAGCTATTGCGCCCAAACCTTTCCCCCCCCTCGGGAAAACTGATGGGTCCCATCGAACCCCGGCAAGGGTAGGGATGGGGTATCTCTGTGTTGGGGCAGATGGGGGGACCTCTGGGACAACTCAAAACCCTGCTGCTCACTGGGACAAGTGGGGGAACACTCACGAAAGCTCCCCCCATCCTGTGACAAAAAAATCAAAATGGGGTTGTTCTTCTCCAGGTTGGGTGACGGTCTCCTGTGGGTTTATGCCGCCTGTTAAGCTGAGTCCTGTATTCCCCCCTTGGGTTACGCAGGTGGGGGGTGACCCTAACGCTGACTCGTCGAAATACCCACTTTCCCCCGTGGCTTCCATGACTCTTCTCCTAAGCTGATCGGCGTGCCTCTGCCACAACAAACCCGACCCTGTCTTTACTTGGTACGATACGGGCCCAATTTGTTCCACCACTTCCCCGGGTACCCACGCTGGCCCTGAACTCGCGTAATTTCTGCAGTACACTGGGTCGCCTGTCCTGAACACTTTCCTTTGATCTACCACCACATTCGTGCCTCTATCCTCCACCCTGGAAGGATCCAAGCAGTCAAACAATGTTGTGGGTCTTCTTTGCATCAGAATCTCTGCGGGCGATTGCCCCAACGCAAGCGGAGTAACCCTATAGCACAGGAGGAATTTGCAGAGCTGTAGCTCCAGATCCCCCGGACCCATTCTCCGTAGCGCCTCCTTTGTAGTGCAGACCTGGTGCTCTACTTGGCCATTTGTGGCAGGGTGAAACGGAACAGAGGTAACATGCCTGATCGCATTCCGTTCAAGGAATGCCTGGAATTCGGCGGACGTGAATGTGGGTGCGTTATCCGAAATTAACACATCGGGAAGACCAAAACACGTGAACAACCTCCTCAGGTGTTTGACTGTGGCTGCAGAGGACATGTTTCGCACTGGAATGACTTTCAGCCATTTCAAGAATGCATCAACCACTAACAAGAACTTTGTTTCCCGGAAGGGCCCCGCAAAGTCCACTTGGTCCACGGGCTTTGTCCCACTCCCTGGGGGGTAATCTGTGCTCCTCGGGGCATGAGTGTTGGCAACTCTAACACGCATCCACCAACTGCTCTATGTCCCTATCTATGTTGGGCCATCAGAAGTAGCTCCTTGCTAGAGCTTTCGACTTCACAATTCCCGGGTGGCTCGTGTGGAGCAAACGGAGCACCTTGGCTCGAAAAACCTTGGGAATCACCACCCTCTGGCCCCAGAGGAGGCATCCCCTCTCGAGCGAAAGCTCAAAGCATTTCCTGAAAAATGATGCAAGTTCCTCAGATGGGGACGTTTCAGGCCAGCCCTTCTTTACCCATGCCACAACCTGGGAAAGGATCTTGTCCTTTGCGGTTGCCCTGGCGATGTCTGCTGGCACGATTGGGGGGGAATCAAGAGATTCGATGAGCAGCACCTGGTGATCTTGCTCGATCTCGCACTCGGATTCTCCCAACTCCGGAAGGGGGGACCTGGAAAGTGCATCCACATGAGCGATGTCTTTCCCTGGGCGGTGCACCAGCATAAAGTGGTATGCATTTAAGAAAATTGCCCACCGTAGCATTCGTGGAGACAGGATCTGGGGAGTGGGCTTGGCCATGACAAAAATTCCCAAGAGGGGCTTGTGGTCTGGGACAATAGTGAACTCCCTCCCATACAAGAAGTCATGGAACTTCTTTGTCCCTGCAATGATCGCGAGGGCTTCCCTGTCCGTCTGGGCATAGTTGCGCTCTGCTTTCAAGAGGGATCTCGAGTAGAACGCAGTCAGTGCAATGCCCAGCGGTTCGAACCACTGGGTCCCTAGAATACAACTGGACCCCCCTTAAGAATCACCAGGGCAGATTCCTTATGAAGTTTTTGAAACAGACGGTGAAATCTCCCACCCCCAGGATTGGAATGTAGTTACCTTGAACGTCCCGCAAATTCATCCTGAGGGCTCCATTATATTTGTTACAATAAGTTTAATTCTGTGCTTAGGATGAGACTGGCAGAATGGCATTTGTGAACAATGAGTGGCAAAATACTTTTTTAAAAAAAATTATTGAAAATTTTTAAGACATACATAATATCATAAAAAAGGAAAGCTTACATAACTAAATATACAAAAGCATAAAAACACAATAAAACAAAAATATATAAAGAAAAAAGAGATACACTAAAAATTATCATTAGCATTTTCAAGACCAGATGTCAAAATACAATATTAATAAAGAAAACTGCTTATGTATTAATTATCTTATCTTCTATATTTCTCAATCTCACTAACAATAATACAGAAAAAGAAACAAAATACTTCACCCTGTGATATATAACAATGCCAAAAGAGAGCTGCGGTCTGTATCTTTGACAATCTTTATATCCAAAAATTTAATTGATCTGGTACTGGCATACAACCTCCTCTTTTTCTTAATGTATAATCAAGATATAATTTCCAAATCTTCGCAAATTTATTTTCTTTAACTATCCCTTACTTTTCATTTAATACTTTTCATTTAATACTTTTCATTTAATACTTTTAAAAGCTCCTTTCTGCATAATGTGTTAAAGAAAACATCCATTAAATGCACATTCGTTTCTTATCTGCTGTGCAGTTTACACTTTCCCAATACCTTCACTGTTGGAGTCCAGGACACTAGATTTACAGACTTTGCAGTAGAATGTTTTGTGATTCCACAAATACTGCATCCATCTATTGTCAACATGTTTGTGTCACATGTCAAGTTTCAAGGAACACACACACACACAGAGAGAGAGCAGAGAGCAGTTGAAATCCCTCTAGTGATAGTAAGTTAAAATTAAAGTACTGTACGTCATGATCTTGATGAACCAAACTGCATCCATTTTACTTTCTGACTATCTTAGGCTACTTGAAGTCAAGGACAGAGCAAAAGTGGGGGACAAGAGTACTTGGAGAATCCCCAAGACCCTAGCCAATCATAAAACACTCCACCTCTACTGACAGGAGTGGTAGGAGCAGATCTCTCTGATTGGTTTTCCTTATCTAGTGGGAGGATAAATCTGATTGGAAACTGTTATCTGATATGGGAGTGGCTCACTTTCATAGGTTTCTTGTATCTGGACCAAACCTCCAACGTGGAGCAACTTCCCTATTTAAGGAGCTGCATCAAGACTCTCAAATCGGGCTCCTAGCTTGAGACCGTTTTGTTAGGAATTTGCCCCTATCTCTGAGAAGAGACTAAATATCTAAGGAGCTAGCCCTGCCAACGGCTATGCCAGAGCAATCCTCTGATTAACTCTGTATTTCTATGTTTTCCGTACTTTGTCTCTTTCAGATACTTTGCTAAATAAAACTTTGCTGCTATGTGGAAGGAGTGGAACTCAGTCTATCAGGCAATACTTTTATTATCCAGCTCTCTGCCTCCATGCTACCAATCTAAAACCACATATTCCCTGAGTTAAGGAATCCACCCCGTGAGCTTGTGGACAGGTAGTGAGAGGCTTCAGTAAAGGCTGCAGGAGGGAATGTGCATGACAACTTAAATTGAGGCAGCTTACTGACCCTACCCAGCCTCCTTGCCACGGTCCTGAGTCGGCGAAGGGTGCAATACTGTAATCTCATTTGAATGAATGAACCTATGGAAGAGTTGATTTGCTAAATCTCCACTGATTCAATGAGCCCATTCCAGTGCAATTTATTATGCTAAGCGACAGGATTTTGGCCAAAGTAATACTAACATTTTTTTATTTTTTTTTATTAAAAGAGTATATTCATGTTTTAAAATAAGGGCTTCACCAGCTTCAAAAAGATTATGCCACAATAATTGAGACATTATCAAACTAAGGAATGTGACCATACTTGATGCATCAGCCTGAATTAGGCAAAGATGGTGGCTGAAATACAGTACATAAAAACATAAGAACAGCCTTGCTGGAACAGGCCACAGAAGCCCATCCAGTCCAGCATTCTATCTCACACAGTGGCTCACCATTTCCTTCAGGGTATTTCCAAGGAGATGCCTTCACCTGCTTAGGATTCCCTGGAAATGGCATTGAGAGATATCCTGCCTATCCCTCCAACCCAGAGGTTGTCCTTAAGTACCCATAATTATAGCCATTGATACCCTTGTCCTCCATGAACTTGTCTAATCCTTTCTTAAAGCTGTCAAGACTAATAGCTGTCACCACTTCTTCTGGCAGGGAGTTCCATAGACCAGTGATCCTCTGGGTGAAAAAGTACTTTCTCTTATTTGTTTGAGAACTAGTACCCAAAGGTTTCATGGGGCGCCCCCTAGTTCTAGTGTTGTACGATAGGGAAAACAGTTTTTCCTTATCTACTTTGTCCAACTTCAATCTGGGTAGACTCATTGAATCAGCGGAGTGGTGATGGTTTGTGATGATGAGGCAAAACCTATGTAAATCACATTGATTCTATTGACCTATGCTAGTTGTGTCTTGCTACAGGATTTTGGTCACTGTCTAATCTAGTCCAATGAAACACCGACAAGACCTATTGTCTGATTCATCAGGGTTCTTTCTATATTGTTGTATTAAACTGAAACCTATAAGGATGGTGGGAGGAAAACTGGCATCAAAAGACACCATTTAAAATAACAGTTAGCAATTATAGTTCTATATTGCCCCATTGCCCTTTGGGCGGTTCACGAGGGAATTGGCAATAGGCTATAATTGCTGGCTATTGCTTTTAATGTTACTCAGATCAAGTGACTTGACTTCTCTTACATTACAGACAAATCTCTTCCTGTACAGGTTGCTGACATATTCGGGGCCTATCCATGACAGATTTTTTTTAAAATGGGTGCAACCATTACAACACGGCCCTCTGAAGCATTGCTACTTTTATTGTGCCTTGCCTATAAGGTATAGCCAGAAAATTGCAAAATCACCCTGGGAAAGGGAGTTGTTTGAGTATTTTAGAAAAGCCTGACTGCGCTTGGAGCATGTTCTGATGGACTGGAAATGGAACAGTCTTTGTAAGAGCAACGTGAAATAACCCTGCTCTCAATTTGTGATGGTTAGACAAGACAAATGAATACAGAGGAAGAAGCAATGGTACACGTTAAGTCAGCAGATACGTTTGCCCAAACACGTCTTGAATTTTTGGAATGCATTCCACCCATCTGCCTATGTTTACATGGAGGGTCCAGAGAGATAGTTCAGATTTGACAACAGAAAAACAATGGTCAAGTTTCAGGCTATGAAGGTGCTGCTATTACTTTGGGGGGAAGTTGTTACTTGAAGGCTAACAATTTTAACCCATTGACCTCTTATTTATCATGCACACATATACTCTAATATGATGCAGCAAAACCAATAAAGATTCTTGTAACTTTGTAAGGAATAACGTTTCTACTATGGTACTGTATAAGCTCTCATGGGCTGGAACCAATTAAACTCCTGATCTGGACAAATCCACCAAGATGCAAAAAATAAAAATAAAATAAAATAAAAAACCTTGAAAAAAAATTACTAATTTTTAAAATGATAGATCTTAGAACTCCCACAGGCAACATAGCTACACAAACTGAAGGATTTGTAGAGTTGTAGAGCATTCCGTGCGCTCCAGTGTCTAGTCATGCCAGCCACATGACCACGGAAACGTCTGCAGAAGCAGACAGTGCTGGCTCTTAGGCTTTGAAACAAAGATGAGCACTGAACCCTAGAGTTGGATACGACTGGCTTTCGAGCAAGGGAAACCTTTACCTTTACTAATCTAAGAAAAAGGGCCATGGTGGCTTAGTGCCTAAGCTTGACAACTGGAAGGTTGGCAGATCAGCAGTTTGAGTGCTGTGCGATGGAGCTCCCGTAGTCCATCTCAGCTCCTGCCAACCTAGCAGTTCAAAAGCAAACATTTGCAAATACTGTACCACTTTGGCAGGAAAGGTAACAGTGTTCCGTGCGCTTAGGTGTCTAGTTATGTCTGCCACATGACCATGGAAATATCTGCAGATGCAGACAGCGCTGGAGATGAGCACTGTCCCCTAGAGTTGGATACAACTGTCTTTTGAGCAATCGAGGATAGAGGGAAAAGCCATATCAAGGAATATTGAATTAGCTTTTTTCCCCTGAAAGAACTGGAGAAAGGAAATATAGAAGGGCAACCCATTTGATGTGTAAATATTGCTGTGTGCAGTTAAGTCACCTCCCAACTTATGGTGGCCCAATGCAATTGTGATCTCCAAAATGTCCTGTCCTTAACAGCCCTGCTCTGCTCTTGTAAACTCAAGTCTGTGACTTCCTTTAGGGAGTCAGTTCAAAGTAGTATTACTTCAATTTCATCATTTTTGCCTCCCGAGATAGTCCAAGCTTAATTTGCTCTAGGACTCATTTGCTTGTATTTCTGGCAGCCCAGGGTATCACAAAGCTCTCATCCAGCACCATTATTTCAAATGAAATAACTTTTCCCCCTGCCAACTTTCTTTAATGCTCAACTTTCACACCCATACATTGTGACTGAGGATACAATAGTGTAATAATAATTTTGTGTCAGAAATTATTCTGGGTTGAAAGGAATTTTGCTAGAGAAACTTTGCTCAGGGGAGGCCCAAATGAGGTTCCTTTCATGTCCCCAAGATCTTCTCCCTTTGAAGTGGTCCCTATTTATCTACTTGCAATTTCTTGCTTTTGAACTGCTAGGTTGACGGGAGCAGGGACAGAGACGGGCACTCAATCTGTCATGCCTCAAACTGCCGACTTGTCCAGCTAACAAGGTGTGCTTCTTAACCACTAAGCCATCACAGCCACACAATAGTGTAGAATATATGACCTTAGTCCTGGTCTTCAGTAATGCACCCCATATAGGGTGAAAGATCCATCTGCAGAATATTCTCTTATTTTGCAGGTATTAAATAGGACAGAAACCCTGGGGTATGGGGAAGAGATGAGAGGCTTGGGTGCATATGCAGCAGCAAACTGGGCTGTAAAGAAATGCTTCATGATATTAAGAGTCATCTTTTACTGGGGTGGGCAAATGTTTATTGAACTTTGAGGATTCCGCGTGCCCGGTTGGGCATCGGTGGCCTCTGGCAGAGGTTAAACCAGCGAGCAGACTCCTGGCCTCTGGCCTTTGTCGGTGAGCAAGGGAGGTGGATTAATGGTAGGAATTAATTCGGCCGCTTATTGCCTGACCAGCGATTCTGCGGGAAGAGCATTTCGCTGACCCCAGTTACCCATTAGAGTAATGACTCATCTCCTACCCAAGGTTATGCCCGGTGCAAATAAGGGCCATGTTTGCCCATGCCTAAGCCCTAAACAATGGTCCTCCTTGCCCTGTGTTTGTCCAAGTTAATTAACTTCCCTTTGAGGTGTTCCCCATTAACCCGGGTACGTGGGTGAGGTAATTTCCCTGTCAGATGACGGTTCTGCCACCGTTGCGCTTTTTTCCCTATAAATGATGTTGCCTTTTCTCAATAAAGTACTGATCTGATCTCGCTCCGTTTGCCTCGTGTCGTCACTTGATCAGTCTCCTCCGGGACGTAACGGCCACCCCAGTGGCCCCGATTCCTACATCTGGTGACCCCGACGTGATTCTACTCGTGAGTAAGGGACCCCGGAGAGGTCTACTCGTGAGTAACGAACCACGCGGTCCGGTTCTACGCTTGAACCGCGACCCGTCAGCCCGGAGGACAGCGCGGCGCTCTGGTCGGCAGCCAGCCGGTCAGAGGGACGGCCAGCGGCGAGGCATTCCAAGAGACATTCCTACAGCTTGCTTCCAGCTTTCGGGGAGGCTTGCACCAAAGGGAAAAACGCGTTCCGCTCAGGGCAGCTGTGAGCCCCTGACAGCGCAGAGGCCGCCAAGGGCCCGTGGCAGAAGGCCACGCTCCGAGCTCTACCCAGACGATCGTCGCCAAGACCTGTTACCTTGCCCCCAGACGCGTCGACCCGTCCCGAGGAAGGAAACTTCAGAGGACCACTCGCAGGTAATATGGGGACTTGTTCTCATAGACCAAGTCCGTCCGCTAGCCAAAAAACTCATGAGGAAGAGTTTAAAATCCTGGCCAGGGTATTTCAGTTACGCTTTCACAGCAGGGAACTAGCGAGACTTTTGGCGTACCTTAGGGAACACTGCCTGCTTTACCCAGAAGCAGGTACGTTGACCCTACCGCTCTGGGATCAGATAGGAGACTGCATTCGGCAACCCCCCAAAGCTCCAGGAAGGATATTTCGCACATGGAGGAAGTGTAGGGAACTCTTAGCTGAGATCGAGCCAGTCCGGATAGAGACAGAAGAACCCCCATTAGATAAGTCATCAGCCCAGCCAGTCGAGCCGACTGCGCCCACAGCGCTCTATCCGACATTCAAATACCAGCAGAGTAGCTCAGGGAACCTTCCCGCGGTGACAGCTGCAGACGTCACCGAGGGAATGCAAGGAATGAGGAGCGCAGGCGCTTCTCTGACAGCTTCGGCTTCCCTAGTTACCAAGAGTGCCCTTCAGCGCACAGCTGAGGAGGAACTCAGAAAGGGGGATTTATCAGTAGAGGAGCTAGCAGAGCTCAGTCAGATATGTCCCATCCGCATGGAGATGGACGCGCTCACGGGCGCACAGCGGATTGTTCATTCCCCAGTTCCGTATAAGCTTCTCATGGCTATGCGGAAGGCAATTGCAGAAACAGGGCTCCAAAGCCGTTTCACAAGGGGCACGCTTCAGCAAGTGTGCGAGACCACCATGTGGATTCCTCACAACTGGAAAGCCATCATGAGGATGATGCTGACCCCTAGCCAGTACATGATCTGGGACAGCGAGTTTCGCCTAGAGGCTCAAACTCGAGCTGCCAGGATGGGAGGCGCGGTGCTTCCTGAGCAGCTGTATGGCTCGGGTAACTACGAGCCAATCAATGCTCAGATCAACTTGCCTCTCGCCACTCTTGAGATGTCAGCCGAGGCAGCCTATAGGGCTTACTTTAAGATCCCAGCCACTGGCAAAGCGGCGAAAAATTACACCTCCATTAAGCAGGGAGCCCAGGAGCCCTACATGGACTTCATCAATCGCCTGGAGGAAGCAATTAGCAGGCAGATTGATAATGAGCAAGCCCAGGAAGAGCTCATGATTAAGTTAGCCAAGGACAACGCCAACTTGGACTGCCGTAGAATCTTGCAGTCCCTAGGCAATCGTCCTGACTTGACCCTATCGGACATGATTAGAGCTTGCGCCGACGTTGGCACAGAATCCTATAAGATGGGTCTGCTAGCGGCAGCGGTGCAAGGAGGGAAAAGACCTAATGGTAAGAGCAAAGGAGCGTGCCACAATTGTGGCAAGATCGGTCACTTCGCTAGGGAGTGCCGATCCAAGGGAGGCGGACAAAAGTCCGGCCATTCCAAGGCTCCGAACACCCTCTGTCCGAAGTGCAAGAAAGGCTACCATTGGGCCAGATATTGCCAGAATTCGGGAAACCGGAACGCGGGCATGTCTCTGGCCCCAGTCCAAACAGAGGCTTCCCTCACCCAGAACTCACCCGAGCTAGAGTAAATTCCAACCCCATTCCAGGCATTGCGAGGGCACAGGCCAGCCCCAGGGGCAGCACAGGGCTAGAATTGACTTGCCAGGCGGACGTTACATGCGACCTGCCAGGCACAGTCTATCTGGTCGATTCCCAGTACATGGGACCCCTGCCCAGAGGCTTTTTAGGTTTAGTTTTGCCCCGTAGTGTAGCTGGTGCACGTGGAATTTTCATAATTCCAGGAGTCATTGACTCGAATTTTTCAGGCGTTCTCCAAGTTCAGCTTTGGACACACCTGCCCCAAACCATTCACAAGGGAGACACCTTAGCGCAACTGATCATGGTTCCTTGTCACTTGCCCGCAGAGAGCCAGGGAGGGCTCAGTGACAGCTCAGAGTCCGGCTCAGCTGACCGCTTGAGCGTGAGCGAGGCAGTGCAAGGATACCAGGTCTTAGCGACAGTGGAGACCAACATTGAGTGGAAACAGCGCCCCGTTATCGAGGTATTTTTGAACAAAAGAGTGTTCTCAGGGTTACTCGATACCGGAGCAGATGTGAGCGTGATAAGCAGGAGTCAGTGGCCGCGAGATTGGGCCATTGAGCCGGTCTCCGACGTGTGGGGGGTAGGCGGTGTTCAGGAAGCGTTTAGGAGCCGGGAGTGGGTAGAAGTCACAATCCCAAGGGCTGAGGGCACGGCGGTGATCCGACCGCACATTCTTGACGTGCACATCAACCTTTGGGAGCGAGACATTCTCCAGCAGTACGGTGCCACCCTTACCTTCGGGTAATGGCGTTGCCACTTAAATGGCTCGCCGATACTCCGGTCTGGGTAGAACAATGGCCGGTAGTGGGAGAGAAATTGGTTGCTCTCAAGCAGCTAGTTAAAGAACAGCTAGACGCAGGACATATAGAACAGTCCACAAGCCCCTGGAATTCGCCAGTTTTTGTGATTAAGAAGAAGTCGGGGAAGTGGCGACTCCTCCACGATCTCAGAGAGATCAATAAATGTATTCAGCCGATGGGTCTGCTTCAATGCGGCATCCCAAATCCTAACATGATTCCTGAGGGGTGGGAGATTCTAGTCGTAGATCTCAAGGATTGCTTTTATACAATCCCCTTAGACCCCAGGGACCGGGAGAGGTTTGCCTTTACGGTGCCGGTCGTGAACCACAGTGAGCCCACGCAGCGTTACGCGTGGAAATTTTTGCCGCAGGGCATGCTCAATTCGCCCACTCTGTGCCAAATTTACGTTCACGACGCACTGGCAAGGTTTCGAAACCTCTACCCACAAGCCATAGTTTGTCACTTTATGGATGATATTTTAGTAGCGTTGCCGCAGCTTGGCAGCACAGTGTTTTCAGACCTCCAGGCCAGCCTGGGGGACAAAGGTTTACTCATTGCCCCGGAAAAGGTGCAGAAGTCCGAACCCTTCTCATACTTGGGCCATCGGCTTCTCCGCTCTTTTGCAGCGCCAGTTTTGCCTCAGATAAATCTACAGGACTCAGTCACCCTCGTAGAATTACAGCAGATTTTAGGAAACATTAATTGGGCCAGACCGTATTTCCGATTGGATACGGATCTTCTAAAACCGCTCTTCTCGCTGCTAACTTTAGGTAAGCAGCCGGCAGACCGGATAAAAATTTCTCGAGATGCGCGCTTGGCGCTCGAGAAAGTGAACCAAGTTCTCAGCCAGAGGTGGGTGGATAGGATCACCCAGGGACCATATGCCCCGATCCTGAATTTGTACATCGTACGGTCAGGATCCATGTTCACTGGGGCGCTAGGGGTAGACTCCGAGAAGGGAGCTAAAATTGTGGAGTGGGTGTACTTGCCTAACACCTCTTCACGGAACATCGTTCCGCCCCAGGAGCTGGTTTCCGCGGTGATTTACCGCGGCAGGCTGAGAGCTAGGGACATTTCAGGAAATGATTTGGCCAAAATTGTGGTTCCGTTCACCAAGGAACAAATTCATCAGCTGATGCAGCTAGGTGACTCGCTCCCGATAGCTTTGGAAGGTTTCACCGGCAGTTTAGCATATCATTTGCCCAAAGACCCCAGACTCGTCTCGCTGCAAACAGGAACAGTCAGCTTGTTTGAATTGCTCTCGCTGGTCCCACTTCAGGGGGCCAGAACAGTTTTCTCTGATGGTGGTCGCACCTATGGTGTCCTGACCTGGCAGGAGGGCGATGCTTGGCACACGCTGTTAACTCTTCCACAGAAGTCCGCGCAGCAGGCAGAGTTGGCAGCCGTGAACCTTGCCTTGCGCACCTTCGCCACAGAACGGTTAAATATCATAATGGACAGTCTGTATGTAAGGAATTTGCTTCACAGTCTACCGGGAGCTTACATCACTCCCGCGATAGACAAAAATTTGCTTAGTCTGTTTCTCACCGCTCAATTTCACTTGCGAAACCGCACGGAGCCGCTCTATATTGCCCACATTCGAAGTCACCAAGACCTACCGGGTCCGATTTCCGCGGGCAATAGCAGAGCGGACGCGGCCGCAAAGGAAATTCAGCAACGTTCGGTTTTGGGAGTTTTTACTACTCCAATCCAAAGTCATGCCTTTTTCCACCAAAATGCCAAAGCACTGGCCAGACAGTTCAATCTGCCACTTTCTCAAGCTCAAGGCATATTCCGCTCTTGCCAGCATTGTGCAGGGGCACCGGGGGGCCCTCGTGGGGGGTCAACCCATGAGGGACAGAGGCTAATCAGGTGTGGCAGATGGATGTCACGCATGTGCCGCAGTTTGGCAGGTGGCAATACATGCATGTCTGCATTGACACTTTTTCACAGTTCGTTTGGGCTACGGCGCAGAAAGGGGAAACTGCGACCCATGTGGAGCAGCACCTCCTTTCCTGCATAGCTGCCATGGGCAAACCACGGCACGTTAAAACGGATAACGCCCCTTCCTACAGCTCTAGGCAGTTGGCCGCCTTCATGGCTACTTGGGACATCAGGCATACCTTTGGAATTCCCTACAATCCGCAGGGTCAAGCGATTGTAGAACGGGTCAATCGGACGCTAAAGTCCTATATTGACAAACAAACAGAAAGGGGGGAGCCACCAGCCCTCCCCAAGTCACAGGGAGAAGCTCAGTTTTGTCTGAATAAGGTATTGTTCACATACAGTCACCTCAATGTTTTTTCGGATTGTACGCCGCAGGAGAGGCATTTCCGCCGTTCGGAAGCTCTCCCGCGACCTATGGTCCGGTACCGAGTGCCACCAGACCCTTCTTGGAGGGGCCCGGTGCCGCTCATAACCTGGGGAAGAGGGTATGCTGCAGTTATGTCTCCTACAGGTGTCGTTTGGATCCCAGCGCGGTGCGTCAAGCCTCACTTGGAACCTCATGGCGTGGACCCAGACCGACCCGAGTCCGATCCCGGAGATGGAGGACCTCACTCTGACCGAGGAGACCTACCGGGAGACGCGGCGGCTGCGGACCCCGGCACAGAGGATCACCTGGGGGATGGTCAAGACCCTTTGCTGTGAGGCCCAGGACGCCCTCCAACGCGAGGGGAAGGAGCCGACGCCGGAGAACTTCGTTGCAGCAGTCTTTGCCCAGATTCACATCAATTCTGCGATCTACACCATCATCCTGGCCCTCCTCCTGCTTTTGGGGGGAGGCGTTCAGGCCGCTTCACTTCAGGCCAACGGCTTGCCGCCTGGTGAAGACCTCTCAGCACGGATGCAGTACAACTTGTGGGAAAGGTTGGCGGGTCTCGTCAACCAGTCCGATTTTTGCTTACAGCAGGACGTTGGCTCTGCATCTATCCTCAGCACCTGTCTCATCCCCGTGTGCCACACTCTGGATGCACGCACCAAGGATGGCGACTGGCTGTTGAGGGCGTTCTTTGGCCCACACACTCCCACCACCTTCTCAGCATACACCCGCTGGGGGGGATTGCGACTTGCACCAACCTTGCCGGCTGACGCAGCCACTCTTCATACCCCTCGAGTGGCGATCAGCCTGGACGCTGCTTGTACCCGAATGACCGGCTGCACCTCAGGCGGTCAGACTCGGCGCCGCTGCATTAACCCCGGCAGCGGCAACTGGACTTGTAATAAACCAGAAACACTCATTTCGCTGTACTCTCATGTCACCCTACCTTCAGGGTGGTTTTTCACCTGCAACCAGTTCACATGGAACTATATCCCTGCGAATCTGTTGGACTCAATGTGTTGTATCAGTCATTTGACACTGCTACTTCCTACTAAGGACATGATTGCCCCAAGTGCAAATGACACAAATGTATCAAATGTTGATGTTTCCCCACTCATACGGCACACACGCACAACCCAGTTAGACAGCTCTTGTGACAGCAGCTTTAGGGTAATGAGTCCCGCTGAGTATGTATCACTAGCCGTCAGCCTAGTCGGCGTGCCAGGCTTGGCCGTCGGCAACGCACGGAGGATTGGCCGCTTGGCTTGTGGTTTGGCTAAAGCCATTAACCATACCTCCACAGCGATAGCGCTCCTCAATCAGGAGCAGGCAGAACTTCGCCATGCCGTTCTTGACAATCAAGCGGCTATCGACTACCTCCTCTTGCTGCACCACCTGGGTTGCGAATCTTTTCATGGAATGTGTTGTTTCAATCTTACTGATAACTCCCGTAAGATCCAAAGCCAGATCACGGATCTCCACACCATAGTTGCAGGCATTACAGAAGGCTCCGCGTGGGGAGCTTGGTGGAGTTCCCTGTGGAATTGGATGTGGTCATGGATTCCCTGGGGGTGGCTGCAAACGGTGCTTAAGGTAGTGGTGGGGATAGTCATACTAGGCATCGCGATTTGTTGCTTTGCTCAGTGCATCCCCTCGCTGATCTCCAAGTGCCGCCCCAAAGAGAAACTCCGTGACGTCACTCCCGCCCAACAGCTGATGCCGCTTTTGCGCGGGATCGCCGGTCAGGCTCTTAAATTAAACAGAAAGGGGAGATGAGGATTCCGCGTGCCCGGTTGGGCATCGGTGGCCTCTGGCAGAGGTTAAACCAGCGAGCAGACTCCTGGCCTCTGGCCTTTGTCGGTGAGCAAGGGAGGTGGATTAATGGTAGGGATTAATTCGGCCGCTTATTGCCTGACCAGCGATTCTGCGGGAAGAGCATTTCGCTGACCCCAGTTACCCATTAGAGTAATGACTCATCTCCTACCCAAGGTTATGCCCGGTGCAAATAAGGGCCATGTTTGCCCATGCCTAAGCCCTAAACAATGGTCCTCCTTGCCCTGTGTTTGTCCAAGTTAATTAACTTCCCTTTGAGGTGTTCCCCATTAACCCGGGTACGTGGGTGAGGTAATTTCCCTGTCAGATGACGGTTCTGCCACCGTTGCGCTTTTTTCCCTATAAATGATGTTGCCTTTTCTCAATAAAGTACTGATCTGATCTCGCTCCGTTTGCCTCGTGTCGTCACTTGATCAGTCTCCTCCGGGACGTAACGGCCACCCCAGTGGCCCCGATTCCTACAGAACTTCATAGTGGATTTAGACAAAATAAGATGAATTTATTTGATTAGGGAGCCCGGCGGAAAGAACTACAGTTGGCAAGAATGAATTAAGTTTGATAATTGGAATCAGCTGTTCACTGGTTAGCTGATGCAGCAAAACACTAACTTGCAGGCTGCTCAACTTTGCTAATAACAAATTGGGTGTGGGAAGCAGGCATGTCTAAAGGAGAGTTAGTTTGTCTGCGGTACTATCTAAATTTTGGCCTACAACTTCCAATAGTGCTATAAGTTTAAAAGTGTTGTAGTTTAAAACATCTGGAAATCTAAGGCTTCTGATCCCTGGCTTAAAAAGCATGGCATTGGCTATCAATTATTGTACTAAAATACCAGTATCTGAACAACAGTGTGTTTCTTTAGTTGAAGGAACATGTTTTTAAGGGCCTAAGACCAGATACCTCTGGACACATGTAGAAAGCATTTCAATTGACATTTTTAAATGAGGGAGGCTGCACCTAAGTCATCTACAATGCAGACCTGTTCCACAATGTTGCATTTGAAGACTACATTGTTGTTCCCAAGGCTGAGCTTAGCTCACATTAAGCTGTGACATTAAAGATCATCTATGGAAACTCAGGTGTAATCCCCTTTTTTTCTACCTGAGCTGTGAACACCTGTACAACAGAGAACAAAATATCAACTGAAGCTTTTCTCCATTACAAGACCATCCTGTAAGGAAAGAGAGGGGCACTGTGGCTGTTAAATTTCTGCCATTTTGTAGTCCTTGCTTCCTGGTGGCTCGGTGGGTAAAAGCACTGTGCTTGGAGATTGAAAGCACAGGGTTTGATTCCCCAAGAGCTGCACATTAGGGGAACTGAAAGGAGCCTCATACAGGCGTACCCTGCAAAAATCCTTTCAACCCAGAGTAATCTCTGACATGAAAACACACAATGGAGCACAGCAACTTTGTTTGACACTGTATGCAGCCAAACCTAGATACCGAAGGAGCCCCCCCACAACTGCCTGGTTTCTAGAATTGTGCTGTCACCATCAAAACATCATGACCCTTCCTTTTTCCACTACAGTTCCATTGGGCATCTTCAGTTCCTAGGGCTTTGAATCTCTGTGTAACACCCTTAAAATGGACTGTAGTGGCTTAGTGGTTAAGATGCTGAACTTGACAACTGGAAGGTTGGCAGGTCAGCAGTTTGAGACCTGAGTACTGCATAACGAAGTGAGCGGCTGTCTCTGGCCAGATCCTGCCAATGTAGCAATTTGAAAGCAGAAATTGCAAGTAAATAAATAGGTATTACTTCGGTGGGAAGGTAAACAGTGTTCCATGTATAGTTATGCCTGCCACGTAACCATAGAAACATCTGCAGATACAGACTGCGCTGGCTCTTTGGCTATAAATGAAGATAAACACTGAACTCTAGTCCCGTCTTTGTCCCAGCTCCTGCCAACCTAGCAGTTTGAAAGCAAGAAATTGCAAGTAGATAAATAGGGACCACTTCGATGGGAAGGTAAAACAGCGCTCCGGTATCTAGTCATGCCTGCCACATGACCACAGAAACATCTGCAGAAGCAGGTAGCGCTGGCTCTTCGGCTTTGAAACAGAAATGAGCACTGAACCCTAGAGTCAGATATGACTGGCTTTTGAGCAAAGGAAACCTTTACCTTTACCTAGTTGGATAGACTGGCTTTTGAGCAAGGGCGATCTTTCCCTTTCCTTATACAGGTAAAACTCGGAAAATTAGAATATCGTGCAAATGTTTGTTCATTTCACTTAAAAGGTGAAAGAAATATATGAGATAGACTCACCACATGCAGAGCGAGAGATGTCATGCCTTAATTCGTTATGATTGTGATCATGGCGTACAGATGAGATTATATGATGATTATGGGGTACATGAGATGGGGGGGTTGGGGTTTTCATAAACTGTAAGACATAAGCATCAATATTAAGGCTTGAACTATTTTGCTTTGCATGTCTCTCTCATATATTTGTTTCACCTTTTAAGTTGCATTGCTGAACTGAATGAACATTTGCATGATATTCTAATTTTCTGAGTTTCACCTGTAAAGCCCCTGTACATGACCTGACCACTCCTGGCCCTATTACAAGATGCAGTGAGGCGGTAAACCCAGGCAGCAAATGACAAGCTGTGTGGAGGGGCCATAGTTTGGGTCCAATCCAGTTGCCGCCTCTCTGTTCCTTCCAGCCAGGTAGCTTGTTCCTAAACTAGTTCGACTCCCACCTGTTGTTGTTGTTCAGTCACATAGTCAATTCCAACCCTTTGCGACCCTATGGACCATTGTCCTCCAGGCACCTCTGTCCTCCACCATCCTCCTCAGCCCACCCAGCTCTGTGCCCATTGCGTCTAAAATACCATCTAGCCATCTCATTTTTGGCCTCCCCCTTCTTCTTTTGCCCTCCACCTTTCCCAGCATCAAGGCCTTCTCAAGTGAATCCTCTCTTCTCATTTGATGTCCAAAGTACTTCATCTTCGTCTTTACTATTTGACCTTCCAAGGAGCAGTCAGGGTTGATTTCTTCTAAGATTGACCTATTTGTTCTCCTCGCTGTCCAGGGGACTCTCAAAACTCTCCTCCAACACCACATCTCAAAAGCATCTATTCTTCTGCGCTCAGCTTTCCTAATGGTCTAACTCTCACACCCATACATTACCACCGGGAATACCATTGCTTTGATTATGCAAATTTTTGTTTTCAAGGTGATGTCTCTACTTTTCACTATATTCCCCAGGTTTCTCATAGCTTGTCTCCCCATAATCAATCGTATTTTTATTTCATGGCTACAATCGCCATCTGCAGTGATCTTAAATCCCAGGAAAGTAAAATCTGTCACTGCTTCTACTTCTTCCCCATCTATTTTCCAGGGACTGATCGGACCTGTTGCCATTATCTTGGTTTTCTTGATATTGAGTCTCAAGGCAGCTTTTGCACTCTCCACCTTCAGCCCAATCAAGAGATTCTTTAGGTCTTCCTCACTTTCTGCCATTAGGTAGTATCGTCTGCATATCTCAAATTGTTGATGTTTCTCCCAGCAATTTTGATCCCGTATTGTGATTCCTCCATCCCTGCATTGTGCATTATGTGCTCTGTGTATAAGTTGAATAAGCAGGGTGATAAAATGCAGCCTTGTCTTACTCCTTTTCCTATTCCAAATCACTCTGTCTTTCCGTGTTCTGTCCTAACTGTTGCTTCTTGGTTCATGTACAGATTTCTCAGAAGGCATATGAGGTGCTCTGGTATTCCCATCTCTTTAATTACTTGCCACATTTTGTTGTGGTCCACACAGTCAAAAGCCTTGGTGTAGTCAATAAAACAAAAGTAAACTTGTTTCTGGTATCCTTTTGTTTTCTTCATGATCCAACGTATGTTGGCAATGTGGTCTCTGGTCCCCCTGCCCCTTCTGAACCCAGCCTGCACCTCTGGTAGTTGCTGCTCCGCCTAGTAGGGGTGGAAGATATTGTGTTCTATCACCCATACTGAGACACCAGCTCAGTCAAGTTCCTGTAGGTACAATTGGGAAGGGGGGGGGGAAGAGAGAGAGACCTATCCGCCTTAGGCAGTAAAGCCTCTGGGGTCAGCCGGCTCCGTGACACATGGAGAGAGAGGTGATAGAAACCAGACGCCGCGCAAGGCGAGCGGGTTTGGCTTCAGCCTCTCCCCGCCCGACCAAGCAGCCCTGGCCCGCTCCTCTGCCTAACGAGCTGTGAACTCCGGCGGGAAGCGTGTGGGGGGCGGGCGGGCGGGGGGGGGGGGGCGTGCTGCCCTCTGCCAACCGGCGCCCCACACGTGGAGCTGGCCGGCCTCGGGCCTCCAAAACTAGCCTTAATCCGGCAGAGGCCGCCGAGCTTCCCCTCTTCGGGGCAAGCAAGGCTTGTGGGGTGGGGCAGAGAACGGAAGGCCTGCCCTCCCTACCCTTCCGCTGTGGGGAGCCCGGGTCACCTCTGCACGTGTGGAAGAGGCAGGCAAGTGGCCTGCTTGAATACAAGCCTTCCTGCTAGCCAGCGGTGTGTGTGTGTCTGGTCGCCTTCTGGACTAGACACTGGAGCGCACGGAACGCTGTTACCTTCCCCACCGAAGTGGTAACCTATTTATCTACTTGCAATTTCTTGCTTTCGAACTGCTAGGTTCACACACACACACACACACACACACACACACACACACACAGTACTGTATATAACATTGTTGTCAATGCTGAAAAAATATTCGCCCACCCACATCTAGATGGCCCTGTAGATGGCCTCCCTGGGTAGAAGTTTATTTTATGTATTTATTATTCGACCTGTATGCTGCCCTTGCTTGAAAGCCAGTCATGTCCCACTCGAGGATTCGGTGCACATCTCCGTTTACAGCCACAGAGCCAACGCTGTCTGCGTCTGCAGACGTTTCCATGGACATGTGGCAGGCATGACTAGACACAGAACGTTGTTACCGTTCCACCAAAGGGTCAGTATTTATCTACTGTTCAGTACTTGCAATTTCTTGCTTTCGAACTGCTTGGTTGGCATGAGCTGGGACAGAGATGGGAGCTCATTCTGTCGTGCAGTACTCGGGTCTTGAACTGCCGACCTTCCAGTCGTCAAGTTCAGCGTCCTAACCACTAATTACAAAGCGTTTAGTTCTGAAAATAACAAAATCAGAAATAACTACGTGGCTTTAATGCGAGCTCTAAAAAACCAATCAGTATAGCCATCAAGAAGCAGCCGTGGCTCTTGCCTTGCTCGACTCCTCTTCCCTGATTCTTGGTGGTGCCTGAATCTTCCCCACCAAGAATTAGTTGGGGGGGGGGGGACGCTGGTTCAGTGGGCAGTGTGGGACAAGGACGCGAGTTCGGATCCTTCCAGGACAGGAGGAAAGCTCCCTGCCTACAGGGAGGAATTTTGTGAAGTGGTTAGTCGTGTTAGTCTTCTGTGCAAGTATATCAGAGTAAATGTCACACACACACAAAAGACAAAAAGCCCGATTGCGACACTAAACTAACTCCTGTATTTTAATGATAGCTTTCGTGGATCAAGACAGGGTAAAAGGTAAAGGTTTCCCTTGCTCAAAAGCCAGTCGTATCCGACTCTAGGGTGCAGTGCTCATCTCTGTTTCTAAGCCGAAGAGCCAGCGCTGTCTGCTTCTGCAGACGTTTCCGTGGTCATGTGGTAGGCATGACTAGACACCGGAGCGCACTGAACGCTGTAAGTCAGGGAGCAATGTTAAAAACGGCTTCTTAAATATCTTTAAAAGCTTCTGTAATCGCGAATTTCACGACGCACCACGAATAAAAAAATTCCCCGCCCTTTTCACTTCTCGGCCCGTGAAAGCCTACTATATACTCCCATTCCCACGTGAAATCGCGTGAACCGAACACCCCAGCCACGTGTCGGTGTCCCACCTGGTTGGTTTTGGAAGGGGCCGCCCCCACTCCATCCCCATTGGCCAAAGGTTGGAAAAGGGGCTGGCGGGGCTGAGAGAAGGCGCTGGCTGCCTGCTTTTCCCGGGACGGAGCCGGTGAGTCCTTGCTTGGTTTCCCCTTCTCTTTCCTTCCGGGGGTCTCTGCGTGCGTCCCACTCCCGCTGTGTCTTGCCCTCCAGAGGATGTTGCGCCCCCTTGCGGGGCAGGAGGAAGTGCAGCTGGCCAGAAACCCTACATGGCTCATTCAGGTCCGGCGGGATGAGCGCAAGCGGCTCAGGATCCGGCCAGAAAGCCCCCGGAGGGGCGGGGAGAGAATCGCTTAGCCCAGACTCGCTTTTTGGAGTGTCTTGTGTGGATCCCACCTTCCTTCTGGCCACCCCAGTGTTCTCAGCAAGGGGACGGGGAGGGACCTGGCATGAACCTTTATTTACTTATTAAAATGACAGCTGAGAACACAGTCCAGGCTTTGATGAGTCAGGATGAGTCAGATCCTCGCATCTTAAGGTTTACAAACAGGCGGACTCTTCCTCCCCTCCGCTGTTCCTTTTGTCCTCCTTTTGCATCTTGGATTGTAGGCTTCTTGTTCATGTATCTTGTAAAAGTTCCCTGGCTAGCTCTATCCAGCAACATGGTTGGATGAGGTGTGTATTCTGCATGTTTGCAACGGAATGTGTGCAAAATGGCCACCCTTACATCTGTCTGCAGTGAGACAGAAATGGAAGTTTTCATATTCTCTTTGGTTGCATCTGATGAACTAGTCTTGCCAATGGTGCTATAAAGTACCTCAAGGTACTCCTGCTGATTTTGCTGATTTCCACCCCTAGAACTCTCCTGCCAACCTAGCAGTTCGAAAGCAAGAAATTGCAAGTAGATAAATAGGGACCACTTCGATGGGAAGGTAATAGCGTTCCATGCGCTCCGGTGTCTAGTCATGACTGCCACATGACCACGGAAACATTTGCAGAAGCAGACAGCGCTGGCTCTTCGGCTTAGAAACAGAGATGAGCACTGCACCCCAGAGTCGGATACAACTGGCTTTCGAGCAAGGGAAACCTTTACCCCTAGAACCTATTATTAAACCTTTTATTGACATAGGAGGTGAACAGAATGTACACAGTCATTCCAGTCACTGTCATTAGCTCTTATGGCTAAGTAAAGGTATGCAAGGGATGCTCATCATCGTGTTAAAAACTTAATAGGATTTTGGTCACTGGTTTGTAAATGTGGAGTCATTGTGATGGCCCAAAGTAACATTTTCTAACAACAGTGTCCTTCATAGTTAAAATTTTTGAAATTTAGTTTCAAAGCATATCAGAGAGTAAACACAACAAAAAGCCCAAAAACATTGTGGCACTTTAAAGATTAACTGCTGCATTTTAATGTTAGCTCTCATGGATCAAGTCCACTTCATCAGACAGTGGACTTGATCCACGAAAGCTAACATTAAAATAAAGCAGTTAGTCTTTTAAAGTGCTACAACTTTTTTGTCTTTTTGTTTTGTTTACTTTCTGATTTTCTAACAAGAATCTTTTTCCTGTGCTCATTTAATGTAGGTGTCCTTGTGGAACCCTTTTCGCCATTCTGGTGATGTCATTAAGATAACTTCTTTTTCTTTTTTGCATTATAGATTATAGTGATGATGCAAGGGAGACTCATCTCTTTTTTTCAGAGGCAGAGACAGTTAATCACTAGCAGACTCACAGGGGGGAAAATCTGAAATAAATCAGATGATTTTGCATGAGGTAGTCTTGTGATGATTAATACTGGAAGCTTGAACTAAAAGCCTGAATAGCCTCTAGGGAGGGAGAAAGACTTTAAGAAATGGATTAATTCAGAGAGTAGGTATGGAGGGGCAAAGAATAAGATGATTTTGGACTCAGACTCCCAGCAGCCCCATCACCATGGCAAGAGGTCAAGGAAGATGGAAGTTGAAGCCCAGCATGTAGAGAAGGTCATAGCTTTCATGTTTGAAAAATAAATGAAATAAGAAAATAGCAATTTGATTAAGAATCTTACTTGAAGCTATGTAATTTCACCCTTCCAGGGTGTTTTTTCTATGCTACAAAGTTCTTGGACAGAGTGGAGCAGACTATGCTGGACAAAGAAGAGACAGGGCACAGTTCTGAGGGAGAAGTCCCTTCACTAACTCAGGAGGGAGATGTTTGGAAGAATGTGACTCAAAGGAGGAGAAGAGTAGGGGATCACTCTGAGAGTCTGAAATTACAGAATAAATTTGAGGCTCTTTCCCTCATCACACCTGATGAGGAACACACAGAGGAACAACTGGTTCCACCTGATGATCTCTCCTTCATCACACTTGATGAGATCCAGGAGGATAAACAACAGGAACAAACTGAGGTTCTCTCCCTTAATATGGTTGATGAGGTGCATGTAGATGAACAGATTGCAGGAGAGAGGCTCCTTGTACTAGGTGATTCAATAATTAGAAATACAGAGAAATGGATTTGTGATGCACATGGTAACCGTATGGTGACTTGCCTGCCAGGTCCAAAAGTTGCAGACATCACAAGAAATCTAGATAGATTGTTAGAGAGAACTGGAAACGAGCCAGTGGTCATGGTACACGTTGGTACCAATGATGTTGGGAAGGCCAAGCGGTCTGTCCTGGAAGCCAAATTCAGGTTGTTAGGAAGAAGATTGAAGTCCTGGACTTCCAAGGTAGCATTTTCAGAAGTGCTGCCTGTCCCTCGCGCAGGACCTACCAGGCAGGCAGAGCTCAGAAGCCTCAATGCATGGATGAGGCGGTGGTGTCGAGAGGAGGGCTTCAGATTTGTCAGGAACTGGAGAACATTTTGGGACAAGCCAAATCTGTTCAGGAGGGATGGGTTGCATTTGAACCATGATGGGACCAGATTGCTGGCACTCAACATCAAAAAGGCTGCAGAGGAGCTTTTAAACTGATAACTGGGGGAAAGCCGACAGGAGCTGGGCAGCATCCGGTTTGGGTAAGTGTGTACTTGAGTAGTGAGGAGGATGCAAACATTACTGAGCAGAGCAAGGAGCTAGTCACCAATAATCTAGCAGAAGGATGCGAGAGGCAGTCTAACAATGCAACTGGACTCAAAAGACTGTATCAGGAAAGCATATATAAATGCTTGTATAAAAATGCCAGAAGCCTCGGGAACAAAATAGGAGAGCTGGAATACTTAGCAATAGATAAGAATATTGATATTATTGGTATCACTGAAACCTGGTGGACGGATGATAACCAATGGGATACAGTTATCCCAGGCTACAAACTGTACAGGAAGGATAGGAAGGGGCAAACGGGAGATGGTGTAGCCTTGTATGTCAGAGAAGTGATAAAATCGTATGAATTGGAATATCTAGGTGATTTGGAGTCACCATTAGAAGTTCTGTGGGTAAGAGTACCAGGCCACAAGGATGGTCTAACAGTAGGCATATACTATCGGCCTCCGACCCAAACTCTTGAGGGAGACTGGCAGTTGGAGAATGTTGTAAAGGAGGCATCCAAGAAGGGAAGCCTGGTTATAATGGGGGGCTTCAATTACCCTCACATAGACTGGGTGAACTGTTGTTCAGCACATGATAAAGAGATAAAGTTCCTAGATATGCTAAATGATTGTTCCCTGGGACAGATGGTTGAAGACCCAACTAGAGGTACAAGATTCCTTGACTTGATCCTGAGTAATACTCAGGATCTGGTGCAAGATGTTAATGTGACTGGTCCAATAGGGAACTGTGACCACAACTCAATTATGTTTAACTTGCTCATAGACCGCAAGTCACTGATAAAATCTAACACAGAGACCTTAAATTTTCAAAAAGGAAATTTCCCAAAGATGAGGAAACTAGTAAAAAAGCTGAAAGGGAAAATTGAGAGAGTCCAAACACTCCCAAGAGGCATGGAGGCTGTTTACAAAAACAATAACAGAGGCCCAATTGGAATGCATACCCAAAAGGAAAAAGGGCACTGCCAGTTCCAAGAGGACTCCAATGTGGCTTACAGGAGCTGTTCGGGAAGTGATCAAAAGCAAGAAAAGCTCATTTAGAAGATGGAAGGCTTGTCCAAATGAAGACAGCAGGCAGAAACATAAATTCTGGTAGAACAAATGCAAGGCAACAATCAGGAAAGCAAAGCAAGACTTTGAGGAGCGTATTGCTAAAAATACTCAGAGAAATAACAAAGACTTCTTTAAGTACTGTACATTAGAAGTAAGAACCCAACTAGGAAGGCCATTGGACCATTAGATGACAATGGAAGGCAAGGAGTTATTAAAGAGGAAACAGAAATTGCAGAGAGACTCAATGAATTCTTTGCTTCAGTATTCACTGAAGAAAACAGAGACCACATGCCCAAAACAGAGCCTATCTTCGTAGGGAGGGAAACCGAAGAATTAAGCCAGATAGAAATAACCAGGGAGGAGGTCCTTGCATGTCTTGTTAAACTAAACACTAACAAATCACCAGGACCAGATGGCATCCATCCACGAGTTCTCAGGGAACTTAAAGATGAAATTGCTGATCTCCTAGCCAAAATATATAATATTTCCCTCAAATCAGGCTTTGATGGTGTAGGAACCGGCAAACCACGCCAGAAATTTCTGCCAAGAGAGCCCTATGGACCAGAACAAAAGGCAAAACAAAAGAGGCAAATGGTCCATAGGGTCGCAAAGGGTCGGAATCGACTGTGCGACTGAACAACAACAGGCTTTGTGCCTGATGACTGGAAGGTAGCGAATGTAACACCAATTTTTAAAAAAGGATCCAGGGGTGATCCAGGAAATTACCAACTGGTCAGTTTGACATGTGTCCCAGGTAAAGTGATGGAAACCATCCTAAAAGATAGAATTAATAGGTACATAGAAGAGAAGGCGCTGCTAAAGGAGAGCCAACATGGCTTTTGCAAGGGCAAATCATGCCACACTAATCTGTTGGAATTTTTTGAGAGTGTCAACAAGCATGTGGATAAGGGGGATCCAGTTGACATTGTTTATCTGGACTTTCAGAAGGCTTTTGACAAGGTCTCACACCAAAGGCTCTTGATTAAAATTACCAGTCATGGAATAAAGGGACAGGTCTTGTCCTGGATCAGCAACTGGCTAAGGGACAAGAAACAGAGGGTAGCACTCAATGGACACTTCTCCAAGTGGAGAGAAGTAAAGAGTGGGGTCCCCCAAGATTCAGTACTGGGACCCCTGCTTTTCAACCTCTTCATAAATGATCTAGAGGTAGGAGTAAAAAGCAAGGTAGCCAAATTTGCTGACGACACTAAATTATACAGGGTAGTGAAAACTGTGAGAGATTGTGAGGAGCTCCAGAGGGATCTCTTGACGCTGGGGGAGTGGGCAAAGCAGTGGCAAATGAGCTTCAACATTAGTAAGTGCAGAGTGATGCATGTTGGGGCAAAAAAACCCAATTATATTTATAAACTGATGGGTTCTGAACTCTCTGCGACAAACCAGGAAAGGGACCTTGGTGTCCTGGTGAACAGCTCAATGAAGGTGTCAACCCAGTGTGCCTCAGCAGTGAAAAAAGCAAACTCAATGCTAGGGATCATTAGGAAGGGTATAGAAAATAAGTCCGCAAGTGTCATTTTGCCTCTTTACAACTCTATGGTGAGGCCCCATCTGGAATACTGTGTACAGTTCTGGTCGCCATACCTCCAGAAGGATATTATGGAATTGGAAAAATGCAGAGGAGGGCAACCAAAATGATTAGGGGACTGGAACACCTTCCTTACCATCTGAGGCTGCAACGGTTGGGCCTTTTCACTCTTGAACGATGGCGTCTAATTGGTGACCTGATTGAAGTTTATAAAATCATGCACGGTGTGGACAAAGTAGATAAGGAAAGACTGTTTTCCCTATCGCATAACACTAGAACTAGGGGACACTCCATGAAACGTTTGGGTACTAGTTCTCAAACAAATAAGAGAAAGTACTTTTTCACCCAGAGGATTACTGGTCTATGGAACTCCCTGCCAGAAGAAGTGGTGACAGCTGTCAGTCTTGACAGCTTTAAGAAAGGATTAGACAAGTTCATGGAGGACAAGGGTATCAATGGCTATAATTATGGATACTTAAGGAAAACCTCCGGGTTGGAGAGATAGGCAGGATATCTCTCAATGCCATTTCCAGGGAATCCTAAACAGGGGAAGGCATCTTCTTGGGAATACCCTGAAGGAAATGGTGAGCCACTGTGTGAGACAGAATGCTGGACTGGATGGGCTGTGGCCTGTTCCAGCAAGGCTGTTCTTATGTTCCTAAACTGTTTTCCCTATCACATAACACTAAAACTAGGGGACACTCCATTAAACTTTTGGGTACTAGTTCTCAAACAAATAAGAGAAAGTACTTTTTCACCCAGAGGATTACTGGTCTATGGAACTCCCTGCCAGAAGAAGTGGTGACAGCTGTCAGTCTTGACAGCTTTAAGAAAGGATTAGACAAGTTCATGGAGGACAAGGGTATCAATGGCTATAATTATGGATACTTAAGGACAACCTCGGGGTCGGAGAGATAGGCAGGATATCTCTCAATGCCATTTCCAGGGAATCCTAAACAGGTGAAGGCATCTGCTTGGGAATAATACCCTGACGCAAATGGTGAGCCAGAATGCTGGACTGGATGGGCTGTGGCCTGTTCCTGCAAGGCTGTTCTTATGTTCTTATATAACGGCCAGCCCATTACTTTTGTGTTCATAATTGCTATGACTAATTCATCACCTGATGGTTTGCCATTTAGTAATTCCATATGTAATTGTGTGTGTGCTATGTGTCATCAAGCAGGAATTGACTTAAAGTGACTCTAGTAGGAATGTCAAGGTAAGTGAGATGTATGTGGAGTGGCTTTACCACTTCTCCCCCACCCCACCCCCTATGGGTTTCCATGGTTGAGCAGGGATTTGAACTCCAGTCTCCTAGGTTCTAATCTATCTCTCTATCCACTGTTCCACACTGGTTATCTATAATCAGCTGTTTTCAGATCCTAACCAACTTGGTAGAATTGCTAGAGCTTGTGCTTCACTGGCAGAGATATCAAGAGCTGAGAATCATCTTTGTACCATGATGAGGTAGGACATTATGAAATTACCATATATACTCGATTATAAGCTGAGTTTTTTAGCCCCAAAAAGGGGACTCTGCTTATACTCGGGTCAATCACCTCTAGGGCCCCAGAACCGTGCCGGATTGAGATATGCCAACAATTTAAGTAATTTTACCATATTTTCATGTATTTTGATTATAAAAACTCACTAGCAGCTGCTGGATTTCCCACCCTTGGCTTACACTTGGGTCAATCTATTCTCCTGGGTTTTCAGGTCAAAATTAGGTACCTCGGCTTATGTTCAGGTCAGCTTATACTTGAGCATAATGGACACATGCTCTTGCATTTGTGCCAAGGAAGAAGGTTAGATTTATTCCTGCTCAAAGATCACAAAGGAGAAGGGTGGAGCAGCCAGGGTGTCAACTACAATAGAAGGGGGGAGGAGAAACACCCAAAGTAGCGGGGGAACAAGGAATAGTTTTAAAAGTGAAAACTACTTTAATGCATAGGATACATCATGCAAACTAAACAACTGGGGAGGGCAAAAATTGCAATAGCTGGAACAATGCTGTGATTCTAGATGACCAAGATGTTAGAGATGTAATACAGCACTATCCAATTTATAAAATGACACAATAGTAAACGAGTGCAGAGCAATATGAACAGTAATAATGCATATAAACATGGGGTATAACAAGAAGTCCAATAACAATGTAACAGTATCTACTCAATAATGTCCAGGAGGAGAAAGGTCCGAACAACCTGCACTCTCAATGGTCGAAAAAATACACGTCAACAACGTCGTAGAGTAAATTGCATAGGTGTAGAACAAGGTTCTTGAGCAATGTCCAAAAATAATCCGACAAACAGCGGGGAAGCTCTAGAATTCAGTTGTTTATCATGCATGCGAACACCATACTATACGAGATGAAAAAGCAGAATTGCAAAGTTGATATCCGTCCGGTTGAAATGGGATATTTCGGGGTCTTTCTCAAGATTCTGCAAATATCAAAGTGTCAAAAATAATACCCGCGGGACTAATCACGACAATAACAATATCATAGCAATATAATAACACAGTGTAAATTGCTAAATGTAAATCAAGTAAATACCTTAGAATATATTGAAAATCGCGCTCATTGTAACCTCATAAGGAATTCCTGTCAGGTTGGAGCGTTGTAAGCAAAAAGTGTTCGCGGATTATAAGGGTGTTAGTGGAACACATGTGAGCAATGAGGAGAAAATAGTCAGAAGGTTTAAAGAGACAATATCACTAATTACGCTATTAACAGAAAAAGTCTGCAAGAATAAAGATTTATAAATATGATGAAAGATCTAAATCTGTATTTAATCCCAAAGGCACCAGAGTGGAGAAGCGATGAATAAAAAATGCTTCTCTTTGAAGGAGAAACCGCTCCATGTCGGTAATCTGATGTTTCTGTGGTGTAAAAGTATCCAACACAACTACCTTCATACTGTCACATGGGTGTTTTTTATCCAAATAATGGGCGACAAGAGGTGCTGTAAGGATATTATTCCTAATCCTAGACTGATGTTTGTTTAGCCTAACCTTCAGGGGCTGTCTGGATTACCCTATATAAGCCATGTTGCAGGTACAGATGATCATGTACACGACATCCCGAGAATTGCAATTAGAGAACTTGGAAAGGTGCAATTCAAATTTACTACTGGGGATAGATATCCTGTCAGTACGTAACATGTTGGGGCAAAATTTGCAGTGACCGCATGAATAGTGCCCTGTGGGAGTGGTGAAGTGTCTTGAAGATCTTGGAAGACAATCCATCCTAGTAACATAGCCGGCAATAGTTTTTGTCCTGCGGAAACCTATGGTAGATTTGTCGGAGAGACCGGGGATCGAATCTAGTACATGCCAATGTTTCATTATGATCTTTTTAATATGTGGTGCCATGGGTGTGTAATCAGGGACCAAAAAATGTTAGATGATACAGCTCTGTTCTTACGTTGAAATAATGTATGTCTAGGACATGATTCGACTTTTTTATAGGCACTATGGATAATGTGGTCTGGGTAGCCTCGTACTTTCAATGTGTTACTGATCTTGTGAGCTGCTGTATTGAAATCTATTTCGAGAGTCGAATTCTGCTTGGCCCTTAAAAAAAGACTGTACGGAATGTTAGCTTTTAATGTATGTGAGTGAAATGATTGAAACTGTAAATATGATTGCGTGTCTGTAGGCTTATGGTAAAGTTTCATGTGTAAAGTATGATTAGAAATGAATACGTTCAAGTCGAGAAAAGGCAGACTGGTGGAATCCATACTATGAGTGAAGGAAAGATTGTTGTGTAAAGAATTGATCCAGTTCAAAAAATCGGGTATGACTGCGGCATTTTTGAAGACAAAAAATAAATCATCAATGTAACGTTTATATATGATAATGTCTGTAAAAAAATGATTAACTACCGGATCTAAAATGAATTATGGATACTTAAGGACAACCTCAGGGTTGGAGAGATAGGCAGGATATCTCTCAATGCCATTTCCAGAGAATCCTAAGCAGGTGAAGGCATCTGCTTGGGAATAATACCCTGACGCAAATGGTGAGCCACTGTGTGAGACAGAATGCTGGACTGGATGGGCTGTAGCCTGTTCCAGCAAGGCTGTTCTTATGTTCTTATATAATGGCCAGCCCATTACTTTTGTGTTCATAATTGCTATGACTAATTCATCACCTGATGGTTTGCCATTTAGTAATTCCATATGTAATTGTGTGTGTGCTATGTGTCATCAAGCAGGAATTGACTTAAAGTGACTCTAGTAGGGATGTCAAGGTAAGTGAGATGTATGTGGAGTGGCTTTACCACTTCTCCCCCACCCCACCCCCTATGGGTTTCCATGGTTGAGCGGGGATTTGAACTCCAGTCTCCTAGGTTCTAATCTATTTCTCTATCCACTGTACCACACTGGTTATCTATAATCAGCTGTTTTCAGATCCTAACCAACTTGGTAGAATTGCTAGAGCTTGTGCTTCACTGGCAGAGATATCAAGAGCTGAGAATCATCTTTGTACCATGATGAGGTAGGACATTATGAAATTACCATATATACTCGAGTCAATCACCTCTAGGGCCCCAGAACTGTGCCGGATTGAGATATGCCAACAATTTAATTAATTTTACCATATTTTCATGTATTTTGATTATAAAAACTCGCTAGCAGCTGCTGGATTTCCCACCCTTGGCTTATACTTGGGTCAATCTATTCTCCTGGGTTTTCAGGTCAAAATTAGGTACCTCGGCTTATGTTCGGGTCAGCTTATTCTTGAGCATAATGGACACATGCTCTTGCATTTGTGCCAAGGAAGAAGGTTAGATTTATTCCTGCTCAAAGATCACAAAGTGCAAGGTTTGTGTGGTTATTTATTTGTTTATTTACATACACACATGCTTGCCTTTCTGAGTATATTTAAAATTCTCCATCAATGAATTGTCAGGTCTGGGAAACATTAATATCTAATTCACTGCAGGAAGAATGTTTGTAAAGGTTTCTCTAAATAAAGTACAGTAGTTTAAAGATATTTAAATATATCAAGGGAAGATGCCTGACACAGTGCCACAGGTAAGCTGTTCCATAATGTAGGTGCTTCAATCAAAGAGACTTTTCCTAGTTGAACTCTGCATGTGCTCTTAAGCAGAGCTGCTGCTGAGGACAGCCAAACAAAGGAAGTGAGCACTGGTAAGTTTTGGGGTTGGAGTAGAGCTGCTTTAGAGGCCTCCACTAATTTAAATTGATAATTTAAACTGCTGAGAGCCACCTCTGTTCAAACAGAGGAAGCAGTTAGAAGCTTCCAGAAGCAGGGGGGCAGAGCCACACTAGGCCCTTCCCTGAACTGTGACTCATAGGGGCGGAGCCACACTAGCCTTTAAAAGCTCTGAGCTCTTTCAGGGTCAGCACTTTTGACTCTGCATGTGCTCTTAAGCAGAGCTGCTGCTGAGGAGAGCCAAACAAAGGAAGTGAGCACTGGTAAGTTTTGCAGTTGGAGTAGAGCTGCTTTAGAGGCCTCCACTAATTTAAATTGATAATTTAAACTGCTGAGAGCCACCTCTGTTCAAACAGAGGAAGCAGTTAGAAGCTTCCAGAAGCAGGGGGGCAGAACCACACCAGGCCCTTCCCTGAACTGTGCCTCATAGGGATGGAGCCACACTAGCCTTTAAAAGCTCTGAGCTCTTTCAGGGTCAGCCCTTTTGACTCTGCATGTGCTCTTAAGAGGAGCTGCTGCTGAGGAGAGCCAAACAAAGGAAGTGAGCACTGGTAAGTTTTGCAGTTGGAGTAGAGCTGCTCTAGAGACCCGCGTGCCTAATGGCACGCGAGATTACAAAATAGTAACAAAGGAAGAATATAGTCTTACTAGGTAGAAAGGTAGTAAACATGTACATTTTTTATGCCCAGAATACTGCACTTGTTAAAATGGATTCTGAGGGAACAGCTGTAGTTACCTGCAATACTTGTGCCATGTTTGTGTTCTTGCCAAAGCATATGGAGAACTACACTTGCAGCAAGTGCAAGCTGGTTGCACTACTAGAAGAGAAGGTCCAGCAGCTAGAGGTCCGCATATCTAACCATCAACAAATTAAGGAGCTTGAGCTGTTCTTGGATAGAGCGGAGCAGACTATGCTGGACAAAGAAGAGACAGGGCACAGTACTGAGGGAGAAGGCCCTTCACTAACTCAGAAGGGAGATGTTTGGAGAAATGTGACTCAAAGGAGGAGGAGAGTAGGGGATCACTCTGAGAGTCTGAAATTACAGAATAAATTTGAGGCTCTTTCCCTCATCACACCTGATGAGGAACACACAGAGGAACAACTAGTTCCACCTGATGATCTCTCCTTCATCACACTTGATGAGATCCAGGAGGATAAACAACAGGAACAAACTGAGGTTCTCTCCCTTAATATGGTTGATGAGGTGCATGTAGATAAACAGATTGCAGGAGAGAGGCTCCTTGTACTAGGTGATTCAATAATTAGAAATACAGAGAAATGGATTTGTGATGCACATGATAACTGTATGGTGACTTGCCTGCCAGGTGCAAAAGTTGCAGACATCACAAGAAATCTAGATAGATTGTTAGAGAGAACTGGGAACGAGCCAGTGGTCATGGTACACGTTGGTACCAATGATATTGGGAAGGCCAAGCGGTCTGTCCTGGAAGCCAAATTTAGGTTGTTAGGAAGAAGATTGAAGTCCTGGACTTCCAAGGTAGCATTTTCAGAAGTGCTGCCTGCCCCTCGCGCAGGACCTACCAGGCAGGCAGAGCTCAGAAGACTCAATGCGTGGATGAGGCGGTGGTGTCGAGAGGAGGGCTTCAGATTTATCAGGAACTGGAGAACATTTTGGGACAAGCCAAATCTGTTCAGGAGGGATGGGTTGCATTTGAACCATGATGGGACCAGATTGCTGGCACTCAACATCAAAAAGGCTGCAGAGCTGCTTTTAAACTGATAATTGGGGGAAAGCCGACAGGAGCTGGGCAGCATCCGGTTCGGGAAAGTGTGTACTTGAGTAGTGAGGAGGATGCAAAAATTACTGAGCAGAGCGAGGAGCTAGTCACCAGCACTCTAGCAGAAGGATGCAAGAGGCAGTCTAACAATGCAACTGGACTCAAAAGACTGTATCAGGAAAGCATATATAAATGCTTGTATACAAATGCTAGAAGCCTCCGGAACAAAATAGGGGAGCTGGAATACTTAGCAATAGATAAGAATATTGATATTATTGGTATCACTGAAACCTGGTGGATGGATGATAACCAATGGGATACAGTTATCCCAGGCTACAAACTGTACAGGAAGGATAGGAAGGGGCAAATGGGAGGTGGTGTGGCCTTGTATGTCAAAGAAGTGATAAAATCGTATGAATTGGAATATCTAGGTGATTTGGAGTCACCATTAGAAATTCTGTGGGTAAGAGTACCAGGCCACAAGGATGGTCTAACAGTAGGTATATACTATCTGCCTCCGACCCAAACTCTTGAGGGAGACTGGCAGTTGGAGAATGTTGTAAAGGAGGCATCCAAGAAGGGAAGCCTGGTTATAATTGGGGACTTCAATTACCCTCACATAGACTGGGTGAACTGATTTGCAATTTCTTCTTTATAGTTTCCTCAGCTGGTGAAGAAGAAGAAAAAACCTTATTCTATTTTTGCCTTCATTGAACTGAACTTCCTCATTTGCTAGAAAGCACATGGTGGTATTCACTTCAGCTTAATTCAGAAGCTGGTGGTGTTGGAAAGGGGTGAAGAGACCAGAGCTCTTTCCAGTCGTCTTGGGAATTGTGTTTCAAATCTCGTGGTTGTTATGGCATACTTGAAGATGTGGGTGGGGTTACTGAACGTTCTCATAATGTTTTCGAACCAGGGAATGGCTTGGGACGGCCTGGAAATAGAGGATCACCCATTCATTACAGTATGGAATGCTCCAAGTAAGGAATGTCAGGAGAAATACAATGTATCTCTTGATTTGGGAGTTTTTGATATAGTCCTCAACCAGAATGAATCTTTCATAGGGAGAAATATCACTCTATTTTACAGCAACAGTTTAGGATATTATCCATACTACACTGAGAATGGGACTCCAGTCAACGGGGGACTCCCCCAAAATGCCAGTCTAGAAGATCATCTCTGGAAGGCTCAGCAGGACATTAAAGAAGCCATTCCAGAAGCAGACTTCAAAGGACTGGCTATTGTGGACTGGGAGAAATGGCGTCCCTTGTGGGTTCGGAACTGGGATTCCATGCAGATCTACCAGATCAAATCGCTAGACCTGGTTAAGGAGCAGCACCCTGACTGGCCTAATAATAAAGTGGTCTACGAAGCCCAGTTAGAGTTTGAGCAAAATGCTCGGGCTTTTATGCAGCAGACTTTGATCCTGGGAGAAGCCCTGAGACCTGGAGGTTTCTGGGGCTTCTATGGCTTTCCTGGCTGCTATAACTATGATTACAAAGGTGCTAATTATACTGGAGAATGTCCAGAGATTACAAAGGAAAGAAATGACCAATTGCACTGGCTCTGGAACCAAAGCCAAGCTCTTTATCCCAGCATTTATCTCCCGAAAGAACTTAGGTATCTCAACAATACCCTCAAGTTTGTCTATCATCGGGTCCAAGAAGCATTCAGGGCAGTGAACCAGACACAAAATGGCAGAATCCCAGTCTTGCCTTATGCTTCAATTATATATGAATTTACCCAGGATTTCCTCTCACAGGTAAGCTTCCTCACATAGCATTTGGTGAGTATTTTTCCAGTGTGTAGTTGACAGAAAATTATGAGCTGGAAGAAGTCACCGATAAAATCTAACACAGAGACCTTAAATTTTCATAAAGGAAATTTCCCATAGTTGAGGAAACTAGTAAAAAAGAAGCTGAAAGGGAAAATTGAGAGAGTCCAAACACTCCAAGAGGCATGGAGGCTGTTTACAAAAACAATAACAGAGGCCCAATTGGAATGCATACCCAAAAGGAAAAAGGGCACTGCCAGGTCCAAGAGGACTCCAATGTGGCTTACAGGAGCTGTTCGGGAAGTGATCAAGAGCAAGAAAAGCTCATTTAGAAGATGGAAGGCTTGTCCGAATGAGGACAGCAGGCAGAAACATAAATTCTGGCAGAACAAATGCAAGGCAACAATCAGGAAAGCAAAGCAAGACTTTGAGGAGCGTATAGCTAAAAATACTCAGAGAAATAACAAAGACTTCTTTAAGTACATTAGAAGTAAGAACCCAACTAGGAAGGCCATTGGACCATTAGATGACAATGGAAGGCAAGGGGTTATTAAAGAGGAAACAGAGATTGCAGAGAGACTCAATGAATTCTTTGCTTCAGTATTCACTGAAGAAGACAGAGACCACATGCCCAAAACAGAGCCTATCTTCGTAGGGAGGGAAACCGAAGAATTAAGCCAGATAGAAATAACCAGGGAGGAGGTCCTTGCATGTCTTGTTAAACTAAACACTAACAAATCACCAGGACCAGATGGCATCCATCCACGAGTTCTCAGGGAACTTAAAGATGAAATTGCTGATATCCTAGCCAAAATATATAATATTTCCCTCAAATCAGGCTTTGTGCTTGATGACTGGAAGGTAGCGAATGTAACACCAATTTTCAAAAAAGGATCCAGGGGTGATCCAGGAAATTACCGACCTGTCAGTTTGACATGTGTCCCAGGTAAAGTGATGGAAACCATCCTAAAAGATAGAATTAATAGGCACATAGAAGAGAAGGCGCTGCTAAAGGAGAGCCAACATGGCTTTTGCAAGGGCAAATCATGCCTCACTAATCTGTTGGAATTTTTTGAGAGTGTCAACAAGCATGTGGATAAGGGGGATCCAGTTGACATTGTTTATCTGGACTTTCAGAAGGCTTTTGACAAGGTCCCACACCAAAGGCTCTTGAATAAACTTACCAGTCATGGAATAAAAGGACAGGTCTTGTCCTGGATCAGCAACTGGCTTAGGGACAGGAAACAGAGGGTAGCACTAAATGGACAAATCTCCAAGTGGAGGGAAGTAAAGAGTGGGGTCCCCCAAGGTTCAGTACTGGGACCCCTGCTTTTCAACCTCTTCATAAATGATCTAGAGGTAGGAGTAAAAAGCAAGGTAGCCAAATTTGCTGACGACACTAAATTATACAGGGTAGTGAAAACTGTGAGAGATAGTGAGGAGCTCCAGAGGGATCTCTCAACACTGGGCGAGTGGGCAAAACAGTGGCAAATGAGTTTCAACATTAGTAAGTGCAGAGTGATGCATGTTGGGGCAAAGAACCCCAATTACATTTATAAACTGATGGGGTCTGAACTCTCTGCGACAAACCAGGAAAGGGACCTTGGTGTCCTGGTGGACAACTCAATGAAGGTGTCAACCCAGTGTGCCTCAGCAGTGAAAAAAGCAAACTCAATGCTAGGGATCATTAGGAAGGGTATGGAAAATAAGTCAGCAAGTGTCATTTTGCCTCTTTATAAATCTATGGTGAGGCCCCATCTGGAATACTGTGTACAGTTCTGGTCGCCATACCTCCAGAAGGATATTATGGAGCTGGAAAAAGTGCAGAGGAGGGCAACCAGAATGATTAGGGGACTGGAACACCTTCCTTACCATCTGAGGCTGCAACGGTTGGGCCTCTTCACTCTTGAACGACAACGTCTAAGAGGTGACCTGATTGAAGTTTATAAAATCATGCACGGTGTGGACAAAGTAGATAAGGAAAAACTGTTTTCCCTATCGCATAACACTAGAACTAGGGGACACTCCATGAAACTTTTGGGTACTAGTTCTCAAACAAATAAGAGAAAGTACTTTTTCACCCAGAGGATTACTGGTCTATGGAACTCCCTGCCAGAAGAAGTGGTGACAGCTGTCAGTCTTGACAGCTTTAAGAAAGGATTAGACAAGTTCATGGAGGACAAGAGTATCAATGGCTATAATTATGGATACTTAAGGACAACCTCCGGGTTGGAGAGATAGGCAGGATATCTCTCAATATCATTTCCAGGGAATCCTAAGAAGGTGAAGGCATCTGCTTGGGAATACCCTGAAGGAAATGGTGAGCCACTGTGTGAGACAGAATGCTGGACTGGATGGGCTGTGGCCTGTTCCAGCAAGGCTGTTCTTATGTTCTTATGTAACAACAAAGGTCTCTGGTGAAGGGAGGAGACAAAGGTTGATCAAAGATCTGTAGGGATCTGTAGTGGTTTGGCTAGGAACAAACAGTACAGAACACATGCATTGTGGAAAATCCAAGAAAGACTTTAGAGAGGAAATGTTGCTTTGGATAAAAGAGGAAAAGGAATATCACAGGAGAAATGGGGGAAATTTATTTAGTTAAAAAGAATATGGGAAAATGTGGAAAGACAGAAGCAGAGGGAAAGGATATTTTATTATTGCATACTAATATGTATGAATGCATAAACAATCAAGATGGAGGGAGTGGAATAAAAAATCCAGAGACAGGCCGTAGAGGAAAGGATTAGTTATTTTGGCCAGTATTCTGCTCAGTGTTTACCGTATGTCCATGTGGAGCACCAACTCCCAGAAGCACATGATCAACACTCAATCCTGCATCAGCTTTCACAGTTGAACAGTGAGTAGGATGAAGCCTACAGGCTGGTAACAGAGCCAGTAATTAAATTGACAGGTGAAAGTGGTATAAATCCCAGGAACATTGGAGAAATATCTTAGCAGAAGTTTTCAGAGCTGATTGGAAAAGAGACTGGTGAACAACAGATTGTGTAGCCCTCAAGGCTGGAATTGTGCAAGAGATGGAGAGAAGGACAGATTTGGTAGTTTCTGAACAAATTAGAAAGGAAGAAACTTAGTTATATCTTATTAGCAGTTACTTAATAATGTCAGGTATTATTGAAATACAAGTCCCATCATGCCAGTTAGAACTAATGGTTATTGGAGCCTAATTACATCTGGCATGCTAGTGGTCCCCCCATCCTTTTGTCACAGTGATACTTTGAGAGAAAATCATAAGTTTTGTAAGATGTATGTGACTAAAGGCTAATTCAAAAAATAGCTATGTGATGGGTATGTGTATAAGCTCATTTTACTTCTATTTTTCCAAATAATGGTACCTCTGTGTTCATTAAGACAATAAGGTACAAATTCTTAATTGGACGTCTAATATCTTGAAAAAAATATTATGCTGGCTTCTGAGAAATCTGATTCTTAATATGCAATCCGCACTACAGCCAATATTCTCAAAGAACTGCTGTTCCTACCCATGGTAGAGATTCTGGGTGCTCTCATCTCTTTTGTTTCTACTTGCCCTTCAGGAGGACCTGGTCTACACCATTGGTGAGAGTGCTTCTCAAGGTGCCGCTGGCGTGATCTTGTGGGGCAGTAAAAGTTACAGTGACTCACAGGTGAGTAAAATGTCCAGTAGAACAGCAGGGCTGGCAGTAGAGTGTCCCTGTGGTTTAATGGAGTGTTAAGAAATGGACTTTCCCCACACAGAGCGGAAGTTCCATCCTGCTTTGCCCTGTTTTGCCACTAGTAGTCATGAACTCGTGCTGGGCTTACTGAAATCAACACCCAAACTGCAGTTTTAAAATTAGTTTCTCCACTCTAGAGCCTTTTCTTTCCTAAGAAAATCCTGCAACCCTTTAAAAAATGTAGCTTCATGCCCTGGAGCAAAGAGAGAAAAGAAATAAACCATGCCTTTAAGGAAGACAAAAAAAAAAGCCATGAGAAGTCTTGGCACAATTGGCTAAGACGCTGCCAGGGAGGTGGAAGGTCAGCAGTTCGATTCCAGAGTACTGCAGGATGGAATGAGCTCCCGTCTTTGTCCCAGCTCCTGCCATCCTAGCAGTTTGAAAGCAAGAAATTGCAAGTAGATAAATAGGGACCACTTTGGTAGGAAGGTAAACAGCATTCCGTGCTCTCCGGTGTCTAATCATGCCTGCCACATGACCATGGAAACGTCTGCAGAAGCAGACAACGCTGGCTCTTCGGCTTTGAAACAGAGATGAGCACTGCACCCTAGAGTCGGATATGACTGGCTTTCGAGCAAGGGAAACCTTTACCTTTTTAGTGAGACAAACCCAATGTTGTGCCAGTGAAAAGAAAAATCCTGATATTAGTACATGATCAGCTACCTTGCAGAGAATAAATGTCTCATCTGGAAGAGCAAATATTTCACGTTGAAATCTTAACTCAACACCAGAGTGCTCGGTTCATAAATTATTCATTAAAAGGTACATTTTAATTATATTTATATTAATTTATTATGTCATCTTGAGTTCCCTTTGGGAAGCTGTAGTTAGCTGTTTAAAATCTAGTTTCTATTGAAGGAGACAATACTTGGAAGCCAGTAGTCTCTTTGCAAAATGTCACCAACCCAAGCATGGAATTAGCAAATGCTTAGCCTGCCTCATATAAGAAGTTGGGTGGTGGTGGGGAGGATTGCAATGATGCATGGTTGTCGTAGGTTATTATGGGATTTCCTCCATCCAGCCAAGCTAACCTTTTTTCTGGAATTACATTTTGCATCTCTCAGGAAGCCTGCCTCAAAGTGAAGAATTACGTGGACACTCTGCTGGGTCCGTATGTTGTCAATGTGACCAGCAGCGCCAAGCTGTGTAGCCGGGTCGTGTGCTCCGAGAACGGCCGCTGCGTGCGGCAAGCCCACCATGCAGAAGCCTTCCTGCATCTCAGCCCTGACAGCTTCAACATTAGGAAGCATCCTTGGGGGAAACAGTTCATTGTGAAGGGGGAGATGACAAAAGAGGAGCTGGTCAAAATGACGGAGGCATTCAAGTGCCGCTGTTACAGTGGCTGGGAAGGTTCACAGTGCGAGAAGAAGTTGACCCCAAATGAGTGATGCTTATGCCAGGCTAAGGGCAGAGAACTGTTTTGGTGCTGGGGGCCACATTGCACACATGTAATGACTGCAGGAGGTAGGATGATGCCAGGGAGCCAGGACACCCCTCTCAGGCTTCTTCACTCATCTGGCATCTGCTGTTGCTTCTCCCTCACACACACCTCCACGTTCTCTGTGCAGAGGGAGGCGTGGAGTTACGTGCTTCTTTGAATATCAAGAAAGACCCATTGTACACTATTTGCCTGCTCATCTGCAAAAGCTAGCAGAAAATGAGTTGAATGTGGCTGGGGAAGTTAGGGGAGGTGGATCCTATAACTCATACCAGGGGTGGGGAACCTGCGGCCTTGAGGGGAGCCTGAGCTTCTGGGAATTGAAGTCTAAATACACCTTGAGGCTCAAAGATGAGAAACCCTGGTCTAGAGGAAACAGGCTAGTCTTCCAGGTGTTCTGGAACTTCAATTCCCAGAACCCCAGGCTTCCCTCAAGCCCACAGATTCGCCAACACTGTCCTATACCCTCTCTTAACCAAACTGGAATCATCTGCAGACTAGAAGTTCCCCTTCTGTCCACTGGGCCTTATTGTAGAGGAGGGCAAAGCATGTGTCTTCAGATATTGTTAGACTGCAACTCCTCTCATCATGAACAGTAAGCTGTGAGGAATCATGAGAGTTGTTGCAGCCCAGCAACAGCCAAAGAACCACAACCACAAGGTGCCAAACCATGACTGATAGTGCACATGTGATCCGTTACTACCTGTGTGCACATGCACACTTACAGGTAATGTGCAGGAAAAGCTCAGTCCTGCAGAGTGTACTATATTTGTTTTGATACATACATTCTTGGCTGCTTTTGCAAACGTTTTCAGACTACAGTATAGCCTCTTTAATCCCTTTCTACTAGAAATGAGAACTAAGGCTGATGGGGGTTGTAACCAATAACATCTGAAGGACCACCATTGCCCCAAACCTCAGCTCTAGGCTTTGTGTTTCAAGCAGGAATCTTAAGTCTATTTTCAAACTTCAGTAGTAGTTGACATGTCCTTTAGCTCTCTTTTTATGGAAGATGTATAAAGTGAAACTGGTGTGAAAGCACATAATTTTAGATGTCTCATGGAGTGTTCTTCCTTGATTGGCTTCAGGAGAAGTAAGGGGTGGAAGTGTCATGTACTGTACCCTGCAATATTTGTTATTATAACAAAGAGCCAGTATGATTCTGGCCTTTGTGCTTAAAAACCCTCCCTCCTGGGCAGACCTGATGAAGAGATTGCTGCTCCTTGCTGCTAATAAAGAAACTCAAAAGCTCCAGGGATCCCGACCTGTGTTTCTTGGTTGCTGTTGTACAATGTAGATAAATGCACCATATTTGGTAAAGCTAGAAGTGAGTTTTAGGCTTTAGGTTTGCAAGATGAAGTGTGTTCTTTTTACATTATTAAAAACCTGGCATCTCTTGTTGGTGCCACTAGTAATAAATATTGTATGGTACCTTTAACATATTCAATACATTACTAAATTGTGTCAAATAGAATTTATGTCTCCCACCCAACCACCATGCCAGAAAGCAAAAACAGGATTATCATCACATAGTCCATTGGTTACAGACATCCTGGTAGTTTCTGATATTTTGGGGCTCGGGCAATGAACTATCACTGGCTCTGCTTCAGTTGCTTTCCCAATTTCATACCCATACACTTCATAATAATAACACAGCTCCAGTTCACTAAAGTTTAAGTAGATTTACCTTTTGCTTGTATACACATTGGACACTGTACTGGTGCACCTATACTACATCAGATTGATGGTGTGCACCCATGCTTTAGACCTCCTTTTCTTGTTTTAAGTCCTTTGCCCATCCACAATGAGAATTTGTTCAACTTTCCTTGCACCCACAAAGCTGGTACTGCATGTTGGCATCCATGAGATGCACATCTGAAACTAATGTCAACAGAAGCAAAGTGGGATTTAAAAAATCTTGCTTTCCAGGTTGTTTTTTTAATATCACTGTAAGATGGTAGTGTATTTTTATTCTGGTTTACTCTAATTTGCTAATGTAGGCCTCAGTGCCATCTTGTTGCACGCTGACCTATTTGGGAGTCATTTGTTGACAATTTCCTGCTGTGTTTCAGTCTCCATCTCTTCTTATCCCTCCTGTTTAGTTTTCTTAGTATATCAGCTGTTCTTGGCTTTTGCTTTAAAAAAAGGTATCACTTTTGCATCCAAAGTGAAATACAATTTTAAAAAAAACATTGTCGTGAAAAACTGAAGATTTGAGAAAGCGAATGGATAAAAAAAGGGGTGGGAAGAAATGGCAGTGAGGAAAGGCAAAAGAGGATAGCAATCTGTTGGGTGTGAGATGTTTTGGGTATGAATGGGTAGGCAATGAATACCTGGTAAGGTGTTGTGGATGGAGTAATGGACTAGGAACTCAGGAGTCTTGGGTTTGAATCACTGCACAACCATGGAAGCTCACTGCTAAAACAACTGAAGTATCTCACTGTTGCTGAATAATGACAAAGCACTAGTGTTTTGGGTAGTTGAGATTTTTAAAAAAATACTTGCACCAAACAGTAAAAGAGAAAGGCTTTATTTTCACATATGCATATGGGGTCTCCATCTTGTAGCAGAAACAAACCCTTCTTATAGAGAAGGTATGGACAGACATCCCGATATACAAAATTCACAATAGTGCAGACCTGGTCTTGTCTTTTGCATACCAACTCAGTTCTTTTACTTGCTTCCTGGCAGTACACAAAAGCATCTAGAAGGAATGAGGGGCAGCCTTTTTACCCTTAGTTTACTTAAAGTTCAAAATGACTTCTCTTTGGCTATATCACCTTGAAGGGGTTGCTATAATTTGGTTCTGACTTTGATGGCATTTCTTTTGCCATATCCGATTCTGAATATTGGCAATCAACATGGCAATCAGCCATGAAGATTGTCATGGGAACAGTATAATGCAGTGGCCTTCAATTTGCCTTCTGCATTGCAGCATGACACATGTACCACTGATCCAGTTCTGCTAATCACTTTCTGGTCTTGAGCATGCAAAGTCATCATCAGCCCCAGGACAGTATTTATGGCACATATAACAAAATAGGAAGTTAGTACTGAGATGGCCTAAATATCCAACAGCAAATTATTTTTACTTCATGTGGCTGCTGTACCAGGATTATCTAATCAAATCTGCAAGAAAAAAATACAGTAAAACCTTGCATAAAGAGCGCCTCGCTTAGAGACTAATTCACTTAAAGAGCAGAATTTTCTCTGAATGGTCGCCTCGCTTACAGTAACAAACCAACCAAAAACTCGCTTGACAACTAAATCGGGGTTTGCAGTCCCATCCGCCAGAAGTCACAATTGGTCACTTACAATGGTGTTTCGCTTAAAGAGCAATCCCGTGGAACACATTATGCTCTTTAAACAAGGTACCATTGTACCAGGGAAAAAACCCAAGAAGAAACAGAGACCAAAGAGCACATTGTGGAATAACCTTTTTTATGCAGGAAGGAATCGTGGTGTGTGATCTCTCCCCACCCCCCAGTTATGAATTGGACAGGGGGCCATGACCATTTTGAAATGTCATTTTCTTCCCCTTTCTATGCAACCTATGGGAGGAAGGTCAGCCCATGTTTGAAATGGACCTAGGAGGGAAAAATATATTCTAGTGCCGTATCAGATTTCAAATATTGGCTATCTATTAACATGGTGATCAGCCATGAAGATTGTCCTGGGAACAATATAATAATGCAATGGCCTTTTATCTGCCTTCCGCATTGCAGCATGACACCCATACCACTGATCCAGTTCCACAAGTCACTTTCTGGTCCTGAGCCCTTTTGGCACGCTAAGTCCTCATCAGCCCCAGGCCAGTATTGATGAAGCTTCTGCCCTCCATCAAGATGGATTCAAGTGGGATTTAATCCACTTGGGGACTTTAATGTATGGGACCAAAGACAACAGAACAGCCGAAGGGTTGGCTTAACACAGGTTTATTGCATGATGATCCGTGGAACATGAGGTAATGGCGGTGATACATCTCAATATATACAGTAGCATTGTACATTTGAACCTTGCAGCACGGTAGCTCATTGGTCGCTACTGGCGTGGCCTCGCCCAGGCACGCCTCTCTTCAGTAGTTCTTTCTCCTCCTGATAATGCGGGGAAGGTTTTCCCGCGGCTGTCCGTGATTGAGCAATGTGAACCATGTGAGACTGAACGCTCGCAGCTGCCCTCTATGGGCTGCTTGCTCGCGTTCCTTTACAGCTGAGATACATTGTATTTGGAGTGGTTACATTCTTATCTTAACAGTACAATGAACATGCATACATAACATCCCTCCCCCCTAGGATGGGACGAAGTCCCGCAACCATTGTGGCTTGCCGCACGTGCGCTTGGGGCGTGCTTGCGCCTGACCTAGTACAGGAGAGCCTGTGATCCCTGGCTCCGTGGGTGCTTGTCCTGTAACGGAAAATGGGGATTCATTAGTGGCTCTGTGGGGCGTCCGTGCCTGCCTTGCGCTGGGGGATGGGAATGGAATGAACAGCTGGGAAGTGAACCCCTGCCTGTTGCCTGCGGACCCTGGGGACCCCCCCATTACGAATCTGGGGACCGATGAGGATGCCCTTGTGGTCTCGCTACCTCCTGCTATTCGTTCGGGGGATCTTGAGACTGTGACAGGCGGACTCGCACTCGCCTCCTGTCTTGGGGGTGTTGGTCTCCGGAGGGCTGGCGCTATGTTACACTCTAACTCGCAGGGGTTGGGACTGGAAGTACCAGGGGCTGAACTGAAACCCCTCTTTTCGCTAGGACGGGTGGGGGACCACTCCGCTAACTCCCCCTGGTACGGAAAATCAACATCTAATTCGCTTGGGGGATTTGAGTCTTGGGGACAATTCCTCGAGATATGTATGAGTTCGGGGCCCTTTCCTTCTGCCGAGAACTCCCGCATGATATCTGCAAGGACAGATTCCCTTTCCTCCCCCCTTGGTGGGGACCCATGGCCCCCTTTCCCTCCCCCTTGGGCTAAACGGGTGGGGGAGTACCCTATCGCTGAGTCGTGGTTTCCTCCGTTCGCGTCCTCCTCTCCGGGGACTCTGCGCCTGAGCTGGTCCGCGTGCCGCCTCCACAGGAGGCCTGTATTGGTCTCCACGCGGTAAGAAACGGGGCCGGTTTGTTCTATTACAATGCCCGGCACCCATGCTGGTCCCCCGCTGGCGTAGTTCCTGCAATGCACAGGGGCGCCTACGCTGAAACTCTTTGTGGGCTCCATTCCTACGTTCCGCCCTTTGTCCTCTACCCTCGTGGGGTCTAGTTTGGAGATTACCGTGGCCAGCTTCCTGCGCATTAACAACTCCGCGGGGGAGTACCCTGACGCTAGTGGGGTGACCCTGTACCCTAGCAGGAATTGGCACACTTGTAAGTCAAGATCTCCGGGGCCCATGCGCCGCAGCGCGTCCTTTGTGGTGCGCACGAGGCGCTCTACTTGGCCGTTGGTGGCCGGGTGGAACGGGGCGGAGGTGATGTGCCGAATGGCGTTGAGATCCATGAATGCCCTGAACTCGGCGGACGTGAAACAGCTAGCGTTATCGCTGATGAGGGTGTCGGGTAAACCGAATGTGGAAAAGACCCTCCGTAACTGTTTAATTGTTGTGGAGGAGGAGGTGCTCGAGACTGGGATGACCTCCAACCACTTGGAGAACGCATCCACCACAAGGAGGAAAAGCGTTCCCCTGAACGGGCCAGCAAAGTCTACGTGTACCCGGGACCAGGGCCCCCTTGCTGCGTCCCACTCCCTATGTGGCAAACGAGCCTCTTCCGGCCTGGAGCTTTGGCACGCTTCGCAAGTGCCGACCATGTGCTCAATGTCGGCGCCTAGCTGGGGCCACCAAAAGTAACTGTGGGCTAGTGCCTTAGAGCGGACGGTCCCCGGGTGGCTGACGTGCAGCAGTTTAAGCACCCTCGGCCGGAGGGACGTGGGGATCACTACCCGCTGCCCCCACAAAAGGCAACCCCTCTCTAGGGACAACTCTAATTTTTTCTTGAAAAATGTGTCGAATTCCGCTGCTGGGGAAGACACGGGCCACCCTTTCTGCACCCAGGAGCAAACTGTCGCTAACGTTTTGTCCTTGCCGGTCGCTTTGGCGATGTCGGCCGGTACTACTGGGGGGGAGTCTAGGACCTCTATCATTAAGACCTGGTGGTCCCTCTCTTCCTCGCCCACGTGGCAGCAATCCCGGGGAATGGGGGACCTCGACAGGGCATCCGCGTGGCTGATCTCCTTCCCGGGCCGGTACACCAACGCGTGCTGATACGCGTTGAGAAAAATGGCCCACCTGAGCATTCTCGGGGACAGGATTTGTGGCGTGGGCTTATCTGCGGTGAAAATGCCTAGCAAGGGCTTATGGTCGGTCACTATGGTGAAGGGGCGGCCGTACACGAAATCATGAAATTTCTTGGTGCCCGCAATTATCGCTAGTGCTTCCCTGTCCATCTGGGCGTAGTTTCTCTCCGCTTGGGACAAGGACCTAGAGTAGAACGCTATCGGGGCCTCCCTCCCGTTTTCCAGCACGTGGCATAACACTGCCCCCACCCCCACCGGGGATGCATCGTATATCAGGACCACCGGGCGTTTGGGATTGAAGTGGGTCAGTACGGCATCGGATGCCAGGAGTCGTTTCAGGTCATTGAAAGCCTTCTCGTGGTCGTCGCCCCACTTCCATGCCTCGTCCTTTTTTAACAATTTGTGTAGCGGTTCCGCCACGGCTGCCTTCCGAGGAAGGAAGGAGTGGTAGAAGTTGAGCAGTCCGAGGAACGACTGCAGCTCGGGCTTGGAGGTGGGGCGAGGGGCCTTCTTGATGGCGGCCACCTTGGATTGGGACGGCCTTATTCCCTCGGGCGTTACACGGAACCCCAGGAATTCAACTTCAGTTGCGAAGAAAACGCATTTGTCTTTCCGCAACCGCAACCCCGCCTTTTCGAATATTGCTAGGACCTTTCCCAACCTTTTTGCCAATTCGGCCCGGCTCCCCCCTGTTATCAATACGTCATCAAAGTAGGGTAACACCCCCTCTAACCCCTTCAGGAGGCGTTCCACGAGTGACTGGAAGATCCCGGGCGCCGAATTGGAGGCGCGTTACCTGGAACGCCCCTTTGTGGGTGACTATGGTCTGCGCAGCAGCTGCGGCGGGGGTCACTGGGAGTTGCTGGTAGGCTTGGGCCAGGTCGAGTTTAGCGAAACACCTCCCCCCGTGTAACCTGGCCAACAAGTGGCTGACTACCGGCACCGGATACGCATTAGGGCGGATCGCCTTATTGATGGTGCACTTGTAATCAGCGCATATGCGGACCTCCCCGTTGGCCTTGAGTGCTGTTACAATTGGAGTTTCCCACTCCGCAGAATCAACAGGAACAAGAATCCCCTGGCCCACCAATTTGTCCAACTCCGCCTCTATCTTGTCCTTTAGTGCGAAAGGCACTCTGCGTGGTTTAAGTCTGATTGGACGTACTCCAGGGTCCAGGTCGAAAGTCACTGGGGAGCCCTTGAATTTCCCGAGTCCCCTTTGGAAAACCTCGGGGTGCGCGTCGCACACGCTCTGTATTGGATCAGTCCCGGCGGCGTGTACTCCCACGGCGTGCACCCCCCAATGAACAACCCCAGGGGCTGGAACCATTGAGTCCCGAGGAGGCTGCATTTACCTCCCTTGAGGACGACTAGGGGAAACTGGACCTGGAACTTCCCAACCCCCAACACCGGGATGCGGTTCCCTTGCACGTCCTTCAGCGTGGACCTCAACGCCTTGAGCTTGGGCCGCACGTGGGGGGCGATTTTCAGGAACTCTCCCTGGGAAATGATAGAGTATGAAGAACCCGAGTCCACCTCCATCCTAACAGGGGGCCCTTGTATTACTACCTCAACGAAGTATCGGGGGTGCTCCGTGGATACGCTGAAAACCGGAGCGTCGTCCTCGCTGTCGTCGGAGATGCGCCCTACTCCGTCCCGCTTCCTCGTGGTCCGGGTGCCGTCCTTGGGCCTCGTGGTGCGGTTCTGCCTCGCCGAGCGGTCCGGGGAACTCCTCTTGGCCTCGCGCCGTTTCCGGCAGACCTTGGCGATGTGCCCGCGCCGGCCGCAGTTGTGGCACTCGTCCTTGCGGAACGGGCATTTTGCGCGGGCGTGGGCGGCGCCGCAGCCGTCGCAGCGCCGGCCTTCCTTCTGGACCTTCCGGACGTCCTCGTCGTCGCCGCTCTCCGTGGACGAGTTCGAAACTCGCCGGGCCGTGCGCACCGAGCTCTCCGCCTTGGCGGTTTTCGGTCGCCAGTCCTGGAGCTCTTGCACCCCGGCCGTCATGGCTTCCGCGGCCTGTGCCGCGTCTAGGACTTGTTGCCACGTGGGGGGCGGCTCCTGTTTCATCAGCGCGCGCTGAGTCTCAGTGTCCCTCAGGCCGCAGAGCAGGCAGTCCCGGAGAGTGACTTCTGGGGTCTCCCACTTGCATGGGCCGGCGGCCAGCCGCAGGGCCGCGGCGAACTCGGCGACCGATTCCCCGGGCGCTTGGACTCGCCTCCAGAACGCGCTCCGAGCGGGGAACATCGCTATCGCGGGCCGGAGGTGGGCGCGCAGCACCGCCAGGAGCTCTTTGGCTTTGAAGTCGCTCACCCTCCTCGGCGCGATCAGGTCCACCAAGGTCCTCTTGGTCTCGTGTCCGAGCATGCGGACGAAGATGGCCCTCTTCTTGTCCTCATCTGAAACTTCGAGCTCCACCAGCGCTCCGTTGAAGTCTATCTCAAACAGCTCCAAGTCTCCCGGCTTCTTGACCTCGTAGCCGGCGCATGTCTTGGTCCCGTGGGCAGCCATTATCCCACCTTCGTCGCCAGTTTAATGTATGGGACCAAAGACAACAGAACAGCCGAAGGGTTGGCTTAACACAAGTTTATTGCATGATGATCCGGTGGAACATGAGGTAATGGCGGTGATACATCTCAATATATACAGTAGCATTGTACATTTGAACCTTGCAGCACGGTAGCTCATTGGTCGCTACTGGCGTGGCCTCGCCCAGGCATGCCTCTCTTCAGTAGTTCTTTCTCCTCCTGATAATGTGGGGAAGGTTTTCCTGCGGCTGTCCGTGATTGAGCAATGTGAACCATGTGAGACTGAACGCTCGCAGCTGCCCTCTATGGGCTGCTTGCTCGCGTTCCTTTACAGCTGAGATACATTGTATTTGGAGTGGTTACATTCTTATCTTAACAGTACAATGAACATGCATACATAACAGGGACTATCACCTTTCTCTGCCACTCAAGGCCATTAGTCTTCAGGATGGTCAGGTTAGTTAACTGCCACCTGACGATCAGCGTTGAGTCGCTGCCAGTGTGGTCTACTCTACTACCATAGCAGGATAACCTAGCAAGAATTGGAAGAGAGATGGGGAAAGAAAAAGCAAAATGCATTCTTTTTTTTCTTCAGGTGCCGTATCTGTTCAGGATATTCTATGCGAAATGTGCAGTTCTAACTCCATTTTACAAGGACAATTTTTTTGTTGATGCCTAGGATTTTAGAACTGATTTTAGCTATATTTGGGTTGCTGAATCCAAATATGAAATCAGTTTTTCTCTATCTGCTTTCCTTTTTTTAACGTGCAGTTCTATGTGAATTGTGCATTTCTAACTCCATTTTGTGCAGTTCTAAATCACATAAAAAAGGATTGGTTCCTGTATATCTGCCCTATTGTCATTCGATGAAAGAGACTGAGCAAAAAGCCTGGGCTTCATTTGTTGCAGTTGTCGGAAATTTTCTAGGCAAACGCAAAGCTGAACTGGTAAACGAGATGCTTAACAGTTTCAAATCCCTTGGGTGTAACATGAGTATTAAGGTGGATTATTTACACTGCCAGTTAGACCGTTTTCCTGAAAATTTAGGAGACACCAGTGAGGAACAAGGTGAAAGATTTCAGCAGGATATTAAAACTATGGAGGACCGCTACCAAGGAAGATGGGATACGCACATGATGGCAGATTACTGCTGGAGTTTAAAAGGGGACTGTTCCAAAATACATTCAAGAATGTCACGTAAAAGAAGCTTCTGAGGTGTTCAGTGACTAGTCGGTTTCATCAATGACTTTTTCCTCTATCTTTGTATATAATAATATTTGTATGTTGTTCAGTCGCACAGTTGATTCTGACCCTGTGAACCATTCCATTGTCCTCCAGGTTCCTCTGTTCTCCACCATCCCCCTCAGCCCTCCCAGTTCTGTGCCCATTGTGTCTACAATACCATCTAGCCATCTCATTTTTGGCCTCCCCCTTCTTCTTTTGCCCTCCACCTTTCCCAGCATCAAGGCCTTCTCAAGTGAATCCTCCCTTCTCATTTGATGTCCAAAGTACTTAAGCTTCATCTTTACTATTTAACCTTCTAATGAACAGTCTGGGTTGATTTCTTCTAAGATTGACCTATTTGTTCTCCTCACTGTCCAGGGTACTCTCAAAACTCTCCTCCAACACCACATTTCAAAGGCGTCTATTCTTCTGCATTCAGCTTTCCTAATGGTCCAGCTCTCGCAACCATACCTTTTTATTTCATGGCTACAGTTGCCATCTGCAGTGATCTTTGATCCTAAGAATGTAAAATCTGTCACCTCTTCTACTTCTTCCTGTGGTATCCGCGAGCACAATTGGCATAACTGTCCCTGACAGAGGTTACACCAGTTGAGGAAGACCCCTGATCACTGGCCTCTGCGGGTACAGAAATTGGGGAGCGGATTAATAGTCATAAGATTGATTCACCCATATCTGACCTGACCGGCAGTTCTGCAGGAGGAAATTGAATAGCTAACCCAAGTTAGGAATTAGGTGATTCCACACTTGCAGATTAGCCCAAGCCCGAGCACAAATAGTGGCCATGTTTACTCTTGAGCAAGCCATGAACAATGGATTTCCCCTGTCAGTATTTGCCTTAGTTAATTAACTTCCCCAAGAGAGATTCCCAATTAACCCGGGTAAATGGGTGATGTGATTTTCTGTCAGATGACGATTCTATCACACGCTGCCTTGAATTCCTATATATGATGATGATTTTCCCTCAATAAACCACTGGTCTTTGCTCCATCTTGTCTCGTGTTGTTCCTTGACCAGTCTCCTCCGGGACCCTAAGGGCCGCTTCACGGCCCCGATCCAACATCTGGTGACCCCGAGACGTGATCCTACTCGTGAGTAAGCGATCAACGCGGTCCGGTTCTACGCTAGAACCATGTCCGATCACCTCGGAGGACAGCGCGGCAGCCCGGCCGGAAAGCCAGCCGACTGGGAAGACAGCTCCATGACGAGGCATTTCAGAGAGGCATCTTACAGCTTGCTCCGGCTTTCGCAGCAGCTTGCAGCACGGAAAAACGCGTTCCGCTCAGGGTCAGCTGTGAACCCCTGACAGCGCAGAGGCCACCGAGGGCCCGTGGCAGCAGTCCACGCTCCGAGCTCTACCCAGAGATTCGTCACGCAAAACCTATTGCCTGAACTTCAGACGCGTCGAATCGTCCCGAGAAGGAGACTTCAAAGGACCCGGCAGGTAATATGGGGACTTGTCCTCAGTGGCAACGTCCGTCCGCTAGTCAAAGAATTCATGAGGATGAATTCAAAACCCTGGCCAGGGTATATCAGATAAGCTTTCACAGTGGAGAACTAGCGCGGCTTTTGGTGTTCTTGAGGGAACACTACCTGCTTTACCCAGAAGTAGGTACGTTATCCCTTCAGCTCTGGGATCAGATAGGAGTCTGCATTCAGCAACCCCCGAAAGCTCCAGATGGCGTAATTCGCACATGGAGCAAATGTAGGAAACTCTTAGCAGAGGTAGACCCAGTCCGGGTAGAGGCCAAAGAACCCCCAGCATCAGCAGAGCCATCGGTGCCCACGGCGCTCTATCCATCATTTCAGTTTAAGCAGAGTAGTGTAGGGAGCTTTCCCTCGGTGATAGCTGCATACGTCACTGGTGGAATGCATGGAATGGGGAGCGCTGGCGCTTCTCTGATAGCTACAGGTTCCCGAACTACCAAGAGTGCCCTTCAGCGCACAGTTGAGGAAGAGATCAGGAAGGGGGAATTGCCAGCAGAAGAACTAGCTGAGCTTAGTCAGATTTGTCCAATTCGCTTGGAGGTAGATGCCCTCACAGGGCAGTAGCAGATAGTTCATTCACCAGTCCCGTATAAGCTCCTCATGGCTATACGGAAGGCCATTTCAGAGACAGGACTACAGAGTCGCTTCACTAGGGGCACGCTTCAGCAAGTGTGTGAGAACACGATATTTATCCCGCACGACTGGAAAGCCGTCATGCGAATGATGCTCAACCCCAGCCAGTATTTGTTATGGGACAGCGAGTATCGCCTCGAGGCTCAGGCAAGGGCTGCCAGGATGGGTGGGGCAATAATTCCTGACCAGTTATATGGTTCAGGTGCCTTCGAATCCATCGATGCGCAGACCGCCTTGCCGCTCGCCACCCTTCAGTTGTCAGCTGAGACGGCCTTCAGGGCTTTTCTCAAGGTCCCAGCAACTGGCAAAGTGGCCAAAAATTACACCGCAGTCAAACAGGGCGCCCAGGAGTCTTACATGGACTTTATCAATCGCTTAGAGGAAGCGATCAGTAGACAGATCGATAATGAGCAAGCCCAACAAGAGCTCATGATGAAATTGGCTAAAGACAACGCCAATCTCGACTGCCGTAAGATCTTGCAGTCACTGGGCAATCGTCCCAACTTGACTCTCACGGACATGATTAGAGCTTGCGCCGACGTTGGCACGGACTCCTACAAAATGGGTTTGCTGGCAGCGGTGGTGCAAGGGGGTAGGAAACCCAAGAACAAAAACCAAGGGGCATGTCACAATTGTGGCAAGGTCGGACACTTTGCTAGGGAGTGCCGATCCAAGGGCGGCGGACAACATTCCGGCCGTTCCAAGGCTCCAACTACCCCGTGTCCGAAGTGTAACAAAGGCTTCCATTGGTCCAGATTCTGTCCGAATTCGGGAAACCGGAACGCGGGCACGTCTCTGGCCCCGGTCCAAACAGAGGCTTCCCTCGCTCTGGGCGAGCCAGAGCTGGATTAGATTCCAGGCATTGCGAAGGCACAGGCCAGCCCCAAGGGTAGTACAGGGCTAGAATTGACTTGCCAGGCGGACGTCACATGCGACTTGCCAGGCACAGTCTATCTGGTGGATTCCCAGTACATGGGACCCCTGCCCAAAGGCTTCATAGGCTTAGTTTTGCCTCGTAGTGTAGCAGGAGCACGCGGAATTCTTGTAATTCCGGGAGTCATTGACTCCAATTTTTCAGGTGTTCTCCAAGTTCAACTCTGGATGCACCTACCCCAGACCATTCACAAGGGAGACACATTAGCGCAACTGATTATGGTTCCTTGCAACTCGCCAGCAGATAGCCAGGGAAGGCTCAGGGACAGTGCAGAGTCCGGGTCAGAAGACCGCTCGAGCGCAAGTGAGGCAGTGCAAGGATACCAGGTCTTAGTGACAGTGGAGACCAACATAGAATGGAAACAGCGGCCAGTTATTGAGGTATTTTTGAATAAAAAATCGTTCTCAGGGTTGCTAGATACCGGAGCTGACGTCAGCGTGGTCAGCCGAAGCCAGTGGCCGCAGGAGTGGGCCATTGAGCCGGTCTCCGATGTGTGGGGGGTAGGCGGCATCCAGGAAGCGTTTAGAAGCCGGGAGTGGGTGGAAGTCACGATCCCTAAGGCTGACGGCACAGCGGTCATTCGGCCACACATTCTGGACGTGCACATCAACCTTTGGGGGCGAGACATTTTGCAGCAATACCGTGCCACTCTTACCTTCGGGTAATGGCTCTGCCACTTAAATGGCTTACCAACACGCCAGTCTGGGTAGAGCAATGGCCGGTAGTGGGGGAGAAATTAGTCGCCCTAAAGCAACTGGTTAAAGAACAGCTAGACGCAGGACATATAGAGCAGTCCACTAGTCATTGGAATTCACCCATTTTTGTCATCAAGAAAAAGTCGGGGATGTGGCGACTCCTCCACGATTTCAGAGAGATCAATAAATGTATACAGCCAATGGGTCCGCTTCAATGCGGCATTCCGAATCCAAATATGATCCCCGAGGGTTGGGAGATCCTGGTCGTAGACCTTAAGGATTGCTTTTATACCATTCCCCTGGATCCAAGGGATCGGGAAAGGTTCGCCTTTACGGTGCCGGTTGTGAACCACGGTGAGCCCACGCAGCGTTACGCGTGGAAGTATTTGCCACAGGGGATGCTCAATTTGCCCACCCTGTGCCAAATTTATGTTCACAACGCACTGGCAAAGTTTCGAAACCTTCACCCCACAGCTCTAGTATGCCATTTCATGGACGATATCTTGGTCGCAGCGCCGCAACTCGGCAGCGAAATGTTTAAAGACCTCCAGGCCAGCCTGGGGGAGAAAGGGTTACTCATTGCCCCAGAGAAAGTACAGAGAACCGAGCCATTCTCATACTTGGGTCATCGGCTTCTCCGTTCTTTCGCAGGCCCAGTTTTGCCCCAGATCAATTTAAAAGACTCGGTCACCTTGGTAGAATTGCAGCAGGTCTTAGGTAACATTAATTGGGCCAGACCGTATTTCAGATTGGATACAGATCTTCTAAAGCCGCTCTTCTCGCTGCTAACGCTAGGTAAGCAGCCGGCAGACCGGATACAAATTCCTCGAGAGGCACGCTTGGCCCTCGAGAAAGTCAACCAAATTCTCAGTCAAAGGTGGGTGGACAGGATTGCTCAGGGGCCATATGCCCCGATCCTGAACTTGTACATCGTTCGGGCCGGATCCATGTACACCGGAGCCCTAGGAGTGGACTCCGAGAGAGGAGCGAGTATCGTGGAATGGGTGTATTTACCAAACACCTCTTCCCGAAACATCGTTCCCCCCCCAAGAGTTGGTCTCCGCGGTGGTCTACCGCGGAAGGCTGAGAGCTAGGGACATTTCAGGGCATGGCTTAGCAAAAATTGTGATCCCATTCACCAAAGAGCAAGTTCAGCAGCTGATGCAGCTTGGTGACTCGCTTCCAATTGCCTTGGAGGGATTCACCGGATGCTTGGCATACCACTTGCCAAAGGACCCCAGACTCGTCTCGCTTCAAACACAGACAGTCAGCTTGTACGAATTGCTCTCGCTGGTTCCACTTCAGGGGGCCAGAACAGTCTTCACTGATGGGGGTCGCACATATGGTGTCTTAACTTGGCAGGAGGGCCAGGCTTGGCGCACGCTGCTAACTCTTCCACAGAAGTCCGCGGAGCGGGCAGAGTTGGCAGCGGTGAACCTTGCTTTGTGCACCTTCGCCAAAGAGCGCCTCAACATTATTACTGACAGTCAATACGTTAGGAATTTGTTTCACAGTCTACCGGGAGCATACATCACTCCCGCGATAGACAAAAATTTGCTGAGTTTGTTCCTCACAGCTCAATTTCACTTGCGGAACCGCACAGAAGCGCTCTATATCGCCCACATCCGAAGTCACCAGGACCTACCTGGCCCGATTTCCACGGGCAATAGCAGAGCGAATGCAAAGGAAATTCAGCAACGGTCAGTGTTAGGTGTTTTCACTACTCCAATTCAGAGTCATGCATTCTTTCATCAGAATGCCAAAGCGCTCGCCAGACAGTTTAACCTGCCACTTTCTCAAGCCCAAGGCATAGTTCACTCTTGCCAGCATTGCGCAGGGGCACCAGGGGGGCCCTCGTGGGGGGTCAACCCACGAGGGACAGAGGCTAACCAGGTGTGGCAAATGGACGTCACACATGTCCCGCAGTTTGGCAGATGGCAGTACATGCACGTTTGCATTGATACTTTTTCACAATTCGTTTGGGCAACGGCACAAAAGGGGGAGACAGCTTCCCACGTGGAGCAGCATCTCCTTTCCTGCTTCGCGGCGATGGGCAAACCACGGCACGTGAAAACCGATAACGCCCCGGCCTACAGCTCCAGGCAGCTGGCCGACTTCATGGCCACCTGGGATATCAAGCATACCTTTGGCGTTCCTTACAATCCACAGGGGCAAGCGATTGTGGAACGAGTCAATCGGACACTCAAGTCCTACATTGACAAACAAACAGAAAGGGGGGAGCCACCAGCCCTCCCCAAGTCACAGGGTCAGGCACAGCATTGTCTGAACAAGGTATTGTTCACGTACAATCACCTTAATGTTTTTTTCGGATTGCACGCCGCAGGAGAAACACTTCCGCCGCTCAGAAGCTCTCCCGTGGCCGCTGGTTCGTTACCGAGTGCCACCGGATCCTTCCTGGAGGGGCCCGGTGCCACTCATAACCTGGGGAAGAGGGTATGCTGCAGTTATGTCTCCTACAGGTGTCATCTGGATTCCAGCCTGGTGTGTCAAGCCTCACTTGGAGCCACATGGTAGGGACCCAGACCGACCCGAGTCCGATCCCGGAGATGGAGGACCTCACCCTGACCGAGGGGACCCGGCGGAGGAAGCGGCGACAGCAGATGGCAGCGCCGAAGGTCACCTGGGGGATGGTCAAGAACCTTTGCAATGAGGCCAAGGACGTCGTCCAACGCGAGTACGGGGAACCGACACCGGAGAACATTGTGTCTGCAGTCTTTGCCCTGATTACCGCCAACTCCGTGGCGGTCACCATCATCCTGACCCTCTCCCTACTGGCCGGGGGAGGCGTTCAGGCAGCTTCGCTGAAGGCCAGCGACCTGATGCCGGGCGGGGACCTCTCTGCCCGGATGCACTACAACCTATGGGAAAGGTTGGCGAGTCTCGTCAACCAGTCCGATTTTTGCCTAAAGCAGAACGCCGGTTCTGCCTCAATCTTGAGCACCTGTCTCATCCCGGTGTGCCACACTCCCGACGCGCACACCAGGAACGGCGACTGGCTGGTGAAGCGGATTTTCGGTCCGTTTCTCCCAACAAGTTTCTCAGCATACGCTCGCTGGGGAATGCAGTTAACCCTTTGCCGGCTGATGCAGCCACTCTCCACACCCTTCGAGTGGCAGTCAGCCTGAACTCTACTTGTGCTCGAATGACCGGCTGCTCCGCAGTCGGCCGGACTCAGCGCCGCTGCCTCGATACTGGCAGCAGCAACTGGACTTGTGACAACCCAGAGACACTTGGTTCAATGTATGCTCATGTTACCCTGCCTTCAGGTTGGTTCTTTACATGCAATCAGTACACTTGGAATTACATTCCCGCAAATGTATCCAATTCCATATGTTGTATCAGACACTTGACATTGTTACTCCCCACTAGGGATATGATTGTTCCAAGCACAAATGTTTCCTCACCCATACGGCGCACTCGCGCCACCCAGTTAGACAGCTCATGTGATAGCAACATTAGGGTTCTGAGTCAAGCCGAGTACGTCTCGTTGGCAGTCAGCATACTTGGCGTACTAGGCTTAGCCGTCAGCAACGCTCGGAGAATTGGTCAATTGGCTTGCGGATTAGCAAAAGCCATTAACCACACCTCCTCGGCGATAGCGCTGCTCAATCAGGAGCAGGCAGAGCTTCGCCATGCCATTCTAGACAATCGAGCAGCTATCAATTACCTTTTGTTGTTACATCATTTGGGCTGCGAGTCTGTCCACGACATGTGTTGCTTTAATCTTACAGACAACACACGCAAAGTACAAAGCCAGCTCACGGACCTCCACACCCTAGTCAAGAACATCAAGGAGGATGCTTCGTGGGGGTGGTGGGATTCGTTGTGGTCGTGGTTCCCATGGGGTTGTCTTCAGACGACACTCAAGGTGATCGTGGGGGTGGTAATACTGGGCACAACAGTGTGTTGTTTCGTGCAATGTATTCCCTCACTGATATCGAGATGTCCCCCATGGAGGGAACCCTGAAACGTCATCCCCCCACACCAGCTGATGCCCCTTCTACGCAGGGCCGTATGTCAGGTCCACAACAAATAAAGGGGGAGTGTGGTATCCGCGAGCACAATTGGCATAACTGTCCCTGACAGAGGTTACACCAGTTGAGGAATACCCCTGGTCACTGGCCTCTGCGGGTACAGAAATTGGGGACCGGATTAATAGTCATAAGATTGATTCACCCATATCTGACCTGACTGGCAGTTCTGCAGGAGGAAATTGAATAGCTAACCCAAGTTAGGAATTAGGTGATTCCACACTTGCAGATTAGCCCAAGCCCGAGCGCAAATAGTGGCCATGTTTACTCTTGAGCAAGCCATGAACAATGGATTTCCCCTGTCAGTATTTGCCTTAGTTAATTAACTTCCCCAAGAGAGATTCCCAATTAACCCGGGTAAATGGGTGATGTGATTTTCTGTCAGATGACGATTCTATCACACGCTGCCTTGAATTCCTATATATGATGATGATTTTCCCTCAATAAACCACTGGTCTTCGCTCCATCTTGTCTCGTGTTGTTCCTTGACCAGTCTCCTCCGGGACCCTAAGGGCCGCTTCACGGCCCCGATCCAACATCTTCCCCATCTATTTTCCAGGAACTGATTGGGCCTGTTGCCATTATCTTGGTTTTCTTGATATTGAGTCTCAAGCCAGCTTTTGCACTCTCCTCCTTCAGCCCAGTCAAGAGATTCTTTAGGTCTTCCTCACTTTCTGCCATTAGGGTGGTATCATCTGCATACCTCAGATTGTTGATGTTTCTCCCAGCAATTTTAATCCCATATTGTGATCCCTGCATCCCTGCATTGTGCATTATGTGCTATGTGTATAAGTTGAATAAGAAGGGTGATAAAATACAACCTTGTCTTACTCCTTTTTCCTATTCCAAACCACTCTGTCATTCCGTGTTCTGTCCTAACTGTTGCTTCTTGATTCATGTACAGATTTCTCAGGAGGTGTTATGTATGTTAACTGTGTTTTCTGATAGGAGCAGAATGTATCTTTTCTCATATATCTATTCCTATGCAAATAAGTGGATCGAAAATGTGCACACACTGTTAGCCAATGAGCTTGTTGTATTATTGTTACTGTTTATAGGAGCGGAATGTATATTTTCTCATGTATCTATTCTTATGCAAATAAGTGGATCGAAAATGTGCACACTCTGTTAGCCAATGGGCTTGTTGTATTATTGTTACTGTTTATAGGAGCGGAATGTATCTTTTCTCATATATCTATTCCTATGCAAATAAGTGGATCGAAAATGTGCACACTCTGTTAGCCAATGGGCTTGTTGTATTATTGTTACTGTTTATAGTGTAGATAAGTCCGAGTTTTGCTGTGTCCAAACCCCACTAATAAAGAGCTGGATTTCACTCGTCTGCTTCTTCATTCCCTGAACACGAAAGGAGGCATATGAGGTGCTCTGGTATTTGTATACTACTAGAATGATAAAAATTCCGTGTTTAGTTTTTTTAAAAAATTTGTTCCATGGATTTAACTTAAGATAGTCTAACGTATATTTCACTGTAATGTTATATCTTAGAAATTTGAGCTCCTAGGCAAAAACTAAGGCCGTATTTGAATGCAGGGGATCAAATTCATATGAAATCAGCTCAAAAAACCTCGGCACGGAAGCAACCGTTGGCCTGTCTGTGTAACATTAAGCGGAGCAGAGCCACTGAGTGGCGCTGGAGTTGGAGACAAAGCCCGCCTGTCTTCCCTCCCTCTCTTTGGTTCGTGCGTGGCAACCAATCAGCTAGCAGACTGCTGCTGCGAGAGAGTCGCAGTAAGGAAGAGCGGCGTCGGGCTCGTGGGTGCTTCTGCGGCTTTTATGGGCATGTCAGTATCTCTCGTTCCTTAAAGGGGCGGGTGTGTGTGTGAATGTGTGGCGGCATGGCTTAGCTTGACTGGGAGGGGATGCACTCAATTAGGGGAGATCTTTCGAGGGAGAGAGGGGCGCTCCTGCCCCAGCGGAGGCTGGGATCCATGCGGGGGGGGGGGGCTGCCCTCGTGCCCTGTTTGGCTTTTGGGAGGCTGCGTCCATCCATATAGGGAGGCTCTGCAGAGGAGGAGAAGGGGGGGGGGGAGGAGGGCGGGCCCGGGGAGGGGGACATTTTGGGGCAATAGCAAGTCCACTTCTACAACCGCCCCCATAGCGCTTAATAGTGCACTCTCTGGGTGGTTCACTTCGGTAATTATTGTTTTGCCCCCCCCCCCCCTAATGTTGGGGACTCATTTTTACCGACCTCGGAAAGATAGAAGACCGAGTCGACCTTGGATCTTCCAGGATCGAACTCAGAACGTTTTGGCTGCAGGGCAGCCAGCAGTTTCACCCCTGCGCCACCCCAGTTGCCGGGTTTATTTATTTTTTTGTAGACGGGAGTGGTTCTCCGGGCGGGATAGGATCGGGGTCGCGCTTTAGATGGCCTCGCTCTAATTGTTTTAAAATGGGGGTGGGATGGGACATGGGGGGGGGGGGGAGATCTTAAGGGGGAGAAAACCTGCCTCTTGGCCGTCCCGGGACTTCTTCCCTCCCTGGAGTCAGTCCTACCTGCCTGCCTGCCTGCCTGCCTTAAGGCTAAGCGGAGGAGCCACCCGCTTTATTGATTGGGAAGGTGGTTTGCAGTTCTGGAACTTAAGAGTCAGCACATGGGTGGGTGGTGGGTGGCATGGGCTCTGCTGTTGTCCATCTCCTCTCTTTCAGGGGCGGGGGAGGACAAGAGTATCAATGGCTATAATTATGGATATCTAAGGGCAACCTCTGGGTTGGAGAGATAGGCAGGATATCTCTCAATGCCATTTCCAGGGAATCCTAAGCAGGTGAAAGCATCTGCTTGGGAATAATACCCTGAAGCAAATGGTGAGCCACTGTGTGAGACAGAATGCTGGACTGGATGGGCTTCTGTGGCCTGTTCCAGCAAGGCTGTTCTTATGACGGGGGACCCGAGCCGCCAGCCCTCCACCCCCAACAGTCCTTTGGGATAGGAGGGTGGAGGCGATGCTTGGAACAGGAGCGAGTGAGCAGCCTGTTGGCATTGGCAGGCAGGCGGGAAGTCTGCTTGGTATAGGGTCAGTCTCCTGGATGCACTTCTAGGGGTGCACGGGGGTGGGTGGGGGCTTCCCCAAAGATCAGAGGTGGCTTCCCCCCAGAATATCCTGGCACAAGAGATGTTTCCAGGTATGCCAGCCACAGTTGGCAGCGACTGAATTGGGGAAACTCTACGCTACTGACTTTATGACCTGGGATCATCTCATTCATTCATGGATGGTTTTGGGGATGATCTAGACCACATTGTCTTAAAATTTCCACCCTCCTGTGTATGTTTGGTTCATTTTTTTTTCTTGCATAGAAAATGGGTCCTTTTCCCATGTCTAGGCCAGATGTGAAGCTGCCAAACTGAAGGCACCTTTTGGTGAGTTCATTCTGCAGTTCCTTTCGCTTGACTTAGTGTGAGAAAGATTAGCCAACAACATAAGGTTGCCGTACCCGATTGTGGTTCAAAAATACCAGTCTTCAAGGAGGCTCTTTCTGTGTACCCCAGAAAATCTGTTAAAGAAACAACACAGGATGACTGCATGATACAGTATATTAACATTTTTGACTGATCCAGTATCTCATTCTAGAAGAATCTAATAATTGAGCAGGAGAAAGAGAGGGGCAGACAGACTTCAACCAGAATCCTTTTGTGAAAAGCCATGCACGCAGCAGCAGTCAATCATGTGGTGGGCAGCCCTCCAAAGGGTGGAGTAACAACACATGTATGATTACTGTTGCAATCCCCCCTCCAATTCTAGCCTTTATAACCAGCCTCTATCCTTCTCACTAGTGTTCGGAAAGAGTGGGATATGGTTTATGCTCAGTATACTTACATCAACTCGTCTCTCATCCATAGATTTGTCTCATGAGAAGTGCTTTCACTCTTTTACAATAGGTATGAATTGGTGATGTACAATTTGAATGTCTCCGTTCACTGATCTGGAAAGAGTTTGAGGGCCCACGGATCTGAGGCATCAACTGTATGCACACATTTGTCTTGGGAGCAGGTTCTGTTTAAGATTGCTTTTGGCTAAGCATGGCCTGGCGCTGTGCTGTACAATTATGGTTTAATCTGCGTTCAGATTATAATAGATGGCTTCTCACTGACATAACATGGAGGTGAGATGCATGTTTAAAAAAGAATAAACGGTTAGTGCAGGCTGAGAACTTCCATAGAAGGGATGACATTTTAGAAGTTACAGGCATGCTTTTGCCATTCCAGCCGTGTCCTGTTTTGGTCACTTCCCTTCCTGTGGCTGAAAACATTTTCAGAGTTTCCTTAGTGATAGTTTTAGTCAAGACCTTCCCTACTCTTGGGAACAGGCCACTCATCCTCAACTTTGTCTTTCTAATATTTTTTGAATTATATTCTGGCACATCTTGAGACACTGAGTTGGAGAAGAGTTGCCTAAAGCAATGATTCTCAGCCTTTGGCCTTCAAGATTTTGTACCCTAGTTCCTGGAATTGTTGACCTTTGGTTGTGTCAACTGGGGCTTCTCGGAGTTGCAGTCCAAAAACATTTAAAGGAGCAGAAGTTGAAGACTCCTAGTCTAGTCAGTGGTTTATGCCGCCAGTGACCAGACTCTTTACATATTTTGCTTGGCAGATTCTGATGGGGCAAGAATATCAAGCCATCTCTGAGGAGAATCCAAAACCACACAATAGATACAGCAATGACACTTATATACCACCCCACAGCACTTAGTGCATTCTCTGGGTGGTTCACAAGTTAATTTAACAGGTGCAAATATCCCAAGTTTGAATCATTTCACTCTTGTGAAACACTGGATTTGTTCTTACACTCTCTGCTGAGTGCTGCCCAGGATGAGCTGTGTATGAAATGCTAGCTACTCACAAGAGTAACGTTAAATACAAGATGTGCAAAAATGATTCATCCGTGACCCTGCATACAAGCTCCGTTATTCCTTGTTGGAGATTCCTGTATGGTAACATAAATGTAATATTCTGCTTCAGGATGTAGGGTTAGATTGAGACGTGATTTGAGGCCCTAACGTACGTTGGGTTTTAAAAGCTCCCATTGCATTAAAGAAATCTGACACTGAGAACAGCATTCTGTTACCTCAATATGAGGTCGAAGTGTAGTAACATAAATGTCTTCCCTTCCCTTGCTCTGGTAGACTTTTTGCTTCATGACTAGTTGTGCGACCAGTCTCACACAACCAGAGCAAGAAAAAGCACGTACCACAATGTCTACCAGAGCAAGGAGGAGGTTTACATGATTGCTGTTCTGCTCCATTCTTAGGCACTTGCATAGTGGTGTCTGTATGTCTTTTAAAGGCCCATCTTAATATGGAATACCAATCTGTAGATTACCTAGATCAGTGATGGCAAACCTTTTAGAGACTGAGTGCCCAAACTCAACAGGCTGCCTTCCACGCCGCAGAGGGGCAGGGCGAACTCTGTGCTGGAGGAAGGGAGGAAGTACTCTCATTGGGCTGCTAGGCAGAGGGGCGGGGCGAACTCTGCTGGGGGAGGGAGGAAGCGCTCCCATCAGGCTGCTGAGAAGAGGGGCAGGGTGAACTGCTTGGGCGATGGCATGCATGCCCACAAGGAGGGCTCTGAGTGCCTCTTCTGGCACATGGGCCATAGGTTCACCACCACTGACCTAGATTGTCCATAATTACAACACTGCCATTTAGCAATAGCAGTTATACTTATATACTGCCTCATCGTGCTTAGTGAACTCTCTGTGTGGTTTACAAGGTAGTTAGCATTTTGCCCCCAACATCCTGGGTACTCATTTTACCGACCTTGGAAGGAAGGATTGGACTCACAATGTCAGCAGCAGTTTTGACTGCAGTACAGTAGTTTAGGGACTGTGGTGGCTTAGTGGTTAGGATGCTGAACTTGAAGACTAGAAGGTCGGCAGATCAGCAGTTCGAGACCTGAGTGCTGCACGATGCAGTTTGCTCCTGTATCTGTCCCAGCTCCTGCCAACCTAGCAGTTCAAAAGCAAGAAATTGCAAGTAAATAAATAGGTACCACTTTGGTGGGAAGGTAAACACCATTCTGTGCACTCCGGTGTCTAGTCATGTTTGCCACATGTCTATGGAAACGTCTGCAGATGCAGACAGCACTAGCTCTTTGGTTATAAATGAAGGTGAGCACTAAACTCTCGAGTTAGATACGACTGGCTTTGAAGCAAGGGAGACTTTTGCCTTTACAGTAGTTTAACCACTGTGCTTCCAGGGCTCATTTATTAAGCGACATGCCTAATTATGCCATCTGTTAAAGAGGTATAGCAAGGCAGGAGCTGTTTTCCTACATTAATTTTGTGCAAGATCATGGAGAGTTGCAGGTATATAAATATAGATCCTTTTCAAAATGGTGGTGTTTACTTGATGACATAGAATGAAAATTTTGTTTTGTAGTTCTACAAGATTCTCATAGTGCAGCCTCCCTGAAAGTAGAGATTAATTCTAAGACTCCAATCTTATGCTGTATATAATTATTTTGTAGTAAGTCCCAGTGATGTCAGTATGAGTCTTTTCCGGATAAATGGCCACAGGCTTGTACTATAAGTGCCTTTACTGTTCACAGGATATGCAGTAATTATATGATTCATTTTTGCTGGATTGTGCCCCTTGTATTTCTAACCTGTCAATGAGTAAATAACTATTAAGAGCTCCATTTAAAAAAACGAACGCTTTCTGTATCCCCACCATGAATATGATTTTGTATCGTAGAAGACAGGGCCAGGAAGGAAACCTAGACTAATTGGTATTTTTGACATTGGAGTAGGAAAACCTGTATTAGGTACATAACGGTGGTAGGAAACACTTTACCCCACTGCCTTGGGACAACCTGCCTGGTTTCCCTTGTCCTCAGTTTCCATGTGTTTTGTGACGTTGCCAGAGGCTGTTTGCTGCTAGCAGGTGTATTCCCAAATTACCTGTGGCAAAGCAGGATTTTGTTCCTCCATGTGTTAACACTGGATGGTGGAGCAAGTGGCAACAGAAGAATAGGTCTCTGTGTTCTAAGAGCTTGTAAATATCAGCTTTCTTGGTAGGATAAATGGCTTTACAGCAACACCCAAGTTCTGCCCAATGGATCCCCTGCCCTTCCAGTGTGAGCTGTGTTGGGTTGCGTATTGGACCCTGTCTTTCATTAGTGGAGGACAGCATGTGGACCAAATGTATCCTTTAACACCCCTTGTACCTCTCCCCAAGCTAGCTGTTGCCACGTCGAAAACAAGAAAGGAATTGCAGTAGTTGGCAAACACACACATATGAACTCAGAAGCCTACCCAGTAGAGCATACCTGTCTAGCGCGCCTGCATAAAATCCGGGAACTGCTCCGGCCCGGCCACGTATGCACAGCAACAACTTCTGCGCATGCGCAGAACCCATGCACAGTGACTACTTTCCCCGCCGATCAAATTACGGGATGGCGGCAGGAAATTGGAGGAACGAGCACTGAAATACGGGAAATCCCGGCCAATCTGGGATACTTGACAGATATGCAGTAGAGCACAGTAGGTAGAATAAAATGGAGTCCTTTGGCGATCCTCCCAAGTTCAAGCATGCCTATACTTACTCTCTCAGTCTGTCTACCATTCCGTTTGCAGCAGTACTGGCAACTGGGTTGATTGAGTCAAGAGCACTGAATGAGATGACAAATCTTGGGAAGGAGGGAGAAGTGAAAATAGACAGAGAGTAAGCAAGGTAGGGAAATACAGTAAAACCTCGGATAACACTAAAACTTGGTTCCACAAGTCTTAGTATTGTCTGATTTTTAACATCCGATGCATGCATCAGATAACATTAAAATCCTCTGGGATGCATCGGATAATGTTAAAACTCCATAGAGATACATTGTAACCAGCACAGGCTTTAGCGAACGTTATGTGATGCATCCCATAGGATTTTAATGTTATGCGATGCAATTTCATCTCCAGATTCCTTAATGTTATACGATTTTAGCGTTATCCGATGCAAACGTTATCCGAGGTATTACTGTACAGTAGAGTGAAATGAGTGGATGCATGGATGGAGGTGGAAGAAAAATATATGTGGGTGGTGAAATTACAGTAAAATCACGATTTACATAAAAAGCCTGTTCCATAGGCTTTTACGTAAATCAGTTTTTTATGTAACTTGAAGCAAACCCATAGGAAAAGTGATTTTTACGTAAATCGAAGCAAACTCATAGGGAAAATGATTTTTTACGTAACTCGAAGCAAACGCATAGGAAATTGCATTACGTAAATTGGGACATTTACATAAATCAGGACATGGTTTTAGCACAAAATCATTACGTAAGTTGAATTACGTAACTCAAGGAGTACGTAAATTGGGGTTTTACTGTAATTTGAAATTGTTACTGTTCTGTTATGTTAATTATGAAATTGTTACTGTTCTGTTACTTATGTTAATTATGAAATTGTTACTGTTCTGTTAATTCACCTCAATCTCCTGTAGTGAGATTGAGATAAAATCTATGGTGGTGTATACCCATTTTACCCACACAACAGCCCTGAGAAATAAAGCGTGGCTGAGAAAGAGTAGGATACCCCAGGACTACCCTATGACGGAAATCCTAATGAGTAGCTATGCTTGCGTAACTCGGTGTTACACAAAGCACTACTTGTAAGAGTGCCAAGAAGAAAGAGCTATTCATGAAGCATTTCCACAGGCACATTATGCAGTCAATCATGACAAGACACATGCAGCATCCACGCACAATCTAGTTACCTGGGCGTAATAATATGGCAGAGTTCACTTGCATGACTTTATGTTCTACACCGACATACAGGATTCTAACCTCTGGCTTGGTGGCACTAGAATCTGGACCTCTTTGAACCCCAGCCCAAAATTTGCTCTTGTCACTAGTCCTCCCCGCATTCTGCACTTTGTTGCACATATCACTCCCTCCTTCTCCTTGCCTTCCTCCTGTACCTCCTGAGAGGTCACCTCTGAGTGTAGATGGCCCTGAGAGGAAGTACAGGATGTTCACTCATGCCCAGCTTGCAGTTTGTTGTGAAGATACAAATTTGAGAGCCTCAGTTTACATGGGACTTGAGACACTAGGGTTAAAACTTGGAATGCTCTTTTTAAAACACACTAGCAAAGGTTGCCCGGCGTTGCCGGGCTGTTTTAAATGGTGTTGGAAAGTTTTTGTTGTTGTTGTTGTTAATGTTTGTAAAGAAGAGATTAGTCTATAATTGAAATTTTAAAAATTGTTATTTATACAAATTTTTTTTTGATGGCCTGTTATAAACTGTGATGAGTTTTGTTTGGTGTTTTGGTTTTGTGGATGAAAAAAAGAATAAAGGATGATATACTTTTTCGAAAAACTCTTGGAGCCTTTTGTGTGGGGCTATTGTGTCTTTTTGAAAAAAATTTATTATTGTGGGCAGCAAGTGCTGCTGGTAGGGGTTATCTTGTATTTTGACTGTTTTTTCTCTCGTGGCCTCTGGGTGGAGCTTCTTCCAGTAAGTAGTCTCTTTATTCATTTCTTTTCCATTAGTTGTTGTGTGAGGTCGTCTGGTGGTGTTGGCTGTTTTTCTTTATTTGGGGTGGTGGTAGTGTTTGGATTTTGTGGTGTTTGGCTGGGTGCTGGGTGTGTTTGGAAATGTTTGTTGTTGTTTATTTTTTTGGTGTTATTTTTGTTTGTTTTTGTGTATTTTTGAATGTTTTTGATTGTTTGTTTTTGTGTTTTTTGGTGTCCTACGGGGGGGGATCCCCTCTCTGCCGTCTCCCCTGGCTCTGGAAGACTTTGGGGGACAGACCCCTTTTGTCTCCCCAATCCTTCCAGATTCATGGGACCCAGGAGAGGGAATCAAATCCAGGCTACCCTCTGATATTAAAAGGGAAATCTCAATTGGGGATTCCCCTTTAATATCAGGGGGGGTTGTGATCCCCCTCTCCGCTGGCTTCCTTGGGTTTGGGAGGTTTGGGTGGACAAAAGGTGTCTGTCTCCCCCACCCTTCCGGACCCAGGAGAGCCATCGGAGAGGGGGATTTCCCCCCCCCCCAAAACTCCGTTTTTAAAGAGAAGTAACCTCTCTGCCGGGTCCCCTGGGGTCAGGCTCCTTTTGTCCCCCCAACCCTCTCAACCCCAGGGGAGCCAGTAGAGAGGGGGAGCACAACACCCCCGCCTCCACCCAGTGATATTAAAGGGGAAACTCTGATTAGGAGCTTCAGGCGCCGATGGGGAGGGGGGCTTTGGTTCCCGCGGCTGGCGGACTTGCTCTCCCAGTGTTTTTGTTTTTGTTTTATTTTTTGGGTGCCAGCTTCCTCAGCGTTCTGCGTGCTCATGGCGCACAGGACGCTGGGGCTTGTAGTTATGGGTTTGTGCTTTGTGTTTGTGCTGCGTTTTTTTTAAATGGTTTTCTTTTGATTGGCTGCGGCGCATTTCCGAACGTTCCTTGCGCCGCGCCGTGTGAGAGCCTCTCAGCCTGATTGGCTCTGGCCAATGTTGGGAAAGGAAGTTGTTTCCCTTTTTTCGCGTTTGTGGGGCTGTTGCCCCACTGCCTGTTTTCTCAATCCTTTGTTGACCTGCGGACCCAGATCGGCCGTTTGCACGAAGGGTGATTGCAGGCAAGTAGGGCGAGGCATAGCAACCTATAGCCAGTTCCAACGGTTAACACTTGGTTTTATAGGTTAAGATTCGTTATTGGGTGGTTCTTTTACTTTAAAATGGGGTAAATCACTAATTTTACCAACTATTTAAAATATAATGCAATGACTATCGATGCAGCAATATTATTGTTTTAAGGGTTTTTAAATTTTAACAATTGGGGGGGGGGCAAATATTCCCATTTCCTTAAGGTATCCTTTCCTAAGCACTACTTAAAGAGAAATGAATACCAATAAAAAGTCCAATGATGTTAGTTTTTACATGATTTTATCGAAAGGATGCAATCATGCCCCTGTTAGCAATATGTTGTTCTCTCAAGCTCTGGCAGGAGTGTGAGGCAAGCTTGCAGTAAAATAAAAATAGTTTATAGATTAAGCAGAGGGCTGGATTATGGCCGGAGTTTTGTATTTCCAGCCTCATGTATGACGTTGAAGGTGGAAGTGCCGGGGAGAAGTAAATAGTTAGTAAGTCTGTCTGCCTTATCTGCCCTACTTCTGGGGTGTTCCATGTGCATCAGTTCTACTACTTGCCTTCTGCTCACAGTAGGACTGGATATTGGCAAAATATAGTGAGCAATAGTTTATCTCAGGCTAGATTTTGAGAATTCAAGACAGCTTTTCTCCCTTCCCTGGTACTTGTACTCCTCATTGGTGCAGTCTATATGTCAGGGGTTGCCAACCTTTTTAAGTTGGGGGACGGGGTCACGCTCCCTCATACAGTTGAGCGGGCCGGACTGGTGGTTCCCACCCTCGCCGTAAACGCTGCTGTAAAACGTGTCTGTAGCTGTCGTAAACACGTCTGCAGTAGTGCAGGCCGGATGATTTGGCACCATGGGCCTGGTCTGGCCCACACAGGCCATAGATTGCCCACCCCTGCTCTATGTAGACCTACCAGCTGTGATGGTGGAAGTCTTCCATTTGAGAGGCTGCCCACCACTTGTTGTTAGGAAGGGTGTCAGCCTTGAGTTGGTGCAAAGACAGGATTGTTCAACACACAGTTTATTTTCTGGGCTTGGATTTCCCTCCCTCCTTTGATTAAACATGTGATTCTCTCTTTAAAAGAAGGAACGAGCTTCAGGAGGCAGACTAGCTTTTCCTGTTCATGTTCTTGTGAAAGCAGCAGGGCAGTTTTTCTGAGGCCTCATTTTGCAAGCAGAAGCACCAGAAGAGAGAAGCAGCCCTGTCAGTGGCTCCCATCCATTGCAAGTAACCCAGCATGTCTTTCTTTCTTTATAGACCAGGGGAATCTTACCATCAGCAAACTGCCTGCAGAAAAAAGGGAAATACTATGTAGGGTTAAAAGCTTCTATGGATTCGGTAGTCATCTAATAGTTGGGATGTTGGGGTTTAGATTATAGGTGGATTTCATTGTCCCATTAATTTGGTTTCTTCTGAACAGGTAGAAACTGAAGGATGAGGATGCATTATGTTAGGAGCCACACCACTTGTGTGGATCCTAACATGCATCCACACCATAACACTGATGTGGTGAGATTCCTGCCTTGTGTTTTTGACTGGACATCTTTCAAGCCCTTCTTTCTCTCAAGTCACAGTTGTTGTTTTTTTAAAATATTTTTATTTATTTCAAAAAGACAAAAAAATACAACTAACAAACATACAAAAAAGAAAAAGACAATAACAATACAATACAATATTACAACAGTTGTTGTTTTTAAGCAGGAGGTGGGGAGAAAATCTCCACACTAGCTTGGTAGATAGGAAGAAGGCGGCAGGATTAGGAATGGGTCGAGTTTAAGGTGTTAGTTTTAACAAACAATGCCCTAAACCAGTGATGGTGAACCTTGGCACTCCTGGTGTTCTTGGACTTCAATTACCAGAGGCCCAAGTCAGCACTTGTGCTGATCAGGAGTTCTGGAAATTGAAGTTCCTGAATCCCTGGAGTGCCAAGGTTTGCCATCACTGCCCTAAACAGTTTGAGGCCTTGTTATCTAGGGGTGCGTCTCTCCTAAAGATCTGCTGCTCGCATTACCTAGTCCTCCCAGACCTTGCAGATCCAGAGGCCAACATTGAGATGACAACTTGGAAAAGAGCCTTCTTGGTGGTGGCCCCCAAATTATGGAATGGTCTCTGTGTGGAATTATGTCAGACCCCCTCCCTGGATATATATTTAAATATCTAAATACAACTTTGTAGGGAGGCATACAAGAACATTTCTCCCCTTAATTATTGATTTTCTTTGCGTCTTTGATTTGTTTCTGAACCTAATGTTCTGGAGTTTGACTTTAATTGCTATTATGTTATTACCAAGTTTTTAATAATAATAATTTTCTGTCAGAAATGATCCTGGGTTGAAAGGATATTTGCATGTTCATTGTGTTTATTTTCTTTGTGTAAGCTGCCCATAGTGGTGGATTTTTCACCAGATAGGCAGTATATAAATGTACTAAATAAATGACTGAATGAATGTCAACTGATGGCTACAAGAGAATAAGGAGCAAATAAGGAGGCAAGATGTAACATTTTGTGGGGTATTGTTTGGTACATAAGTTGCTGTAATGATCAGGATAATGAGCATTCTGAAATGCCCAAGCCTTGAATATGGAAAGTTCAATTAATTTTTTTGTGAGAAAAGCTATTTGAAAGAGGACTTGCTTACACCTGCCAACAATGAGTATAAACACTACTCTCGGCAGCTTATAAAAGTAAAAAAGAATCATAATACAACAAGTAAAACAAAACAAAATAAACAGTAAACAATATGTAGACCATTAAAACAAATAACAAAAGACAGTAACCAGACAATATTATATCAAACCGAGTTCTGTCTTATGATTCTTCATGCCCTTAAATTCGAAGGGCTGTCACTGTGCTGGAGAGACAGTGTGGTATAGTGGATACAGTGATCAACTAGGATTCACGCGGCCTGGGTTCAAATTCTTGCTTGGCTTTAGAAATATATCAGGTGGTGGCAGTGGTAACCCTTCTTTGAACATCTCATACCTTGAAAGTCATAAGTCAGAAAGGGCTTAATGGCACATGATAGCAGTATGGAATGATTTTGTTTTATGATTGATCTTTATACCTGTTTGAGTGATGCTTCATATATGCTGTATTCCCTTCCTTACCCTTTCTATGCAGGATTCTCTATGTAGTATACACAAGGCAGGGCCTATGATTTCATACAGAACTAACATTGCCATTAGCTATTGTTCATTTCTGCAAGGCTTGTGCCAGATGCCTTTTGTGTGTATAGTAAGTGATGGTGAGTATCCTCCCCAGGATGATGTGACACAGGATCCTTAAGCAGATGTGTAATACAAACACAACACCTATGTGAAAGAGAATTAGTATGTGTGATTCTGTAGGGGAGCTGGTACTGGGGTGGTTAAAAGTGGGTGGTGTGAGTGGCAAATGCTCAGTTAAAATCCCATCCCAACCATCCTCATGAGTTCATCTGCGTGGGTTGCCTTTCCTTAAAAGATTGTGGCCCCAAGTGTCTTAGAATTTGCAGTATTTAAGAAAATAACGATAGATGGACTCAGGGAGCTACCTTGCACTCAGTCAGGCTGCTGATCCATTTGGTCCAATATTATCTACACTGACTGACAGCAGCTCTTCAGAGTTTCAACCAGGTTTTTTTTTCACAGAAATGCCTGGAAATGCAACCTGAGACCTTTTGCATCCAAAGTGTTTTCCCTAATATTAAGCTGCTGAAAGTCTCCAAAATACAAATATTAGTATGTCAAAACTTCTCAGTGGTATGATGATGATGGTGATGATGTTGATGTTGGTGATGATGATGATGATAATAATAATAATAATAACAATAACAATAATAATAATAATAATAATAATAATAATAATAATAATAATAATAATAATAATAATAATAATAATAATAATAATAATAATAATAATAATAATAATAATAATAATAATAATAATAATAATAATAATAATAATAATTTCATGTCAGAAATTTCTCATTAGTAATTTTATGTTAATGATGAAACCCTGTAGACCAGGGGTTCCCAACCTTTTCAAGCTGGGTCACGCTCTCTCAATCAGCTTTGATGGCTGGATGGCCATTTTGCCCTGCTTGCATGATGTGGGCAGCCATTTAGTCCCAACAGCTTCAAAGGGGTGGCCATTTTGTTTCTCAAATTCCCTTTGAGGGATGGGAGGCCACATGAAATAGTACCACAGGCTGGATCTGGCCCACGAGCCTTAGGTTCGGAACCCCTGCTGTAGACCATTGTTTGCTCAAAATCAGTTTTCTCAGCTGTCAAAAATGTAACATAAAACTTGCCTACCTTTCAGCATTATTGCAGCAACGTTTGTGAAATTCTTGGCTAGCTCTTGCCATACATTCTTACTATATGTAAGTACAATTTTTGAGAGACAGTCAAAATATTTTGAAATTATTATTCTTGGCCATTGATCATAACCAGTCTTTTGAGCTGGTTACCAGCAGGGATTCATCTTTTGGGGGAAAAATTCTTTTTGGGCATATTTTTGAGGAGTGGTGCTTACCTATAGTAAGGAAGAGCAGTGTGTGTGTGTGTGTGTGTGTGGCATAACGATGCCTTATTGAAGCAATCCCTCCCACTGAGACTTCCTTCCATAGACGTGTGGCTTTACGAGAAATGTTGTTTTTTAGTAAAGGGAATTGGCCCAAGAGTGCAAGACCATTCCAAAAAAGGGGAAGGCTGGCTGGTGATGAAATGTTGTTGTGCAGCTCCTGGGCCATCCTGATGGTTGATGGGGCTTAAGCAGGATAAGTGTGGATGTGAGTGTGGAGATGCAGCCCCTGGGGGTGGCGGGGAGTGCCTTGTAAGTGAAACGCTATAGTAAGTGAAATATGTTGGGGATGTTGGACCCTGCATAGCAGGGTCGTCTTCTGAGGTCTCTGGTGTTTGACTCCCATAAACCAGTGTCTGTGCTGTGAGAAAGTCAGCTTGGAAAAATTATTATTATTATTATTATCATCATCATCATCATCATCATCATCATCATCATCATCATCCAGAATATTGGAGCCAGCATTCTCTGTAGAAACCTTACCATTCAATGGGTCTGTGATATGTGGAATCATCACTTATTAGAGAAAGGAAGATCATAAAGAGGAAGAGCCAGGAAGAGATATGAGTGAACAAAGGACTGTGAGTGATTTCTCAGATTTCTCTCAGTTCTCAGAGTACAGGAGCACATTTTGGAAAAATTACTTTATTGGGCTACTAGTTCTCAGAATCCTGAGAATTATAGTGCACAAAAAAAAAACCTGTTCAGAATTCTGGGTTAGATGGGAAGAAAACTGTGTTTGACCGATGAAAACCTTCCCTCTCGCATGCTGTGATTTTAATGGGTGTGACTCCCATTCTGCAGCACTCTCTTCCAAAGCATGTGAGAAATGAAGCGGATGCATAGGGAGGAGGCTACAGTTGAGGCTGGACACACTAGAGGTCAGCTTGGGGCCTGCCCACGTCTTCTACTCATGAATTACCATTCTTCCCAGCAAAATCATGTGCATAATATACATGCAAATGTCCCATGTGGGCCAATTCCTGAAACCATTGGTGATTCATCAGTGATGCATGGGACTGGTGATGAGAGTATTTCAACTACATCCATGGCTGAGTCTACTTCTGGGTGATTTTTGAAGAAGTGGTACATTGCGATTTGGAGATAAGTGTTCAACAATTGCAAAGCCAATTTCCACATAACGTCAGATGAGCAAAAATGGCCACATAAGATGTTTCTTAGTGACCACTCCTGAGATGACAAAGACTGGCTTGTTCTTGATGCTCCAGTGTAAGATTTTGCTCTCTCTGTGCGTATACATGCTTGTGCTTATAGTGAACTGACTTTCATAGTTGTGGCATATTGGTTTACACATACTCCTAAGGTGAGTGATAAGTAAAGCAGACAGAAGCCAAGGGATGACGTGATGTGAGCTGCATTTAACTGACAACTCTTAATTAAGGGAAAGGATACATGATGTAATTACAAGAACATCCATGATTGGTCAATTTTAATGCTCTCTCAATAGAGCTGGTCTGGATCAGGACTGTTGCAAAGAGAGAAAGGGCCCAAACTGGTCTTGGTTGTACATCTGGAGTGGATTGCTCTGTTCATATAAATTAGCACCCCTTCTGTGGTCTCGTCAGGTTATCTAGGTGTATGGATGGACTGCCACAGACAGGGAGTATAAAATATACACCTTTGAAAACAAAAGCAGTCTTTTTGTGGGGCTAGACTGGAGTGCAGAAATTTAGGGCAGCTCATATGTTTAGAAGCCAGTATGGTTTGGATGGGACTTCTAGTAGACATGGAATGAACTCTGCCTTCAGTGACGTCATGTTTCTATATGATTATAAGCAGTATGTGGGTTCATCTAAACTAAAGCATAAAGGGAAAGGTTACCCTTGCTTGAAAGTAAGTCGTATCTGACTCTAGGGTTCAGTGCTCATCTCTGTTTCAAAGCCAGAGAGCCAGCGCTGTCTGCTTCTGCAGACGTTTCCATGGTCATGTGGCAGGCATGACTAGACACCCAGGTGCACGGAACACTGTTTACCTTCCCACCGAAGTGGTACCTGTTTATCTACTTGCAATTTCTTGCTTTCAAAATGCTAGGTTGGCAGGAACTGGGACAGACAATGGGAGCTCACTTTGTTGTGCTGCACTCAGGTCTCGAACTGCTGACCTTCTGACCTTCCATTTGTCAAATTCAGCGTCTTAAGCTGCCGCAGTCCCACTTTAAAGCACGGTAATCCAAATACTGAAGGCTTTTATTTTGGTACGGTTGAAATATCTCCTGGAAAGTCACAGAAAGAGTCTCCTCAAAGATTGTGGCATTTTTGAACCACAATTTGGGCGTACCCTGGTAACGACAACCTTGTGTTACCAGCTAATCTTTCCAACACTAGGTCAGGTGAAAGGAACTACAGAATTAACTCACCAAAAGGTGCCTTCATTTTAGCACTTTCACCTCTGCCCTAGAGACGGAAGAAGTCACCACAATACAATTTATATGAAGTTAATTTTAAAAAAGTAGAGCAGCCCCATGGGGGCTGTGTAGGCCACACATATTTTTAGGTGTCATCTTAACCTTTCCCAAGGAGAACCATGCTGAGAGATGGGATGATAGAAGTTGTAATCCATTTCAGGGTATTGGGCTGGGGGAAGCTGTAGCAGATGAGGGCAATGAGGTGCACTAGGGATAAATTCCAAATAAAATAATAGTAAAGATGGTACAGAGGGTGGGAAAGCAAAGTCTCTTGGTATTTTCCATCAGTCACTTGTAAAGTTTCATTGATTGGTCCTGTTGGTGTAGTGAGAAGAAATGGGCTCGGTTTCTGAGGTCCTCACAGCCACCCCCCTTCACCAGAGGCTGGATCTCCTGGACGCCTGTGTCGACCTCATCAATGAAGAGTGGACAAGGAGCAGAGCTTCTCGCCTCCATTCCCTGCAGAGATCGGCCGACAACTTCCCCATGTGCTTGGTGCTGATAAGGACGAGGAAAGGGGGCGAAGAGGCTGAAGGAAAGATGGCCGAGAGCCAGGGCCAGCTCCTGGGGCATGCCAGATTGTCCCGGGTCGTGGGCCAACCCAAGAGCTTATTTGTGGAGACAGTGGTTGTAGCCAAGGCCCTCCGTGGGAAAGGTTATGGCAGGAAGCTGATGGAAGCGGTTGAGAACTATGCCAGATCCCGGGGGTTTCGGCGTCTGCACCTCACCACACATGACAAGCAGCATTTTTATGCCCACCTGGGATATCTCTTGTCAAAGCCTGTTCAGTGTGCAGGATTCGTGAGTTCTCTTGTGCCCATGGAGTTTCTGGAGAGCTTCTCTGCCCCTCTGCGTGAGAGAGAACTCTTCACAGGACCTGAGAGACATAAGACAAGTGCATCATACAGCAGCAGATCCAGAGCAGATTTGCCTCCATTACCACATATATCACATTCTTCCTCTTCTTTTGGCACAAGAGATCTTCCTTCCCCACCTCCTCCTCCTCCATTGCCTCCTGCTTCTCCTTCCCACAGTTCTTCTTTTCAGGCCATTAAGCCATCCCTCCAACCTGTGCCCCACCCTGATTACCTTGATGCTCTCTATCCTCCTCTACCACCAACCTCACCCCCAGTGCCTGAACCAGTGGCTCTTTTGCCAGGACAGTCAAATCTGTGTAATGCTACCGCTTGTGGTCCAGCAGGGGACAAAAGCCAGGGACAAGTATTTCTAGAAACACCATATCGTGATCTGAAAGGTCAGCCCATGTTCTGGATGGAGAAAGATATATAATTCTTTTGTTTTAAACCATACGTCAGTGTACTGAAGAAAAAATGACAATCGGAGGTGGGAAGAAGGAAAACCCAGTTTTGTGGATTACTATTACAAAATTAGTATACCAACAGATTTGCTCTACCAACAGGTCTATATCAAATAGCTTTCCAGAGAAGAGCTCAGTTTGATGGTGTAAGATGCTAAAATGAGTTCCCCATGTACAGGACTCAGAGGTCAGGGGACGATTATGCTAATTGAAGATCACCTGCGTATCCCATTATGTTTCACTGGTTGCTGCCTAGCTGGAATAGTGGACATGTACTGCTCTGTGTAGTAAATCTTGGTCAAGCTTGATTTCATTTTACCAATTAAAAAAAGTCAGACTGTTCCCTTGTGATGTGATGATGTCAGTGGAATCACAAACACATTACACGCACAGGAGCTGTCAGTTTTGATACACAAAAAAGTCAACACATTAATTCTGTAGATTTTCTCCTTGTTAGATGTAGCTAAGAATCACATGTCAGAGAGGGAAAATTGGGAGGAGATGTGTTTTGATGGGATAATTGTGAAGCAAGTATGTTCTTAAAAGTACCCAGTTATGACCTGAATTCCCAACAGTTTCCTTGCCTCTCCACTTACTCTGTGATGTCTGTATTCCAGAAGGATTTCCATAATAAAACCCTCCTTTATGACCAGGGTACATTGTTTAAAACAAGCCTGAACAGGGCTTGATTGGAGGGAGAGGCCAGCTCATAAGCTACTTTGCCATATCTCTGGTCTCTGGTGTGCAAGGTATGGATCACAGTTGAAATGGGGACAATGGAGAACTGGTCCAACATGAAGACAGAGTGTCTGGCTTCATGAAAAACCATGATTGATTTCTGCAGTTTGGAACTACAAGAGAGAGTATCTAGGTTAAAAGGGATCTTGTAGGGGTCTAAAACATTTATGGTGGAATTATCCTTGATGGACTTCACTAGAGGTTAAAGAAAATCTTAACCTATAAAACCAAGGGTTAACCGTTGGAACAGGCTATAGGATGCTATGCCTCGCCCTACTTGACTGCACTCACCCTTCGTGCAAACGGCCAATCTGGGTCCGCATGTCAACAAAGGACTGAGAAAACAGGCAGTGGGGCAACAGCCCCACAAACGCGTAAAAAGGAAAACAACTTCCTTTCCCAACATTCCTTGCGCCGTGCCGTGCCAGAGCCAATCAGGCTGAGAGGCTCTCGCACGGCGCGGCGCAAGGAACATTCGGAAATGCGCCGGAGCCAATCAAAAGAAAACCGTTTAAAAAAAACGCAGCACAAACACAAAGCACAAACCCATTACTACAAGCCCCAGCATCCTGCGCGCCATGAGCGCGCAGAACGCTGAGGAAGCTGGCGCCCAAAAAATAAAACAACACCGGGAGAGCAAGTCCGACAAGCCGTGGGAACCAAAGCCCCCCTCCCCATCGGCGCCTGAAGCTCCTAATCGGAGTTTCCCCTTTAATATCACTGGGTGGGGGTGTTGTGCTCTCCCTCTCTACTGGCTCCCCTGGGGTTGAGAGGGTTGGGGGGACCAAAGGAGTCTGTCTCCCCAACCCTCCTGACCCCAGGGGACCCGGCAGAGAGGGGATTCCCCTTCCACACACACACACGCCCCATTTTAAAGAGAAGAAACCAAGCGGTTACTTCTCTTTAAAAACGGAGTTGTGGGGGGGAATCCCCCTCTCCGATGGCTCCCCTGGGTCCGGAAGGGTGGGGGAGACAGACCCATTTTCTCAACCCAACCCTCCCAAACCCAAGGAAGCCAGTGGAGAGGGGGATCACACACACACCCACTGATATTAAAGGGGAATCCCCAATTGAGATTTCCTTTTTAATATCAGAGGGTAGCCTGGATTCGATCCCCTCTCCTGGGTCCCATGAGTCTGGAAGATTTGGGGAGACAAAAGGGGTCTGTCCCCCAAAGCCTTCCAGAGCCAGGGGAGACGGCAGAGAGGGGATCCCCCCCCCCATAGGACACCAAAAAACACAAAAACAAACAATCAAAAACATTCAAAAATACACAAAAACAAGCAAAAATAACACCAAAAAGTTAACAACAACAAACATTTCCAAACACACCCAGCACCCAGCCAAACACCACAAAATCCAAACACCACCACCACCCCAAATAAAGAAAAACAGCCAACTCACCACCAGACGACCTCACACAACAACTACTGGAAAAGAAATGAATAAAGAAAGAGACTACTTACTGGAAGAAGCTCCACCCAGAGGCCACGAGAGAAAAAACAGTCAAAATACAAGATAACCCGTACCAGCAGCACTTGCTGCCCACAATAATAAAAAAAAATTCAAAAAGACACAATAGCCCCACACAAAAGGCCCCAAGAGTTTTTCGAAAAAGTATATCATCCTTTATTCTTTTTTTCATCCACAAAACCAAAACACCAAACAAAACTCATCACAGTTTATAACAGGCGATCACAAAAAATTTGTATAAAATTTTTTAAAAATTCAATTATAGACTAACCTCTTCTTTACAAACATTAACAACAACAACAACAAAAACTTTCCAACACCATTTAAAACAGCCCGGCAACGCCGGGCAACCTTTGCTAGTTGTTTATAAAAAGCAAAAGTACTATTCTGGGATTTGGTTTTTAAAAAACTGGGTGCTAGTTTGTTCTGAAGCTATTCTTGAACCTATGGATTCATTTGACCTTAATAAATGACTATCCTACCTCCAAGCCAGTTTTGTGCATCACCTTATGTGCAGTCATGATGCTCCTAATTTATACTGAACTTGCAAGGTTTTCAGTATTTGTTTTAATTATAACCACATTTCTCCTCAAGGTGGCTTACCATATTTTTTAAAAATCAAAGTAAAACACAATATTTGTACAGTTAAAAAAAGAAACTTGCACAAGACTGAGTGGCTGTGGGTGAGGGGACCCCTTCCTCATAAGGAGTTATCACCGTTGGTTTGGGATAGGGCACTGTTGCCCCAATCCAACCCGGTGCACAACCTGGGGGTTCTCCTGGAACAGGTTACGGCCTGGACCAGGAGGCCCTGCTCATGGTTACCCATGACCTGGTCACCTCCCGTTTAAACTATTGTAATACGCTCTACATGGGGCTGCCCTTGATGACCATCCAGAGACTGCAGTTGGTCCAGAATGCGGCAGCCCGCATGTTGGTGGGGTGTAGTCATTTCGCCCGTGCCTCGCCACTGTTGCAGGAGCTGCACTGGCTGCCTATATGTCTCCGGGTGCAATTCAAGGTGCTGGTTGTCACCTTTAAAGCCCTTAATGGTAACGGACCAGGATACCTCAGGGACCGTATCATCCCTAGGACATCGACCCGTCCCACAAGAGTAAACTGAGAGGGCACCCTTCAGGTACCATCTGTTGGGGAAGCTCACCTCTCCAGCACAAGGAAAATGGCCTTCTTTGTCATAGCCCCCACACTAGGGAACCTCCTCCGAGTAGAACTACGCCTCCAGGCCCAGTTGCTACCATTTAGGAAAGAATTGAATACGTGGTTGGCAAAATGGGTCTGGGGGCTGGGATTGTCAACAAGCTCCCCTTTTAGGCTTGTCTGAGGCTCCCCCCTCCTGTAATTAATTTTTAAAAGGTTTTTTAGATTTTAGATTTGTTTTTAGATAATAGATGTCACGGCGGGTGGGGTGTAATATTGTTATGTTTTTAATGGTTTTTTAATTTTTTACCTGTATATTGGTCTTAGTGTACACCGCCCAGAGTCCTTTGGATAGGGCAGTATATAAATCTATTAAATTAAATAATATATGAGACATTCAAGGAATCATTTGCCATTGCCACCTTTTGGTGAGTTTCCATGGCACAGGCAAGATTTGAACCTCTTGTCTGCTGAGTCCTAGTCTGATATTTTATCCACTATACTAAGTTGGCTCTCAATAATTATGTGTTCTCAAATTGATTCTGGCTTGCGATGTCCCTCCAAGGGTTTTCTGAATATAAAGTACAGTACTCAGAAGGGGTTGATCCCTTCCTCCTGGTAATACAGTGGGACATCCAAGGTGATGGGACATCAGCCACAAGTACTCCAGGTGATCTCGGTTGCCTCTGTTTCATGGGCACAATGGGGACCTGAACTGCTGGCCCATCTCTACAGTCGGGTGCTCCAATTAATGAGCTGTACTAGCTTGGCATCGACTTCCTGGTCACCACAGATAGTACGCTCTTCCAAAGAGGCATAGCTAATATTACCTTCTCAGTCAATTAACCTAATTGCATGCACCTGCAGATATAGTTTGGCCATGTTTGGAAAATACATTTTTACAACCACATTAAAAAGAGGCATGTCTTAACATTGATGTGTGAAGTGGTTCCAACATGCTACTCCTGCAGTGTGTTTGCAGAAAGGGTATTCTCACAGCCCCTGCCATATATATTGCACTTAATATATATATAAAAGGTTCCGTTTAGTAATAGAATAAAGCAGAACTATAAGATAGGAAGGTAGAAGGGATAACTAAGAGTGTGAAATGCATTCCATAGTATGGCAAGAAAAACAACATTCCATACAATGAATAAAGAGTGGAGGAAAAGCAATGGTTAAATTAAAAAGTAGCATCTCTGTGGAATCTCAGTTCAGAGCCAGCTACTATTTTGGTATCAGTCGAGGAGACAAAACTTAGTCCACAGTTGTATTGGCTTGCTATTCCTTCCAGTTGCAAGGCAAGAGTGGGAAAAGAAGCCAAGGGAAATGTCACAGGGCAAGAAGATCCAAACCAACAAGGGGAAAACAAGAGCTGCATTTTGTGTTTCTCCATTGTGAAAAAACCCCTGGCAGCCAAAGAGAGCTATTGCCCACAGTCTCCTTGGGTAGTGAAAACAGCTTTTACTGACAAATGGGATGAGTTTACCCATCAGCCAGGGCAGACAGCTCTCCACCACGCAAGTACTTTTGCTACAAGCTTAGTCCATGAGTTTACCTCCTTTCCAACGTCAGCTTAGGTGTTTACTCTCAGATGTGACCACCTTGAGGAGCTAAGAGATGGGTGACCACTTTCTCTGTGGCTGGCCCTGTTCCCTCAAAGGGGGGCTTCCTCCCCCTCCCTCGGTGTGTCTTCCGGGGCCACCGCCTTTTCTTTCTCACTCTCCCCTCCCCTCTTCCGCCCAAGCAGGCCACCGAAAGAGGGGCAGATCATTCTTGCCCAAGGTCTAACTTGGATTTCTTTCAGGTGGCATGAAAAAGAGGCTGAGGATGACAGGTTGCTCTTGCTTCTAGTGAGGCAAGCATTCTACCAGTAGTTTTACATTCACATTCAAGTTCTGATCCCCAGGTCAAAGCTGCAGTTTAAAAAAAATCATTGTAGGGCTATATAGTGACTACTGTAAATATTTTATATTCAGTTTATTGGTTTCAGTTACAGTATATCCCAGCTTCCCTTGAATTCACAGTTTGCCCTCCCCATTTTATGTTCACCATAACCCTTTGAGACAGGGTAGGTTGAGAGACAGATTGATGAAACAGCTTCAGCAACGCTTTATGCTTATGCTTATCTTAGTTCACCAAGGAGGTTCTCTTGAATAAGGGGTAGTTGGAGTGGGGAGACCTAGGCCCAAACCCCTTTATTCAGGATAATCTCTTTGGTGCACCAGGAAAGGTAAATACGACCACATTTGCTTAACAGTCAGTTTTATCCAACTAGGGTTTGGTGCTCATCTACGTTTACAGCCAAAGAGCCAGCACTGTCTGTCTGCAAGTGATTTTTGTGGACATGTGACAGGCATGACATGGAATGCTGTTACCTTCCCCACTGAAGTGGTACATATTTATCTACTTGGAGTTTCTTACTTTCGAACTGCTAGATTGGCAGGAGCTGGGACAGAGACAGCTCACTCCGTTGTGAAGCACACGGGTCTTGAACTGCTGACCTGGTTGCCTTCCAGTTATCAAGTTCAGCATCTTAACCACTAAGCCACTGCAGTCTCGTGCACTAAGAAGAGTACAATGCAGTTCTGAAGCCATTATTTCAATGCCTGTCTCTCACCCTAACTTGTCACAGAGAGTTACAATGAATGTAAAATGGGGAGGGCAGCCTGTGAATTCTTTGAAGGAAGCGGGAATATAACTGAAACTAACCAGCAAACCAGGGATTCTCAACCTGCGGCCTGTGGGCTGGATGCAGCCCATGGTGCCATTTCATGTGGCCCTCCACCACCTCCACCACACCAGGAAGTGCCATGTGGTGGAGGAAGGGCAAAATGGTCATGCGGCCCCCGAAGCTGTCTGAGGGAGCCTGACCTGGCCCCCGGCTTTAAAAAGGTTGAGAACTGCAGTAAACTAACTGATAATCTGGACCATTGGATAACTACACTGTACACAATATGGGATCAAAATTGCTACGAGAAACATCAACGATTTCAGATATGCAGATGATACCACCCTAATGGCAGAAAGTGAGGAAGACCTAAAGAAGCTCCTGATTAGGGTGAAAGAAGAGAGTACAAAAGCTGGCCTCAGACTCAATATCAAGAAAACTAAGATAATGGCAACAGGCCATATCAGTCCCTGGAAAATAGATGGGGAAGAAGTAGAAGCAGTAACAGATTTTACTTTCTTAGGATCTAAGATCACTGCTGATGGGGATTGCAGTCATGAAATAAAAAACGACTAATTCTTGGGAAGCAAGCTATGAGAAACCTGGGGAACATAGTGAAAAGTAGAGACATCTCAATACAAACAAAGGTCCATATAGTCAAAGCAATGGTATTCCTGGTGGCAATGTATGGTTGTGAGAGCTGGACCATTAGAAAGGCTGAGTGCAGAAGAATAGATGCCTTTGAAATGTGGTGTTGGACGAGCGTTTTGAGAGTCCCCTGGACAGCGAGGAGAACAAATAGGTCAATCTTAGAAGAGATCAGCCCTGACTGCTCCCTGGAAGGACAAATAGTAAATATGAAGATGAAGTACTTTGGACATCAAATGAGAAGAGAGGATTCACTTGAGAAAGCCTTGATGCTGGGGAAGGTGGAGGGCAAAAAAAGAAGGGGGCAGCCAAGGATGAGATGGCTAGATGGGGTTGTAGACACAGTAGGCACAGGGCTGGGTGGGCTGAGGAGGATGGTGGAGGACAGGGGTGCCTGGAGGGTGGTGGTCCACGGGGTCGCAAAGAGTCTGAATCGACTGTGCAACTGAACAACAACAACTGGTCCTCTGTAGTTAGTGGCAGTCTGTCAGTGTTTGGACGAGTTTCACTGTTTCACTTTCTCCACCATAGGATAAACATTTGTAAACAAGGCAGGAGGCACCCCAGAAGTGACGTTGGCTTCTTACATCCACCATGATTTTGGATGCAGCTGCCTGGATCTGCCTCACCTTCTGCCTTGGGGCCTCCCAACACCTGAAAGGGCATAGCTGGGAGCAGACAACTTCCAGGCCCATTGTCCAACGTGAGCCATTTGTTGTGGTGTGGAACTTGCCCACCGCTAGGTGCCATGAGCATTTTGGAATCACTCTACCTCTTGGAGCCTACGGCATTGTGGAGAACAAGAGGAATGTGTTTCGTGGCCAGAACATGACAATTTTTTACAAAAATCAGTTTGGACTCTATCCTTACATCTCCCCAGAGGGAGAATGGCACAATGGTGGGATACCTCAGAACGTCCGTCTGAACGAACACCTTGAGAGGGCATCCAAAGAAATAACAGAGCTCTTGAACCATAGCTTCCAAGGCCTGGCAGTAGTGGACTGGGAAGAGTGGCGGCCTCTTTGGAGACGGAACTGGGGGGCAAAGAAGGTGTATAGGGAGGCCTCTGAACAACGGGTGTGGGAAAGATCTCCTGGTCTGTCTGTGAAGGAACAATCCAATTTGGCTGAAGTGGAGTTTGAACAGGCAGCTCGGGCACTTATGGAGACCACCCTAGCAATGGGGAGAGAACTGAGGCCACAGGGTTTTTGGGGCTTCTACCGATTTCCTGACTGCTTTAATGATGACTGGGAGAAAGAGAAGAACTACACAGCACATTGCAATCCCAAGGAGGTTCAGAATAACAATCTCCTTATGTGGCTGTGGGAGGTTTCCTCCGCACTCTACCCTAGCATCTACCTCTCACCAAAGCTTCCAGAATCTCACCGTCAGAGATACATTCACCATCGTCTCAGAGAGGCATTACGTGTGGCACGGTTTGGCCACAAACATCCTCTCCCTGTGATAGCCTATTCCAGGGTTTCCTACAGACACTCTTCAAGGTATCTCACTGAGGTAAGAGATTAAGGATATTTAGGGAACAGTAGCTGCCTGCAGCAAGATGAAATTTGATAGTGAATTATTTTTTAACCTTCCATTCTTCCTCTTTATCTTAAACTATAAGGAAGAGATGTAAGGTATGTGTCCGGGAAAGGCTTCCACATCCCTGGTGCCTATCCTGTAATGCTTCATACACATTTACCTAACGCCACTGAGATCAGCCCCGCGAGGGTCCAGAGGCCAAGAGTGGGGCCTGCGCCCTACAAAGTGGGAAAAGGAATAGGAACTACAACTCCCAAGGTGCCTTGGGAGAAAAAAACAGCAGTTTAACAACAAGGCCTGGAAATAGAATGTTGGAAAGAGCTGATTTGCATGTTGGACTGTGATTGGTTGAGAGTGAATGACCGATAGGGAAAGGTTCTGGAATTCCTGAGATAATCTTCTTAACCTATAAGGAAGAGATGTAACGTATGTGTCTGGCAGGCCTTCAAACACCCCTGTAGCCCATCCTGTAAGTCCCACCCCCCGCCATCTCTGTGTGTGTGTGTGTGTCTGTGACTGACACACACAGAGAAACACAGATAGAGTGAGACAGAAAGAGAGAGACGGAGAGGAAGGGATGTGTGCACCGCCCCAGCTCCAGCCCAAACCACACTGGCCACAACCATGTTCAGGCCCGCGGTAAAACCACCCACACCTGGCCACAGCAGCGGCAAAAGGCACGCAGGACACCCGGAGCGGAGCGGGGGGGGGGAGGCTACAAACACCCCTGTAGCTCACCCAACACACACACACCCCGACCACCCGGGACAAAGTCTGGGTACCCTTGCTAGTTACAATTATATAGTAACACCTCCAATTTATTCTAACATATACATAATCCTGTCATTTCCCTGAATTCTCTCAAACACAATTTTACAGAATTTTTAACAGCATTTCATGCATTCCAGTGTTTAGTCATGGCTGTCACATGTCCACGGAAATGTCTGCAGACGCAGACATCACTGGCTCTTTGGCTATAAACAGAGATGAGCACTGAACCCTAGAGTTGGATACAACTGGCTTTCGAGCAAGGGCGACCTTTACCTAAGGATCCTCTATTCTTCTTTCTTGTCCAGATCAAACTTTGGCCTGCCAAAATGAAGCCATCTTCTTGCCTTTGTCATTGCCCATAATTAAATCTTCGTCAGCAGATAATTCTTGTAGTAATTGGCAGACCAACAAATGAGCTAGCTTCTGTATCTCTTCACATCCACACAGTGTGTTGTCGTCCACCACCAGCCCCCACTTGAGCATGTTGGTCTTATATTTAGGGACTCCAACCATCAGCCTATTCAGGCCCCTCCAAGTGACATAGGGGAAGTTGAGTTCCTTAGCGATATCCTTCTTTAATGTTGCTCCTTCCTCCATTTTCTATTTTGGTTTTGCTCATGGATACCCTCAAGAATGATTGTTCTTGCGATAAAGCTCTTCCTGGACCCGAACTGACAGACTTGAGGTACATAATAACGTATCATTTGGAAAAAGTTGTATTTTTCCTGTTTGGTCTATACTCTTTATAATCTGCTTTCTGACCAATTAATTAGTTTTCTAGACAAATTAAATTTACATGTCACTTAACCCTAAGGGTAGCTTTCATTGGTACAATTCTATCATTCTATAATTGTAACTGCCATGCTGAGTAGAGAGTACTAGCATTTTTTGTCTGGCCCTGCCGGGCAGGTATATTTTGTGTGTTGGTGGTTGGGGGACGTCCATGTGCGCACACACACACATGCACACACACATGCCGGCCTTTGTTCCTAGGGCCACGGGGACAAGAGGGGCTTCCCCGGCAACCCCGCCGAAGCTGTGGTGAGGCCAGCGCTTCCGCCTTCTTCGCCTCACCGAGGGAAGCGGCTTGCTTTCCTTAGTTGAGGGGGGTGGAAAACTGCCCCCCCCGATGGAAGTGGTAGCTTCCCTCCATGAGGCGAAGAAGGTGGAGCGCTGTTTCCCCTTCTTCGCCTCACGGAGGGAAGTTGTTTGTTTCCTCTGGGGGGGGGGGCAAAATCCCCCCCAACTGATGGAAGCGGTAGCTTCTCTCCATGAGGTGAAGAAGGCGGAGCGCAGTTTCGCCTTCTTTGCCTCATAGAGGGAAGTTGCTTGCTTTCCTCGGTTGGGGTGAAATTCCAATTTCGCCCCCCAACCAATGGAAGCAATAGCTTCCCTCTGTGAGTTGAAGGCGGAACAGAGTGCCATTCCGCCTTCGTCTCCCGGAGGTAACTGCTTCGCTTCCGTGGGTTGGCGGGGCCTGAAAGCTTTTGGCCTCTGTCTCCCGTGGAATGCGATTGCGCGTCAGCTGTTTTTTTAATGCGTGTGCCAGCTGCCCCGCCTCCTCCGCACTCACGCCCTTCAGCCTGATTGGCTGAGGTGTAGCATGGCACAGAGGATGCTGGGCCTTGTAGGGTTTTTTTTTGGTCTGCGTTTGTGGGGTGAACGCCCCATTCTCTGTTTCCAGACCCTTGCGGGGTTGTGAGTTACGTCAAAAGGTAAGTGTGGCCGGCTCAGTACAGGATGGTTGGGCCAGGTGTAGGCGCTAATGCTGGACACTCACCACCCTACCCCCTTCTTATAGGTAAAGATTAAATCTCTCCACTCAGTGTACCATGATGTGAGTAAAAATGTACCTCTCAACCTGCCTTTTTAACCAGTGAATAAGTCTTATGCAAGTTTAATATCACATAAAGAATAACGTGCACCTCATATTCACAGTTGCCCAGTGCTAAATGTTTTCTTATTTATTTTCTTCACTCAGGCTGACCTGGTAAATACTATTGGTGAGAGTGCAACACTTGGAAATGCTGGAGTTATTCTTTGGGGTGACCTTTCCTATTCAAATTCACCTGTAAGTATCTCTTCCAAAATAGAAATTAATTACTTAATTAAAGGCTCCCTAAGATGAGAATGAATTTCAGGCAACATTTGAAACTCCTTTTCCTGAAAGAGAGATGGGTCCTCCAACAATTTGGCAATGTTCTTTCCTTATATCCAGTTTTGGTAGATGTTAGCTGGAATGTTTGATAGATGTTGCCTTGGTGCCCTTGCTACTGGTTCTTCCTAAAAGAAAATACCAGAAATATAGTAAATATAGACATGGCCCTAGAGCAGGGGTTCTCAACCTAAGGCCCATGGGCCCGATGCACCCCATGTCGCTGCTGCAGCTACTCCTGGGGCCAGCCCTCCTTCCCAGCCTGGGAGGGGTTAAAAGCTGCCTGGACGTGGCTGGCCTGAAGACCCACCGCCGCCGCTCCTGGGGCCAGCCCCCCTCCCAGCCCGAGGGGTTAAAAGCTGCCGGGATGCAGCTGGCCCGAAGACCCACCACTGCAGCTGCTCCTGGGGCCAGTCCCCCCTCCCAGCCCGGGAGGGGTTAAAAGCCGCCGGGACACAGCTGGCCCAAAGACCAGCCGCCACTGCAACTGCTCCTGGGGCCAGCCACCCGCCCAGCGTGGGAGGGGTTGAAAGCCGCCAGGACACGGCTGGCCCAAAGACCCACTATCACCGCCGCTGCAGCCGCTCCTGGGGCCAGCCCCCCTCCAACTTGGGAGGGGTTAAAAGCTGCCGGGACATAGCTGGCCCGAAGACCCACCGCCACTGCTTCTGTGGCCAGACCCCTCCCCATGAGCCGGATGTGCCCCACGGCACTATTTCATGTGGGGCCCCCATCCCTCCAAGGACATTCCAGATACAAAATGGCCACCTCCTTTGAAGCTGTTGTGACAAAATGGCCGCCTCCATTGTGCAACCAGGGAAAAATGGCGATCCGGCCCTTAAAGCTGACAGAGAGCATCACCCGGCCCCCAGCTTGAAATGGTTGGGAACCCCTGCCCTAGAGAGTTGGGGCAATTTAGCTTAGAAAAAATAGGCATGTATGGGAAGACAGGATGGCAATCTGTATAACTGTATATGGTATAAAGGGAGTAGATAAAGAAAAGCATCTTTCTCCCTCTCCTAAAATAATAATACAAGTGGTATTATAATCATATACAATGATTATAATCAGTTCCATGGTGCTCGTTGTTGTACGAAACAATTGCTATACGATGCATGCATCATATAGCGATTTTCCCTATGGGATGCATCGTACAACAATTTTTTTCTCTAAGTGGTTTTTCCTATTGGAAAATTGTTGTACGATTTTTTCCATAGGGTAAATTGTTATGTGGGACGCCATTCCCCCCAAAAAAACCTAATTGTTATACGGTTTTGTTGTTATACGGGATGATTGTTGTATGAGGTTCCACTGTACTATAATTTGGAGTCATCCAGTCTAGCTTAATAGCGGAAGATTCAGAACAGATAAAAAGGAAGTATTTCATCACCTAGTGCAGTGGTGGTAAACCTTAGCACTCCAGCTGTTCTTGGATTTCATTTACCAGAAGCCCAAGTCAGTACACCTTCTGGGAACCCACCATCTGTGGGATTTCCTATCATAAGATGTAGTGATGGCCACTGACCTAACCAGTTTTGAAAAGGAATTGGACAATTCATGGTGGATATGGCTATCAGTGGCCACCACCATGAGTATATATTAACTCCAGTATCAGAGGTAACGTGTCTCTGGACACCAGTTTTTGGCAGACATGAGCAGAAAGGTAATGCTGCACTCACATTCCTGCTTGGGGGCTTCTCATTAGACATCATTTGGACACAATGGGAACAGATGATTGAAGGAGATAGATCTGTAGTCTGAACCACCATAAATATTCTCATGTTCTTCCATGTTTAATGTTCCAAGTTGTAATCCTGCCCTTCCATTTTCCAGGAGAGCTGCAAGAGCCTTCGTGATTACATCACCACGACCTTGGGGCCGTATGTCACCAACGTAACCACAGCTGCACGCGCATGCAGCCACCAGCTGTGCCATGGGAATGGGCGTTGTGTGAGGCAGCACCCTAGTAATCTGGGAGCCTTCCTCCACTTGGATCCTCAACTTTGGGAAGGGGAGACAGGTTATCTACACCAGGAAGTGTCTTCATGGGAGCAGTTTCATTGCCTCTGCTATCCTGAATGGACTGGAGCCTGGTGTGAGAGACCACAGTGGTTGGGCCCCATCAAAGGACCAGAGTGCAGTCAAGCCTTACAGTATTATGAGGTCTATGATGCGGTGCATGGCAACAATGCTGTCCTGAAGTGAAACATTTGTCCTTCCTCTATTTATGATGAGAAGACAAAAATCCAATAACTGACCTGACAGGTACAGGACTTTTAACTTTGTTGTTGTTGTTGTTCAGTCGCACAGTCGATTCTGACCCTTTGCGACCCTATGGACCTTTGGGGCAGCCTCAGAAACATTATTCCAGAGAGATTTCCCCCCACTCTCAGCCAGCTTACCCCCTTCCCCTTGCTGAGTGGAGAATGACCGGTTTCATGAGTGATTGGGAATATACTGGAATTACACATGGGAGGAAGAGTTCTAGTGTTTCCTCCAAGAAAAGCTATGGTCTCCTAATGCTTAGCAGTGATGGCCAACCTTGGCATTCCAGTTGTTCTTGAACTTTAATTCCCAGAAGCCCTGATCAGCAGGAGTGTTGACTTGGGCTTCTGGGAATTTAAGTCCAAGAACACCTGGTGTGCCAATGTTCACCATCACGGGCTTACAGATTGCACTACAGGGCCTGTAGTATAATATTACAAAATAGCCCGCTTGTCCCCTCTACACACCCATCCTCTACTTACTATATTGTCCCCTAACAGTTGAAATAATAACAAGTGCCAGATACCATTTTTAACTAGGTATCAGGAGATCTGCATGTCCTAGCAGAGGCTGTAGCTCAGTGCAAAGTACATGCTTTACATGCTGAATAGCTTCAGAAACCTACAGGTTATCTGGAAGTTTACACCACCCCTGATCTGACTTAACTGCTGTCGCCATGTTGTCCACAAAAATGTACCCAGTAGCTGGAGGAAACATACAGGTTAAATGATTCTTCTCCCAGCACATCTTCATGGTGGATTCTTTGACTTTTCCAAGCTATTTTAATACTCTTGGCTGAGCAAGTGCTAATAAAAGTTCACATTCTTTTCATGTGCTGCTGTTGCATGGATTATCAGATCCCCCCCCCCCCCCCCCCGTTTAATAGCTAAGCTTAAGGGGGAAACCCCATGTTCCCTCTGAACAATGCCACAGTTATGTTCTATATGTATTTTGGACTCCTACTGGATAGATTTCATGAAACATCAGTCAAGAGTAATACAACCCCTCTTCTTTCACCATGGCCAATGGGGCAAAGAAATACAAGTAGATTAAAATAAAAGTACAGTGATACCTCATACAACGTCCAAACTTGGTTCCACAAGTTTGGACTTTATATGGATTTGGACTTTGTATGAGGCATGCAAAATCCTAGCCGCGATACCTCATACAATGTCCAAATCCTTGCCGCGATGCCTCGTATAACGTCATTTCCATAGAGATACATTGTACTTAACAGCACAGACTTCAGGGCAAAGTCAAGGAAACAGACAAGAAACTGACAGAACTTTAAGAAATCTTTGTCTAAAGGCTAAATGCATTACAAAAACATGTCAAACAACCCTGATTGTCCAAGAACCTGAATGCTGCAAAAATCCCAGGAATGCTTCTAAAAATTCTGATGAATTTTTTTTAAAAAAAATCCAAAATCACGCTGAAAACCACTCCTAACCACTCTTCACCTTGTGCAAAATCCACAAGAGCAATGCATGCATGCGTCCTGCCTTTTATACTGCCCAGGCACAATGCAACCTGGGAAAAACTCCAATGCCTCATACAAAGTCGCAGCGACTTTGTATGAGGCAACTTTTTTCAAGGAATTAGGCGATGTTGTATGAATTCGATGTTGTATGAAGCGGACTTTGTATGAGGTATTACTGTATATTAAAATAGATTAAAATATTACTCTTTAGAGGCTGAGGCCAGTTGCCTATTCTTCAGCACAGCTGTATCACCTAAGTTACACCAAAATTAGCTGAAAACAGTTACTGTGTAAGTGTGCCATGTTCCTTTATAGATCACTGGAATAACTATTATTTTTAGTCATCCATATGACTTTCTTGTCATCTGCTGCTAAAATAAGGTCTGGGAGTAGGAACATAGAGGAGACCCAACACTCACTTCCCACCATCTCCACTTAGAGAATGGATGAGGAATGAGTAGTTTTCCACTTTTTGCTGGACCACAGGTTCTATCACTCTCCTCCATGAGTTGGGCCAGTTACAGCTGCTGGGAATTGCTGTACAACAACATGCGAAGGGCTGCACATTCCTGAATGAAGTCTTCAGGCATCAAAGCTAGGAGAGACCTTTCCTAGAGACCCTTGGATTGCTGCTGCCAATAGGGAATGCTGGGCTAGAGGGACAAAGTTTGGAAGTCAACATAAGGGCAGTTCTGCATACCTGTAACTGACTGGGGAAAATGTCACCAGCTCCTACTGGGATTGCATTTGGGTGGAAGAACTCCAGTGTTTCCTCCAAGAAAAGCAATGCTCTCCTAAAGCTTACAGATTGCATTTCAGGGCCAGAAGTGTAAATCTTCATAAGTCAGGCAAGAACCTCACATTGTTAGTTTTCTTTTCCATACGGTTCCCAAACAATATGAAGGACTGTTTTACAATACAGTATGGCTAGAAACGGATGAAATCTTCCTAAAATCTTTGAAACAATAAAGAAAAGAGATGTGAAAGATTAGATTTTTTCCCCTCCCGTGCATTTCCTCTGTTCTACTTTTCATTGTCTGGTTATTAGAGTGTCATTACATGAATTGTACGTGTCGTTAGCCAGAAATGAAAACAAATTAAATACAGAAAGTTTCCAAAATTGGAATTTTGAAGCTTTAATTCTTTCCTTTATTAAATGACAGATTTCAGCTGTGCTTAGTTTGGAAGCCTGTCCAACATTACGGTAATAATTGGCAGTTCAAAGGTCATTTTTCTGGTTGATTGTGTTTTATCCACTATGCAAATGTGTGCACACAAGTGTGCGAACTTATCTTACTGTTGTATTATATAGATCATTAACTGGGACAATGGCCGGCAGCTTGCTGTACAGAGAGAGACCAATTTTCCGCTGCATGGCATTCTCCTGCTGCTTGGAATTGTTCTGTATCTTAGTCATCTTTCACATGCAATAGTTATTAAGTGTTGAATATCAACAGACATAAAATATCAGCAAGCAAACAACAAGTATCTGATAAATGTGGCAGGTGACTGACACATCTGTTTACAAACATCAAAGGCTCCTTGGGACTGTTTGGTAAACAAGAGGGCTCAAAATAGTGTGGCAGTGGATTTTGAAGTCTATGCCTGGGGAGGATATTTTTTCCCTGTCTGTTTGAAAGAAGGGGAATTATCCTCTGAAAAGCACCATCTTTTTGGGACTAACCTGGTGATGTTTTTACAAACAAGAGGTCTAGGCTGATATTGGCTGTCAAAGAGGCAACATTCATCTTTTGGAGTCATCCTCTGGTTTCTTTCCCAACAGAAATGTACTAGGCAAATCAATTTTGCATAAACATTTACTTTGAGCGGCCACAGTGCTCAGTACTGCCAATGGGAGGGGTAGGGAGGAGAGCCTGGAAGCCTTCAGCTTCCCTAGACTCTAAAGAATAGATAATGGAAAGCCTGGATAATGTGCTTTGGCCTGCCAGTGGGAAACCATATAATAATCCTCCCAGGTCATTTGTAGTGAGAGTTGAAAACCCTCTCCCAAGTGTCCAGCTTACGGCCATTGGCTGTTGCTGTTTGTCTTACCACGTTTCAGGGTTGCACACCTCCTTTAGCCCCATAAGGTCAAGGCACACCTCCAGTGATGAAGAATGCTTCTGAGATACTCAATGCTGTTTATCTGGAAGGAAAGATCCCAGTTTGTTAGGAAGGTTATCTCTGGGGAAGAACATTTTCCGTTTCCTCAGCACAAAGTCCAGGACTCTTGGCTGCCTGCAGTGAAGGAGAACACGGCATTCTCTCCCAGTCAGCTGAACTGTCAGTGGAATTGTTATTGAACACTGTCAATAAGATAGCATCTCTGCCTTCTTGTGGCCATGTCTTTCTTCCTCCATATCCCCAGCTTGCTCTCTGGACTCCTGCTTAATATGGCCTGTGCTGAATCCTCACCCCTCTATTCTGTTCCTATCTATAGCTCCTCCTTGGCCTCCTCGTATTCCTATTTTAAGCCCGAGCAGCTGATGTGAGAGGCAGAAGCCTGTGTTTACTTCCCCATCCATTCCCAGGGATCAGTCTAGGCCCCCCTCACAGCCTCTTCCAGACTTTCTTTCCTTGTCTCCTTGAGTAGATGCTGCAATCACGCTAGGAAGAGGAATCTGGCTACAGGGATGTCCGGTGAGATTGGAGCAGGTATGATCTATTTGGGCAAAAGGGGACAGCTTGTAGAGATCAAATGGTTTGTGTTGGAGATGGGGCAAACATACAGCTGTAAAAACACTGCAACTCTTGGGAGTGCTAGGCTACCAACTTGGACAGGACTGAGCAATAAGTGTGTGTGTGTGTGAGAGAGAGAGAGAGAGAGAGAGAGAGAGAGAGAGAGAGAGTGAGTGAGTGAGAGAGTGAGAGAGAGAACCTGGCTGTGACCCATGGGCCTCCTGTCCTGATGACTAAAGGGTGTCGTTCAGAGAGAAACTGGTTTGGTCTAGGCCAGTGGTGGCCAACCTTGGCACTACAGATGTTATTGAACTTCAATTCCCAGAAGCCCTGATCAGTAGGAGTGCTGACTTGGGCTTCTAGTAATTGAAGTCCAAGAACATCTGGAGTGCTAAGGTTCGCCGTCACTGGTCTAGGCTTAATGAACTGAGAAGCTGAGATAAATGTGGTCCTCCTGTGGGCATGAGAAGCAACAAGACTCCCACCAGATGTCTTCACTCTGGCTTACAGATGTATCTGATATAGCCCTGAGCTGAAAGCAGAGATTGGGGTATCCCTGCTGTTGCTGAGTAGCTTCAAGGGAGTTCTTAATAGGGCCGGGAGAGGACATCTGCTCCTGGTACAGGTGAGGGGCAGGAAAATGACCCAAATATGGATCCATCTCAACGAGCAACTTGCTTTAAATTCCTCACCCTCTACAATTCTGCTTCTTTAGGCCAAGCTGTGAAAGTCTGTCAGGCACAGTCTAGTTAGGGTTAAAACCAGCTCCTAATTTGGAGCCTTGTGACTTGGTAGAACAGGTCCAGTTTGCCCACATTTTCCTGTGTGTTGTTACTACCTGCTTTTGTCCAAATGACCACTCATTAAGGAAAGTGGTTTTGAAGGGAGAGGGGAGTATAAGGCAAAGGCAAGAAATGCTAGTCTTCAGCCTTGATTCAGCCCATTGGGAAATTTCATCCAGACCATACATCAAGAATGGGAAGCTCAGGGATCAGAATTACTATTGTGTCATGTCCCTGGGTTTTGGAAAGATGCTGCTGCTTCCCCACCCCACTGAAACAATGGTTAATTTCCTGCACAAGAGCTGCCAACTGTGCCAACAGAGCTGTATGTAGTCACATAATAAACCATGGGAATATGTTGGCTCTCCAGATGTTGTTGGAGTAAAATTCCAACTACCCTAGTAGGCATATCTAATTCTTATTATTATAATATTGTCTCCAGATAAAACGTTGGATTGCCAAAATGAAGCCACTTTCTTGGTTTTGTCAGTGGCCAAAATTAAGTCTTCATTGCTGCATGTTTCTGGTAGTAGTTGACAGACCAGTAAATGATCCAGGTTCTATCTCTCTCCACATTCACAACACATGTTGTTGTCCACCAGCAGCCCCCATTTGAGCACGTTGGTCTTACATTTAGGTACTCTGTCCCTCCACCTATTCAGGGTCCTCCAAGTAATGTAGGGGAGGTTGAATTCCCCAGCCATATCCCCCCTTTAATGTTGTTCCTTCTCCAATGAGCTCCTTCCACCATCTTCTAATTTGGTTTTGTTCTTGTCGTACCCTCAAGAATGTTTGTTCTTGCCATAAAGCTCTTCCTGGATATGATGAGGGATGATTAAAATTCAGTCCTCCAGCATCTGGAGATCCACATTCCCAATCCTGGCAGTAGGAATTATGGGCTTTACATTAAAGCTGCAGGACTGTTTTTATAAGTTAATCTTGCAACCTGATCAGTTATTTTACCCATATCCTAACCTAAGGCATATGAGCAGGTCTTTTCCCCACCCCACTCAGTATAGAACTGATAGGGGTAATTCACATATACCCAAACAGTGGCTTCAAAATGGTTCTACCTGTATTTTCAAATTATATCTTTCAAATGGTTTTTCCTTTATTTATACATATTATTTTATGAATCTTTAAATTTATATTCTTATACATTAAGAAATTGTGATTGAAATATTGGAAACCAACACCATAGATCTTCATTAACTTCAGCAGAATCAAATAAAATGTTTCAAAAACAATGATCAGGTATTCTTACAACAATAGATAAAATTACATGTAGACGTCCAGATGAAAATGTTCAGAAAAGACAGTAAGGCTTGGCAAAGCAGCTGAATTTGAATAAGCTGGAACAACCTAAATAGGGTCACTTAAGGTCACGTATAAGTGGGGTATGACATTTGCTGCAGTCCTTGTATCTACATGGCATGTGTTTTTCATTTCATTTAATATTTCTATACCGTCTTTCTCAGCCCGATGGTCGACTCAAGGCGGTTTACATAAGACATAAAATGACAAAACAAATATTACAAATACACAGTTACAGTTCAATTAATCAATCATACATAATAGAAATTCAATTACAATAACCAACAGTATAACTCCATCAAACAGGCAATCAGCAATACAAAATATCGGAAATACAATACAATTAAAACATTTTTAAAAACCCAAAAGAAACCTCACCCAGGAGTCCCAAACAAAGTCCAGCAAACAGGACTGGGGGGGGGGGGGGGCGGGGACGGCATCGTGGTGTCCGTGGCGGCGGCGTTTTTGGAGCACCCCATGGCCTCGGGGGCTCCTTCTATCCTCCCGCTGCCGGGGTGGGTGGGGGGCACGGCCTTGCAGCATCAGCGTTTTTTGAGCACCCCATGGCCTCGGGGGCTCCCCTTATCCTCTCCTCGCAGGTGGAGGTGGCGAGGAGGCACGGAGCCCTATTTGGCTCACCTCCCTTTATTTTTTTTATTCCCCCCCCCCCATAACTAACGCACATGCACACGCACGCATACCAACACACACACACACAGACCGTATATATATTCCCTTTAAAAGGAAATGAAAGAATCTCACTCTTTGTATCCTCTTTCCAGAAGAAAGCTTTCAAATAAAAAAATAATAATAAAAGCATAGTGATTCAGCATTGTCCTAACTAGGCTAAAAAGATTTTTTTAAAAAAACTTTAACACACACACACACACACACACACACACACACACACACACACACACACACACACACACACACACACACACACACACACACACCCATTAAGTGGCTAAGCTGTCTGCTTAAGACACTTCACACTGGGAAATCTAAAGCAGATGGGAAATTTAAATAAGCAAGCCATTCACTTTGGTTTAATCCTAGTGTTCATATGTGCTGGAACTAAACCAAAGTGGAGCAATCCTAGCCACTCTTTCCCCTTACAGGAAATAAAAAAAGCTATGGATAGGAACACTCTGGAGACTGGCTCCCTTGGACTTGCATTGTGTGTCTTCCAGGAAGAGGAGAGAACAATCCCATCCCCAGAGCGTACTAATCAAGGGGACAAATCCCAGTGTAGTCTGAACACCAAACACCCTTAGACAGTTTTTCTTTCTATACAATCTAGCGAATGTTGGTAAGAAATTGTAATTTAATTTTCTCTGAGACAGCAAACAACTGAGTCTGGACTGTAGCGTTTTGAACTTTCACCTTAGTCTATATGTTTTATGTGGTGTCAAGTTGCTCCTGGTCTATGGGAACCCTAAGAATTAATGAGTTCCAAAAGGTCTAAGTATTAATAGCTCATGTCATCCTTTATTGCCTCTGTCCATCTTGAGCTAGGCCTTTCTTTCTTTTTATTGCTTCTTCCAGTGAGATTTGTCTTCTCGTGATCAGTTTAGTGGCCACTTAACTGTGGAGAATTCAGATTTTATTTGGTCTAGAACTGATTTATTATATCCCTAAGACTCTCTCCCAGTGCCACATCTCAAAGGGATCATTTTAATGCTCATTGTCAATGCTCACCACCACCCCCGAAACAAAACACCTCGGTAAGTTATATGCCATTAAGCATACCTGTCAACCTTCCCAGATTGGCCAGGATTTCCTGATTTTCGGCGCCGATTTGCGCCATTTCCTGCCTGCAGCTGCCAAAACCCGGAATTGGCAGCGGTGGGAAAAGAGGTACTGCGCATCCCTTCTGTGCAGATCGCCTTCTACGCATGCGTAGAAGGCTTTTACGCTTGCGTAGAACCCTTCTACGCATGCGTTGAAGGCGATTTGCATAGAAGGGGATCGTAGAAGCCTTCTACGCATGCGTAGAAGGGTTCTACGCATGTGTAGAAGGGTTCTATGCAAGTGTAAAAGCCTTCTACGCATGCGTAGAAGGCGATTTGCACAGAACTGTTCTGCGCAGGTCACGTAGAAGGCGACCTGAGCACAACCATTCTGCGCAGGTCCTGTATTTTCCGGAGCCGCGGTTGACAGGTATGCCATTAAGTCACATTCAATTCATAGCAATCCTGATAGGACATGTGAGATAATTAAGACTGGTTTTACCAGGGCTCACTGCCCTGTCCAATGATCCCATGGTTTCCTGAGTCTGAGTCTACCCTTATACCCACTACACCTTACTTCAGGGGTGCCCACACTACGGCTTGTGAGCCAGGTGTGGCCTATGGGCCGGATTTCTGCCAACACAGAAGTGCTGAAATTGGTACGTTTTTGCACCAAAATGCAGTGAAAACACACCATTAAAAAAAAAGACGTGAAAATGCTCCGTCCTCCAAGGGAAGCATTGGAGGAGGGTAAAAAGGCCCGGAAACACAGCATGATTTCACACGACGACGCCACTGCGAGGAACCACGTGACCAGCCCCGCACAGCTGACTGAGGGGATGTGGTCAGGGCCCTGCCGGGAAAAGTTTAGGCACTCCTGCCTTACTGCCTCCACCACACCACACTACCAGAATACTAGTGAAAATAATAGGTGGGATATTTAATGGCTTAAATCTTGTTTTGTAAATTGTTCCACATAATGCTAATGACATTATGAACCCTGATTATTATTTTTTAAGTAGAGCATTTCCAATTTCTCTCATGAAGGTCTGAGGCTCCCCATGGCACCCCTTCATCATGGGGAAACTAATGGGGGTCACAGGATCGAAGGGAAAGTTTTTAATGACTAAAAAAATGCCACTGCTACGATGATTTAATTGGCAACAGCGATTTTTGGAATTAAAGACTTCCTCCTCCCATCCTGAAATAGTCCCAGACAACAATATCACTCTTGATGAATACTTCTTGTGTAAAATTAAATATATGGGGAGGGAAGTGCCCATGTCTCCAGCCAGCCTCACATCTGCAAAGGTTGTTCTGTTCTATATGATTAAAGGTCTTCCTTGTTCGAAAGGCAGTTGTGTCCAACTCTATGGGACGGTGCTCATCTTCATTTACAGCCAAAGAACCAGTGCTGGTCTGCATTTGCAGACATTTCCGTAGTCATATGGCAGGCAAGACTTGATGCCGGAGTGCATAGAATGCTGTCAACTTTCCTGCTGAAGTGGTACCTATTTGTCTGCTTGCCATTTCTTGCTTTCGAAATGCTAGGTTGGCAGGATCTGGAATAGACAATGGGCACTTATTCTGTTGCACAGACTTGGGTCTTCTTGAACCATTGACATGCCTATCTTCTGACTGCTGTCGTCTTAAACCCTAAGCCACCATGGCCCCTTTCTACATAAGTACCTCATTCTAACAGGATGTTGGCACAAATGGAGATACTGACTGAAAAGAATACTTAACACATGGTCAACCTAAGTGGAGCCTGTGCCAAATTGCAGCCGTTCACTTCCAGTGTATTGACAGTAGGTTCTGAGCTAGAAAATACAGGCATGCTCCTTTCCATGGGCTTTGCTCTATGTGTAGTGAATTTCTGAGTAAGGCCTGGCTTTCAGGGGACTCCTCTCTTTCAGTACTCTGCTCAGTTGTAATAATACTAAAATGGATCATAATAATCATTCTATAATACAGGCAGAAGGGACTATTTGGTTATTTGCTCCTGGTTCAACTAGAATAAGTACAAAAACATAAACTATTGTGGGTTTATCTTCAGTGTGGGATTTATGGCTTACAATCCAGATCTAGTAGTTTTTAAGGTGCCTCAATACTTTTGTTCCTTTTATTATTATTATTATTATTATTATTATTATTATTATTATTATTATTATTATTATTATTATTATTATTATTATTATTATAGTCAGAGACAGCTGCCTCTTTGAAAATAGCTCATTGTTATAATATATAGATCCAGTTCATATTATAATTACTAACACAATGCAAGGCTCTTGTCTGCACAGGGAATATTATTACAAGGACTGTCCTTTTATTTATTCAATGTCCTTAAAATGGCAATGCAATATTCTGCTATCTTTTTCTAAACCTAATTAAAGCTCCATTGGACTCAGAAAAAACTTGAATAAACATTCATAATCATACATGCATGCATTGTGCCAGTAACAGATAAATCAGGAATCAGAAATTACCACATTTTCCTTTTCTTCTTCCTTCCCCCTCTACCAGTGAGGAACATAGAGTTGATTAACATTTTTGTTGTTGTTCAGTCGCACAGTCGATTCCGACCCTTTGCGACCCCATGGACCATCGCTCTCCAGGCACCTCTGTCCTCCACCATCCCCCTCAGTCCTCCCAGTTCTGTGCCCACTGTGTCTACAACACCATCTATCCATCTCATCCTTGGCCTCCCCCTTCTTCTTTTGCCCTCCACCTTTCCCAACATCACGGCCTTCTCAAGTGAATCCTCCCTTCTCATTTGATGCCCAAAGTACTTTAGCCTCATCTTTACTATTTGACCTTCCAATGAGCAGTCAGTGTTGATTTCCTCCAAGATTGACCTATTTGTTCTCCTCGCTGTCCAGGGTACCCTCAAAACTCTTCTCCAGCACCACATTTCAAAGGCGTCTATTCTTCTGCGTTCAGCTTTCCTAATTGTCCAGCTCTCACATCTGTACATTACCACTGGGAATACCATTGCTTTGACTATTCTAATTTTTGTTTGCAATGTGATGTCTCTGCTTTTCACTATGTTCACCAGGTTTCTCATGGCTTGTCTCCCAAGAATCAGTCGCCTTTTTATTTCATGGCTGCAATCCCCATCTGCAGTGATCTTAGATCCTAAGAACGTAAAATCTGTCACTGCTTCTACTTCTTCCCCATCTATTTTCCAGGAACTGATCGGGCCTGATGCCATTATCTTGGTTTTCTTGATATTGAGTCTCAAGCCCGCTTTTGCACTCTCTTCCTTCAAACTGATCAAGAGATTCTTTAGGTCTTCCTCACTTTCTGCCATTAGGGTGGTGTCGTCTGCATATCTCAGATTGTTGATGTTTCTCCCAGCAATTTTGATCCCATATTGTGATTCCTCCATCCCTGCGTTGCGCATGATGTGCTCTGTGTATAAGTTGAATAAGCAGGGTGACAAAATGCAGCCTTGTCTTACTCCTTTTCCTATTCCAAACCACTCTGTCATTCCGTGTTCTGTCCTAACTGTTGCTTCTTGGTTCCTGTACAGATTTCTCAGGAGGCATATGATGTGCTCTGGTATTCCCATCTCTTTAATCACTTGCCACATCTTGTTGTGATCCACACAATCAAATGCCTTAGTGTAGTCAATAAAGCAAAAGTATACTTGTTTCTGGTATTCCTTTGTTTTCTCCATGATCCAACGTATGTTGGCAATGTGGTCTCTAGTCCCCCTGCCTCTTCTGAAACCAGCCTGCACCTCTGGTAATTCTCTTTCCACATGCTGCTGAAGTCTATCCTGTATTATCTTGAGCATCACCTTGCTGGCGTGTGGGATGAGCGCAATTCTTCGATAATTTGAGCATTCTTTGGCATTGCCCTTTTTTGGGATTGGAACATATACTGATCTTTTCCAGTCCTGTGGCCACTGTTTTGTTTTCCAAATCTGCTGGCATATTGAATGCAGTAATTTGATGCCATCATCTTTTAGAGCTTTGAAAAATTCAACTGGGATACCATCATCTCCACTAGCTTTGTTGTTTGCAGTGCTCTTTAGGGCCTTTCTGACTTCACTCTCCAGGATGTCTGGCTCAGGTTCAAATTCTTCATCATTGTGACTATCAGGAGTGTTGAGTTCCTTTTTGTAGAGTTCCTCTGTGTACTCTTTCCATCTTTTCTTAATCTCTTCTGCATCAGCTAGCTCCTTTCCGTCTTTGTCCCTTATCATGTTCATTTTTGCTTTAAATGTTCCCTTGATTTCCTGGACTTTTTTGAAAAGGTCTCTGGTTCTGCCTCTTTTGTTGTTTTCCTCCATTTCTCTGCACTGTTCTTTTAGGTAGTTTTCCTTATCTCTCCTTGCTTTTCTTTGAAATTCTGTGTTCAAAAGATTGTATTTTTTCCTTTCTCCTTTGACTTTTGCATTCCTTCTTTCCTCTGCTATTTTAAGAGCCTCATCAGACAACCACTTTGCTTTCTTGCTCTTCTTTTCTTTTGGTATGGTTTTCTTTGGTGCTTCCTGCATGATGTCCCTCATCTCTGTCCATAATTCTTCTGGCACTCTCTCTATTGAGTCTAAGCCATTGAATCTGTTCATCACCTCCACCGTGTATTCTTTAGGGATGCTATCTAGGTGATATCTGTCTGGTCTCTTTGTTTTCCCTATTTTCTTTAGTCTAAGCCTGAATTTTGCAATCAGTAGGTTGTGATCTGAGCCACAGTCTGCTCCAGGTCTTGTTTTTGCTGACTGTATGGAGGTTCTCCATCTTTGACTGCAGAGTATGTAATCAATCTGGTTTCGGTGTTGGCCATCTGGTGATGTCCATGTGTAAAGTCGCCTCTTGTGTTGCTGAGTTACTGCATGTCCTGTAATTAAAGGTTCAGGAACCCTGCAGGGAAGCAGTGGAAAGATGACATTGTTTGTGTATATTGCCTTGCAAATGTACTATGCAGTTCGTTGTGTCCTTTGTGCCCTTGAAACATGTGATGATGCCAAGGCGTCTGGAATTTTGAGCCCGGCGACTCTTCTGTAATCATGAAAGCATTCCTACAGAGGAGTAAGGTTGCCAGATGGGTGGTAGCAGTGGGCTGCCCCATGCCAGTGCTTTTAACACAACTACTTGACAAGAAGATCTTCACTTAGATCAGGGATAATATCACTACCTGATTTTTTTAAAAAAAAATTAATTAAAATACAGGGGGGGGGGAGACAAAAAAAAACTTATACAAAAGTACATATAACTTTCTATGTGCACCTTCCACCTGACCAGTGGGACTGATAAACCTTCTCCATTAAAGTTCCTGATATCATTACATTTTTATATTTACCCGTTCATTCGAAAAAGATAATACATCTAGCTCTCTGGCTTTATTCCTTTCCCTTTCACCAGTACGTACTCTAAAAATTCTCCCCATATCTCCCTAAAATCAGTTATTTTTGCTAATCCCTTTTTACCTTTATCTCATATGTTAATTTATCTTTATAACGATATTCCATCTCTTTATACCAATAATCAAAATTCCCAACCTATTTTCCATTTTTAAAACAATATTAAATCCCAATGCTGTTACAAATATTACAATCATCTTTCTTTTTTCCATTCTATCTGCATATTTCCAAAATCCATTAATAATGCTATTTTAGAATACATCTCCAATTTTACAGACAATATTTCATTAATTTAAAAACCATTTCTCATACTTTCTTCACATTCTTATATTCCCACCATAAATGAAAATATGTCCCATCTTCTTTTTTTTTTACATCTCCAACAATCTTTTTGAATATTTTGAATCATAAATAACTTAAATGTGCTGGAGTCATATTGAGCTGGTCTCCATATTGTTTTGAAATAATTTTCTTTAATTCTAACTGACATATTTTCCATGATTCTTCGTTTCCATATTCTAACCCATCATTCTCTATCCCAGGCTTGTAGCTTGACACATGAATTCCTATGCTATGTATGCAATCAGGCAAATGAGGCCAACAGATAAAGTCACAAGAGAGATGTGCATTCCACCCCAGAGATGTGCATTCCACCCCAGTTAAAGAGCCACCAAAAGGCCTTGCTTGGACTTGACTGGGTTCCTGCTAAACTGTTTATATAGGGCCGTGATGGCGAACCTTGACACTCCAGATGTTCTTGGACTTCAATTCTCAGAAGCCCAAGCACCCTGTGAATCCACACGAATGGGTTTACTGCGATTCATCCCACGCTGCCCACGCTGCCCTCGTCGCTCCTGGAAGCGGAAGTAAAATGCGCTCCACTTCTGGGAGCGACGAGGGCAGCGTGGGCCGGATGAATCACAGTAAACCCATTTGTGTGGATTTACAGGGGGCTTGGGCTTCTGGGAATTGAAGTCCAAGAACATCTGGAGTGTCAAAGTCCGCCATCACAGATATATAGGGGAAGGGAGGCACAGAGCAAGGACAGCCATAGGGTCAGAAAAACTGGGTTGAATTCTTGCCTCTTCCCCCCCCCCCCCCATATCATGTAAAAAGTAAAAACAAGGTGGTGTCATCATGGTTTTCTACTAAAACGCATAATTGGGACACTGCCTGGCTGACTCACATAATAGTCAGAGTTGAATTCCAGTAAACTTCTTTCACACACACAACCAAATGAGCAGCAAGGAAAGAATTGTTCTGAGAATGAAACACTGTTCCACCACAGAGCCCTGGGGAAGCTACTCTTTAAGCCTACAGATCCCATAATATCTTGGCCAATGGCCATAGGCTGCACCAGCTGAAAAGCTCTCAGAACTGTGTTACTGAAAATAAAGATTTCCAATCTCTGCTTAGTTTGCAGAGACCATAATGTGTACATGACGGAATTAACTAGCAGTTTTCTGATATGTCACCTGCTGCAGGTGAAATATGTCAATGAATGAAGCAAAAGATGTACCGTACAGTAAAACCCTGACTTACATATGCCTCAAGTTATATAACATTCAACTTACATAATGATTTTGTGCTAAAATCATGTCCCGATTTACACGATTTCCTATGGGTTTGCTTCAAGTTACATAAAGATTCTTTTTTCCTATGGGTTTGCTTTGAGTTACATAAAAAACTGATTTAAGCAAAATCCTACGGAACGGACTTATTTTTTCTCGTAAGTAGGAGTTTTACTGTACTTGTGAAAAACCTGAACTTGTCAGCTGAAATTACTAACATTAGATATATTACCAGCATCATCCAAATCCAAATCCAATTGGTTGACTGGGTTTAAAAGACATTTTACCATGTCCTTTTGTGGCAATTCTGGCCTTTTCTAGTTAAGATTATGGAATAGTATTTTGTGCAAAAAATGGTTGCTTCAAATGCCTGTTCAAAAGAGAATTGTTGACATTGAATTATCTTGGCCCATTTATTTTGAGGCAACCACTAATAGGGTCCCTAATAGATCTATGCAGCCCCCAAGGAAGTAACTTTTTTCCCTGACCTAAAGGAACAGTGTGTCAGTTTAGGGGGGAAATGGCAAGTGGCAGCAGCAGGAGGATCTTCCTTATAAGAGACTAGCATATTGTGCCTGGCCAGCTGGGCAGTTTTAATGTGTGTGTTGGTGGTTAGGGCTGGTTTTGGGTGTGCACAACCCCCCCCCCCCCCCCCCCCCCCCCACACACACACATAAAATACCACTCCAACCACCAACACACACATTAAAAATTCCTGGCAAGGCAGAAGTGTGTTGTGTGTGTGTGTGTATGTGTATTTGTGTGTGTGAGAGAGAGACAAAGAGAGACAGAGAAGCAGTGTGTGAGAGAGAAAGAGAGAGTGAGATAGTTAGATTAGACCACTTGAAGGGGTTAGTGAGTTAGATTAGATCGAGCAAGTGAGGAGACAGGACAAAGACAGGAGAAAAGGGCTGAGCTGAGGCTGCATGCAGGTAAGTTGGGACTGGGAGGGAAGGTTTGTCTGTGAGTGGGTGGTTGGGGTGGTTTTGGGGTGTGTGTGAACCCCCCCAACCCCCCCCCCAACCACCAATAATAATAATTGCCCAGCAAGGCAGGGGTGGTGTGTGTGTGTGTGTGTGTGTGTATGAGAGAGAGAGAGAGAGAACGACACCCCTGCCTTGACGGGCAATAGTGAGGTGGGTTAGGGGGTGGGGGTGGGGTAAGGTGGTGGGGTGGGTGAGCAGCGTGGGTGCCTGGTCCTTGCTTCCCTCCCCCACCCCCTAACCCCCACCTCACGTACCCTTCTTTGTTGGCTGGGGTTTTTCCCCCAGCACGGCCTTCTTTGTTGGGAGGCGCAGCGGCGTCTCTTTTGTCCCTGCAGGCGTCGAGGCCATGTCTCCTGCAGGGACAAAATACAGGCCGGTGCGCCTCAGTCTGCAGAAGGCTGCGCTGGAGGAAAAGACCCAGGTGGCAAAGAAGGGTACGTGAGATGGGGCTTAGGGGGTGGGGCTTAGGGGCAAGGTGGTGGGGTGGGCAGGTGGCATGGGTACTGGGCCCATGCCTCCCCCCCTCTTCTTTCCCCACTTACCTTTTGCCGGTTGGGCTTTTTTCCCCCAGCGCTTTTTTTTTATGTTGGCGCGCCACACTTTCCCGGCCTCCACTGCGCTTGTGCAGAGGACTCTGGGAGTCATAGTTGTTTTTTTGGTCTCGTTCATGGGGCGGTTGCCCCACTGGCGACTTTCAGAACCTTGCGGCGATGGCCGGGCAGGGATAAGGTAAGTGCAGGCGGCTCGGTTCAGGACGGTTGGGCCTGGTGCAGGAGCCTTTGTTATATTCCAACGGTTAACGTCCCTCTTTATAAGTAAAGACTAGCATTTTTCCCCGGCAGGTTTTTTGTGTGTGTTGGTGGTTGGGGTGGTTTTCAAGGGTACACACACACAACACAACCACACACACAATACAAAGAGGGGGGGGGAGAGAGAGTGATGGGGGGAGAGAGAGATAGGGCAGGTATAGTGTGTGTGTGTGTGTGTGTGTGAGAGAGAGAGAGAAGCAGCCCAGGTGAGTAGGGACGGAAGGGGGAGGTGGAATTGTTTTTCCCCCTTTCCCTGTGTGTGTGTTTGGGGGGGGGGGGAAGCAGGGAAGGTTGTTTTTCCCCATTAACTGTTTTGAAGGCTGCTTCATGTCAGCCTTCGAAACAGTTAATGGGGAAAATACAAAGGCAGCAGACAGCGCTTCGTCAGGGTGCCCCCTCTCGACGGCCGGACCCTTGCGGCGACCCTCGGTCTAAAGGTAAGTGTGGCCGGCTCTGTACGGGATGGTTGGGCCAGGTGTGGCTGCTGCCGGACATGCACCAACCTACTGCCTTCTTATAGGTATAGATTAGGCCTTCAATCTCAGGATTTATAAACTCTTTGAATGGCAATGAGTCAGGTTGTTCAGAGCAAGGATAGTCCCAGCCCTCAATTCAACTACCAGGTGTTGACTCTAGGACCTCCTCGATGCAACATCTGTGCTCTAGCACTGAGTTGTGAGACCAGATCACAGCTAGGAAAAGCCTATGCTGGAACTATGAGGGTTGCAACAAAGGGAGATGTACACACATGCTTTTTATGTGCAGGATTTGGTGGTCTCCAAGATGGCTGCCAGCCCAGCAAGAAGGGAAAGGCCCCTCCTCTTGCAACACCACTGTGGGATGGGAAAGTGTAACCTTGCAGGGAGAATTTGCAGCCTACTTCCCACTAAAAGGGATTATCAAATGAATGGGGCCGCTCAGTCAGGTTATAGCTGAGAGCAGATGGACCTTCTTACAGCTCAACCTTGCTTCTTTCCTGTGCAGATGCTATGGTGAAGGATGCTGCTTCCTCAGATATGGAACTCACTGAACTCAGCGAGAATGTGGCAGCAATTAACCTGCATGCAGTGGAATCCATCAGTGACCTTCACTACGGATCTGGCAAACAGGAAGGTACTTAAGCCTGCCACTTTCCTCACTAGCAGCCTCCAGCTTAGCTGTGGCCTGCTCAGGAGTGTAAACTTGAACTAATCATCAGTCAATTAGTGGCTTTTTGCCCTGAACAGTGAACTGTAGGGATTGCATAAGCACCATGATGCCCCAGCCTGGGGATAATAATTCACAGCAGCTTTCTGTCACTCCAACTCAATTTTTCTATTTTTTTTCTTTTGCAGGAAGCAGTCAGTTCCAGCCCAATGTTTCATGGACACCACATAGCCCTACCTCCTCTAAACATTTCAATTTCCCAAACATAGAAGACTCCTCTTATGTACCTGTCCAGAATTTCCACCTTGTACCTGCTTTCACCTGCTGCCCTTGCTGCGCCCCATCGTGTTGCCCCATAGGCTTCTTTGCTCTCCTGGGAGTGCTAGTTGTGGCCAGCCTAGGCCTCGCCACCCTGGCCGTCTATCTGAGCGGTAAGTTTGAAGGTGGGTTGGCTGGTGATACATGGGCCATAATAGGGAGACCAGGAGGGGACCCGGGATCCCTTATCAGGGGGACAAGCAGAGTGTTGAGCTGCGTGAGGACCACGTGGTTAAAACAGAACCTGCAAATAATAAACCAAGATTGTGCACCTTGACGTATCCAGTATCTGCAACCATTCTAAAACTTGTTATTCATTCATTCATTCATTCATTTGGTATATTTCTATACCACTCATTTGGTGAAAGGAAAGTTCACTACTCTGTGTTCTACAACAATTTACACACACGCACACTCCTCTTGGTGTAGCAATGTAAAATACCAGTAAAAATCAAATCCTAAAACTTTGGTTTCAAAACCAGGCAAAATATATATATAATAAACAATTTATTAAGAAAGATATCCTTCTATGCTTCTCTTCAAATGTCCATCTTTAGACACTTTTAGTTATATTGCTTTGCATGAATTTAACTATTGTTTGAGGAATAATTGTAGAAATTGCTATATATTTTTGTGATTTTATTTTGTATCTAGTACATTAATAACAATCAGTTATAATGAATTTTGTTATTCCCTGCCATTAGCTTATCACCAAAGAACTGAATTTAACTTTTCCAAGCTCTGAATTTCAATCAATAGGGGGTCCTTTTGGTGTTAGAAAGTTGAGGTGTCACAGCGCCCCATAGTGATGCCTCTTGGTACTGCAACAGAAAGTTCTGGAGACCAACAGCATTTCTCATTTCAGCTGCAGCAATCATTAGCATTCACCATAAAGAACATATTTTCTTTAAAAAAAAGTGACTCGCACTATATTCCCATTCTACTTTATCCATGTCTAGGCCAGATGTGAAACTGCCAAAATGAAGCCACCTTTTGGTGAATTCATTCTGCAGTGCCTTTCACCTGACTTACAGGTGAAACTCAGAAAATTAGAATATCGTGCAAATGTTCATTCAGTCCAGTAATGCAACTTAAAAGGTGGAACAAATAGATGAGATAGACTCATTACATGCAAAGTGAGATAATTCAAGCCTTACTTTGTTATAATATTGATGCGTATGGCTTACATCTTATGAAAACCCCAACCCTCCCCCCAATCTCATGTACCCCATAATCGTCACATAATCTCATGTACGCTATACGCCATGATCATCACAATTACAACAAATTAAGGCATAACATCTCTCGCTTTGCATGTAGTGAGTTTATCTCATATATTTGTTTCACCTTTTAAGTGAAATGAATGAACATTTGCATGATACTCTAATTTTCTGAGTTTCACCTGTAGTGTGAGAAAGATTAGGATTTCCTGTGCCCTCCTTCTTCCCTGAAAAGAGGGGAAGTGACCCTCTTTTGTTGTCTGTCAGGGAGCACGCATGATACTGAAGATTTATGTTCTATCCGAGTTGTCATACTAACAGCTTAATGAACATCAGATGTGAAATATGTCAAACACTTTGTATATATAGTGGATTAAGAAGACCCTTCAGACTGCTTTTGGCAAGGCCACACATACTTTTGTACCTTGGCAGCCACTGCTATCATCTGCTATACACAATGGGAACGGCACACATATTATCCAGAATTGTCTTCAATAATTGTGTGCCATCGTCAATTTGAACATGTGTCAACATTTTTTTACAATTTGCTATGCTATGCAGGGAATATGTAGAAGTGGGCTACCTTTTTCCCCTCTGGGAGTGCCCCAGGACTGGGCAGCTTGCTCATGGCTAGAGCCTGGCACTTCTCCCAGGAGGCACAGTAGAGGAATTGAACTCTCAGCCTCCTTAGGTGTGGTATTTCCATCCAACAGGGAGCTGCAGGGTAATCCACAAGACATTGTGCAGATTAATTGTACTGTTTTGTCTGTTCGTTGTCACAATGCAACAGGACTAGGCTATGCAGACCATACTAGATCTTTCAAGAGGACAACTTGGATTGAAAACTTCCAGTGGGCAGCCTGCAACAAATTCCCAAGCAGTACAGCAATCCTTTTAGTTGAGCTGTACCTTCCTATCAGTTGCATTTCCCAAACTATGTTCCGCAGAACACTGGTGGACTTAGATTTCCAGAAGCCTAAGTCAGTACATTGGCTGATCAGTACTTTGGGGAGTTGACTTAGGCTACTGGGAACTGGTCCAAAAACCAAAGGTTGGGAAACAATGTGTTAGAGGCTCTAGGATACCTCAGAGTAAAATATACCTTTTAAAAAGGCAGGGAGGCAGCAAAGCCTTTCTGTATTAGTCACGTTGTTTCTCCTTCTCTCCTTTATAGTCCTACAACGGGAGTCACTCCGGGTCCTTGCCCAGTGGCTGGAGTCACAAGAGGAGGCCATCCGGCAAATGAGGGCAGTAAGTTTCCAACTATGGAAGCAGCTCAATGCCAGTGAGCCCGGGACTCAAACCTGAGCAAGGCAGCTACACTTCTCATTTCTGATTTCCTCTTGGCGGAGGATCAATTCCAGTGTGAAAAGGGAAAACCAACTCACTGCTTGGCACATTTTGGACACTGATATGTTGGTTTGGACTCTGAAATCCTTAATGCAAAAAGCCATCTAGACCCATGAGAGGCCAACTGCTGAAGAGTGTGCGCGCCCTGCTGAGCACTCAAGGTTGCCCAGGGAAGGGAAGGGGAAAGGCAGGCAGAAATCCTACTCCAGTACAAGAGAATATGCTTGGGCAGGTTGACATAGTTAAAAAATATATCCTTCCAATGGATTTCTAATGAATGTCCTTGCTGGCTCCCTGCCACCCTTTAAAGCATTTTTTTTTAAAAAAGTGTTATATTCTCAAATTTTTCTTTGTAAAGACTACATTTTGTTGTATTTTTGGACAAAAAGGATGACTTGAAGGACCTGTCCTACAGAAGACTCATCTAGGTTCCACCCGCTATGCTCATAACTGCTCCAAATACAGCTGCAGGAAACAAGTACACCTTGGTTGGTTTGACGAACCATTCCACAGTTCACAGCTGAACCATGAGTAAGAAAGCTGCAGGAAACTCCAGGTAGCCAAACAGAACGAGCTAGAATAGCCCTGCAGTTTGGCACGAGGCTGCCTTCTGAGTAAATAGCTTCATGGGTCCTCTGCTTGATACCTTTTGACCCAAGGAGAGACACATATTTTCCAGAGATTTGAACACTTCAGCCAGAACTGGAGAAATATACCATAAGGAATGGCACTAAAGTGGCAATGGGTTTCCAATGATAAAACACAACCTCCCCCCCCCCACATAACCACAAACACTACTGAAGAGGTCCTACTGAAAGAAATATGGACTTTACCTGCCACTTAGTTAATGTTAAACTTTATGCCTACTTCTTGTTTATGTTTTAATCCAGTGAGTTTTCTGCTGAAAAGAGCAAACAAGCAAGGCTAACGTTTTAGACAGAAACGCCTCTTGGGAATTGGTAAGCCAACAGATGTTTCACTGATTCCATAGGTCTACTGGGGTCTAGGCTAACAACTGGATTTGGGCCTTTACTGTATAAACAGCTAAAGGAAGTCAATTTGCTGTTCTCATCAATGACTCCCCCTTTACATATGCACACTCTCTTCTACCCTATGTAGAAAAATACCATATATACTCAAGTATAAGATGAGTTTTTTTAGCCCCCAAAATGAGCCCCAAAAAGGGGACCCAGCTTATGCTCAGGTCAACGACCACGAGGGTCCCAAGACTGCACTGGATTGAGATGTGCCAACAATTTAATTAATTTTATTATATTTTCAGGTATTTTGATTGAAACTCACTAGCAGCTGCTGGATTTCCCACCCTCGGCTTATACTTGGGTCAATCTATTATCCTGGGCTATCAGGTCAAAATTAGTTACCTCGGCTTATATTCAGGTAGGCTTATACTCGAGTATATATGGTGGTAGTTACACCACAGGGAAGCCAAATGATAAAAGCCCATTGTGTGCAGAAACAATGAAAATGATCATACTCTATGATTCCTCTATGTCAGGAGTGGCTGACTCCAATCCCCATCAGGCCCAACCAATATAGCCAATGGTCAAAAAGGATGCCCCCCCCCCACAACTTGTTCTTGTGTTGGACACAACATTTGGCTTCTGGAGAAGACAGAGAGGGGTCACTGTGGGTGTACAGTGACCTTTCATGTCCCCAAGAAATTTTCCCACCAAAGTGGCCCCTATTTATCTACTTGCAACTTCTTGCTTTTGAATTGATAGATTGGCAGGAGCTGGGACAGAGACGGGCACTCAAACTGTCATGCAGTACCCAGGTCTTGAACTGCCAACTTGCCGGCCTTTCAGCCAACAAGGCGGGCTTCTTAACCAATGAGGCTGTCCTTGCATAATCAATGTAGTCTGGATTCAGCCCATTAAAATGTATGAAAGTGATTTCCATCTTCATGCCTGGTGAGACCACTTTGGAAGTCTGGGGACCCAAGTTCAGAACCAGGGCTAGCAAGTCACAGCTGTCAGAAAGAAAAGCATCAGGGTCTCTCTCCCTTCCCCATGCCTTTGTCCCTCTCAGAAATATTTTGTCTGTAATACAAATAGAAAGTATTTTCGTTGTTCAAGACCTGTCTGTGGCTAGTTCCTCATAAGTAGGGTAGTTTCCCAGAAACAAGATGAGCAGCAGCAACTATGTGGAGGAGGGAAAAATCCCCAGCTGACAAAAACTATAGGTTGCAATGGGTGAAATGTGTGAGAAATGCTAGTGAGCCAGCCAGAAAGAGTGAAGTACTGCATCAGCAGAAGGAGCAGTAGAACCTGCTTCATGGCACTGTCAACCCAGCCTTTAATCGTCTGCACTGATTTCTAATGAACACTTTATCCATCGCAAAAGGCAAAACAACTCCACCCCCAGTGGGGAAGAACCCAAGGCACCAATTTAAAGCCGGTCCCTTCACTGCCTCCATCTGGAGTGCTGCTATCTCCACCCTTAAAACTAAACCAACCTTCTATGGGGAATTCTTCACAAGGAAGGTCCACAGCAGTAGACAAGGGTAAGGGAGAAGAGCCCACCCTTGACGACATGGTACCTGTCGCTACAGAAACGACAGGAGGTGTCATCCCCAAACCCCAATGGAGACAGAGAAAGGGAGGCTAAGGAGAAGGAATCACTGGCTTTAAAAAGGAGTGGGGAGAACCAAGTCTCCCCACTACCCAACCTCGCTTCGATTTTTGGTTAAAAAAATAAAAGTGGCCCTGCCCCTTGCCATCCTCCCAGAATTCAAGCATCCAAAACATTTAAATATTATTCTATACATATATAAAAGCCCCCCAGGCAGACAATGGTGGGGGAAATTGAGGGGGCATGGCACACATCTGGTTTCCAGCTGAGTCACGGCTATGGGGCCACTACCCCAGGCTCTCACCCCCACCCCACCCCCTCAATGTTCACAGTGGTCCAGGTCTGTAGTTCATTGGCTTATATAGAAGGCAGAAGGAAGGGGAGCAGAAGAAAACAAGCTCCTCTCAAAGTACATCGGCCCGTTTATCTCGAACACGGCTCCTCGCTTTTGTCCGGGCTTTGAAGGCAGCCGAATTGCACAGATGCTGGCGGAGATGGAGAGAGAATGGAAAGAGGCAAAGGTTACTAGAAGGAACGCCTTATTGTAAAGTGTATGACCACTAAGGAAAAGGTTGCTAGCATAACCTCAGGCCAATAGATCCTGTGGGGAAGGTGTGGCTCCCCATATATTGCTGGAACCCAATGCTGATCAGTCTTTGCCTGCACAACCAATCCTGAAGACTAATGAGAGCTGCCAGCCAAAAGGTAATGCAAAAAATAATAATAGATAATGCAAAAAATAATAATAATTACAAAGAGTCCCCAAAATTCAGGGCATGTAAATGTGCCAGATCTACTCCTTAAGGTGAGTTCAAATCCAGTCTGCAAACAGCCAAAGAGGAATCTTGAGTTTTAAAATAAGGCAATGTGTATATGTAGTAAATGTAGATCATTTGGTGGTTCGTTGTCTGAAGAGTTGAAAGGAGAAATCTAACCAATGGCTGCTACTTGTGGAGTTCAAAACCACATCCCTAATGATGTTTGCAGATTGTATTTGAACTCACATCAAGAAACAGATCTGGCACGATCATCTGTCATGAATTTTTGGGACTCTCATTTTCTCCCCTGCCCTATCCACAAAATCTAAGTGTACAGCCTGAAGAAGTCAGATTAACATTAAAAGCCAGCTATTTGATTGATCTTTTTACTGGTCTAATAAAGTTATCACCTGCTCTTGCATTTGTGTTACATCAGGACCACATGACCTTTCCTATTTTTTTCCTGATAATTCATTGTGCTACCTAGGCTTGGTAACATGGAGGATTAGCTACCTAATGCCTCCAAAAAACAGATGGGAGGATTTCCCATCTTTAATTGTGCCTCACTGACAGAAGAATGGCCATCTACATCAGACCCAAAGGTCCGATGTTTGCAACCATAACCAGCCAGACGTCTCTGGGCCATTCACAATTAGGACACAAAGGCAACAGCTCCTCCCAAAATTTGATCCCTAAGATCTGATTTTTCAGCCTTCAGACAGCAGGGGAAAACATTTAATCATTTGAAATACAGTAATGAAGGAGAGCTTTGCAGATACCATGGAACACCTGAAAGATGAGTCCATGTGTTCAATTATCAAATCAGACGAATTCTTTTTAGGAGCAACAATAATGAACAGGCTGACATATTTAGGCCATGCCATAAGACAAGATTAACTGGACAAGACCTTAATGCTAGAAGCTGAAAAACAGGAAAAGAGGAAGATTAAATATGAAATGGATTGACTCCCTAAAGCAACCCACAAGACCTGTGCTGATGTACTAAATGATAAGACACTTTGGAAGTCACTCATAGGGTTGCCTTAAGTCGGCAGTAATTTGACGTCATCTAGTTGCAATCTATTTCTAGATGGTATAGAGATCTTCATTTTAGGTACCACTCATAACAAGGTGGGGCAAATGTGTTCCCAATGTTTCTGGACTACAGCTCTCATGATCTCTTGGCACCGGCTGCACCAGGGGTGGCCAAACCATGGCCTTTGGCACCATTTCATGAGGCCCAATCCACCCTCACTGTTACCAGAAGCGGAAGCGTTTATGATAGCCATAAAACACACCTGTGCATGCGTAAATGTGCCCACACCTGTCGTAAACACCACTGTAAATCCACCTGTGGCTGTTGTAAATGCATTTACAACAGCCACAGATGCATTTTATGGCAGCATTTACAGTGGGAGGAACCATGTAACTGGCCCGCTCAACCACGTGACTGGCCTGCAGTAAGAAGTTTGGGAACCCCTGGGCTAAACTAACCAAGTCTGTTGGGAACAGCAGCCTTTAAAACATTTGGATAGCCACCATTGCCGTGGACACAGGCTACATTTATAGTCGCTTCTTTAACTCTTCGGTCCTGTTCAGGCATTACTTAGCCTTCTTTTTATTCAATTCACAACAGGACGGCACCTAACCCCCCGCCCTCTCCATTATCACTCCCCCCCTGGGGAAAAACATGTTCTTGTAGAGGTGCTGCTCTTGCTTATAGGCAGGCTGATTTTCCCAGGGCTGTTGCTCACATGGAAAGTCTAGAGGTGGGCATGGAGTAAAGAGATGTTACTTCCTCTGCAGAGAAAGCAATTGGGGGTGGGGGAGGGGGAAAAGCCATGCAGACCTCTGCTTACATGCTGGCTGAAGAAAATGTTAAAGCAGTGCCTAAATAGGGCATTTATTGGAAGCGGCCTTTGATGGGTGAAGAGGCCACCTAATTTAACGGTGCTGCCGAAAGGCACTAAGCTTGAGATGGATCAGGACAACAAAAATCCTAGGTGCTGTTGCTGCTGACATACCTTCTCAAAGCGTGAAATCTTACTGGCTTTAATAGCTGCAGCATCCAGTACTAGTGGGGGGCCCAGCTCAAATATCTCACGTAACAACTCATTGTTCTGGGGGGGAAAGAAGACAACAGGATTGTTAGTAACTTGAAGCCAAGATTGGAACCATTGCCACAATGAAAAGATCACCACAGGGGTATTGCAAACCATGAAAGCCATCACCGGGGTCTCCACCTTGTAGCATTGTGTACTGAAGCCTCCCTCAGGCTGACACCCTTCATACAGGCCTAGACTACAGGTTCCATAATCCCACAGCCATGTTTGTAGGATTATGGGATTTATAGTCCAACGCATCTGAAGAAGGAACCATGTTGGCAGAAGGCTGATCATATCATGATAGCCCAATCTCTCCTCCACTGAATTGCCATGACATCCTTCTCCTCACCCTTTGATAAAAGCCCTCTGCCTGTACCTGCAGGTGGTGCCGGACCCCAGAGCCAAGGGTTTCTTTGAAGGAATTATACGTTCTCCTCCTTGCCCAGCTGTCCACATACATACACTCCAGGCCAAACTTGATCGTCTCCTCATGGCATTCCCCATTCTGTACCAAGAGAGAAATGTGTTTAGAGACTCCAGGCAGAACAACTAATACTCAATCCATTAGTACTCCCTCCTTGGTTTCTCACAGCCAACGAGGCCTCATCACTGTGTTCCCCAAATGAGTGCCTGGTAAGGATTGCCCACTTCATGGACACTAAATGCATTGCAGGATTGAGGGCTGGAGCAATGCTTGGGGGTGGGCTCTCTCCCAGACAATAGCTCGGGAATAACAAAAAGCCGAGCAAGGCACCTCAATGAAATGAAGCACGTCGCGAAAGATGGAGCGCTGTTTGCGTCGGTCTGTCTTGGCTCGGTACTTGTTGCTGTCTGTGGCCAGGGCTTTCAGTTTTGTGCACAGCAGGTCAGTGTCTTCATAAAAGAAATCCTCCTGGGGATAAAAGACGACAACATGCCACCCTGATGCTTCAATTTATAAGCCACAATCTCCTCAAAAGTTAGTAGATGGAATATGAATAGCAGCGTGTACAGCTCTAAGCTATCTCTCTCTCTCACACACACACACACACATACAACTTTCTCTCTCTCTCTTCCTTTAGATAATACACAGAGGCTCCCATGCATCCACTTGACTAAATCTATCCTGGGAATATTTAGTGTTTAAAATCTAATTCCCAATAGCTATTCCAGCTGTTGCTGCTGATGGGTAAAAAAAACTTCTGCCATCCAAAAGGGTAACTTTTCCATGCTCTGCTCTGTTGATTCATTAAGCAAAAACAACTGAAGAGCTCAGACTTGTAAGTAAAGACATGCAGTTGAACTTTTGGACTTCAACTCCCAGAATTATCCAATAATTCCCAGAGAGAATCCTAGGGGTTCCAGCAGCCCAGACTCACACTCCTATTCAGACACACCTATAGTTTGCTCACCTATAGAAGGTCCCAGCTCAAAGACTCCATGGCCTAGCTCCAGCCTAACTTCCTGTTAAAAAAGGAAGCTGCCCTGGTACTTCCATGGCGTCTCAAGGTAGCACCAAGATGGCTTCCTTTGTTAAGCTAGGCCTATGTAGCTTGGCTGTGAAGCCTTTGAGTCGGACTCTCTCAGGGGACAAACATGTAGAGGTGAGGGGGGTCTGTGGTCTGGAACTTCTAAAATTCTGTCTGAGGAATTCTGGGATTTGGAGTCCAGAAAATCTAAACGGCACATTGCTACTTGTAAGTGTGAACTGTGACTGCATTTACCGAAGAATAGGTGACTAAAGGGCTAACTTTGAACAGCACCAAGCAAAAGGAAAATAAAGGAACTGCCACAAAGGATTGTCACCTCTTTTGTCATTAAGATAAGCAAGTGAGGAAAATAGATGCAACTTCACACTGAATCCAAGAAAATTTACAATAATTCAGTAAACAGTTCAGCCTCTTGGAAAGAACTACAGTATAACCTTGGATAAAGTCGAAACTCCGTTCCACAACTTTGGACTTTATCCGAATCAAATGGGCGATGCATCGGATAATGTCCAAAAATGGATTTTATCCGAGGTTCCTATACCTCAGTTAACGTCCATTTTTAGTGGTTTTGGACTTTATGCGATGCATCAAGTGTGCATGAAAACCGCGACTTTATCCAAATCAGACTTTATCCAAATTGGACTTTATCCGAGGTACCACTGTACAAGCAAATCCATCCTGGTTTAGACCAAGCATCCACCTAATTGTTCATCCTGTGTGTTCCATATTGACTAACAAGATGCTCATGGGAAGCTCAGAAGGAGCAGAGCACAGGAGGACCTTATTCTCTGCTGCTCCCAAGCTGCTGGCATTTAGGGACATATTGCATCTGAACATAGTGAGGTGTTTTTTTTAATGCAACTTGTATGATTAGAACACTTAGAGCAATGGAAGGAGAACACACAGGCCCATGCAAGAATCAGAAGGGTCGGATTGTACCTCTATATCTCGAGCGAGTTCAAACAGAAGTGCAATCGTTTCACCAGCTACAATCCGAATGTTGACGTTATCACTTAACAGCATCAGAGGCAACTTAGATAAGTGACTGCAAAGAAGAAAGAGACAATTTGAGGTAGAAATATAAAAAGACATCATTGAGTCCAACAAAGCCACTTGAATGTTCTCTCTTTCCCACATACCTTCATTTTGCAGGACTCAATCTTGTGTGTGTGTGTGTGTGTGTGTGTGTGTGTGTGTGTGTGTGTGTGTGTGTGTGTGTGTGTGTGTGTGTGAGAGAGAGAGAGAGAGAGAGAGAGAGAGAGAGAGAGAGAGAGAGAGAGAGAGAGAGAGAGAGAGAGAGAGAGAGAGAGAGAGAGACTCCCCCGCATCAAGAAATGGCATACCCATCAAGTGCTGCTCTGGAAAATAAGGGAACTGCTCCGTACTGGGCGCACACGCGCAGCAACAATTCCTTTGCGCATGTGCAGAACCCCTTTGCCCATGCACAGAACCCCTTTGCCCATGCGCAGAACTGCATCTGATGGGCGCACATGCGCAGTAACTCCTTTCCCCGCTGTTCAAAATATGGGACAGCGGCGGGAAAGGGGCGGAACGAGCGCTGAAATATGGAAAATCCCGGCCAATACGGGATACTTCGCAGGTATGAGAAGTGGCTAGAGCAGAAGACCTCTCCCTCCTCTTCCAGCCAGACAAGACTCTGCCCAGCCAGATGGGACACTTACTAGTCCAGGATCTTCTTGATCTGGGTGGCTGGGCAGATGGTGAGTAGCAGAGACCATGACTGGAGTGCATTGCAATGCAGGCTCTGGAGCAAAGGACTTTGGTGGGAAGGTGCCAAACTGGCATTCTCACTGCATGAAGAGCCAAAGATACCTTCCAGGCAAGCAAGACAGGAAACCAAGTCCTGGAAAAAAAGGGCAACAGTTCTCAAAGCAACAATATAAGGATCCAAAAGGGGTGGCAATAATAAGTCAGAAAAGCTCCTAGTTAACTATACAGCTCACCAAAGTTACGTGGTGTAATTTGTACTCCACAAGTATCCTTGGTTGTGCTTGAAGCACAGCTCACGTCCACAAGCTTGAGTTGAAGCTTCCAATGGCTACCTCTGCTCCAGGGCCCTTCGTAATGTCAGTTCTCCACTAACAGTGAGCTAAGAACGACAGGACGTAGCCTGTCTAGTCCCGATATTTCACAGAGAAAACGCCTATGTGCGCCTAAATCTTCCTCAATGGCCTCTCTGAGAAAGGAAAGACAAGCCATTGCCTCAACTCCCAGTTTTTAAAGCAGGGGCACAATTACTTGAGGGGCAAATTTTCCTGAAGCAGAACTTCTTCAGGGCCATGCGAAGCCCCAAAGAGATGGAAGTAGAAAGGGCTGGAGGGGTCAGCAATCCCCCTCAGGTTGTTTTTAAATCCAAAAGCAATTTCTTTTCAGCCGTGGGTGAAGAGTCCTTTCCCTTCACTACCTGCCTGTGGGTCTGCAGGCTACTGACAACTCTGTGATTTGCCCCCTTGTCTCAAATCACCCATTGAGCAAGTTCTATCACCATTTTCTCTGTAAGAGTGCTTGTGGCTTTTCTGTTCATAACTAACAGCCTTGCTTAGGGTTAAAGATCTTCAGCACCGACCCTTCAAGACTGGACATTTGTTAGTACAGGATGCCACCTCTTAGAATAGTACTCTGAAGCCCAAAGGACTCAGTATTTGTTTATCTTTTATTTATAGACCCCTCCTTCCAATTTTCTTATAAAATGTTTGTGAGATTTTAGTTTTACTATAAACATCCCTTACACTTCCAATTTTTAAAAAATTAAACTTTGTGGGGGTGGGTGGGTTACAGGACCCCTCAAAACAGGGTAAAATCACCCCCAATGGTTTCAAGGGAACTGTCAGAAATGCTGTGGAGGATGCTAGATTCTCCAGTGCTCTGAAGAGATCACATATTAGGCCTACCCTGGTCTAGAATATTTACAATTTAAAAACCAACTGTTTCCAGAAACCTCTTGAGCCTGGCTATTAATGAGAGAACATGTGCAGGTTCATCCTCTTCACAGAAACAAAGATAAAGAACATTTCATCCTTGCTATCATAATGCATTTGAGCACGGGAGAAGCCAAATTTAGTCCATCAAAGTAGCCAGCACTTGCTTGAAGGAAGGCATTTTCCTAGGTCTACTGGTCATGACCTGGAAATTCAAAATATTAGCACAATTTACCTCCATGTCTGCAGCAGCAATATAGCAGCACATCCCGAGAGCAGTGGCACACTAAAGAAGTGAAGAAGAAAAAAATCAGAGACAAAGGGAAAGAACAGGTTAATGGCACAACCACTGGAAGTGACTTTTTGAGCACTTACAAATGGCTCCTAAAACAGCTCATTCTCACAAGTGCTTTTGTCAGCATCAAGGTAAAAAGAAAAACCGCCCCACAAGATGGCACTCACGCTTTGTCGAGCAATTGGGCTGGCTGAGGAGTCTGTTAGGATGGTGATGAGAAGGGGCTTCAAACTGCGGAAAACCTCTTCCCCCTCCGGTCCCGAACCCATCTGAAGGCACAGTAGTGTCAGTACAGTGGCAGCAAGGGACTGCTCCTCCCCTTTACCTGAAACAGAGAGAGTTCGAGGAATTCTGGGATTTGGAGTCAAAAAAATTCTGGGATTTGGAGTCCAGCTTTGTTTCCTGCTACACAATGTACTAATGATGCTAGAGCAGGGGTGCCCAAACTTTTTGGGCTATGGGCCGGTAATGTGGTTCAGGGGGCTGGTCAGTATAGCCCAGGGGCCAGATCCAGCACCTGATTCCAATTCATCCGGCCCACAAAACCCTCATCGCTCCCGGAAGTGGAAGTAAAACATGGCCATACGGTTGCATTTTACTTCTGCAAGCAACGAGGGCTTTGTGGGCCAGATGAATTGGCGTTGGGGCCCAGATCGGCCCCTGGGCCGTAGTTTGGGCACCCCTGTGCTAGAGCAATATGAATTGCCCAGATAAATATTAAAATCAGAAAATAGGGGGAAATACAAAGCGCCAAAGGTGATAGCCTTTTAATCCCTGCATGGCAGATCTCCCCCAACAGTCTTAAAGGGTTTTTAAAACAAGAGATTGCCAACAGAAAACCCCAGAGGCCACCTCAAGAAGACAGCTCAACAGGTAAGGTGCTAATGAAGCTCAGAAAAGAACTTTTCTTGCTTTGCCAAATAAGCCAAAGAAATCCATTGAGTCCATTTATGCATCCCAACAATTTCGAAAGGGACTGCAGTAACTTAGTGGCTAAGATGCTGAACTTGACGACTGGAAGGTCAGCAGTTCGAGACCCGAGTGCTGCATGATGGAATGAGCGCCCATTGTCTGTCCCAGCTCCTGCCAACCTAGCAGTTCGAAAGCAACTGCAAGTAGATAAATAGGTACCATTTTGGTAGGAAAGTTAACAGCATTCTGTACACTCCGGCATCTATCCATGCCTGCCACATGTCCACGGAAATGTCTACAGGCACAGATGGCGCTGGCTTTTTGGCTGTAAATAGAGATAAACATCATACCCTAGAGTCTGATACAGCTGGCTTTCGAGCAAGGGTGACCTTTACCTTTACAATTTCAAAAGATTTAAGGTATCAGTCAGCGTTTGCAGCTGCTGTGACAATTGTTCACCTTGTTAAGGCAGGAAGCCCTCAGTTCCTATGATAAGTACAGATATAATGCCAGTGCTTGATTAAAAGGCACGTGAGAACTAGACATTATTAATTCAATGATCACCAAGTGATCAGGAAAACCACTATCACTTTTTGCAACCACTAGGGATATGGGGTTCCCACACTGGCCTGTCTTACGAAGTTGTCTTAAAAACGGCTGAGAACATACATGCAGTATTATACAAATTGTCAATTTTAAAAAAAAACCCATGAAGTTGCAAGGAACTCAGATGCTACTCAGGAAAAAATATATTTAAAAACAGTGACACTACTAGCATAACCAACCAAAACAAACTTCAGGTCCTACTGAGTTTGATAAGGGAGTTATAAGCAGCTGTGTTAATCTATGCAAGTATATATTTAAAATAAAACAACAAAAGCAAAAAAAAAAGACAAAAACATTGTGGCATCTTAAAAACTGTTGTTGACTGCAACTCGTACCCAAGAATGCATTTTTTCCTGAAGCAGGAAAAATGTCAAGGGCGTCAATTTGTTTAAGGTGGATCCCAGCTTGGCATGAAGTGACCCACACACTATGATCACGGATCCATCTCCTGCGGCACACATGAAATGAGACATGCAGGATTTAACACCGGGACTGCAATGGACAGCCACAGCCTTGAGGATATTATCAAGGTGTGCCTTCACAGCCAGTCCATCGGCCATGGCCTCTTCCGCCTCCATGACTGTTGGGAATCAGAGTTCCTCCTCCGCTCATTTTGTCTTTGGGATGTTTTCCAGTGGCATTTCCTCCACTGAGGAGACCATCACCCCACCTAAAGGGGCTCATCCACCCATAGTCGTTGGCCTCTTTAGGGCCTCAGGTTAGTTAACTGCTGCCTGACACTCGGCGTTGAGTCGCTGGCTGTACGGTTTACTCCATTACTGTTATATTATAGCTTTTGGTCTTTAACATGTCACAATGTTTTTCTCTCGCTAACAAACAGAAACTCAGTTCTCTTATTAAAAGCAATGGGGCTTTATAGACCTTCAGTTAGGCTAGATTTAGTTCCAAGTATCACAAATCTACTGTAATGTCATCTACATGGGGCTGGTACAAATACTTCAATAGATTAAAAAATGCAGCTGCTAGACTGGTAGTTGGTATTGGCCAATTTGGACATATCACGCAGGTCTTGGCTAGTCTACACTGGTTGCCTGTTGCATTCTGTGCCAGGTTCAAGGTGTTGGTGCTGACCTATAAAGCTATCAATGGTTTGGGATCATGCTATCTTAGGAAGCACTTTTTCCTCAGAAATTGTACCTGGGGCACCCAAATTCTTAAACTCCCAGTGGTCACACCTAGAGGCATGAAGAAAGTAAGGGCCAGATGAAGAGCTTTCTCTGCCATAGCCCCCACCCTCTAGAACAGTGGTGGCGAACCTATGGCACATGTGCTAGAGGGGGCACTCATAGCCTTCTCTGTGGGCACGTGTGCTGTTGCCCCAGCACAGTTTGTCTTGCCCCCCTGCCCAACAGCCCAATAGGAGCGCTTCCTCCCTCCCCCAGCACAGAGTTTGCCCCGCCCCTCTGTTTGGGCACTCGGTCTCTAAAAGGTTTGCCATCACTGTTCTATAATGATTTGCCAGTGGAAATAAGATCAACCTCATCGCTGCTAACAGTTCCTAAGTCTCTGAAGATTTATTTCAGCAGGCTTTCCCTGGTTATTAATATTTCTTGGGCTGCAATATGATTTGTCCTGAAGTTGGGCAATCTGCTGCTTTAGTTTTCCAATTGTTTTAATTTTTCTGATTAGATGTTGTGTTTGATGGTTCTATATATTTGATGCCATGGATTTATGTTTTCTTATACTAATTGCTAGGATCTTCTTTAATGTGTTTAGGTTTTCTGCTAATTTATTTCCATATTGTACATTATGCTTTATTTCCTGGTTTATTTGTTAATATTGTGATGTTTTATCCGTTTGCAAGCCAACCTGCATAGGGTTGCCAGATGGTATCCTAAAGGAGGACATGTCCTCCTTTTCTATAATACTTATTTGTTAAAAACCAAGAACTTCTTTCGAAAATTGGCAGTTCAGCTAAATATGATTAAAATAAAGTAAATTACAGTATATAAAAAAACTCATTTGATTTGTGAAAGTCCTCCTTTTATATCCATCAGCCCTCCTTTTTCAAATTATCATCTGGCAACCCTAAACCTGCACCAAAAGGATGGGGTACAAATGAAAGGAATCAATCTATCTATCCTATCCAGGATAATCCCAAAGGCTGAGAAGACATACCTTTCTTCAAGCACTTCTCTAAAGAGTCAGTGAGGGTGAGCCTGCGTTCCACCAGGAAATCAAAGAGAGTCTTAGAGGAGAACGCAAGCCGCAGGCTCTCCAGAGCAACTTGGCGTGTCTTGGCACTGGAAAAGTATTGAGTCAGAGATAAAAAAGAAATGGCGAATGGGTCAAACAAGGGCCTGTCTAAGTATTATTTATTTGTGTTTTTATATATATAAGTAGCAGAAATAAAAAAATACCATGTGAAAACATCTAACACAAATCTTAAAATTGTGGGTGAAAGAATTAATCCCTCAGGAGTTAGGATGTTGTTAAAAGCATCTTTGCATAGTTCCATTTTAAATAGCTTTTGAAAACCATGTCAGGAAAGTCTCCCCTCTCCCCATGTTTTGCATCACACTCAATTCACTCCAAATGAATAGCATAAATTTAGATCTTCCTTCTCCTTTCATGACCAGGGTTTGCTGAGAGAGAAGAAGCCAGAGGTCATAAAGGCTGCTTATCAACTGGCAACAGAGCAATAGAAAGGGATGTTATGGGGTAGGAAAAAGGGCAGGGCAGAGCACAGACAGTTTCCTTGGCAAGGCCAAAAGGCAAGTCACCAGACCTCAACGAATATGAGGCCTAAATCTGTTAACTGTTTTGAAAAACGCAAAGGCCAACTGGATACCTTGTGTTGGATTCTGAATCAGGATCGTTCCATTGTGTAGTGAACAAATATGCTGCGGTTGTGTAGTTGGGCAAGACTAGATGGTGGCTACAATCATGTAGCAAGTCACAACCAGAAAAGATGATTCACCAAATCTCCACTAATTCAATGGGTCTACTATAGTTGTGACATTCTACTAATTTTCAGCCTATGCATACACAATCTATTAATGCACAGAACACTTTTTAATTTTATAGTATGTTTCACAGGCATGCAGGAATGACTGGAGCTTTTAACAGCTTGTACCTACAGCAGTACTTTCACATTATTATTTGCTGCGTATCTGCTGCATTTCAGCAGCTAACATGCGGCGGTTTGTGACTTCCGGTGGAGCTCCGGGTGGAGCTTCCGGCAATGCCTGGGTTTGCACCACAGAACCAGGAAGTATCAAACTGCTGTGTGTTAGCTGCCATAAACGCAGTGGATACGTGGTGAAAAATTCCCAAAACAGAGTGGAAATGCTCTGAAAACACTCCTGTTGCCATGGAAATCAGTGGAGGCTGTGCAAGAAGCCGAAAAAACGGCACAATTGCTGCTGCTGCTGCTGAAAACATAAACACTGGGAGCAACCACGCCTCTGGCCCTCACAGCTGTGTGTTGGGGGTGGGAATGGCCCCTGGCAGGAAAACGCTTGGAAGCCCTGGTCTAGCACAACAAAGTGTCTGGATCCAGCCTCAGAACAGCCAATGGGCCTCACCTCTTGTCCATCACATTGTCAATGCATTCCTTCAGTTTGTCTTCCACCTCCTCTTGCTGCGCCTGTTCATCTACTGCCTCACTTCCTGTGAAAAGGATCAGAAGAGGGGCATTAAGAGCATCAAAGCCATCTCAAACCAGTCAGCCCCACAGCCTGTCTCTATCTTGCTCTTTGAACCAAGGAGAGAAATAAAGAGTTGGAGGTCAGGTCTCAGTGGCATCATCAGCCGTGCTGCAAAAGGATTCCTGATCCTACCCTTTGAACAGGGATTTTGCCCAACAGGCTTTTTTCAACAGGCTTTTTTTGCCAACACTTGATCCAGCCATTGTTCCAACAGCTTAGTCACACTAGTTCAGATGGAATCGTGTGCCAATGAATGAAGTCTTGACATAAAGCATAAACACCACTTGCATTTTTTCAATCAATGGCTTAAATTCACTTTTGATAACCAGCTACAGTGGGAAAGTGTAAAACACAGTTAAAAAATAAATATTCTCTGGAAATACGCCTACTTATGAACAGCCTGATGATGGGGAATGCTACGTACCAGAGCATCTTAAATACAGCAGAACCTCATACAACAATCACCCTGTATAGCAACGAAATTGCATAACAATTAGTTTTTTGGGGGGGAAATGGCGTCCCACATAATAATTTTCCCTATGGAAAAAATTGTACAATAATTTTTCAATAGGAAAAACCACTTAGCAAAAAAAAAATCATTGTACGATGCATCCCATAGGGAACATCGCTATACAATGCATGTATCGTATAGCAATTATTTCGTACAACAACGAGCCCCGTGGAACGGATTAAAATCGTTGTATGAGGTGCCACTGTACCTTCATTTTTATTCTAAGGCAGCCACCACTGTTACATTACAAGGGCTGGGTTTTTTAAACAGCTCTGCAAGCTACTAGTCAACTGATTTGTTTGTGACTAGGAAAAAAATAGCAACATTTGTTGTAAATATTCATTTTCTTGTTGCCAGAAGGGGAGTCATACAAGATTAAATACACAGTGGAAGTTTTTGCTAATTTTTACAGCCATACTTTTGTCTCCTCACTAATTCCTAATGGACCCCAAGTGCATCCTCTCAATTCTGCATACATAAATTCTGCAGAAAAGGATACTTTCCTAAAACATATGAGACGTAGCATCCCTGCTGCTGTTTGCAAACTTCTTAAGAAGAGAATAGGGGCCATTCAACAATTACGTGAGCTATTTTTTTGGGGAAATTGACCCCCTCCCCCCATGTAATCTGACCATAATTTTTGCTTCGAACTCCCCCCCCTCTTTAAAATTACGTAATCCAGAGTTTTTGTATTGAAACTCTAATTTTTAGAGCTTTTCACTATTGGTGCCTAATGCAGACTGCACAAGCAATTCAATAATCTCAAATCGGATCAAAATTCCCAGAGATCATTTTTAAACCTAAAAAAGTGCGATGTTTCAAAACCACAACAGCTCCAAATGGATTAAGTAATATTTGACCTGAAAGCCACCCACGTAATTTTCCGTAATTCAGATGTCTGCCCCCCTCGAGGATCACGTAAATGTTGAATGGCTCCTTACCAGACTTCCTTGTCACCAGCTTCCACTCACACTCACCTGTCCCCTCCTCCGCAACACTGGCATTCTCACTAGCACTGCTGTAGTGACTCAGGACTTCACTGGCTGCATCATCATCGCTGGCCTGGGACTCCATCTTGGTATTTCGACTTCCTAAAACAAGGAAAGGAAAAGATCAGAAATGTTTTCATGATCCCATGTACAAAGAAGAGGTCGAATGGAGAAACCCTACCTGGGGGTGACGGAAAAATGAGAGTTACGTTTCAGGCACGAGTAAGGACAATTACAAACAACTGTTTAGCAATTTATCAAGCTCTCAACGTAACCACTTGGTAAGCTGATTGTTTGTTACAAAGGAAATATTGAAGAGAATTTGCCACACTTGACAAGAAAGATGGAAGTAGGGCAGTAGTAATATTCTTTTCTGCAAGGCTCAAAAACACCCTGAACTTGCTATGGTAATTATTCTACAACATATTTATATTCAACATGCACCTGCTTATTATTTTTCACATTTTATACCCTACCTTTCTTCCAGAGAAGCCAAGAAATGGTTCTCCTTTGGTTCACATGATTCTCAAACAATCCTGAGAGATAGTCTGGCTAAGAGAGCGTGACTGACCAAAAGTCATCAAGAGAGGTTCATGGCAAAGTGGAGACTCGTTTGCGACATCCCAAAATCTCCATTTAGTAGTGGGATGACACTGCAGGACAATATAGATTAGTGGTTCCTAACTTTTTTCCCCCATGCCCAACCTAAGCATCTCTAAAATTCTGATGCCCCCCACCATGTGACATATAATTTTTATTATTCAAAAAGTAGCTAAGAAGCTGACTGGAAAGCGGGAGGTTAGCAGTTCCATTCCCGAGTACTGCGGGACGGAATGAGCCCCCGTCTTTGTGCCAGCTCCTGCCAACCTAGCAGTTCAAAAGCAAGAAATTGCAAGTAGATAAATAGGTACCCCTTTGGTGGGAAGGTAAACAGTGTTCCGGTGTCTAGTCATGTCTGCCACATGACCACAGAAACATCTGCAGAAGCGGACAGCGCTGGTTCTTTGGCTTTGAAACAGAGATGAGCACTGAACCCTAGATTTGGATATGACTGGCTTTTGAGCAAGGGTGACCTTTACCTTTTATTCACATGGAGGAAGCCTAAAAGGCCATTAACTTGGTCTAAAGAAGCTTCCAAAGAGCATGGCATCCATGAAAGAGAAAAATAAATGGGCAAAAAGGACAGTTGAAGTACTGAGGAAGAAATTCACGGCAGTGCCTCAAGTGGCTAAGACGATGACTGGGAGGCAGAAAGTCAGTAGTTCGATTCCCGAGTACTGCAGGACGGAATGAGCTCCCGTCTTTGTCCCAGCTCCTGCCAGCCTAGCAGCTGGAAAGCAAGAAATTGCAAGTAGATAAATAGGGACCACTTTGGTGGGAAGGTAAACAGCGTTCCATGCACTCCGGTGTCTAGTCATGCCTGCTACATGACCACGGAAATGTCTGCAGAAGCAGACAGCGCTGACTCTCATGCTTTGAAACAGAAATGAGCACTGAACCCTAGAGTCGGATACGACTGGTTTTTGAGCAAGGGAAACCTTTACCTAACTCATTCTCAAATTGCCCCCTTAAAAATCACTCCCTGTGGGGTGTGTGCCCCACATTGGGAACCACGGATATACACAAAGAAGCAAACCCGAGGATAAGATCTCTCACAAAAAAAAGTTTGCCTTACCATATGTACAGACAGCCTATTATTAGGTGGTGACATGGACTCTGCCACTGATGAACAAGCAAGCACTCACCACACCATGGCCTTGGCCTAAGAGAGTCCTGCCATGTTGGACAAAGGTGGCACATTTTGAGGACTGCAGCCCAAAAAAGGCAAAAAGGTAGGCAGGAGGAAGAACCCATTTCTCACTCACCTAAAAGCACAAGCACTTTCTTCACAACTCTGGACGCATCTGCTAGCACCAAATAACAAGTCTGCGTCTCTTGCCTTTTGTTAAAATTAGCAGTGTCAGCTTAGGCACCCCCGACTTGATAAATATTCACAGCCTGGGCCAGGAGATAACCAGTTTCCTATGGAAAGAGTCTTGGGGAGCCAGAAGGCCACTCTTTAAGCCTCTTCTGCTTAAACAAGACACTTGGGTAAACTTTCAAGATATTAATGCTGTTCAGGGAAGAATAAACAAGAGCAGCTTAGTGGGATGGAAAGGGGCTAAGGAAGGACGGAGAAAGCATTAAAAATTAAGGCATGTAGGTACAGTTCTCTTAGCCCAGGAGTTATCAACCTTTTAAAGCCGGGGGCCAGGTCACGCACCCTCAGATAGTTTCGGGGGCCGGATGGTTATTTTGCCCTTCCTCCACATGGCACTTCCTGGTGTGGTGGAGGCAGTGGGGAGGGGGCACATGAAATGGCACTGCAGGCCGCATCTGACCCACGGGCTGCAGGTTGAGAATTTCTGTCTTACCCTAATTATTTCCAACCATGGGCCAGAATAAAATTACAAAATTCCATCATCGTATAACGTACAGTGCCGCACTCGGCAGTCAAACTTTGGATTCCCAATTCTTCAGCATCACACTCCTTCCTGATTTTTCAGCAATCTTCAAACCTCCTCACTTCTCCTTTATCATCATACAGCTGTCAACATTCTTAGCAAAAAATAAATGCATATGTATAATTTTAAAAATATAATAAAAGTAATTTATGTGCCAATAATTCTTCTGAAGAAATCACATACTGTGGTACCTCGCATAATGAACGCATTGCAAAAAATTAGCATAATGAAGCGTTCAGAAAAAAAACAACGCTTGTTATGTGGGGGTTTTGGTAACCGGGGTATGCCCACTCAATGGGAACCCCGGTTAACGACCCCCCCCCATTATGCGGGGCATCTCCCATAGGGAATTGCATAACGGGGGAAAACGCAAAGCAAAGAGCTCCGTGGAACAGTTTTTTCCATTATGTGGGGTTCTACTGTACTTTCATAAGAATGTCTATCACATAAATTTGTTTACGCTGGTGTACATGGTTTTTTCTTTGTTGATTCTCTCAGTTCTTATGCTCCCCTTGCAATTTTGACACCTCAAGTTTGGGAACAGATGTTTCAGACCATGTCTGCAAAAAGAGTGGAATCCTGTCTGTACCCATTAACAGAAACAGAAATTCTCACACTTCCACCCATTGTCAGCTACAGTATTTGAAATTCTCTTGTAACCCTCTGTGCATGCACATGCACACATACAGAATAGCTGGTTGGCAGGTAATCCACATAAGATTTGCATAAAGGCCATAATCTTTCGGCTGTAGTCTGGCAGACAAACCTAACAACTCAGCAAGGATATTAGATTAAAAAGTGAAATAGCAAAGAGGTATGGGATGCAGCAACTTAGTAGTTAAGATGCTGAGCCTGACAACCACAAAGTCAGCAGGTGAACAGTTTGAGTGATGCACAATGGAGTGAGCTCCCATCATCTGCCCTAGCTCCTGCCAACCTAGCAGTTCGAAAGTAAAAAATTGCAAGTAGATAAATAGGTACCGCTTCAACAGGAAAGGTAACAGTGTTCCATGTGCTTTAGATGTAAATGGAGATGAGAACCAAAAAAGTTGGACATGATTGGCTTTTGAGCAAGGAAGACCTTGGAAGGTAGCCAAATTTGCTGACGACACTAAATTATACAGGGTAGTGAAAACTGTGAGAGATTGTGAGGAGCTCCAGAGGGATCTCTTGGCACTGGGGGAGTGGGCAAAACAGTGGCAAATGAGCTTCAACATTAGTAAGTGCAGAGTGATGCACGTTGGGGCAAAAAAACCCAAATACATTTATAAACTGTTGGGGTCTGAACTCTCTGCGACAAACCAGGAAAGGGACCTTGGTGTCCTGGTGGACAACTCAATGAAGGTGTCAACCCAGTGTGCCTCAGCAGTGACAAAAGCAAACTCAATGCTAGGGATCATTAGGAAGGGTATAGAAAATAAGTCAGCAAGTCTCATTTTGCCTCTTTATAAATCTATGGTGAGGCCCCATCTGGAATACTGTGTACAGTTCTGGTCGCCATACCTCCAGAAGGATATTATGGAGCTGGAAAAGTGCAGAGGAGGGCAACAAGAATGATTAGGGGACTGGAACACCTTCCTTACCATCTGAGGCTGCAACGGTTGGGCCTTTTCACTCTTGAACGACGGCGTCTAAGAGGTGACCTGATTGAAGTTTATAAAATCATGCATTGTATGGACAAAGTAGATAAGGAAAAACTGTTTTCCCTATCGCATAACACTAGAACTAGGGGACACTCCATGAAACTTTTGGGTACTAGTTCTCAAACAAATAAGAGAAAGTACTTTTTCACTCAGAGGATTAGTGGTCTATGGAACTCCCTGCCAGAAGAAGTGGTGACAGCTGTCAGTCTTGACAGCTTTAAGAAAGGATTAGACAAGTTCATGGAGGACAAGGGTATCAATGGCTATAATTATGGATACCTAAGGACAACCTCCGGGTCGGAGAGATAGGCAGGATATCTCTCAATGCCATTTCCAGGGAATCCTAAGCAGGTGAAGGCATCTGCTTGGGAATAATACCCTGAAGGAAATGGTGAGCCACTGTGTGAAACAGAATGCTGGACTGGATGGGCTGTGGCCTGTTCCAGCAAGGCTGTTCTTATGTTCTTACCTAGGCAAACATTCTTATTTTATCTCCCAAGCCCCATTCTCAACTCTACGGAACAGACTTAGCTAATGTAGCATTATAATAATAATAATTGTGTGCCATTAAGTCAATTCTGATACTGTATATGGTGACCCTTTTCAGAGTTTCCTAGGTAGATCACACTCAGGAGTAGTTTACCATTCTCTTCATCTAGGACTCCCTTGGGACTGTGCTACCCACCTATGGCCACACAGGTTGGCTCTTCTCTCAGGAAGCACTGAACTCCCAAACTCTGGCTTCCCTGGCAGATACCTAACTCACTAAGCTAGCTCAACCTTATAATAGGCGACTAACATTCAGCCCAAAAGTAAAACGTAGAGCAAGGGCTGGACAACCCTGGTCCTCTAGATGGAACTGGACCACAGCATCCATCACATCTCAATAGTGGCTATGCTTTGAATTTGTTGGACTCCAAATACCAGAATCCTCCAGGAATCCCCAGAATAAGAGTTCTAGAAGTTCCAGCCCACACACCCATATCTACACAGTATTTCATTGACTTGGACAGGGATTTTTTCAGGCCTACTTCCTGACATTAATGTACAAAAATGGAAGTTGCTCACTGCTTTCTGAGAGCTGTGGTCTTGCTGTCCCTTCACAGGCTCTACAGAGGATACCCTCTGAGAAACTACAATGCCCAGAAAGCACTTCAGCAGCTTCCATTTGGGCACAAGTCTAAAGAGAGTCAATTTTGTGCAGTGCACAGAGTGTTGGAGTAGGACTTGGGAGACTTGGAGTCAAATATCTGCTTAGACATGGGAAACTTATCAGAATGTGAGAAAAATCCACCGGTCTTTGAATAGTGTAGTAGTGTACCTCATGTCACAAACTACCTGATGCCCCATAATAATAATAGTGCAACCAAAGTACAAGCAAAGAGAAGAAATATTTCATACTGTCAGATCATAGAGTTGCAGAGAGTAGGCAGTCTGGCTTCCAGAGGCTTAATTTAATTTTAATTTAATTTAATAGTCATATTTATATATGCCGCCCACTCAGGCAGAACCCGACTCAGGGCGGCATTACAACAAATTCTAAAAACACATAAAAACACTTTAAAAGACCCATATCCCACCCACCCACTATAAAAAGAAGAAGAAGAGAGAGTTCTTAATGGTTTACATAAGCCAGCAGGTGGGGACCGTGTTCCCATTCGGGCCCCACACCTGCCCTGCCAGCCAGGTCTTCAATCCTTTCCTGAAGGGCAGCAATTCTCTTTGAAGTCTTAGATCTGTTGGCAGGAGGTTCCAGAGGGTTGGTGCGGACACGGAGAAGGCCCTCCTTCGGGTGCTGGACAGATGTGCACCCCTAGCTGATGGCACTATTAGAGAGCCTCTCCGGTCCGCTCTGGTTGGACGGGCAGACACTCTTGGGACGATGCGGTCTCTAAGGTATCCTGGCCCACTGCCATATAGGGCTTTAAAGGTCAAAACCAGCACCTTGAATTGCACCTGGAGACAAACTGGTAACCAGTGCAGCTCCCGAAGTAGCGGTGAGGCATGGGCATATCGCCCACATCCCATCACCACCCAGGCTGCCGCATTCTGGACCAGCTGCAGCCTCCGAATGGTCGTCAAGGGCAGCCCCATATAGAGCGCATTACAATAATCTAGTCGGGAAGTGACCAGAGCATGGGTGACCATAAGCAAGGAGCCCCGGTCCAGGAGCGTGCCCAACTGGCGAATCACCCGAAGTTGGGCAAAAGCCCTCCTGGCCACAGCCGCTACTTGTTCTTCTAGCAGCAGCCGCGAGTCCAGAAGGACCCCCAAGTTGCGCACTGGGTCTGTCTGGGGCAAAACAGCCCCATCCAGTACCAAAGATGGTAACTCCCTGGATAACACGGGGGCCCCTATCCACAGCCACTCTGTCTTGCTGGGATTCAGCCGAAGCCCATTGGCCCCCATCCAGACCCCAATGGCCTCCAGGCATCCGGATAGGATTTCAACAGCATCACTGGGGCTTAATTTTTTGTCACAGGATTTTGGAATCTAGTCCTAGAGATGTTGCTTCCATCCACTTCCAGTCGCAGAGGCTCCCAAGCACTGTACATGGGAGCAGTTTAACCACAGCTGGTTGCCTGAGTGAGAAAAAAGTGTATGTGTTCTCCTTAGGTAACCTCATGGAGAATAATAGCAAGGGGCAGGAAAAAACATCTAGGAAGGCAGCCAAGCTGCTATGCTCAGCCATCTATCCAGCCACCCTTTCCATTATACAAAAAGTCACACAGCCCAAGTGCAGTTGCAGGGATTAAACTGCAATAATTTAGATGTTGCTGTGCTTTCATATCCACAGGACGTGAACTGCGGCAGATGCACAAACTTCTCAGGTAAGCAGCCCTCTTCACCAGGCATGAAGCAGCTTATTTAACAGCTGGACAGAAAAATATGGGCTACCGCCACATCTGACAAGCATGTCAATTATAACACCATGATTATACAGTGGTTAACAATTCAAATGCATTTATTCACTGTAATACTTTTGCACAAGTGCCATGTTGTCTGATGGGGGAAAAAAACACCTGAGCAATCCAAAAGGCCTTGCAATTGGCACAAACAGGCCTCAAAGAGCAAGAGACTTCTGTTTCACATGAAGCTCACAGCACTGGCAGCCCCAAGAAGGAAAACAGAAGCTGGAAGTAGAAAGGACAGAAATAGGGCTAATGCCAAATGTAGCAGAAAAGAGAGTCAGACTGTGCCATTTTTGAACCACAATCGGGCATACCCTAGTAATGGCAACTTTGTGTTGCCAGCTAATCTTTCTCACACTAGATCAGGCCAAAGGAACTGCAGAATTAACTCACCCAAAGGTGCTGTCATTTTGGCAGTTTCACATCTGGCCTAGACACAGAAGAAGCAAAAACATAGACAGCAATATAGTTGTGACAGTTTTGTGAACTGCAGTCATGACAAGAACAGCTCATGACAGCTTCAAGAGAATGTCACTAAAGGGTTAACTGGCTTTTGGCACCATGGCTGACCCAAGGACAAGACTGCACTGGTAGGCAGGAGTGAGATGAAAGCATAATGCTGACCACACAGCTAGGCCCCACAGCAAAAGGGGCAGCCTGGCATCACTCAATACCAGGGATTCTCAACCTGTGGCCTGTGGGCCAAATGTGGCCCACGGCACCGTTTCATGTGGCCCCCACTGCCCCCCCACACCAGGAAGTGCAATGTGGTGGAGGAAGGGCAAAATGGCCATCTGGCCCCTGAAGCTGTCTGAGGGAGCGTGACCCGGCCCCCAGCTTAAAAAGGTTGAGAACTCCTGCTCAATACAAAGGAAGGTCAGACAGAACAATTCTGTACCAGATCACCTGGTTGATATATCAGGACAGTGTGGAAGTGCGGCTCCACACCCAGAACAAACCATGGCTCCTGGATGCGCTTAGCTTTAGTTCACTCATAGCTGATCCACATTGAACATCTTTTTAACAGAATAAGTGGGTGAGGTACACAGAGAGGAACGTTGAAAAAGCATTTGGAACAGATAGAAAACCCTGTGGGGGGAAAAGAACGACATTTGGCGAGTAGGAGGAAATCTAGAGGCGTTTTTGAGTACATAACCAGAGGCCAAAAAGTGGTGTCATGTGTAGGCATTTTCATAGTTTAGTTACCATGCTCAATGAATTATCTGTTAACTAGAAACCAAAATGGGCCCCATTAGTGAGCATCTATAACAGGGGTTAGCAACCTACAGCTCATGGGCTAGATCCAGCCCACGGGCCCAAATCATCCACACACCCTGCACTCTCACTCCTGCCACCACTGCAAATGGGATAAACAGCTGTAAAATGCGTCTGCAACTGTCATAAATGCATTTATGACAGTCATGGACGTGTTTATGACAGTCGTGGATGTGTTATACAGCAGCGTTTTAACAGTGGGGGGGACGGACCACCAGTCCTGCCCCCTCAACTGTCTGAGGGAGCATGACCTGGCCTCCAACTTAAAAAGGTTGGCAACCCCTCATCTATAAAATTACTCTTGATACTGTATTTCTCTGCCTTGTAGCTTATAATAAAACTATGGCCCAGGGGACCTGGGTTCAAATCCCTTCATCACTATGAAATTCAGTGAGTGACCCTGGGCCAATCATGGGATTGTTGCAAGGACAAGATGGGGGGGGGGGGAATCCACTTTCTTGAAGGAAAAATAGGACATGAATGCAACCAATAATGATATTTTTTGTAGCCATGCTAGTCTGTGCTATCGACAAATCAAAACAAAAATAACAAGACAAAAACATTATGGCACCTTAAAGACTAACTGCTGCACTTTAATGTGAGCTTTCATGGATCGTGGAAGTGGACTTGATCCACAAAAGCTTACATTATAATACAGCAGTTAGTTTTTAAGATGCCACAATATTTTTGTCTTTTTAAAAGTTTTGTTTCTTGTCCAATAATGTTAAAATGCATAAAACAATAAGTATGGGAAGAAATTATTTTAAAGTAAGGGGGAAATAACAGCAAGGAAGCAACATTCACAAAACCACACACCAGGATTAAAATCAACAATGCAACAAAACAAAAAAAGCAATATTGATTGTGTTACTATTTGGCACTCTGAATTGTGCCTGGAAACATATGAAGACCCAGTAGGGGTGTTCCAACACAGTATTAGGAAAATATGCATAAAAGAACCCATGGCAGTCTTATATGTATTTTGTACTTAAGATATATTATGAACTACTGTATTTCCGACAGGCCTTCAGAGGCAGAATTTACATACACTACAGCAGCTGAGACAGGGATGTTACTTGGGTATGGATGACAGCAATCACTTGACCATGGCCTATCATGGGCTAAACCAGGGGTGCCCACGGGCTGGATCCAGCCCCCAATGCCAATTCATCTGGTCCATGAAGCCCACATTGCTCCCAGAAGCGGAAGTAAAACGTGCCCATACAACAAAGACTTCACAGGCTGGATGAATTAGCATTGGCCAGATCTGGCCCATGGGTCATAGTAACTGGCCCCCTAAACCACTTGACCGGCCCATGGCCCAAAAATCTTGGGCACCCCTGGGCTAAACAGATTCAATTTTCAGAAGGACTCTTTCTTAAATCATGTATTGTAGTGCTCTGCCTACAAAACCATGTTCTAAAAGGCAGTTTGCCTTACAAAAGATGCACAGGGTACATGAAGTTGGTGTGGGAAGTTCCAGACAACATTCCCTTAGTATGCTTACACAAAACAGTGTAAGCAAATTCCAGTAGTGAGAGAGCCTAATATTTTCTAGATGGCAACACAGCCAAGTAACCACAAGCAGATAGCAGGGCAGCAATCTGTCACTCAGCAACCTTTGTGGAGCGTTCCTTATCACAACAGGTGCTTACTCTGGTGCTGATGTCATAAAGTAAATAAAAAAGCCTGGGGCCTTCACAGCTGTATGTCCTTGATGTCAAACAGATGTGTCCAGTAGAGAGGACCAACCACTCCGCTATCTACTTTCACATCACAGGAGGACATTTTGGCATTTTTATTGCGTGTTTTGCAATAAAAACATATTGGTTTTGCTGCTTTCACACTTACCACAATGCAAAGCTGTACTTCCTAAGTTTAAATGCTTTCATCACTCCAGGAGGGGAAAAAAAAACAGTGTATGGAGGATGTCACTTTAGGCAGAATTCTGCATTATTTCCATCTATAGCATAAAGTTTTGCTTACATAATTGGCAGCAGAATCTGTATGTCTTACTGAACCATAAGCTAGGTCATAATATCATTTGGTATATAAATGTACAGTAATTGCTATTTCTATTTCTTGTTCAACGATGGCTCCCACATCAAGTAATATTACTTTACTTAGACATGATCAATTTAGTTAGAAGTAAACCATTTGATAACAAAGCTACATTTAGATATATATAAGAAACATGGAGGTAGAAATCAGAAGTTTTAATCATAATTTGGTATGGCATAGGTTCCTACAAGACAACAAAACTGCTCCAAGCTGTAGCCTTTCCAGCTATGTTTGAAGGTTCAGGTAACTCCAAAAAAAGTGATTTTCTTCTATCCTAATATACTTGACTTCCATGAGAATGGAGCTGTTTTGCATAGAGGAATAGCCTATACCTCCAATCTGAAGTGGTATGGACCACCGATAGGTTTATCACTTCACTAAGAGGAACTAGCATTGCAAAAGCCATGATCTTACCCTGCAACTTCTTGCAAAGTTCTTTAATAGCAAAACAAAGGTAGATGCACATATGGCACCAAAGCGCTCAGTCACATTACTCACAGGTGATAAGCTGAGACTGTGGAATGGCAACACATCCCAGCCTGCTTTCTACCTGATGGAGGAAAACTACAAGTTTCACTGCTGACAGCAATTTAAACAAAATGATAATTAGGACTTTTGCTTTTGGTGAAGAGGGTTTGTTTTCAGTGCTAACGATTGTGTTTTAGAGAATGGACTGGCTAACGGATTTTTTAAAAAAGTTACGTGACAACAATAAGAAACAAAGAAGTTAAGAACTAAGCCTGTTATGCCGAAGGTGGTGTGGTTTAAAAATTGTGCTTTTTATTTGCATGGATGTGTTCATTTTAATGTATGGTTGGCTTAAAGGTAAAGGTTTCCCTTGCTCGAAAGCCAGTCGTATCCGACTCTAGGGTTCAGTGCTCATCTGTTTCAAAGCCAAAGAGCCAGCGCTGTCTGCTTCTGCAGTTGTTTCCGTGGTCATGTGGCAGGCATGATTAGACACAGGAGCGCACAGAACATTGTTACCTTCCCACTGAAGTGGTCCCTATTGATCTACTTGCAATTTCTTGCTTTCAAACTGCTAGGTTGGCAGGAGCTGGGGCAAAGATGGGAGCTCATTCCGTCCTGCAGTACTCGGGAATCGAACTGCTGACCTTCCGCCTCCCAGTCAGCGTCTTAGCCACTTGGTTTATAATTTAATAATTTTTTTAAAAAGAAAAACAATGGAAAGCCTCTGAAATAGTTGAGGGTGAGGTCAGAAGTTTTGGACTGTTAGTTGCTTGTACTTTCATAAGCATAGACAGTATGTTTTTGAAGCTCAAGATGTGGAGAATTTCAGAAACGCAATTTGATTACACAGAAAGAGGACATCAAAAGGGAAGAACTATTCATGTAAGATACTATGTGTCTTCTGTTCCTTATTTGGGCTGATGTAGCTACAGCTTATTGATTCCCTTGATTAATGCTGCTTCACATCAAGGCTTCTTGAAATCTGAATGTAGTTTACCATATGGCACATGTGCTTTCCACCAGCTCTAGGTGGGGAAAGATACACAATATAGATGGAGGCAATTTTAATGTGACAATCTACAAGTGGGTTTGATTATACAATACACTCCAACATTCTCGCCGCTAAAAGGAAAAAACACAAGCACCAAGAAGCTGCCGCAAGAGAAAGTGATGGGTTCACACTGAGAATGGGGAAAGGGATGCCATTTTTAAGAAAAGGCCACGTGGTGAATTTTGAGATTAATATTACTGTACTCCAGATCAGGGCGACTAGGCAGGCAAGGGATGCTCTCTGTGTCTCTTCCAACCCCATAAAGATCTCTAGATCTTCCTGTACAAAGAGGCTGTGTGTGCCTTGGATTGGGAAAGCCTGCCTGGATCAGGAGACTCTGGTTTCAGCTCAAACGGACTGATGGGGGATGTTCTGCAGCCCAAACTTTGCGAGTTCTATACTGACGGGACACCAAGGGTTGACTCAGCCTTCCACGCTGCCGAGGTCGGTAAAATGAGTACCCAGCATGTAGGGGGCAAAATGCTAATTAACCCGTGAACCGCTCAGCGAGTGCACTAAGCGCTATGGGGCGATAGTAAAGGTAACGGTTTCCCTTGCTCGAAAGCCAGCCGTATCCGACTCTAGGGTTCTGTGCTCATCTCTGTTTCAAAGCCGAAGAGCCAGCGCTGTCTGCGTTTCCGTGGTCATGTGGCAGGCATGACCAGACAGCGGGGCGCACGGAACGCTGTTTACCTTCCCACCGAAGTGGTCCCTATTTATCTACTTGCAATTTCTTGCTAGGTTGGCAGGAGCCCACCACTCCCTCCCGGCTCCCGTCCACCGGCTGCTGATTTTTGCGCCTGATCCGCTGAAGAAGTGTCGGATCCGAAGTGGAGGAAAAGCGGGTGGGAGAAATTATCCACCCCACCGAGGCTGCTTGCCTCTCTCTCCTCCGACTGTTCCTGACACGCGTCGGCAACAGCTGCCAGCAACCCTATGGCACCCACGAGTCTCCCACGCCTTCTCCTTACCTCGGCCGCCTCGCCGGGCTCCGTCTCCCCGTCGGGATCGGGGCATGGCCGAGCTGGGCAATTATCAAGAGGCGGCTTGGGACCGGGCGGAGTTCCTACGGTGGGGCTTGGCGGGGCTGGTGGCTGTCTGGAGTAGGAACCACGCCGCTTGCTCCACCATTTTCCTCCCTTGGGTCGATTGCTCTCACTCAGACACACACCACGAGCCCTCGTCCCCCGCCCTCCTCCAAGCGGGTGCCGGTGCCGCCGTGCCCTCTGGGAGCTGAAGTCCTACTGAGCCCGCCTCGCCATGCTCAGGCGCTTTATGACCGGAGAAGGGCTAGACTACCAGCCCCATGATGCTCCGCGCGCCTCGCCTCCAGGAGCTTGCTGGGAAGCATAGTCTTCGCCGAGGAGAGAAAGCATGGAGGTATTAAAAAAAAACAAAAAACAGGAGGTGACATGACGTCACAAACTTGAAGCCGACTAATCTGACAGTCCGCCATGTTAGCTGGCCCAAAACATTGCCTTATGGTGCTTTGATTGTGTGGAGTCGTGAAAGTAGATCGGGGTTTCCCCTTTAATATCAGTGGGTGGGGGGTTGCGATCCCCCTCTCAGCTGGCTCCCCTGGGTCCAGAAGGGTTGGGGGGACAGACCCCTTTTGTCCCCCCAAACCCAGGGGACCCAGGAGAGGGGATCAATCCACCCCCCCTCCCCTCCAACACAAGAAGCAATCGTAAACGGTAGTCTGCTAATGTTTTGGTCCACCTAATATGGCGACAGGCCACGCCCACTGGCTTCAAAAAACTTACAGCATGAAGCCTGTAGTGCCATCTCCTGGTTTTTATACAGTACCTCCATGAGAGAAAGCATGTAGGGAAGCGAATGAACTACAATTCCCAGAAGCCATGGGAAGAAATGTCGGCACCTCCTTTGAAGCTCCCGAGAGGCTCCCGGGCCAGGAGGGACTCGGACGCCCGGGAGCGGGGGGGAGGGGTGGGGGACAAGTGGCGAAAGGCGGCTGCCGGGGGCGTGTTTTGGCGCGGCGGGCAGGCGGGAGTATGTGATGAATTACAATAGCAATTACATTTATATATCGCATCACAGCAATTGCACAAGTGGCTAAGACGCTGACTGGGAGGCGGAAGGTCAGCTGTACGATTCCCGAGTACTGCAGGATGGAATGAGCTTTGTCCCAGCTCCTGCTAACCTAGCAGTTCGAAAGCAAGAAATTGCAAGTAGATGAATAGGAACCCCTTAGGTGGGAATGCAACAGCGTTCCGTGCGCTCCGGTCACGGTGTCTAGTCATGCCTGCCACATGACCACGGAAACCTCTGCAGAAGCAGACAGCCCTGGCTCTTCGGCTTTGAAATAGAGATGATGAGCACTGCACCCTAGAGTCGGATACGACTGGCTTTCGAGCAAGGGAAGCAAGGGAAACCTTTATCGCACCAACACTTAGTGCACTTTCTGGGAGGTTCAAAAAGTAATTAGCATTTTGCGCCCCCCCCCCCCCAACTAGCTGGGGACTCATTTTACCAACTTCAGAAGGATGGAAGACTGTGATCCCTGTCAGGATCAAGGCAGAACCTGCTTTGGCTGGAATAAAAATCTATTAGTTCTACCCCTCCATCCTAGCGCTTTATCTGCCTTCTTGCATCCCATTTGTGGCCCCACACTGGTGTTTTTTCTTCCCCCATCTTGGTACTCCCTCATCTTGGCACACATGTACACTCATAAGGATATAAAGCTGCCTATGTGACCTTTTCTGGCCTTATGGCTCTCAGCAATAAATTATACCCTGTACGACACTAAATTATACAGGGTAGTGAAAACTGTGAGAGATTGTGAGGAGCTCCAGAGGGATCTCTCGACACTGGGGGAGTGGGCAAAACAGTGGCAAATGAGCTTCAACATTAGTAAGTGCAGAGTGATGCATGTTGGGGCAAAGAACCCCAATTACATTTATAAACTAATGGGGTCTGAACTCTCTGCGACAAACCAGGAAAGGGACCTTGGTGTCCTGGTGGACAGCTCAATGAAGGTGTCAACCCAGTGTGCCTCAGCAGTGAAAAAAGCAAACTCAATGCTAGGGATCATTAGGAAGGGTATAGAAAATAAGTCAGCAAGTGTCATTTTGCCTCTTTATAAATCTATGGTCAGGCCCCATCTGGAATATTGTGTACAGTTCTGGTCGCCATACCTCTAGAAGGATATTATGGAGCTGGAAAAAGTGCAGAGGAGGGCAACCAGAATGATTAGGGGACTGGAACACCTTCCTTACCATCTGACTGCAACGGTTGGGCCTCTTCACTCTTGAACGACGGCGTCTAAGAGGTGACCTGATTGAAGTTTATAAAATCATGCATGGAGTGGACAAAGCAGATAAGGAAAAACTGTTTTCACTATCACACAACCCTAGAACTAGGGGGCACTCCATGAAACCTTAGGGTACTAGTTCTTAAACAAATAAGAGAAAGTACTTTTTCACCCAGAGGATCACTGGTCTATGGAACTTCTTGCCAGAAGAAGTGGTGACAGCTGTCAGTCTTGACAGCTTTAAGAAAGGATTAGACAAGTTCATGGAGGACAAGGATATCAATGGCTATAATTATGGACACCTAAGAACAACCTCTGGGTTGGTGAGATAGGCAGGATATTTCTCAATGCCATTTCCAGGGAATCCCAAGCAGGTGAAGACATCTGCTTGGGAATACCCTGAAGCAAATGGTGAGCCATTGTGTGAGACAGAATGCTGGACTGGATGGGCTCATGTGGCCTGTTCCAGCAAGGATGTTCTTATGTAGAGTCTCTCATCATCACTCACCCATTCTGGAAACTTAGTCCTGTAGGTACAGCTAGCTTTCTCGCCATGATAGGAACTGACCTATTAGTGTAATTAGTTATGCTGTCACTTAAAATGGCAATATGCTCGCTGAAGGAGCAGCTTTATTCAATTTATTTCTTAACTAGTGAACGGAACCTGCCTTGGCTGGAATAAAAATCCATTAGTTCTACCCCTCCATCCCAGCGCTTTATCTGCCTTCTTGCATCCCATTTGTGGCCCCACATTGGTGTTTTTTCTTCCCCCATCTTGGTACTCCCTCATCTTGGCACACATGTACACTCACAAGGATATAAAGCTTCCAAGTAGCTGTTGTTGTATAGGACAGAAAAATAGACTAGGGCCCAGGGGATGTGAGTTTGAATCCCTGCCTGGCCATGAAAACTCACTTCTGTGGCAGTGGTATCAGTTGTAAAACCACTCCTTAACTATTTGATTTTTGAAACCCCTATTATGATTGCTATAAATTGGATGCGCATAATGAAACATTTAGAAGTTTGGGGCTGTTGATTCCATGATTATATGCATTCTACAGTGGGCAAGGATTTTAGAAATACAGATTATATACAATACATTTAACCGTGGTAGACACATCCACCACCCACATACAGTGATGGGATTCAGCAGTTTTTCCCCACTTCACCAGAACCGGTAGCAGAAATTCTGGCTGGTCCCGTCCATCCAAGTTTTGAAATAATGCAGGGATTACCCCCTGGCCATGCCCACCATAGCACGCCCACAGAATAGGTAGTAATTTTTTTTTTAATCCTGCCACTGCCTAAATATAATGAGGTGTGGCTGAAGAGTTAATGATCAGAAAGTGGAGTTATCATTCCAGCTGTTACCAATTCAAACTACTGTACAAGCTTTAGAAAATATTTACAATAATGGCCTAGTATTTAATAGACAAATAAGGATCTCATAGTTGAAATTTATTTGATACGCTTTACAGAAGAGGCCAGTATATGCTTATGATCAGGGACTACCAAAATTAAATTGTGAACAGGGTTAGTCTGGGCTCAAGGGATCCAATTTGGAGATATAAGGTACCCAGTTATTTTAGAACTCAGTAGTATCAATGCAAAGCTTCATTCTTCTAGCTACCACTTGTTTTGGTGACAAACAAGCCTTACAATGTAGAAGGTGGAAATGGTTGACTTAACTTTGTGTATTAAATAATCAACTGAAATTGAATTTGTTATTGTAGCATTCTTTCTTTGGTAGGGGAAGCTACAGGCTAGAGTTGGAGGAGAAAAACATCAGCCACTGCCAGATGTGGAAGAGTGCATCTACTCCAGTCTCATTTTACCTGGGAAGTGCCAGAGGTGGGAAGTCTGATTCTAGCCACTGTCATGTATGCATTTTTAGTTTAGATGGATATATGGATGCTTTTCTGTTAGGCATTACAGGACAGGATTTTTGAGGGAAAGAAGCGCATTGAAGTCATAATAGAAAGATGGGGGAGCCCCATGCAGTCAGAGATAAGGTGGCAACACAAGTTTGTCTGGCAACACACCTGGACAGCTTTGCAGCAGATTTTTGTGCCACTGAAAGGAGTTGGGAAGAATAATATTATTTTGCTGCTCATCAGGTTTCTTTTCCTTGTGTGTTGTGTTGTCTGAAAGTACAAAGAAGAAGTATAAAATCTCTCCCAACTGAGGAATCTTTGGAGAGGAAACTGGCAAGATCATGAAGGAGTTCTAAGAAGTGTGCTGTCAAAACCCTCTGAGTCCAAATCCTTCCCCTACATGTGGTCTGGAAGGACATGTTTGTTATAAACCAGAGAATATATATTTGCTGCAGGTTAGCTGGAAACAGCTGCTTGTAACACATACCAAAATAGCAAAGCTTATTCTTTGTTTTAATCCATTGTGGGTGGATGTGTGTGTTGTTGCAGTAGGTATATTGGGAGCTGGAGAAGACATTGCCTAATGGCATTACCCTCCTCTAGCCCTTCTTTTAATTTTTTTAAAAATGTGTACCTTTGTATGTGCAATTTTTCTATGCATTTTTCTATGTGCAATTTTAGTTGCAGGTTAAAAAAAAAGAAATCACCCATCTGCATATGAGAATGGAGACAAAAAGAGGGGGGGGCAAATCAAATATACATCCACAGTCCAAGGAAAAGTGTTGAGATGGCAAAGAAGAGAGGGTGGGGCATGGGCAGGCAGACAATTCTGTTCCATTTGATACTGTGTAGTATTTGTATTGGACACAATTTGAACCACAATAGGGTTTGATGTCACATAGTACACAAGGAGTCATTGCTGATCCCATAGTTTTTTCCCCAGAGAGTATAGTTTTGATCCTGGTTTAGCCTGCCAAGAGGTATTCATGTATACAGGTGAAACTCGGAAAATTAGAATATCGTGCAAATATTCATTCATTTCACTTAAAAGGTGAAACAAATATATGAGATAGATTCACTACATGCAAAGTGAGAGATGCCATTCCTTAATTCGTTATAATTGTGATAATCATGGTGTACAGCGTACATGAGATTATGTGATGAATATGGGGTACACGAGATTGGGGGGGTTGGGGTTTTCATAAGTTGTAAGCCATAAGCATCAATATTATAACAAAGTAAGGCTTGAACTATCTCGCTTTGCATGTAATGAGTCTATCTCATATATTTGCTTCACTTTTTAAGCTGCATTACTGAACTGAACTGAATGAACATTTGCATGATATTCTAATTTTCCGAGTTTCACCTGTAAATAATGAATAAGAAATGTAGGCTGTTTGACTCATTCCTGCTTTATGACAACTTAGAATGCTTCTGTGTATGTAGTAAATATATCTTTAAATGTAAACCTCTTGAGACTGATCTCCTCTTATCTGTAGACTGGGGTACTCGATGACTTCTTGATCTCCCAGTTAATTGGTTACCCTGGGCCAGGAGTTCTCAACCTTTTAAAGCTGTGGGCTGGGTCACGATTCCTCAGACAGCTTCAGGGGCCGGATGGCCATTTTGCCCTTCCTCCACCCCATGGCACTTCCTGGTGTGATGGAGGTGGTGGTGGACCACATGAAATGGTGCCGTGGGCCGGAGGTTGAGAATCCCTGCCCTGGGCCATTTAGAGAGGGAAGTGCTGAATCTGCCAAAGTAGCCAACACCTCCTGCTGGTACCAGGACAGAGTCACTGGTCTAATTGAATGCTGCACTTTCATTGGCTCAGGTGGCCATCAGCTGGGAATGATGTTTTGCTGAGGCTATTATTCAAAATAAAGCTAATGTATTGCTACATACATACTGACTGCTGCTTAAAATTATGAACTTGGTATTTTCAAAAGGCAACAAATCCGCACTATTGCATTGTTTCACTTTAGTGGTGCAGTCACTTGTCAGAAAGTCAAATCTTAGTGAGTGGCAATGAAATATTATGTAGCCTGATTGGCAGAGTCCATACGTGCCAGGCATCCTTGTTTAATAATCATTCCTCTTCCTCTGGTGCCCTGAGCATATACCCTGGACTGCTCAAAAAAGACGAACAAATGGGACCTAGAGCAAATCAAGCCTGTGCTCTCTCTGGAGGCAAAAAAATAAATAAATGAAACTGAGGTTATATTTTGAGCACATCATGAGAAATCAAAATTCTCTGGAAAAGTCAATACAGTGGAACCCCGACATACAAACGGTTCAACTTACAAAAAAATTGACATACAAAAATATCTGGTGACATCTAGAGGCCTCTTCTGGTAATGCAATGTGTTTTCGACACTACAAAATTTTCGACATACAGTACTGTACAGTGGAACCTTGACATTTTATTTATTTATTTAATCTTAGATTTTTATGCTGCCCACTTGGGAAAACCCGACATACAAATGGTTCGACTTACAAAAATTCAACATGCAAATAGAAATCCTGGCCAAAAAAAGTTCAACATACACATTTTTAATAGGAAAAATTCGACATACAAAAATATATATGGTGACATCTAGAGGCCTCTACTGGTAATCCAATGTGTTTCAGACATACAAATTTTTCCGACATACAAATAATGTCGTGGAACAGAAAACATTTGTATGTAGAGTTTTTACTGTAATAGTGAAATAGGTGGACGGCAGCATGAGAAAAGGAAGACCAAACACAAGATGAATAGACACGGTAAAAGAACCACAGGCTCTAACCTGTGGCAGTTAAGCAGGGCTGTTGAGGACAGGACATTTTGGAGATCTCATTGACAGGGTTGCAATAGGCTGGAAATGACCTGATGGCACATAACAACAGTGACAACATCCTTTGTAGGAGCAACAATACGAACACGTTGGGACATGAAGAAACTGGGAAATGGTTTGTATTGCTTTTTCCCAATCTTTTTTTTTTGTCCAATACTTTATACAGAACGAAAGAAAGATATTGAAGTGGGCAGCTCCTGTCTCCTCTGGATTCCATGCCCTTGAGTCTTGAGAAATTGTGTCAGGCAGAAGAGCAAAGGAATGAAAAAGGAAAGAGTGGCAAGCTTTGTTCCTATCCTGTTTTCCTAACAGGCTGCTTTGCCTGTATGCTACTCTGGATAATATATTTTGAAGAGGTCAGAATGATAAGGGCAGTTGGGTGGTGGTGGTGGTATTTGAAGAGATGCACAGTGTTAGAAAAATTACTTTTGGAGCTATAATTCCCTGAATCCTCTATCCCAAAGCAGGCATGATGGCCGAGGGCTTCTGGGACCAGTAGCCACAAAGTAGCTTTTCCATGAACTAGCCATATGGAGACAGAAATAAAGATTCACACCCTATGTTGGCACTGCAAGAAGTTGAGTGAACCAAAAATGGTGCTTCTCAGTAATATTTGAGTTACGTAATGGTAAAGGTTGTGCCCTCGCTCGAAAGCCAGTCATATCTGACTCTAGGGTTCAATGCTCATCTTTGTTTATAGCCGAAGAGCCAGCGTTGTCTGCTTCTGCAGACGTTTCTGTGGTCATGTGGCAGGCATGACTAGACAACGGAGTGCACAGAACTCTCTTTACTGTCCCACCAAAGTGGTCCCTATTTATCTACTTGCAATTTCTTGATTTTGAACTGCTAGGTTGGCAGGAGCTGAGACAAAGACGGGAGCTTATTCCGTCCTGCTGTACTTGGGAATCGAAATGCTGACCTTCTGCCTCCCAGTCAGCATGTTAGCCACTTGAGCCACTGCTGAATTACTGGTATGGAATCCATGTTGCACAGGAGGGAAGATTTTCAAAAAATGTCATATGCTTTAAAAACATTTTGGGTATTGCACAGTTGGGAGGGGCAGGGGAGAGACTGCATACAAACTTAATAATTGGTCGAATCCCTTCTTTTGCATTGTTACTGACTTGATATCAGTTTGGTCATCATACCCCCTCGCCCTCATCATGTTTTCCTCTGTCTGACAATGAAACTCCTTCCAGAAGGAAAAGGAGCACCTCTGGTGATATTGCAGCCCTTGCTGTCTTGGTTCCAGAATATTCTCCATGTAAAATAGTATTAAATGATATGGCCCTGCACAGCCTGAGTGAAAGTACCCAACAGTTTCACAGTTGTGTGAAACATAGCATGTCCAGACTGCCCCTTCTAGGTCTGAGCTCACTCATTTTTGAGTTGCTAGAGATTTGCTCGTGTGGTGCAGCAGCTGATGGGACACTTCATCCTGCTGGCAAATGATACACCTTCCTTGCTAATTTACAGGTACTGATAGTTGTACTGCTCCAGCAGGGATGGAGAAATTCCCTCCCCCTTTTCTCTTCAATAGCCAATTGAAGCCTCAGTTTAGTATATATGCTACTAAAACACCCAGACTAACCCCGTAGAACTGGGAAAAGTGCACTAAGGGCTCATATAGATATACTCTTAGTTATGCTGAATTGTAAATCTATTCACAATAACCATGTTTGTAGTGCATACACACACAAGAAATATAAGTAGTTTGGGTATTTATTTCACAGATCCATGAGCTCACTATAATAACCTTGTAGTTTCTCTATGGTATTTAGACAACTAAGAAGCTTGTAATACCTAATATCTTTTCGTTAGGCATAAACATTTTATAGACTGCAACCCACTTGTACTGTGCAAATAGTATTATCCTGTGGCAAGGAGCCCCATGGATTTATAGGCAGAAATCACTAATCCTCATTTCCCCCCAAACCATCATCCGTGAATTTCTACCTGCTGCGTAGCTGCTTAATGCACAGACTTTATGCCATCCATGTAAAGAATACTGTCTCAGTTCTGTCTTCTCCAGCTGTGCACTGCCCTGGAAAACATGTTTGCTGTTGTTCTGTTGTTAATGCAGTCATTAAAGGAATCTGCTTTTCTTTTGCATGCTGAAGGAGAGAGTTTGTTATCGATAAAAGCTTGTGCTGTTAAAATGAGAAGAGAACATTAGTGCTTAAGCTACCCCATGAAGACTCCTGGTGGCTTCTGCTGATCTTTTGTGTTGACTGGTGGGCTACTCAGGGCTGGAATCGTCAAACCCCTACTATTAATATGTGCTGGATTTTTACTAGCTTTCTCCTCCACTCAGAGCTTGTTTGCTGAGAAGAGTTTGCAAGCAGCTGTCAGACCACTTCCAGGAAGGGGAAGACTCTTGATCTCCAGCCAGTGTGCACGGTTTGAAGCCATTTCCTAATTTGACTTTGCTTTGCATTGATTTTTATGGTTTTTCGTATTTGCCTTTGATGTCAGCTGGGGTCTAGGGAAGGGACCAGTTTGCTGGCTGGAGACCGGAATGGGGAAGTGAAAGGGGAAAGATACTAGTTATGGGTTCCCACTATATTGAGCCTCTCTGGAGCAGTTTGTACCTTCTGTCCCACTGAAAGTCTTTCTTCGTTCTCTGTGGCATTATTGCTGACATGTGTCAGCTCTGGGTAAATATTTAGCCACTCAGGTCAGGGAGATCTGCCTGTTGCTTCCTGCTAGGATGTTTCCGTAGATACTACCCTGCTGAGATATTTGCCTAGTCCATCTAAGGAGAATTTGGGTGCCAGAGAGAGTCATGAACAACTCAGCTGTCCTGCTCTTATTACTGCTCTATACTTCCAGCAGATGTGAGTACTATTTCTACATTTCTATAGGCTGCCTCTCTTGTATCATTGGGCTCCAGCCAGTGGTGGGATTCAGCAGGTTCATCCCAGTTTACCAGAACTGATAGCAGAAATTCCAGCTGGCCCTGCCCATCCAAATTTTGAAATAAAGTACAGTAGTCTGAATTCAGGTGCAATGCAGGGCTTTCCCCCTGGCCATGCCTACCATATCATGCCCACAGAGTAGGTAGTATTTTTTTTTTGAATCCTACCACTGGGTCTGGCCCAGTAGCTGCTTGCAAAGTGTTCCTTTTCTTTGGTCCTCCAGCTTCACCACCTGCCAAAGCCTCCTGCATTGAGATACCTCAGGTAGGCAAGAGGAGCCTAAATGTACCATGCTAATTTAGCTGTTTAGCAGAACGAGGAAGCAGTTCTGAGGCATTAACAAACATGCAGCAACTGGTATTTAATGGTTATCAGATTTTTATTGCAAGGGAGAGAAGAAAATAGATGTGGGGTTTTCTGTTTCGTGTGCCAGAATAACTTGGCTGGCTTTGGATACTCTCTGGGTGATCAGATTGCTCTTCTGGCTCCGGCAGAAAAATATCTAGGGTCAGCTGTATCAAGCGTGGGGAATCTGAAGTAAAGGCCTGGCAAAGCCAATTCTAGTTCTGCTGAAGCAGTTATGGTAATTCCTTCCCTTCTCACTCTTGTTATCTCAGAAGTTCCTCCTGCCTGCAGAGAGCTTTAAATGAAGATGAAATGCAATGCATTTTGTACCCAGTTGCTACCAGGATTCAAGGGTCTTTGGCCAATTGATGGCAGACATTAAGCAGGTGAAGCTTTGGGGCTCACTGCTAGGAAGGGCTTAGCCTACTGAGTGTCTGTCTGATATACAGTCATGAAAGAAGCAGGAGGCCTTCCTGCCTATGACATCTGTCAATTCTTTATCATAACATTCTCAGATTAGCCAAGTGTCCAAATTAGATCTCCCCCCTTTTCTTGAATACCTGTATGTATGCCATGAGAAACAGGTTGCAACGAGTGTGTAATCAATGCTGGTTCTCATTGTTTACATCCTTTAGATGTTTTGAATTTCAAATCCCAAAAGCTCTGGCTAGTATGAGAAATGATTAAGGATTGTGGCAGCTAAAATTCGAAACATCTGGAGGGTTAAAGGTCAAAGTGCTAAATCAGATTTTATGAAAATCAGTGTACTGGTGAGGTTGGATGAAAACACCAAGAGATACATATACAGTGGTACCTCATACAATGATTTTAATCTGTTCCATGAGGCTCGTTGTTGTATGAAATAATTGCTAGATATTACATGCATCGTATAGCGATTTTCCCTATGGGATGCATTGTACAACAATTATTTTTGCTAAGTGATTTTTTCCATTGAAAAATTGTTGTATGATTTTTTCCATAGGGAAAATTGTTATGCGGGATGCCATTTCCCCCCAAAACCTAATTGTTATGTGATTTCGTTGCTATACGGGGCAATTGTTGTATGAGGTTCCACTGCATTTGATCATGAATAGACAATTAAGCCCTTTAAGCTTTACAGAAGACTTACTCCCAATGTTTTCTGTAGAACTGCTTTGTTAATTTGTGTCAACTTAGCTGCCTGCATTTTGGCCCCTCCTTGGAGAAATGGCTGTGAAAACTGTTACAATGATCATCTATGCTACATAATTATTACTATTAGACCGCTGTGAGAAATGCTTAGAGGTTTTTTTTTTAAAAAAAGAAACCAATTCTTTGTGCATTGCCAAATTCTCACTTCTGTTTACATGTTGATACCTTGAAAAGTCAATTATGTGTACTACAAAGTATAAGCATGGACAGAAATACTTTTAATTTCTCTCTCTCTCTCTCTGATTACTAAACCATCTGTTGTGCTGTCATGGAAAACCTGGAGGCTGCTTTATACCAAGGAGACTTGAAAGCCTTCCTGTCTTAGGCTACAGTTCCCAGAATCTGGAATGCCCTGCCAACATGGTTAGGGAGGGCCTGCTGGCTTTGGGGATTGTTTCCTGCAGTAACATTTCCAAGCCCTGGCAAGTCACAAGATTGATCTGTTCAGCCCAGTACAGCCTAGAACAGTGGTGGTGAACTTATGCCGCATGTGCCAGAGGGGGCACTCAGAGCCCTCTCTGTGGGCACACGTGCCATCACCCCAGCAGAGAGTTCACCCCACCCAGTGGTGGGCTCCAAACAATTTTACTACCACACTGTGGGCATTGTATGGTGGATGTGGCCAGGGGGGAAGCCCTGCGTACCATCTGAATTGGGACTACTTTATTTCAAAACTTAGATGGGCGGGGCCAGCCAGAATTTCTGCTACCAATTCTGGCGAATGGTGCAAACCTGCTGATGCCCACCACTGACCCCGCTTCTCTGCCCAGCAGCCCAATGGGAGTGCTTCCTCCCTCTTCCAGCACAGAGTTCACCCTGCCCCTCTGCCCAGCAGCCCTATGGGAGCGCTTCCTCCCTTCCCCCAGCAAAAAGTTCACCCTGCCCCTCTGCCTGGCTCACATGCATTGTGAAGATGCGGCGTGGACAGCAGCCTGTTGAGTCTGTGATTAAAGTGAGTTTGGGCACCATCACTGGCCTCAAAGGACCGGTGGTTGATCCCTAGTGCTTCAAACAAGAGTCCTTTCCAGAGCTGTTGGAGAAAGAATTTGGGACCTTTTGCAGGCAAGACATGGACTCTTCTGTCAGATCTACTGTAGCTTGGATCTCCTGCTTCTTTGATAGCACACATTGAGTGCTCATCATGGACAAAAAAAATGAAGAGCTCTGCCCATTGAGTTGTTCTCTTGAGACAGTTGGTTTTGCGTTTCCTTGCAGAGAGCCAGAATGACTTACCTTTTCTATCTCTTTTCAGGCCAGGGTTCCCCACTCAATGGTTTCCAGAGGCTAAAAGCTACACAGCTGACATACATGTCCTACAAGAAGGAGGAGTATCCCATGGGTGTGGAAGAGTGTGCACGACAATGTGCCATATCATTTGACTGCAGGTAAAGGGAGGTGGGGAGAAGAGCAGCAGTGGGCCCATAAGCCATGACTGTGAGTTGCAGGACTGTAGTAAAGGAACCTATGGATATGGCTTAGACTGAATCAGGCCTCTGGCCCATCTTTGCAGCCATCCTCAAGGCCTCAGGCAGGAGTTTCTTCTAGCGTAATGTAAGACATAAGACTTTTATGTCTCAAAGCTCATTTTTGCCAGAACAAGTCTTTTCTAGCTCTGCTCCCCAAGATCCTTAACTAGAGGTACTGGCGAAGCTGAACCTGAAAGTTTGAGCCTGCAGACCACATGCTGTTCCAGACCGGTGGGTCAAAACATGCTTTAAATGAGTACAATTCCTTATGCATACACGACTCATCACCATGCACACGGACATACGTGTATTACATGTGTTGAACCTGTATGCTTCGATGTGTGCACAGGAGGGGAGAGGACTTGAGGAGAAAGGGCTTTATACCATCTGTTTGCTGTATGTAATATTTTCTACTGAACTGCCATCACTGATTTAGTGTATGAGAACCAAGACACAGGAAACAGCCACGGGCTGGTTTAACTCAGGTTTATTGCATGGTGGTCAGAGGGAACATGAGGTAATGGCGGATGCATAGCTCTATATATATACAGTAGTAAAACATTCGAATGTGGCTCCACGATAGCCTATTGGCTATTGTCCGCGTGACGTCATTGCTGGTCACGCCCTTCTTGTCCAGGTGTAGGTAGTGGCGGGAAACTCCGCGCTGTGGCCTTTGATGAGTATGGACCAAGAGAGCTTGGACGCTCGCTGCTGCCCACTGGTGGTCATTAGCTCGCGTCCTAATACAGGGTTTAAGTGATACAGCTGAAGGCTATATTGTTATCACATGAAGAAGGTTACACTATTAGAACACAACACTCCTCCCCCCTAGGATGAGACGAAGTCTCTCAGCCAAGATGGCTTATTTCGAACACGCTGAGGTCTCGGTGCGGGCTGCCCTGCCCCGGGTTTGCTACCTTCTCTTTGTCCCCTGGCTTCCTGTCCTGTAATTGGAGAGGGAGACTTGTTAGTGACTTGCCGCGGTTCTGCGGCTTTTTGGGGAGGTGTGTGCTTTATTTGGGAAGAACCGGGGGCACTGGGGGCTAACGAAAAACCCCTCTTCTCGCTTGGATGGGTGGGGGAACACTCCCAAAAAACCCCCCGGCTTGGTAACGCAAAATCAAATTCGGGGGCATCAGTCGCAAACTCATCTCCCTCTTCCCCGGCCTCTGATAGAACTGGCGCATCAAAAGGATATGAGTCGGGACCGCTGCTTCCCCCCCTTGTTCGGGACCGTTGCCCTTCGTTGTCTCCCCCTTGGGATAAGCGGGTGGAGGAGAACCCTAACGCTGAGGCATTTTCCGTGCCGTCCGTTGATTGTCCCTCGGGAACCCGGCTCCGGAGCTGATCTGCATGCCGCCTCCAGAGTAGACCGGTGCTCGTTTCCACCCGATACGATACTGGCCCCGTCTGTTCTACAACTCTCCCTGGTACCCAGGCTGGCCCTGCGCTGGCATAGTTCCTGCAATGCACAGGATCTCCGGCGGCGAAACCTTTCGACACCGCTACCCCTACATTCTTCCCTTTGTCCTCAACCCTCGTCGGGTCTAACCTGGTCAGAATCGTGGTCAGCTTTCTCCGCATCAGCAGCTCTGCCGGCGAATATCCCGACGCTAAGGGGGTCACCCTATACGCTAATAAAAACTGACATACTTGGTGATTCAGGTCACCAAGTGCCCATGCGCCGCAGCGCATCCTTTGTTGTACGCACGAGCCGCTCCACTTGGCCATTCGTGGCCGGGTGAAACGGCGCGGATGTGACGTGCCGAATGGCATTTGCCTCCGTGAATGCCCTGAACTCTGCGGACGTGAAACAACTAGCGTTATCGCTGACCAGAGTGTCGGGTAAACCGAACGTGGAAAAAACTCTCCTTAGGCGGTTAATTGTAGCGGCGGAGGACGTGCTCTTTACCGGAATCACCTCCAGCCACTTGGAGTACGCATCCACTACCAGGAGAAAAAGGGTTCCTCGGAACGGGCCAGCGAAATCTATGTGCACTCTGGACCACGGCCCCCTTGCCGCGTCCCATTCCCTATGCGGAAGGCGAGCCGCCTCCGGTCGGGAACCCTGGCATGCCTCACAAGTGCCGACCATGTGCTCTATGTCTGCGTCCAGCTGGGGCCACCAGAAGTAACTCCGGGCCAGCGCTTTGGAACGGACGATCCCCGGGTGGCTGACGTGCAACAGTTTGAGCACCCTCGGTCGCAGGGATGTAGGGACCACCACCCGTTGGCCCCACAACAGGCACCCCCTCTCTAGGGACAACTCTATTTTTTTTCGAAAGAATGGGTCGAATTCCGTACCTGGGGAGGACGCCGGCCACCCCTTCTGTACCCATGAGCTTACTTTCTCCAGTGTTCTATCCTTGCCTGTCGCCCTGGCGATGTCGGCTGGTACTATCGGGGGTGAATCTAAGACCTCTATTAACAATACCTGGTGGTCTCTCTCTACCCTTTCCTTTTGGCCGCCCGACAACGGCAGAGGAGACCTTGAGAGTGCGTCTGCATGGCTGATCTCCTTTCCGGGCCGGTATTCCAACTCATGTTGGTATGCGTTGAGGAAGATAGCCCACCTCAGCATTCTTGGGGACAGGATCTGAGGCGTGGGCTTATTTGCAGTGAAAATTCCTAACAGGGGTTTGTGATCGGTCACGATCGTAAACGGGCGACCATACAGAAAATCGTGAAATTTTTTGGTTCCCGCTACTATCGCTAATGCCTCCCTGTCAGTCTGCGCGTAATTCCGCTCTGCTTGGGACAGGGACCTTGAATAAAACGCTATTGGGGCCTCCCTTCCGTCGTCCAACACGTGGCAAAGCACCGCCCCCACCCCCACCGGGGATGCGTCACAGACTAAGACCACTGGCCGTTTGAGATCGAAGTGAGTCAGGATTGCCTCGGATGTTAGGAGTTGCTTTAACTCTGTAAAAGCCCTCTCTTGCTCGTCACCCCACAGCCATGTTTCCTCCTTTTTAAGCAACCGATGGAGCGGTTCGGCCACAGACGCCTTCCGTGGAAGGAAGGTATGGTAAAAATTTAGGAGGCCCAGGAATGACTGGAGTTCGGCTTTGGATGTGGGGCGAGGAGCCTTCTTGATGGTGGCTACTTTGGATTTGGACGGCTTAATTCCCTCAGGTGTGACACGGAACCCTAAAAACTCAACCTCTGTTTCGAAAAAAACACATTTGTCTTTTCTCAGTCGCAGCCCCGCTTTCTCGAACACAGTCAGTACTTTATCCAATCTCTTTGCCAGTTCGGCCTCACTCCCCCCTGTTATCAATACGTCATCAAAATAAGGCAACACCCCCTCCAGCCCCTTCAGGAGGCGTTCCACAAGCGACTGAAAAAGGCCGGGTGCCGAGTTCACGCCGAACTGTAAACGCGACACCTGGAACGCCCCTTTATGTGTGACTATTGTTTGTGCCGCCGCCGTGGCGGGAGTTACAGGGAGTTGCTGGTAGGCTTGTGCTAAGTCGAGCTTAGCGAAACACTTTCCCCCATTCAACCTGGCCAGAAGGTGGCTGACCACCGGCACCGGGTATGCATTTGGGCGGATAGCCTTGTTAATTGTACACTTATAATCAGCGCAAATGCGCACCTCCCCGTTAGCCTTTAGTGCTGTTACAATTGGAGTTTCCCACTCCGCAGAGTCAACAGGAACAAGGATCCCCTGACCCACCAGCTTGTCCAATTCCGCCTCTATTTTGTCCTTGAGTGCGAACGGCACCCTGCGTGGCTTGAGTCTTATCGGGCGGACCTCCGGGACTAGGTCGAAGGCTACAGGGGGTCCCTTGAACTTTCCCAGTCCTTTTTTAAAAACGGCGGGGTGCGCGTCACACACCGCTTGTATTGGATCCGCACCCACGGCATGCACCCCCCCTATGAACAAACCCAAAGGCTGAAACCACTGAGTCCCGAGGAGGCTACAATTTCCCCCTTTGAGAACGACTAGGGAGAGTTCCGCAGAATGCCTCTTGAAACGGACCCGAAATTTCCCGACCCCCAACACTGGAATGCTGTTTCCCTGCACATCTCGTAGTGTGGACCTCAACGCTTTAAGTTTGGGCCGCACGTGGGGGTCGATTTTTAAGAATTCTCTCTGGGGAATTATGGAATAGGAGGACCCCGAGTCAATTTCCATCCTAATAGGGGTCCCTTGTACTAGTACCTCAACGAAGTAATGGGGTTGTCCCGCGGACACACTGAACACGGGGGCGTCGTCCTCACTGTCGTCCGAGATGCGGCCCACGCCATCCTGCTGCCTCGTGGTCCGGGCGCCATCTTTGGACCTCGCTGGACGGTCTGGTCTGGCCGAACGGTCTTGTGATTGCCTCCGGCCCTCATGCCGCTTTTTGCACGCCTTGGCGATGTGCCCGCGACGGCCGCAGTTGTAACACTCGGCTTTTCTGAATGGGCACTTCGCGCGCTCATGGGCCGCTCCGCAACCATCACAGCGGCGCCCCCCTTTTCGGACCTTCTGAACCTCTTCGCCGTCGCTGCCTTCCGCAGACGATTTCGATGTTCGTCGGGTCGCGTGCACCGCCTGTCCGGACTTGCCGTGCACCGAATTTTCCGCCTTGCCGGCCTTAAGACGCCACTCACGCCACTCGTGCATTTCGTCTACTCCAGCATTCGTGGATTCCGCGGCTTCCGCGGCCTCCACAACCTCTGTCAGCGTGGGTGGCGGCTCCTTGTTCATCAGGCTGCGCTGCACTTCCTTATCCTTCAGGCCACACAGAACGCCGTCCCTCAGGGCCATCTCTAAGTTGTCCCATCTGCAGGGGGTGGCGGCTATCCTCATGGCTGCTACGAAGGTCTCAACCGACTCGTCCGGCGCTTGGACTCGCCTCCAAAACGCGCTCCGAGCGGGAAACATTGCCCTCGAGGGTCGGAACCGCTCACGCAGCAGTTTCATGATTTCCTCGGCTTTGAAGTCACTCATCGTCTTCGGTGCAATAATGCCTACCAGCGTCCGCTTGGTTTCTATCCCCAGCATTCGGGTGAGGATGGCCCTCTTCCTTTCCTCGTCGTCTTTGACTTTGAGCTCCACCAGTGCTGCCTGGAAGTCCATCTCAAAGATCTCCCAGTCTTGTGGGTTAGTAATGTTGAACCCGCTCTGTGCCCTGGCTCCTTGGGGATCCATCATCCCACCTTCGTCGCCAATTTAGTGTATGAGAACCAAGACACAGGAAACAGCCACGGGCTGGTTTAACTCAGGTTTATTGCATGGTGGTCAGAGGGAACATGAGGTAATGGCGGATGCATAGCTCTATATATATACAGTAGTAAAACATTCGAATGTGGCTCCACGATAGCCTATTGGCTATTGTCCGCGTGACGTCATTGCTGGTCACGCCCTTCTTGTCCAGGTGTAGGTAGTGGCGGGAAACTCCGCGCTGTGGCCTTTGATGAGTATGGACCAAGAGAGCTTGGACGCTCGCTGCTGCCCACTGGTGGTCATTAGCTCGCGTCCTAATACAGGGTTTAAGTGATACAGCTGAAGGCTATATTTATTTTATTTTATTTATTTATTTATTTATTTATTTATTCAATTTATATCCCGCCCACTCAACACAAGGCCGACTCTGGGCGGCTAACAACATAAAAAGTAACCCCAGGGCAACCCAAGGAGTTTACAGATAATATTAATAATCCTAAAAACAGTTAAAACAGTAAAAAAGTTAAGACTACCCACCCCCTAAAAAGCAGGCGCTGCAGGATCGAAAAGGCACCATGGGGAAGAGTTCCTCTACACCAACCACCCCATGGTGGTTACCCTTCCACCCGCACCCCACACTTGACCTGCCAGCCAGGTTTTAAGATCCCTTCTGAAAGGCAGCAACTCCGTCCGAAGACGTAATTCTGTTGGCAGGAGGTTCCAGAGGGCCGGTGCAGACACGGAGAAGGCCCTCCTCCTTGTGCCAGAGAGGCGAGCCCCTCTGGCTGATGGAACAATTAGAGAGCCCCTCCGGTCCGCTCTGGTTGGACGGACAGACGTCCTCAGGGCGATGCGGTCTCTTAGGTAACCTGGCCCACTACCATATATTGTTATCACATGAAGAAGGTTACACTATTAGAACACAACAACTGACCATTTTATATGCCAGGAATGGGGAACAAGTGGCCTTCCAGATGTTTGTGGACTGCAGTCACCACCATCTTAACTAAATTCAGGACTGTGTGCACAGGCATGCATGTATTTAGGCATGCACAGTATGCATACACCCTGCAGGCCAGGATTTCTTCTACCTCTTGGTGAACATGAGGAAAAAACAGCTTTGCCTCCTTTTTTCGAATGTTGTAGCAGAGCTAGTAGTATCGTGGAATGTCTAATCTAAGGCCATCGTTCTCTATCTATTTACCCGGGACTCTGTTTAAATGCAGTGAGATTTATTTCTGAGCAGACATTCACAGAACTGCACTGTTAAGAAACTCAGCAAAGAGTTGCAAAGCTCAAATTTTGTGTCTGGAATGTGTGTGAGGTAGACTATTCCATTGGTGAGTAGAGCCAAAGGTGAAAGAATGGAACCAAAAGTGCTTCTATTGAGACTAACAAAGTCATTGGAGATTGACTTACCCTTCTCCTCCTCCCTCTTGCTCTTCTTTTTAATTTAATTTAATTTCCAATTTGTATAGCCGCCCAACTTGAAACGACTCTGGGCGGCTTACAACATTAAAATCAATACTAAAATCTAAAAACTTAAAATTGGTAAAAAACCCAATTAAAAACACAATAAGAAATTACCCCAACAGCTAAGAAGAGCGAGGGAGCGATATTACTATATCAGCCAGCAGGTGGTGGTCACTGCATCCCCCGTGCCCCACACCTGCTTTGCCAGCCAGGTTTTTAGTTCTTTCCTGAAGGGCAGCAACTCTATCTGGAGTCGTTGCTCAATTAGCAGGAGGTTCCATAGGGCCGGAGGCGCAGACACAGAGAAGGCCCTCTTTCTGGTGCTAGAGAGGTGAGCCTTTCTAGCAGATGGCACAATAAGAGAGACTTTCCGGTCTGCTCTGCTGGGACAGACAGATGTTTTCTGGGTGACGCGGTCTCTTAAGTGCTCTGGCCCACTACCATGTAGGGCTTTAAAGGTCATTACCAGCACCTTGAATTGCACCCAGAGGTGCACTGATAACCAGTGCAGCTCTCGAAGCAGTGGTGAGGCATGGGCATAACGTCCGCACCCCAACACCACCTGGGCAGCCTTTTTCTGGACCAGTTGCAGCCTCTGAAGGGTCATCAAGGGCAGCCCCATGTAGAGCACATTATAATAGTCCAGTCTGGAGGCGACCAGAGCATGCGTTACCTTGAGCAAGGAGTCCCGATCTAGGAGCGGCCATAACTGGCATATGACATGTTGTGCAAAAGCCCTCCTGGGCACGACTGCCACCTGGTCATCGAGCAGGAGTCACGAGTCCAGGAGCACCTCCAGGTTATGCACTGGGTCTGTGTTGTGTTCTCAATACTATGCCTTTAAAGAATGTAACACTCGAAGGAGTGAATATAACAACCATCAGCTGTAACACTGTAACCCGCTGTAATAGGACGCGAGCTAGTGACCACCAGGTGGCAATAGCGAGCGTCCAGCTCATATGGTTCCAATTCCCCAAAGAACTACAGCGTGGGAAGATTCCCGCCACCACCTCACCTGGACAAGAAGGGCGTGACCAGGAATGACGTCACGCAGACAGTAGCCAATGGGCTATCGAGGAGCCACATTCAAATGTATAGCCACTGTATATATTGAGCTGTTCATCCACCATTACCACATGTTCCCCCGGACCATCATGCAATAAAGATGTGTTAAGCCAACCTTTCGGCTGTTCAATTGTCTTGGTTCTCATACACTAAAGTCTGTTTGGGGTAAGATAGCCCCATCCAGAACCAAAGATGGTAACTCCCGAGATAACGTGGGGCCCCAACCCATAGCCACTCAGTCTTGCCGGGATTCAGTTGAAGCCCATTGTCCTCCATTCAGACCTCAACAGCCTCCAGATGCCTGGATAGGACTCTGACTGCATTGCTTGGATCACCACGGGCTGAGATATACAGCTGAGTATCATCTGTGTACTGATGACACCTCACCCCATGGGAATGGATGATCTCCTCCAACGGCTTCATGTAGATGTTAAATAGGAGAGGTGAGAGTACCGAGCCTTGAGCCAATCTCTATTGGAGAGGCCTAGGGCTGGACATCCCATCCTCCAACCACACTGACTGGGTCTGGCCCCTCAGAAATGAGGCACCAGGACCACACAGTGCCCTGGATCCCCAATCCTTGGAGCCGTTCCAGATGGATACTGTGGTCGATGGTATCGAAGGCCACTGAGAGGTCAAAAAGAGCAAGGACGGAGGGATGATCTCCATCCTGCTCCTGCCAGAGATCATCCAACAGCATGACCAATGCAGTCTTGGTACCATATTTGGGCCTGAATCCTGACTGAAAGGGGTCCAGATAATCCGCTTCATCCAGAGCCCCCTGTAACTGCCGCACCACTGCCTTCTCCAAAACTGCCTTCTTCCTCTTCATTTGATTTTTAAGGGGGCAATTTAAGAATGAGTTATAAACAGTGAATGGCCTTTTAGGCTTCCTCCATGTGAATAGGAGTTCACTTTTTGAATAATAAGAATTATATGTCAAGGGGAAGGTGAACATCAGGATCCTAGAAGTGCTTAGGTTGTTGTTGTTGTTGTTCAGTCGCATAGTTGAGTCCGACCCTTTGCGACCCCATGGACCATCTCACGCAAGGGGCATGTCAAAAAAAAAAAGGTTGGTAACCATCGCTCTAGAGAAGGGGTGTCCAAACTTTTTGTGCCACTGGCTTGACTATGCCCCTGGAACAGCTGAGTGGGCCTGACCATACCCCTAGAAACAGGTGTGTTTGTGCATGTGCGTCTGGAACCACTCTCAGAAATGGTTCTAGACATCCCCGTGTTTGTGCTAATGCCACCGCACCACTCCTGGAAGTGGTTCCAGACATCCCTGTGCATGTGCAAACACCCCTGTACCATTCACAGAAGTGGGTCTGAATGTGCATGCACATTGGTGGGCATGTCCCCCATCCACTTCTGGGAGCAGCGTGGGTGCCATGAGTCAGATGGATTTGCGTTGGGGGCTGGCTCCGGCCTGTGGGCCATAGTTTGGGCACCCCTGCTTTAGAGAATGAGCTCATTAGGTGGCCTTCAGAAAGCCATTTACTCTGTGATTACTGCAATGTAAATACTTTACCAATGATGGCGATGAGGATGACTGATAAAAGAGGCATGAGGAATCATCTAAGACAGGGAGCTGTAAAAGTGTAGGAGAACAGGAGCTGGAGGATTATGTATCTTTTGAATAGTGGGAAATGATAGCCTGCAAAAAGCAGATGAACACAGTGTTCGTGGCTCTTGACACCTGTATTGTCTCTGGGGTGGCGGTGGGGAGGAGCCTTTCCTAGGCCAAGTGCTAATGTGACTGATGTTTTCTTTGTGTGTGTGTATTGCTGCTCCAGAGCCTTTCATTACAACTGGCAGAGTCATGGATGTCAGCGATTGCCTTTGACCCAACATTCTCCACAAACCCAAATGCAGAGGAATGTCCACTATGACCTCTACCAGAAGAAAGGTAGGAGGGGAAGCTTGTAAGGAGGGGATTGTGACAGCGAACATCCATGTAAGGAAAGGCATATAACATGTAGAAGAGAGTATACATAAAGCAGTGCACTTGGAGCAAGAGATAACAGGCAAAATGCCAGCCAGTATCTTCTCCGGCATGGTGAAATGGGACATACTCCAGGATGATTGGCTATGTTGAAGTCTATGGGAAAAGGAGCAACACTGGCTATTTCTAAAAGATTTATTTATCTAATTTATCAAAAAATTAATAATTCAAAAAGTATTGAAAACACAACACTTTTGAGGGATCACAGGCACCATTATTTCAGTTATACAGAAACCAGTCTTATATCTAGGGAAAATAGGGAAAGAGTTGGAATAGAACCAATCTTGCACTTCATACAGAGACAATAAATGAAGTAGTTTGCCCATCTGGAGAGAATGTCTTGGAATTCCATACCTTACAAGGCATATGTGGAAAGAGGAGAAGGACAAAGATCACGAGGCAGACCCAGAGGAAGTTGGAGAGATAACATCAAAGACTTAGCACAAGAACACCAGATAACATCCGTGGAAGCCACTAGAACTCTGTATCTCCCTTGAAGGGGTAAAAGAGAAAATAAAGAAGAAGAAGCAGGTATGAGAAATAGCCAAGTATAAATGTTTAAAATGTATAAAGACTGGAGTTAAGTTGCAGGTGAAATTTAGGTCAGAAAAATCTATTTCAGTTATAGGCGTATAGCTATAAAAGTTGCAGAAAAGATCTTAAATCATATAACAACAACAACAACAAAACTACTACTACTACTACTACTACTACTACTACTACTACTATTATTATTATTATTATTATTATTATTATTATTATTATTATTATTATTATTATTATTATTATTATTATTATTATTATTATTATTATTATTATTATTATTATTATTATTATTATTATTATTATTTCATATCAGAGATTACCCTGGATTAAAAGGATTTTTAGGGGACTCCCGAATGAGGCTCCTTTTATGTCCCCAATTGCAGCTCTTGGGTATTGAAACCCGACCTTACAGTCTCCAGCTCAGCGTCTTAACCACTAAACCACTGGGGGAGCTATATTCTAATTAAAAATGTAGAAAATTTAGCCTTAAAGGACTTATTAAAAAAAGCAGAGTACAGTATTTGTATAATATACATCATTACTTTGAAAACAAAAAACCCCTGTAGCTTTAAGCAATTATAATTATTATTTTAGATAGATAGATAAAATAGATAAATCTTTATTGTCATTGTCCTGCACAGAACAACGAGATTGGGGGGAAAAAACACTTAACAACCCAACAAAACCTAAACAAAATACAACTATACAAAATTATCAACGTACTCCCACCCCACATCATTTAACCCCTAAAAAGCTCTAAAACTCTTAAAACTCTAAAACTCTAAAAACTCTAAAAACTATATACAGAAGCTCCCTCATAGACTGCATTGCACTGCATTCAAAGCCAGAACCGCTTTTGGCTTTGAATGCAGTGCAATGCAGTCTATGAGGGAGCTTCTGTATATAGTTTTTAGAGTTTTAAGAGTTTTTATAAACCTCTGGTTTATCCAGATACACTGGCATATAGTAAGTTTTTTCACCCAAGCCAAGCCAAGACCCAACCGATTGAATAAATCCATGATTTCTTGCTCTGTATTTTGCCTCTGTGCTACTGTTTGCCTTCTGCTTCCTATTCTTCTTCTTCTTAGTTTCCTGTTTCTTGCTAAAAGCTCCTGTGTGTATATTTATACTAGATTAGGGGTTCCCAACCTATGGCCCACTACGTCATTCCATTTGGCCTGTCGCTGCCACTGCCGAATCTGGAAGTGGAAGCGGGTGCATTTATGTAAGCCGTAAAATGCGCCCATGCATGCGTAAACGTGGAAGTGGGTGCATTTACAACAGCTCACTTCTGCTTCTGGGAGGAGTGGTCAGGCTTGCGTCCAAAAAAGGTTGGCCACCCCTGTACTAGATGAACAGGCAGGTATTTACTCACTCAGCTGTAACCATGGAAATTCCAGTGGATGTGGCTAGTGTTGCAGAAATGTTGATAAGGTTTTTCTGAAGTGGAGATACTGTACAGTGTTTTCCTATGGGTCTTACTCTAGTAGCAAAATCATATTAATTCTTGAGTCTGTGGAACCTGCTAGAGTTGCAAATCTTATTGCATTAAAGTGTGCTTTGTTAATTTTGTGTCGCCAACAGCCTTTTGCTTATATTCTACCAACCTGGTGAAATCAGCTGTTTGCCTCTTACAGGCAGTTCATTGCTATTCAAACTCGCATTTTATGTTCACGTCTCATCACCCCACAAACCATATTAACATTTTATTTATACAAAAATTCTGATTTTGACATGGTTGCTATTATAAATATTTCAATGGCCGGACCAGCCATTGCTGCCGCCGCGCTTTCCGCTTTGATTTTGTAAATTGCTTTTGAATTTTACTGTATTGTTATTGTACTGAATTTAATTTTTATGCTTCTTATTATTGTATTATTGTATTGTTTGTATTTACATGTTGTAATGGCCGCCTTGAGTTGGCTTCGGCTGAGAAAGTGCGGGATATAAATTAAAATTTATTATTATTATTATTCACTCAAGTGGCAGAAAAATGATATAGTACAGATTGCTTGTTTATGTCAGAGATTACTCTGAGTTGAAAGGATTTTTAGGGGATGCCTGAATGAGCACTGAACTGTTTCTATCATGTTATCTTCATTTAATAAACTTATGTTTCAGATACAAAACAAAAATAATTTCAAGGAAGTAGAAGGTTGTTATTATGCCACAAATAGTTAACATATCTTAGCCACATAAGAATAGGAATATAATTATTTTGTAAGAGCCATGGGCCAGGTCTTAAAAATCTAGAAAGACATACCGTGAAAACAATATTTTCTTACATGTCAAAAATGCCAGCCAGCAAGAAGCTTCTAATCACTGTTATATTTCAATTCTCCTTTTGTCTTTTTGTCTAATTCAGCTTATATTTATACTATTCCTTCTGTCAGTCACTGAGGTAAAAAACATGAGGTTTATTTTACTGCACTTAAATATCCATTGTTACTATTGACAGCATCTAAGCATCTGTCAGTTTGTGCTTGCGGACAACAAGCTCAGGAACATCACTTTATTAAATTTACTTCAGTATAAAGCATCCATATCCTAATCAAATTGGTTGTCATCTTTCAAGAAATATTATTTTTCTTCTTTGATCACAATATTTTAATACACAGTTCTACATGTTATATTTGCTATTTTGGAACCAAATTACAGTGCACCTAGTAGGGCTTTCAAGGTAAGCGAGACATTTAAAGTGTGGTCTTACCAGTTTTGCCCCCTCCATGAGTTTCAATGGTTGAGTGGGGATTTGAACTCTGGACTCCAGAGTCCTAGTCCACTACTCCATCCCTTTCACCACCCTGGGTATATTAATTCTATTCCACATCCTTATGGAAGTTATTACATAAGTAGGTTGTTGCCATTTCTTTCTGTAAACACAGTCAAAATAAGTTGCATTTTATTAGCTCTGTTCTATAAGCAATATTTGTTTTCCCCCCAACTGCTTTCAGCTCTTTCATTCCTCTAATGGTTTTTTGCTGCCATCTAGTAATACAATGAAGTTAGTACAGACTAATTTTATTTTTTTTACCAGATGCTCTGAATTCCATTAACTGACATTTCCTCCGTTTTTAACACTTTCACATCTCTGTCTTTGAACAGAAAAGGATTGTGTTTTTTTACTCAGGAATGTGTTAAATGCCCCACAGAAATGAAATCACACTTGTGTATTGTACAGTGATCTTTTGAGCCATTTTACTTGAGTTTTATGGACATTTTGCTTAGGTGTTGTTTTAATCCTCTACAGGTTATGTAAGAAACTGTATCACGGGAGATGGGAGTGACTACAGAGGGACCCAAGCAGTGACAGAAAAGGGGAAAATCTGTCAACAATGGCGGCTGAAGTTTCCTCATGATCATAGGTAAATCTTTGTAAGACATCCTGTGAACTTGTAAATTGCATTAAACAAAAATAATTGCATGCCATCAGGTCATCTCGGGCTTATGGCAACCTATGAATACATCCAGAAACTGTGTCATTATACACATGTCAATCAATATATCCTGGCAATAAGGACCACCTAAGTTGATCACCCAATCAGCCATACAGTTCCTGTTTCAACAGTTTGTACAATAATCTTAGAACAAGAGGGCTAGAAGGGATCCTATGGATCATCAGGTCCAGTCCCTGCCAAAGAGGCACATTAGAGAATCCAACTCCCATTCTCTGGTGCTGCAGCCAGTTACTTAAACCACTGAGCTATCCATCAGTTTTATGTAGCGGTGCAATTACTTCACAGATAGCACTTTTACCTTGGCATGATTGTAGTTGCATAATGTTGAGTTATACTCATGTAGCTAATAGGATTTTTGTCAGTAAATGCTATATGCTTCCCAAAGAAGATAGAAAGCAGAATAAAACCTTACTTTCCATTCAAATTAAACAAGTAAACTAGTTTAGGCTGATATGGAGCATTTGTACAATTGTGATTTTAGAAGTTAACATTTCTGATTAAATAACTGGACAGCTGATTTTGCAGAGAGTTTTATGTCAACAGTTAACAGGATTGTTTCAGTTTGGAGTATTTATTGAGCCTGGGGATCTCTTTGTATTTTTCTCTCTCCTCCTTTCATAAGATATGCTCTTTTGCCACATAATGGATTGGAAGAAAACTACTGCCGGAATCCTGATAGAGATGATATGGGACCCTGGTGCTACACATCTGACCCAGCCATCCGGTACCAAAGCTGTGGCATCAAGAAATGTGAAAATGGTATGTAGGTTGGCTTGAAACATATGGTAGATTACACATTGGCCAAAAGATGTGGATATCTGCCCTACACAGTAGCATGTAATCATCCATGATATCACAGTTACAGTGGTACCTTGGATAAAGTCCGATTTGGATAAAGTCAGATTCGGATAAAGTCGCGGTTTTCATGCACATGTGATGCATCGCAAAAAGTCCAAAACTGCTAAAAAAATGGACGTTATCTGAGGTATTTAGTATAGGAACCTCAGGTAAAGTCCATTTTTGGACGTTATCCGATGTATTGCCCATTTGATTTGGATAAAGTCCAAAATCGGAAAGACCAAACTTGTGGAACGGAGTTTGGACTTTATCCGAGGTTCTACTGTACTAGCATATGTGTTTGCACAATTAATGTAAAGTCCTAGTTTCAAACACACCAAGAACCAGATTGTCATTAAAAGTTTTGACATTTTGGAACCTGCGTAGATTTAAATATAGATCCAGTCACCTCAGTCATTAGTTGATGGAATTTGCAGTCAAACATCTGCAGGGGCACACAATTCCCCCTCTGTCATAAACTGTGTCCATGAGCTATTCTACTGTACCATCTCTGCCTTTTGTTCTCCTGCTGCATGCACACCTCAGAATTATGGACATGTCTTACCTGGCTAGGTAGGAAATGCTCTGGCCTCCCTTTATTTGAGCCTTGTCACAGCCATTTGGGAATGCTCTTAGTAGGATGGGCACCTGCCTAGTGATAAGAAGCAAAATGATGTTGTACATCTGGAGACAGGTGACAATAAATATCCAGTTAGAAAAAAGGCTGTATTAGTTCCCTTGCAGTAGAGCAGAAAGAACACTTCTGTGGGTCAGCACCAACCTTCAATAGTAACCTTTTTTTCTACGGTGCATGTGCCATTTGACTCCTCCCCTCTGCCTGCAATTTAGTCTCCCTGATTGTAATGCAGGGTTGTGGAACCTTTTGCATGCAGTTATTTGGCCTGCTTCGAGACTGCAGTGGCTCAAGTGATTAAGATGCTGAACTCGCTGACTGGTAAGTCGGAGTTCGATTCCCAGGTACTGCATGACGGAATGAACTCCCATCTATGTCCCATCTCCTGCCAACCTAGCAGTTTGAAAGCAAGACATTACAAGTAGATAAATATGGACCACTTCGGTGGGAAGGTAAATAGTGTTCCGCGCACGCTGGTGTTGAGGCATGCCTGACACATGTCCATGAAAATGTCTGCAGACGCAGACAGTACTCTTTGGCTATAAACAGAGATGAGTGCTGAACCCTAGAATTGGATACGACTGGCTTTCAAGCAACGGCTACCTTTACCTTTACCTATTTGGCCTGCAATGGCCCCATTTGGCATGGCCAATGATGGATTATGGGAGATATAATAAAAATATCTAAAGACCAGATGTTCTCCAATCCTGTTACAATGTGTTTACTGCAAACTATGAAGTGAGCCACAACTAGTTTCCATTCATTATAGTCAAAAATACCTTGCTTGGTTATATCTCATACCTGGTTTCTGGCCTTTCTTTTTTGTATCTTCTTGTGTTTGCCTGGTGCTTTGTGCACATCTGTTTAGACAATATGATGCTAACTCTATCGTTTATTTGTTTGATTTGATTCCTACTTTTCCTCCAGAAATGGAACTCTATTTGTGTCCAACCTACTCTCACCTCAATACACGTTGGCTTTTATTAGCTTGTTTTTGCTTGTGAAATTTGGTGTCTCCTTGTGTCTGCTATTGTCTGATTAGGGTTTCATGATTTTAGTGTATGAGAACCAAGACACAGGAAACAGCCACGGGCTGGTTTAACTCAGGTTTATTGCATGGTGGTCAGAGGGAACATGAGGTAATGGCGGATGCATAGCTCTATATATACAGTGGTAAACATTCGAATGTGGCTCCACGATAGCCTGTTGGCTATTGTCCGCGTGACGTCATTGCTGGCCACGCCCTTCTTGTCCAGGTGTAGGTAGTGGCGGGAAACTCCGCGCTGTGGCCTTTGATGAGTATGGACCAAGAGAGCTTGGACGCTCGCTGCTGCCCACTGGTGGTCATTAGCTCGCGTCCTAATACAGGGTTTATAGTGATACAGCTGAAGGCTATATTGTTACTTGTAGGAAAGGTTACATTGTTAAGATACATTGTTATCACATGAAGAAGGTTACACTATTAGAACACAACACTCCTCCCCCCTAGGATGAGACGAAGTCTCTCAGCCAAGATGGCTTATTTCGAACACGCTGGGGTCTCGGTGCGGGCTGCCCTGCCCCGGGTTTGCTACCTTCTCTTTGTCCCCTGGCTTCCTGTCCTGTAATTGGAGAGGGAGACTTGTTAGTGACTTGCTGCGGTTCTGTGGCTTTTTTGGGAGGTGTGTGCTTTATTTGGGAAGAACCGGGGGCACTGGGGGCTAACGAAAAACCCCTCTTCTCGCTTGGATGGGTGGGGGAACACTCCCAAAAACCCCCCCGGCTCGGTAACGCAAAATCAAATTCGGGGGCAGCAGTCGCAAACTCCTCACCCTCTTCCCCGGGCTCGGATAGAGCTGGCGTATCAAAAGGATCTGAGTCAGGACCGCTGCTTCCCCCCCTTGTTTGGGACTGTTGCCCTTCGTTGTCTCCTCTTTGGGCTAAGCGGGTGGAGGAGAACCCTAACGCTGAGGCATTTTCCGTGCCGTCCGTGGATTGCTTCCTGGGAACCCGGCTCCGGAGCTGATCTGCATGCCGCCTCCAGAGTAGACCGGTGCTCGTTTCCACTCGATACGACACTGGTCCCGTCTGTTCTACAACTCTCCCTGGTACCCAGGCTGGCCCTGCGCTGGCGTAGTTCCTGCAATGCACAGGATCTCCGGCGGCGAAACCTTTCGACACCGCCACCCCTACGTTCTTCCCTTTGTCCTCGACCCTCGTCGGGTCTAATCTGGTCAGAAGCGTGGTCAGCTTCCTCCGCATCAGCAGCTCTGCCGGCGAGTATCCGGATGCTAAGGGGGTCACCCTATACGCTAATAAAAACTGACATACTTGGTGATTCAGGTCCCCCGAGCCCATGCGCCGCAGCGCATCCTTTGTTGAACGCACCAGCCACTCCACTTGGCCATTCGTGGCCGGGTGAAACGGCGCGGATGTGACGTGCCGAATGGCGTTTGCCTCCGTGAATGCCCTGAACTCAGCGGACGTGAAACAACTAGCGTTATCGCTGACCAGAGTGTCGGGTAAACCGAACGTGGAAAAGACTCTCCTTAGATGGCTAATTGTAGCGGCGGAGGACGTGCTCTTTACCGGAATCACCTCCAGCCACTTGGAGTACGCATCCACTACCAGGAGAAAAAGGGTTCCTCGGAACGGGCCAGCGAAATCTATGTGCACTCTGGACCACGGCCCCCTTGCCGCGTCCCATTCCCTATGCGGGAGACGAGCCACCTCCGGTCGGGAGCCCTGGCATGCCTCACAAGTGTCGATCATGTGCTCTATGTCTGCGTCCAGCTGGGGCCACCAGAAGTAACTCCGGGCCAGCGCCTTAGAACGGACGATCCCCGGGTGGCTGACGTGCAACAGTTTGAGCACCCTCGGTCGCAGGGATGAAGGGACCACCACCCGTTGGCCCCACAAAAGGCACCCCCTCTCTAGGGACAACTCTATTTTTTTTCGAAAAAATGGGTCGAATTCCGTACTTGGGGAGGACGCCGGCCACCCCTTCTGTACCCATGAGCTTACTTTCTCCAGCGTTCCATCCTTGCCTGTCGCCCTGGCAATGTCGGCTGGTACTATTGGGGGTGAATCTAAGACCTCTATTAACAATACCTGGTGGTCTCTCTCCACCCCTGCCTTTTGGTCGCCCGACAAGGGCAGAGGAGACCTTGAGAGTGCGTCTGCATGGCTGATCTCTTTTCCGGGCCGGTATTCCAACTCATGTTGGTATGCGTTGAGGAAGATAGCCCACCTCAGCATTCTCGGGGACAGGATCTGTGGCGTGGGCTTATTTGCAGTGAAAATTCCTAACAGGGGTTTGTGATCGGTCACGATCGTAAACGGGCGACCATACAGAAAATCGTGAAATTTTTTGGTTCCCGCTACTATCGCTAATGCCTCCCTGTCGGTCTGTGCGTAATTCCGCTCTGCTTGGGACAGGGACCTTGAATAAAATGCTATCGGGGCCTCCCTTCCGTCGTCCAACACGTGGCAAAGCACCGCCCCCACCCCCACCGGGGATGCGTCACAAACTAAGACCACTGGCCGTTTGGGATCGAAATGAGTCAGGATTGCCTCGGATGTTAGGAGTTGCTTTAACTCTTTAAAAGCCCTCTCTTGCTCGTCACCCCACAGCCATGTTTCCTCCTTTTTAAGCAACCGATGGAGCGGTTCGGCCACAGACGCCTTCCGTGGAAGGAAGGTATGGTAAAAATTTAGGAGCCCCAGGAATGACTGTAGTTCGGCTTTGGATGTGGGGCAAGGAGCCTTCTTGATGGCGGCTACTTTGGATTTGGACGGCTTAATTCCCTCGGGTGTGACACGGAACCCTAAAAACTCAACCTCTGTTTCGAAAAAAACGCATTTGTCTTTTCTCAGTCGCAGCCCCGCTTTCTCGAACACAGTCAGTACTTTATCCAATCTCTTTGCCAGTTCGGCCTCACTCCCCCCTGTTATCAATACGTCATCAAAATAAGGCAACACCCCCTCCAGCCCCTTCAGGAGGCGTTCCACAAGCGACTGAAAAAGGCCGGGTGCCGAGTTCACGCCGAACTGTAAACGCGACACCTGGAACGCCCCTTTATGTGTAACTATTGTTTGTGCCGCTGCCGTGGCGGGAGTTACAGGGAGTTGCTGGTAGGCTTGTGCTAAATCGAGCTTAGCGAAACATTTTCCCCCATTCAGCCTGGCCAGAAGGTGGCTGACCACCGGCACCGGGTATGCATTAGGGCGGATCGCCTTGTTAATTGTACACTTATAATCAGCGCAAATGCGCACCTCCCCGTTAGCCTTTAGTGCTGTTACAATTGGAGTTTCCCACTCCGCGGAATCAACAGGAACAAGAATCCCCTGGCCCACCAGTTTGTCCAGTTCCGCCTCTATTTTGTCCTTTAGTGCGAACGGCACCCTGCGTGGTTTGAGTCTTATCGGGCGGACCTCCGGGTCTAGGTCGAAGGCTACAGGGGGTCCCTTGAACTTTCCCAGTCCTTTTTTAAAAACGGCGGGGTGCGCGTCGCACACCGCTTGTATTGGATCCGCACCCACGGCATGCACCCCCCTATGAACAAACCCAAAGGCTGAAACCACTGAGTCCCGAGGAGGCTACAATTTCCCCCTTTGAGAACAACTAGAGGGAGTTCCGCAGAATGTCTCTTAAAACGGACCCGAAATTTCCCGACCCCCAACACTGGAATGCTGTTCCCCTGCACGTCTCGTAGCGTGGACCTCAACGTTTTAAGTTTGGGCCGCACGTGGGGGTCGATTTTCAAGAACTCTCTCTGGGGAATTATAGAATAGGAGGACCCCGAGTCAATTTCCATCCTAATAGGGGCCCCTTGTACTAGTACCTCGACGAAGTAATGGGGTTGTCCCGCGGACACGCTGAACACGGGGGCGTCGTCCTCGCTGTCGTCCGAGATGCGGCCCACGCCGTCCTGCTTCCTCGTGGTCCGGGCGCCATCTTTGGACCTCGCTGGACGGTCCGGTCTGGCCGAACGGTCTTGTGAATGCCTCCGGCCCTCTTTCCGCTTTCTGCACGCCTTGGCGATGTGCCCCCGACGGCCGCAGTTGTAACACTCGGCTTTTCTGAATGGGCACTTCGCGCGCTCATGGGCCGCTCCGCAACCATCGCAGCGGCGCCCTCCTTTTCGGACCTTCTGGACCTCCTCGCCGTCGCTGCCTTCCGTAGACGACTTCGAGGTTCATCGGGTTGCGTGCACCGACTGTCCGGACTTGCCGTGCACCGAATTTTCCGCTTTGCCGGCCCTAGGACGCCACTCACGCCACTGGTGCATTTCGTCTACCCCAGCATTCGTGGATTCCGCGGATTCCGCGGGCTCCACAACCTCTGTCAGCGTGGGTGGCGGCTCCTTGTTCATCAGGCTGCGCTGCACTTCCTTGTCCTTCAGGCCACACAGAACGCCGTCCCTCAGGGCCATCTCTAGGTTGTCCCATCTGCAGGGGGCGGCGGCTATTCTCATGGCTGTTACGAAGGTCTCAACCGACTCGTCCGGCGCTTGGACTCGCCTCCAAAACGCGCTCCGAGCGGGAAACATTGCCCTCGAGGGTCGGAACCGCTCACGCAGCAGTTTCATGATGTCCTCGGCTTTGAAATCACTCATCTTCTTCGGTGCAATAATGCCCACCAGCGTTCGCTTGGTTTCTATCCCAAGCATTCGGGTGAGGATGGCCCTCTTCCTTTCCTCGTCATCTTTGACTTTGAGTTCCACCAGTGCCGCCTGGAAGTCCATCTCAAAGAGCTCCCAGTCTTGCGGTTTGGTAATGTTGAAACCGCTCTGTGCCCTGGCTCCTTGGGGGTCCATTATCCCACCTTCGTCGCCAATTTAGTGTATGAGAACCAAGACACAGGAAACAGCCACGGGCTGGTTTAACTCAGGTTTATTGCATGGTGGTCAGAGGGAACATGAGGTAATGGCGGATGCATAGCTCTATATATACAGTGGTAAACATTCGAATGTGGCTCCACGATAGCCTGTTGGCTATTGTCCGCGTGACGTCATTGCTGGCCACGCCCTTCTTGTCCAGGTGTAGGTAGTGGCGGGAAACTCCGCGCTGTGGCCTTTGATGAGTATGGACCAAGAGAGCTTGGACGCTCGCTGCTGCCCACTGGTGGTCATTAGCTCGCGTCCTAATACAGGGTTTATAGTGATACAGCTGAAGGCTATATTGTTACTTGTAGGAAAGGTTACATTGTTAAGATACATTGTTATCACATGAAGAAGGTTACACTATTAGAACACAACAATGATGTCTGGTGTCATTTGTATTGATTAATGCAACCCCAGCATGTAGTAACCAGAGAGACAGGAAAGATTAGCCTGATCTAAAGGAAGTTGTTTTTTGCATCGCCTGCCTGCAATTACAATTAGAAAGGTTCTTTCCTGCCTCAAGATCACCTGACCCTATTTGCATGTGTTAAGGCCTTTGTTTTGCTCTGGCCTTCTCTCTCTTGCCTTTCTGCCTTCAAAGAGGAAATATGTCATTTTGAGCTCCTCCATCTTCTAGGCCATGTGGCTAAAAGACTTTGCTTCTAAACAAACTTCAACAAGATTCATGAGCACATGTATCTTTGGACCTCATTTTGTGAGTTTAGTGTCTTGCACGGAAGACAAAGAAGGAGTCGCAGGAAGGACTAACACAGGTTTATTCATTGATGGTCAGCATGAACATGTGGTAATGGCGGAGATACCTCACATTATATACAGTAGTACAATACATTTGAATCTTGCTGCATGGTAGCTCATTGGCTGCTACCGGCGTGACGTCGTCCGGGTCACGCCCATCTTCAGTGGTGGATCAGTAGTAGTTTGCTATTGCGGGGAGTTCCCGCGGCTGCAGGTGATTTGAGGAATGGGAACCATGTGAGTTGAACACTCGCAGCTGCCCTCTATGGGCAGCTTGCTCGCGTTCCTTTAACAGCTGGGCTACATTGTAATTGTGGTCAGGTTACATTCATACATTTCTTAAAGTAGCATTGCACATACATAACAGTGAGTAAATGATGTTTTTCTTTCTCTCAAGTATCTAGTTCAAGTGTGTTTATTAGCTGGTCTAAAAAGGGCCAAAATGGGAGACTTGCATTCAAACATAAAATTGCCTAAAACCTGCCTTGCTTTGCTGTGCAGCTGCTACAAGTAACATAATTATTTGCTGTTTTCTCTGGGTGCACATGGGGCCTTGGGCTGGTAAGTGTGTTGGTTTTGCCCTGCGTCCATCCCTACCTCCTCAGGAGTTGTGTTGGTGTTCAACAGTTCTAACATGCAAACTCTCTCCTTATCATTCTTGTCAAGGCATGGGGTGAATCTTATTTCATATTATGCACAATTGAGCTCTGTCGCTGTCTTTCAGCCATATGTACGACATGTAATGGAGAGGACTATCGGGGCTTTGTGGATCACACGGAGTCTGGCACTGAATGTCAGCGCTGGGACCTTCAGCACCCGCATTCGCATCCCTTCTTGCCAAACAAGTACTGAATTCCAGTCTTTGGGTAACATATTAATGAGTGGCTGGGTGGAGAGGGTTTGTCATAAGTGGACAAAAGACTGTGTTAAAACCTCTCCTTTCTCATATTAAGGAGAGGGGCAAATAAAGGTTTGCTGTAGAAAAGAATGAAGACAGAAAGAATGAGTGTGTGGGTTCACATAGAGATTTCCTCTCTTTCTCTCCACTCCTTTGAAAAGGTACCCTGACAAAGACCTTGTCGATAATTATTGCCGTAATCCTGACAGCTCTGAGCGTCCTTGGTGTTACACAATGGATCCTGCCAAGGAGCGAGAATATTGCCACATTAGGAAGTGCAGTAAGTCCTCTTGAGGTTTCATGGGCCACCTTGAGAGGTGGATGTTTTGTTGTCGCTAATGCTGACAGGATGGTGTCTGTCTGAAGAGGAAGTTGATGAGAAAACCTAAGTGGGCCATCTCCAGCCTGCTAGATGTTGCCTAGCAACCTGCATGCAGTGGTGTCTAAACTGCTATGATTGTGAATTTATTTTATTTTATTTATTTTAAATTCAGATTTCTATGCCGCCCAATCAGGTAAACCCGACTCAGGGTGGCTCATGACAAGTTAAAACATACACAAAAACAATTAAACCATTTAAAAAACCAACATACCCACCCACCTACCACGTTCATCTTCAAAAATCTACAGCCATGGTAGTTCTACAGCTTTGGGTTTCTTTCCCCTGACAAATTTGACCTGTGAAGGTCACATATGGTGGAAATGGGACATGGCAAAATCTAGTGACAGAAGCTGTTTGTAGATGGGAAATGTAGAGATGGCTACCTAGCCACCCTTGCTCCACAACAACTTCCTCTCTTCCCTCTCAGTCTGACAGGAGGTTTGGTCCATTTACATGCACGTACATATTCCACAAGGGCTTCTGAAAGCAATGCTGACTAGATGCCCTAATGACCTCTTATTGATCGGACACAATCTGTATAATCTGGTTCAGGGCATCAGCCAATTGAAGGATGCTATGATCTTATCTCTTGCTACTTCTGGCATCCTCTTGAGCCTTACTGAGTCACTAAGTGAACCCCACACATGTTGAGGAAAGCATACCTGTACACCTCACACTCCATGATCACCAGATGGAGCAAGGAATGTGATCGTAGAGGGGAAGGCTGACTGTATGAGTCAGCTCCCCTTGAATGTGGTTCATATTCACATGGGGAGTGATTGGGGGAAGAGGGGCTCTAAATTACAGGGTTTCCCCGGGCAAAACAGGATACTTGACAGGTATGATACACAGTGAGGACCCAACTACAAGAAGGTTGAGAAGGTTCACAGGCAACTAAAGAAAAATATTCAAATATATTTTCCCACATCCATGTACTATTATCTCAATGGCTCTAGAGGCCTGTTCCAACTCCATTATTCTATTATCTCTTATCTCTATCCTTTTCCTCCTGGGCTAATGATGGACAAAAATCTATATGTTGCTGTGGCTAAGTTTTACTGTTAACATCATATACAGTAAAACCTTGCATAAAGAGCACCTCACTTAGAGACTAACTCACTTAAAGAGCAGAATTTTCTCAGAATGGTCGCCTCGCTTAACAACTAAAACCAACCAATAACTCGCTTAACAACTAAATCGGGGTTCACAATCCCCCCCCCACCAGAAGTCGCAATTGGTCACTTACAATGGTGTTTCACTTAAAGAGCAATCCCATTATGCTCTTTAAGTGAGGTACCACTGACTTTTAAATGTATTTAAGGATGAATAAGATTTCTTTCTCTCTCATAGTACTTTATTGAGGACTACTTTTGTGCTAAGATGGTTCAGTGGTATAGTTGTGATTTTATTTTCCCATCTACATCCTTAAAAGCAGAGAAACGACGACAGACCCCAAATACAACCAGCTGCTTCAGGCTGAAAGGGGAGGACTATCGAGGTTTGGTGAATGTCACTTCAACAGGCATCCCTTGCCAACGTTGGGACTCTCAGAGCCCTCATCGACATAATTTTTTCCCTGAGAAATATGAATGCAAGTAAGCACATGTGATGTATGTATCCAGATACAGTACATGAAAGTAGGATACAGGTAGTTGCAAGGGTGATGTATTACTGCGTGCCAGGAAGATATCTCCTGTAGGTGTAGGGTTGGAAGGGTTTTCTTTCGTAAGTGTTTCTGAGCATACTAGAACTCAGACTTAGTGCATCATTAGCAAATGGAAGCCAGTTAGCATTTCAGGGATTCAGTCCTCTCTGAGTTTCTGTCTACCAAATCATAGAGCAAACAAAGTAGTTGATAACCAGTCATATAGCAAAGCAAGCTAATTTGCAAATAATCTCACAAAACTTGCTTATGAAGCCAGTCAGACTTCTGTCAATACTTAAAGAATTGCTGCTTAACAATGAACTCCCTGTGTATTTCAGACAGAACATTAAAGATAGCAGACAACCTTTTATTCCCTGACAGAAGCCTGGTGTTTTAAACAGACATCCAGCTAAATTCAAGTTTGCACACAGCAGCAGCATTGTCCAGGGGAAAGCTGTGTCTGTTTCAGCATACTGCATAGTATCTGGCTGAACTAGTTCCTGGATAAATGGATTGCACATATAATTAGTTTCAGACCGGCTTCCTAGATTTGCATGTAGTCTAGACCAATATACCAACTCTGGGACAAACTGCATATTCCAGGAAGTGAGAATCCATTCATGTCCCAGAGACTTGATTCTGAGTGATGTTTGTAACTGAGTGATCATCCTTACAGACGCACTTTGTGTGTGCCTTCTAATAGCCAGTCATCAAATGAAGCAAGCTAACTTACAGGAGATGTGAAAGGTTCCTTGGCTTGTCAATCAGATGCTCTCAGCACTTAAGAAATGTCCACTTCTAATGATGTGCTTTCTGTAATGAATAGTTTGCTCCTCTGTCCTGTCTTTTAGTTGGCTTTAGTCCTTTTCATATGTTCAAAGGGAACACATGTAGGTTGGGTAGGATTGTATTTTTTAGCTTTACTCCCATCTTTCGATGTGAGGAAAACTTTACATTTCTGATACTGACTGTAAGAATAATTTTGTGTCAGAAATTATTCTGAGTTGAAAGGATTTTTGCTGGAGGAACTCCACTCAGGGGACGTCTGAATGAGGCTCCTTTCATGTCCCCAAGATATTTTCTCACCGAAGTGGTCCCTGTTTGTCTACTTGCAATTTCTTGCTTTTGAACTGTTAGGTTGGCAGAAGCTGGGACAGAGACAGGTGCTCAAACTGTCATACAATACCCAACTCTTGAATTGCTGACTTGTTGGCCTTCCAGCTAACAAGGCGAGCTTCTTAAACACTGAGCCAGCAGTACCCCTTCTGATACTGACTGAGAATCTGTGAAGGGAAACTTGTTTGCAATGGAGATCCATCTGTGCCTTCTTGGTCTTCCCAGTTGCAGGGAAGACCATAACATTTTAAACCAGTCCAGATCTTAGATTTAACAATAGCAGGATGAGTTCAAGTCAGCATTTCCAGTGAAAAATTTGGCAAGTGTCTTCTGAACAAGCTAAAATTCCAAAAATAACTTTCAGAGACAATTTTCAGTTATATAGTCTGGATGCTACTAGTGAATGGTTAGCTGCGGCAAGGCTGCAGAAATATAATTGCCCAAAACATCAGAGGTCCTTCAGCATCTAAAGTTGCATTAGCAAAACTCCATGTTAGTACTCCATGAAACATGTAGCTGTCAACATCCCTATACAGAAACACTTTGAGATCTTTGAAAGATCTTAAACCTTAAAACCAAGATATTTATTTATACAGTGGAACCTCATACAACAATTGCCCCATATAGCAACAAAATCACATAACAATTAGGTTTTGGGGGAGAAATGGTGTCCAGCGTAACAATTTTCCCTATGGAAAAAAATTTGTACAACAATTTTTCAATGGGAAAAACAAAAATCGTACGATGCATCCCATAGGGAAAATCGCTATGCGATGCATGCATTATATAGTAATTGTTTCGTACAATAATGAGCCCAGTGGAACGGATTAAAATCGTTGTATGAGGTACCACTGTATATTTTATTTATTTATTTATTTATTAGATTTCTATACTGCAAATTTGGGTGGTATCTCAAATGGGTAAGATATACCTTATAGAGATCCTGTCAACAGAAGCTGAACTCCACTCTTGTTCCAGAGATGTGACTTCGGTAAACTTTGCTACCAGAAACATACACAGATGAGTACTTAATTTTGGCCAATAACAAAGCTAAGAAGGTGGCTTCATCTTGTCCATTCAAAGTTTGATCTTGACTCAAAAGAAGAAATAGATCTTTGACGTTGAGCACCCATACCTGCAAATAAAGCTTGTGCGTAGGCCCAGAAAGTCAGTCATCAAACAAAATCATTTAATTTGCTAACTAGATGAGGTATGAAAAGTTCTTGCTGTGGCAGTCACATATCTTTCTAGTATCCATGGGATTCCATATTTTAATGAGAGTTTAAACACAATGTATAGCTCAGTCCTCAGATGCTGTTGGTACAATTTATGCTAAAGCTTCTCAGGGAGCTCTGTGGGGCTTCTATGGAATGAGGTTGATGAAACTCTTGTTGAGTCTTGGTCTTGTGCCTTCTAGGGGACTAACAGAGAATTACTGCCGGAATCCTGACGGCTCAGAGGCTCCCTGGTGTTTTACAACCTTCCCCAACACACACAGGGCTTATTGCTTCCAGATCAAGCGCTGTGCTGATGATGTGGCAGCAGAAGGTAAGAACTGGTGAACCTTACTGCAGGGATTCAGAGGGAGTCTTTCAGCAACAATTCCTTATTTTCTTTTTCTCATTGGAGGTGTCTTGGGCTGTAACTGTTGTTGTTGTTACATCCCATCAAGTCAGAACTGACTTGTAATGACCCTGATAGGGCTTTCAAGGCAAGTCAGTTTACATGTCAGATTGGGGATTCAAACTCAGGTCTCTAGAGTCCTAGTTCATCACTCTATCACCACAATGACTATCCACATGTAACTAGCTATACAAAAATGCAGATAGTCAGAGACCAACTGTTAGCCTCTAGTAATATGTATTTATTGAGTGCTCTCTATGCACACATGTTCATGCAGCATTAGAAAAAGCATTTGTGTCTGATCTTATATGTTTGAGGTTGTAAAAGAAGGGTAGAAGATTCTATGGTTTTCCAGATCAGAAGCTATGTTTACATGAGTAGAATCCATTGCAACAGAAGGAGCAGTCTAAACTGCTGTTGTTCAGTATTCTAATAATAAAAAATATAAAGTGATCACATTAATTCCAATTTATGACAACCATTTCTGGGGTTTTCTAGGTACAAAGTAATCAGACGTGGCTTAGCATTGCCTTTTTCTGGGGGCAACCTGGGACTGAGCAGCTTGCTCAAGGTCTCACAGGCTGCCTTGTTCTTCTGGGAAATGAACACCGTTAAGGCCAATAATAAAGTCTATATTTCTTCTTGTAAGAGTAATACTTGATATTTAACTTCAGTGAAAATTAGTTAACTCACTGTATCTGATTTGCAAAGAGTTTATGTAGATTTAACCAGCGAACTTTGAGCAAAGAGTTATATAGACACACTGCAGTCTACAGTATCACTTATATTTTGTACAGAATACTACGAACCATTTACTTTAGCCTTAGATTTGGGCACAGTGAATCAACTATTTTTATTTGCAGTTAAAACAGAAGTCAAAATATTGTTATTTGTGATACAGAATCCTATGAACTGTTTACATTATCTTTGCAAATCAGATACAGTGAGTTAACTAATTTTCATTTGAATTTTTACTGAAGTTAAATATCAAGTATTACTCTTACAAGAAGAAATATAGACTTTATTACTGGCCTTAACGATGTTCATTTTTCTTTTGGATCATAACCGTTAGCCCCAGCTTCCTTGCATCATTGTTCTTCTGGGAGGCACAGGTGGCAACTGAACTCCCAGCCCCTCTTCTACTATTTTCCTTCCCCCCTAGGCTTCTGATTAGTTGATCAACATCCTGTGGCCACTGAGTGTGCTCAGTTTCTTGTGGGATATAACTTCCCTTTTAGGCTCTTGTACTTCTCCAAACTTTGGAGTTTCCCTGAACATGCTGGCAACTTCTACATCTGTAGACACGGTGTGGATGAGTGCATGTGCACAGGATGTGTGATTTGGGCATCACAAAGACACGGTGTGTTTGGGGATGGTCAGTGCTATACAAAGGGGATAAATGAAAGGGCAGGCAATAAAAGGGTATTCAGTTGAGTGTTTTCTCCCCACAGACTGTTACCGAGGAAATGGAGAAGAATATAAAGGCATTGTTAGCAAGACCAGGAAGGGAATTACCTGCCAGAAATGGAAAGATCAGAGCCCTCACAAACCCCAGTGAGTGTGTATGGGATGGGCTCTCTCTGTTGGGAGATGGGTTTCCCCCCTTACAATTCCTTTGTTTTGAACCTATATCGCTGGCACTAATGGGAGGGAAAGAGTAAAATGAAAGGCAAATAATTAGAAGCCAGTAACTAATTTTCTTCTTCTTAATTTGTGGCTACCAACAGGATAGCTTTTGCTCTTGTTTAACTTTTTTTAAAAGCTCAACTTCTTTCTATCACATGTATAAATATATTTGTGATTATTTTTGAAAGTTTTTCTCAAGAAATCAGATCAAACAAAATTCTTACCCATCCCTAGTCAGGATTGGCAGCCAAAGTAAGGTATATGAATAAGCATTTTGTAGTTCAGTTGCAAAGTAGAGTCTGATCCTTCACAACCCCATGGACCACATCACACCAGGATTCTCTGTCATTCTGCCATTAGGGTGGTGTCATCTGCAAATTTCAAGTTGTTGATGTTTCCCCCAGTAATCTTAATTTCGCCATGTGATTCCTCCAGCCCTGCATTACACATGGTGTGATCTGCATATAGGTGAAATAAGCAGGGTGACAATATACAGCCTTGTCGTAATCCTTTTCCTATTTTAAATCAATCAGTTGTTTCATATCTAGTTCCCTGTCCTAGCTGTCACTTTTTGGCCAGCAAACAGGTTTCTCAGAAAACAGGTAAAGTGGTCTGATATTCTCATCTCTTTAAGGACTTGCCACAGTTCGTTGTGATCCATACAAAGGCTTTGGCATAGTCAATGAAACAGAAATAGACGTTTTTCTGGCATTCCCTTGCTTTCTCCATAATCCAGTGAATGTTGGCAATTTGGTCTCTAGGTCCTCTAACTTTTCGGAACCCAGTTTATACTTGTGGTAGTTGTCAAAAGAAAAAGAAATATTTCTGAATGTTAAAATTTCAGGAAACATGCCTGACTATGTTGATGCCACATACATAGTAAAATGAGCATCAACAGCACTGTCCTAATCCTATGGAATAGGAATTGGTAGAGGGAGTGTCTTACTGAAGAAAGTATACCCTAGTGACATGGGTATGTAGTCAAGTGACTTAAAGTGGACCTAATATCTATTACCATTGGGGAGGCATGTCTAGTCATGCCTGACACATGACCACAGAAATGTCTGCAGAAGCAGTCAGCGCTGGCTCTTTGGCTTTGAAACAGAGATGAGTACTGACCCCTAGAGTCAGATACGACTGGCTTTCGAGCAAGGGAAACCTTTACCTTTAATATATATTACCATTGGAGAGGGGTTTGAACCTGGCTTCCCTTTAATTAAATTAAAAACCAAAAAAAAAATGGTCTGCAATATGTTGAGGCCTTGGCATGATAATGTGTGCTAAAATTGTATATCGCTACAAGGGAATGCTCCCATACTTAAGTGGCATTGTAAAACAGTTTGTAGCCTCTAAAAACAGAATTAGAGGTACAAAATTAACATAATAACAAAGGAGAGTATGGATTACATTGCTCATCATAGATTTGCTAGTTGTGGAATATAGCATCCTCCTAGCAACAAAATATTGCTACTCTGAATCTTGGCAAAGTCCAATACAGTACTTAGCTGAGGAAGTGTTTCTAAATGCCCAGTTCATCCCCTGTGAATAACTGGCCATGGATCTGTATTGCATAAAAAAGAATTTGCTCCTGATTGGTCTGAAAGGTAAAGTAGGGAACTAATGACAATCAAGTAGCTGACGGCTCCATTGTCTTTTCTTACTCTTAGAGTCTTTCCTACCATGTTCCCTAATGTGCATCTTGAAGAGAATTATTGTCGCAACCCTGACAATGATAGCCATGGACCCTGGTGCTACACCATGGATCTCAACACTCAGTTTGATTATTGTGCCATAGAGCTATGTGGTGAGTACCCGAGGCAACAGTGTAATAAAAGACCTAATGATTTCCTTCAGAGAGATGAACAAAGAGAGACATGTGATCCATACATAAAATAAAATAAAATAAATGAAGGAGGAAGGCAATATCTTTATAGCAGGGGTGGCCAACTATGGCCCATGGGCCAGATCCGGCCTGCAGTGCCAATTAATCCCGGCCCATGGTGAGGACCCTGCCGCCATTGGCGGAAGCACCCAAAACATGCCAGAAGCTCCCGCTCACACCACCACTGGAAGCAGCGGAAGCGGCAAAACTAGCGGATGACGTACTGTGAATGCACCTGCCACTGCCACCAGAAGTGGCAGAAGGAACTATGCTTCTGGCCTGCTTACCTGTCTGAGGAGGCGTGGTCTGGTCCACAGTGCAAAAAGTATGGCCACTCCTGCTTTATAGGATAACTTAAAAAATCAAACATTATGAGCTTTCATGATTCTATATCACTTCTTCAGGCATGCATCAATTTCTTGTGGATAGGGTAGGAAAATTATAAAGAAAAGTCCCAAAGGTTCATGGCATGATAAGAACATAAGAATAGCCTTGCTGGAACAGGCCACAGAAGCCCATCCAGTCCAGCATTCTGTCTCACACAGTGGCTCACCATTTCCTTCAGGGTATTCCCAAGGAGATGCCTTCACCTGCTTAGGATTCCCTGGAAATGGCATTGAGAGAGATCCTGCCTATCTCTCCAACCCGGAGGTTATCCTTAAGTATCCATAATTATAGCCATTGATACCCTTGTCCTCCATGAACTTGTCTAATCCTTTCTTAAAGCTGTTAAGACTGACAGCTTCTTCTGGCAGGGAGTTCCATAGACCAGTGATCCTCTGGGTAAAAAAGTACTTCCTCTTATTTGTTTGAGAACCAGTACCCAAAAGTTTCATTGAGTGCCCCCTAGTTCTAGGGTTGTGCGGTAGGGAAAACAGTCTTTCCTTATCTACTTTGTCCACACCGTGCATGATTTTATAAACTTCAATCAGGTCACCTCTTAGACTCTGTCATTCAAGAGTGAAGAGGCCCAACCGTTGCAGCCTCAGATGGTAAGGAAGGTGTTCCAGCCCCCTAATCAGTCTGGTTGCCCTCCTCTGCACTTTTTCCAGCTCCATAATATCCTTCTGGAGGTATAGTGACCAGAACTGTACACAGTATGGGGCCTCACCATAGATTTATAAAGAGGCAAAATGACACTTGCTGACTTATTTTCTATACTCTTCCTTATGATCTCTAGCATGGAGTTTGCTTTTTTCACTGCTGAGGCACACTGGGTTGACACCTTAATTGAGTTGTCCACCAAGGTCCCTTTCCTGGTTTGTCGCTGAGAGTTCAGACCCCATCAGTTTATAAATGTAATTGATTTTTTTTGCCCCAATGTGCATCACTCTGCACTTACTAATGTTGAAGCTCATGATTTCAGCCAGGCTGTGTCTCTTAGATGTGTTGTGGGGAAAAGCAGTCTGCATCTTTTTACAACCCCCATTCAACAAACAGGAAGCCAGGTTAAAAAAAGGCAATCTGGGAAGGTAAATTAAAATGGCTTCCTGTTTGTTGGATGGGGGGTTGTAAAAAGATGCAGACTGCTGCTTCCCCCCACAACACATTTAAGAGACACAGCCTGGCTGAACATCATGCCATGAACTTTTGGGACTTTTCTTTATAATTTTCCTACCCTATCCACAAGAAATTGATGCATGTCTGAAGAAGAGATCTTGAATCACAAAAGCTCGCAATGTCTTATTTTTAAAAGTGATCCTGTAAAGCAGGAGTTCTCAACCTTTAAAGCTGGGGGCCAGGTCACACTCCCTCAGACAGCTTCGGGGGCCGGATGGCCAATTTGCCCTTCCTCCATCACATGGCACTTTCTGGTGTAGTGGAGGCAGTGGGGGGCCACATGAAATGGTGCAGCAGGCCGCATCCAGCCAACGGGTCACAGGTTGAGAATCCCTGCTGTAAAGTTATCACTTTCTTCCTGTATTTATTTTAGTTCACAGAGATGTTGGTGATATTTAGAAGGTGAGGCGCAGGATGTGTTCTCTTCTAGCAGTGCAGGATATCCCCTCCACTGCTGGAAGATCTCTGATGTTTCTAGTCATAGGAGACAATTTCTGCCTCTCTCAAAGTTTTTGTGCAGCCTTTGGCTCCTAGTGGCCTTTGGCACAACTGTCCTGTTTTTTATCCATCAATTGTGCATACCTATTGGTCGCAAAGTAAGTCTGTTGAAGATGCCAGTGTGACCTTTAATAGACATGCAAAGACCTCTATGCCTCATATTCAAATTCCAGCTGAACCTTGATATCCATTTCCAAAATGTACACAAAAATGTACAGTATAAGCACATTGTTTAGTGTTGTATCTCTCTTGAGCAGTGAGATATCAATATGTATGTTTACAACAGAGGTGGGGGGGTACCTATTACCTCCTTTTGCTGTAGTTAACACCTATTAATCTCAACTAAAAAGGCCTGTCAGGAAACTAAAGGGTTAACTTTAGGGTCAGGCATCGCTCTGCACATGCTCAAATGAAATGTGAAAGACCAGTTAATGAAGAATGTCACAGCCAGGCTATGCATGAGCAGAGATAATGCATGGTCTGATGTAAACAGGAAAGATTAGGATATATTTGTAATAACAGTGGAAGAGTTAGAAAGAGAAGATTATCTGGATAGCAGGTCAAGAGTTTGAATATTCCTTCAGGTAATGTCTTCTGGGAAGAATAACATTAAGAAGAGGTTAGGAGCCATCCAGATTGAATAGCCAATTGTTATAGAAAAGTGGGATTCCCAGAGAAGGAAAATGTCATTTATCCATGTCTCTTGAGGGAAAGGATGGGGTCCAGGAATGCTCTCATATAGAAGTAGAAGGACAGGAAAGTCTCTCTATCTGACAAGCATTTAAGAGGCTTACATGAGACTAAGTGTAGATGCCAATAGATAGATTGTATCATTTTCTATGTGTGCTTGCTTGGCATTTCCCCATCTGTGTTTTTGTAGAAGTCTTACAACTTTTTACCCATTTTTAATCTTCTTTTTGGTTTCTATCTTTTAATAAAGCTTATAAAGCCCCTTCTAGCATTTGGAACTGCATTGTGTCAAGGGAAATACAGGTATTGTACTAATTCCAGCCCTAGTTATAAACTACCTGGATAAATATTGGCTATTAAACATTTTTGTTTTTGATAAGTTAAAGGAAGTGGTTTTTAAGTGGGGAAAACACACTCTCTGCTGCTCAATAGTCTATAGCTTTCCATATAGTCTCTGAAAATTCCACTTACCTCAGGGTAAATGAATAGGGGTAGGTGGAAAAGGCTTTGGGAAACTAGGTTGAGGAGTGAGCTGAGTTTAATCTAATGGAATGTAAAGAAACTGAGCATATATGAACAAGTCCTGTATTTTGTTTTTGCAGCTGGTGAGACGAAGCCATCCATCTTACTGAACCCAGGTAAGTTGCCTGGGTGTGATGCCCCAGTCTGATCTGCGACTTGTGGTTCCTTTTGGGAAATGATGTAGAGCTGGGGACAGGGTGGAGATGAAGTCCATTTTCAAAACCAACCAACAAAAACTGCAAGAATCATGTCCTTTTCTTTGACTGACTGACTGCAGGGAATGTGGTCTTTGACAAGTGTGGCAAAAGGGACGAACGTGTGCTGCCGCGAGCTCGTATTGTAGGAGGGCGCACTGGGAACTCCCCTTGGACAGTCAGTATCCGCAATAGGTGAGAAGAATATGGCATGGCGGTGGAGAGGATATTGCAGCTTCTTATGATTTGCAGTTTTGTAGAATTCAGAACAGTACAGTAGGGTTGCAAGTGACATGAGAATGGTATTCAAGGAAGTCTGGCAACAATAGTAATTGACTGGAGAACAGCTATTATAATAATAACTATCATTAGAGGGAGCTCTCCAGATTTATAACCCCAGCTTGTGGAAATTCTTTATTTTTTAAAACTTATATTGGATTACAGCTCCAAGAAAATAGCCATGCAGGCTGGAGGATGCTGGGAGCCCTCTGCCCCCTCCCCAATGTTTCCAAGATCTGATCCTACACCTGTTAATCTATCATCTTTCTCCTTCGTATAGTTTGTGAATCCCCACTATTGGGTTATGCGCCTGCACAGAACGTCGATCTGAGGCTTTAAAGCTTATTGGCTAAAAGTTTTGGCGGTAAGACCGCCCACCGTACCACCCACCCTGAGGCGCTAGTCCGCCATTTTACCTCAGTTCTCTTCTTTCCGCCTCAGCAGCAGGACGATCGTTGAGAGCTTGCTCAATTATTAGGTCGATTCTTCGGAAAAGACGTCGGTTATACATTCAATTTTTTCCGGCAATCTTGTCCTCCAGGCAGGATTGCCACCCTGGTGCTGTTTCTTCTTTGAGGACTCAGTTACCTTTGCTCAGGTCACCGTTTCCCCCCTCAAGGGGGTGGCGGCTGGCCGGCACTTCGGGGTTGTTCTCCTTCGCGAATGTTCTACGTTCTCCATTGCCTTCCTTCAGAAGATTTTTTTCATGGCTGTGGCCTTTAAACAGTGCTCTTCTTGCCTGAAGAAGTTTCTGGCTTCAAATGGACACAGTCAGTGTCTTTTCTGTCTTGGGGAGTCGCACCAGAGCCAATCTTGTGTGCACTGTAGAAATTTTACTCGTCTCGCGGTCCAAAACCAGAGCAACAGGCTGAAAGCGCACCTAATGGAGCTCGCCCTTGCTCCTACCGCTGCTCCTTCCACTTCAGCTGCCATGAGTGCTCCTCTGCCTGTACAGGCTCTCCAGTCCTCTTCTTCCTCGCTTCTAGCCCGGAAGAAGAAAAAGAAGGACAAGAATGGGGAGAAAAAGAAGAAGCATAAGCCGGAAGGACATCGATCTTTACCACCTACTCCTCATCCCCCGGTCTCTCCTTGGCCTTCACCACCTTTCTCCAACATGAGATGTCCCTTTCTGGGATCATCCGTTTGGGGTGGCCGGTCTTCTTCTGACTCCCTGAACAAGGGCCGCAGGGCTGGTGCTCCAGCTCGCCCCTTGCACCTTTCTTCTTCTTCACCGCATGGTGAGAGGGGCCGTTCCGTCACACGACAAGTTTCTGTTTTCCCCAGGCCACGGACTCCGACTATTGACAAGCCGGCAGCTACCATTTTGGCTACCGTTTTGTTGCCTATTATTCCTCTCACCGTTTCGCCTCCTACCATTTCGTCGCAACCGGCTACTGTTGCTGCTGACCAGATGGACCTGTTCAAGAGCATGTTTGAGGCAATGGCAAAATCCTTCACACAACAGTTTAAGGCCACCATTCCTGCGGCCTCTGCAGCTCCGGTACTGACCACCGCATGCCCCAGGGATTCTGGCCCTGCTGTTGCTCCGCCGCCCTCTCGAGGGTCGAGCAGTTGCTCCACTGGCCCGGCCATACCGTCTTGTCACGGTCCAGACATCGATGCAATGAGTGCCCAGCCCGTCGACCTGCCCAGGCTGTACTGGCGCGGTCCCGATGTGGCTTCCAGGGTCTCCCCTCATCCTCCGATGATTCCAGTTCATCTTCAGAGGAGGAGGAGGGGGATGTCGACGCGGAAAAAATGCCCGACCAAGCGATTGGTGCCGTCGATCAGCTGAGGGGAGAGGACTAGAGATCCCTCATGGCGATGCTCACCCGTTTGGGCACCGCCCTTAATCTGAAGGTTGACCAGCCACCATTGGAGGGTGAGGACCAGATGATGGCCAAATTGGACAAAAAGGCCATTTGTCCGGTCCACATAACCATGCTCCCGTCCATGTTGACGTCTGCGAAGGCAACATGGAAGAAGCCCGTTTCGGCTCACTCCATTTCGTCCAGGCTCGATGGGATGTACTGAGTCCTGAACGAAGACGTCGAGTTCCTCCAGGCTCACCCACTAGCGATCTCCTTGGTTGTAAAGGCCTTCCAACACAAGACGGCCATTAGTGGGTTTCTGGTACCTTCGACTCTGGAAGGGAAGAAGCTGGACATGGTGGGTCGTAAGTTTTATGCCACCGGGTCTGTCTTCCTTAGGGAAGCAAATTATTCCACTGCTATGGGTCTGTATCAGTCCCATCTCTGGGAGCTGGCTAAGACCCTTGCCGCCAAGTTGCCGGCTGATCTTCAGAGGAAACTTGACTCACTGAGTGAAGAAGGTGACTTTCTGGCCAAGCAGCAGATGAGGACTGAGAGGCACATTAATGACTACGTGGCCAAGGACATGTCCTCCGCCATCACACTCTGCTCAGAGGGACCACTGTCGATGACTCCATGAAAAAGTTAATCGAAGAGTTTCCATTTGATGGACAGGGTCTGTTTGGCCAAGATACGGATAAGGTGCTGAACGAGTTGCGCCAAACCAACTCGAACACAAAGTTCCTGGGTCTTGCTACACCTTTGCAGCCAGCGAAACCCAGGTTCCAACCGTTCACCCACCGTTACCGTGGCAATCCTCAACAGCAAGGTGCATCTAATGAGCAGTCCAGGGCTGGCTTCTATCGCCTGAGGGTAAGCGCACGGACGGCAAGTCCAAGTCGCGAGTTTGACTTTTCTCCGGCCAAGGCTGTCTTGCTCCATCTTCCATACCTCCCCCTACGGAACTTCCTCCAGTTGTGGTGCGACATAACAAACGATGGGTGGGTCTTGAAGATCTTGTCCGCTGGTTGTGCCATTGAGTTCGACTGGATGCCGCGGGTAGGAAAACACCGTTTCACCACCTCATCTCTCCATTTGGAAGAAGAAGTTGCAACCCTTCTCTCCAAGGGGACCATCGAGCTGGTACCACCGACCGATTGGGACAATGGTTTCTACTCAAGGCACTTCGTTGTCCTGAAGAAGGACGGAGGCCTCCGCCCAATTCTGGACCTACGTCGCCTCAACAAAGGCATCCGCACCAGGAAGTTCCAGATGGTGACTCTCCAGACCATCATCCCCCTCATCAACAAACAGGACTGGTTCATGGTTATAGACCTCAAGGATGCTTACTTTCACATCAGCATCCTTGAGGAGCACAGGCGGTTCTTCCGTTTCAGGATAGGGGGCTTTGTGTACCAATTCCGTTCTGGCCACAGCACCGAGGTTCTTCACCAAATGCATGGTTCCGGTGGCTGCCTTCCTCTGCCAGAAGGGGATCAGGGTCTTCCCATACATCGACAACTGGCTGATAGTCTCCCCCACCAGATCGTCCACCATCCGGGATACGGAGTACACCGTCCATTTCATGCAGAGTCTTGTCCTCAGGATCAACTCTACCAAATCAAAGTTGGTACCTTCACAGCGAGTGGAGTACATCGGAGCAATTCTGGACTCGCTGGCAGTCAGGGCCTTTGCCCCAGAGAAACGCTTGCTGGACATTGCATAAGTAGTAAGCGATTTCAAGACCAAACCCTTCATCAGGGCAAAGAAGGCTCAGCAACTTCTGGGCTTGATGGCTTCAACCACGGCAGTGATTCCTCATGCCAGATTGAAGTTCCAGTCCCTACAATCGTGGCTTCTTCACAAATTCGATCCGCTCACGGACAGTCAGTCCAAATGGCTGCTTCCCTCTCCGGAACTGGTGGACCAGCTGGTGTGGTGGACCATGAATCTCAATGTGGCTATGGGGAAAAACATCTACCCTCCACAGCCATCTCTCCCAGTTCTGACCGACGCGAGCAACCTCGGCTGGGATGCTGCTTGCGGGACTTTAATGGTCAACAACACTTGGTCTCCTCACGAGATCATCCACCACATCAACTACCTGGAGTTACTGGCCATATGAAAGGCCATGCGGTCCTTTGAAATGTTGCTAGCTGGCAAGGCAGTTCAAATAGCACCAGACAATACCACCGCGATAGCATACCTGAACAAGCAAGGAGGGACAAGGTCCACCACATTGCTATATCTGGTGGTGCAACTCTGGGAGTGGTGTCTCGAGAGACACATTTTTCCAATTGGTGTCCACATCCAGGGCAAACTGAATGTGCTGGCCGACCACCTGAGTCGTCTCACCTCGACAACCCATGAGTGGGAACTGGATAACAGGGTGTTTCACTCCCTCTGCACAGCGTGGGGGACACTGAGCATAGACCTCTTTGTGTCGGAGTCCAACTGCAAGTGCCTCTGGTACTGCTCCAGGGCGGGCATCAGGCTGCGGTCCGAGGGTGATGCTTTCATGAAATGGTGGGACCAGGACTACCTTTACGCTTTCCCCCTGTTTCCTCTGGTTCAGAAGGTCATCACCAGGATGTACCAGCAATGGGCAAATGCTATTCTCATTGCTCCGGCGTGGCCATGTCAACCCTGGTATCCACTTCTGTTGCACATGTTGTCACAGTCTCGCACGCTGCCAGACTCTCCGACGCTTCTACAAATGGAGCAGGGGCAACTTCACCATTCGGACCTGCCCAGTCTCCACCTCACCATGTGGAGGATAATCCCAGACTGTCCAGGATCTTGCAACTAGCACTGCGCCCCTCTACGAGGAAGTCATACACCTCCAAGTACAGACGATTTCGTGCCTTTCTGGATACCCAACAGGTGCCTCCACTCAATGTTGATTTGCAGGACATCATGGCATACCTCCTCCATTTGGCAGAGTCTGGCCTCAGCATTACTTCCATCAGGGTCCATCTGGCAGCAGTAGTAGCCCACTCTCCAGCTGGATCACCTGCATCTGGTGCCTTCCACAACAAAATGGTGAAGCGTTTCCTCAAAGGTCTACGAAACACTTTCCCTCCGGTTAAGACTCCGACTGCACAATGGTGCCCTCACTAGGACTCCCTTCAAGCCTATGGCTACTGCGGACATTCGTCTCCTCACTTGGAAGACTGCGTTTCTGGTGGCCATCACATCTGCTAGACGAGCTGGTGAGATGGTAGCTCTATGGGCGGATGCCCCATTTCTCAAATTTTACAATGACCGTGTGGTGCTCCACACCGACATCACCTTCTTACCAAAGGCAGTCTCCCAATTTCACATGGCTCAGACTATATCTTTACCAACTTTCTTTCAAAACCCCAGCAACGCTCAAGAAAGGACTTGGCACACGCTGGATGTGAAACGAGCTTTATTGTTTTACACCAGCAGGACCTATGAGTTCCGTAAGTCACAGCGTCTGTTTGTTGCCTATGGGGGAAAGACCAAAGGTGAACCCATCTCTGCCCAGAGGTTCTCCAAATGGATTACATCAACTATCTACCTGGCCTACGAGTCTACCTCGTTGCCACCTCCACCACATGTCAGGGCACATTCTACAAGAGCGGTTGCCATCTCCACTGCCTTTTTGGAGGGCACCCCACTCGAGGACATTTGTAAGGCTGCTACCTGGTCCAGGCCTTCTACATTTGTCCAATGCTACAGGATGGACACCAGAGCCACTGCGGATGCCAGACTTGGTCGTGTCGTCCTTGCCAGAGGGCTCCAGGCGCCTCATCCTTGAGGGTCCATCCTACCTGACCAACGTACTTCATCCTGGGATCATCTCATCCGACTGCCCACCAACCAAGTAAGTGTGAGCTTGCTAATCTCCCAATAGTGGGGATTCACAAACTATACGAAGGAGAAAGTTGGGTTTCACTTACCAGTGAGAACTTTCGTTCTTCGAGTATATAGTTTGTGAATACACACTACCCACCCTGCCTCCCCTCTTGAGCAGCACAGATGAGATCATTTGGTTTATCCTGTGTTTGGCTTAAGTATGGAACTGAGGTAAAATGCCAGACTGGTGCCTCAGGGTGGGCGTGGTACGGTGGGCGGTCTTACCGCCAAAACTTTGAGCCAATAAGCTTTAAAGCCTCCGATCGATGTTCTGTGCAGGCACATAACCCAATAGTGTGTATTCACAAACTATATACTCAGAGAACGAAAGCTATCACTGGTAAGTGAAACCCAACTTTATTGCTCAGAACTCTTTGCATTATCAAAATAATAAAGTACTGCAAACTGGGAAACTGACTGACAACTGATTGTCCTCAAATGATATGTTGCTGGCCAACCAAGTTAATGGCATTATTATTATTTGCCTAAGCCTGAAACAAAGCAGAGGCACCAAGAAACATAACTGTCAAGTCTCCCATATTGGCTGGGAAACTCCCGTATTTTACCCTCTTTCTCGCCGTCCTCCCGTATTAGTTAGACTGCAATGCCCTAATGCCGCCACTGGAGGGCTGCACAGAATAAGCATAACTGTCAAGTCTCCCGTTTTGGCTGGGAAATTTCCCTTATTTTCAAATCCAAAACTTGACAGGTATGCCAAGAAGAAGAAGGTTCACAGCAGCACATGAACAGAACAAGGGCAATCCATACAGGTTGGGAGCAATGGGCAAGAATGTAAGCAGCCTTTTTGAATTTGCAAGGGCTGAACAAAGGTGTTGATGAGATAACTTTCTGGAGGTCACTGATTTGTAGGGCTGCCATATTGCAAAAGCAGTTTGACAGCACCTAACAAAAACAACAACATTGTGATGTCTGTTTTCTTGTTCTCCAGAGAAGGAATCCATTTCTGTGGAGGGTCACTGGTGAAGGAGCAGTGGGTCATTAGCACACGGCAATGTTTCTCTTCATGGTAAGCACTTTTTCTTCGGCTTTTCCTTGATGATATGGTTCAGATCATCTACTTACAGATAACTTGAGAAAGATTATACTGCTGTTTTCTAGTGCAGTCTTAGTCTTAACTAGCAGAGGTTGCCGGGCGTTGCCGGGGTGATTTTAATTGTGTTGTAAGGGATATTTTTTTTGGTAATTTATATAAAAAAGAGGTGTGTTGGTGGTTAGGGGTGGTTTTGGGTGTGCACAACCACCACCACCCATACAATACCACTCCAACCACCAACACACACATTAAAAATTCCTGGCAAGGCAGAACTGTCGTGTGTGTGTGTGTGTGTGTGTGTGTGTGTGTGTGTGTGTGTGTGTGTGTGTCTGTGTGTGTCTGTGTGTCTGTGTGTGTGTGAGAGAGAGAGAGAGAGAGAGAGAGAAAGAGAAAGAGAAAGAGAAAGAGAAGCAGTGTGTGCGTGTGTGTGTGTGTGTTTTGTCCCCCTAAACCCCCCAAACCCAGGGGACCCTGCAGAGAGGGGATCCCCCCGCAGGACACCCTGTTATTAAAGAGAAGAAACCAAGCTGGTTCCTCTCTTTTAAAATGGAGTGTTTGGGAGGGGTGGTGGATTCGATCCCCTGTCCCTGGTCCCCTAGTTTTGGTAGGGTTGGGGGGACAAAAGGGGTCTACCCCCAACCCTTCCAGAGTAGGGGACCAGGCAGAGAGGGGATCATTCCCCCCCCCCCCAAAAAAAAAAACACTCCATTTTTAAAGAGAAGAAACCAAGCGTTTTCTTCTCTTTAAAAATGGAGTGTTTGGGAGGGTGTGTGGATTCGATCCCCTGTCCCTGGTCCCCTGGGTTTGGTAGGGTTGGGGGGACAAAAGGGGTCTGTCCCCCCAACCCTTCCAGAGCTAGGGGACCAGGCAGAGAGGGGACCGTTCTCCCCTCAAAAAAAACCCCACTCTGTTTTTAAAGAGAAGAAACCAAGTGGTTTCTTCTCTTTAAAAATGGAGTGTTTAGGGTGGGGTGGGGGTTGGATTCGTTCCCCTCTCCCGGGTCTCCTGGGTGCAGAAGGGTTCGGGGGACAAAAGGGGTCCCCCCCAACCCTTCTGGACCCAGCACCTTTCATTGCCTCCCTCACCCACTCCCTAACCCCCACCGACCGTACTTACCTTTTCCTGTCAGCGCACACGTTCCCAGCCTCCTCTGTGCTCGTATCCCTCAGCCTGATTGGCTGAGGGGTTGCACAGTGCAAAGGATGCTGGGAGTTGAAGTCCTTTTTCTTTGTTCGCATTCGTGGGTCTCCTGCCCCACTGGCGCATTTCTCAAACATTTGTTGACCTGCAGACCCAGTTCGGGCAAGTGCACGAAGGCTTGGTACGGGCTAGTATGGCCTGGTGCAGGATCCTTTGTCAAGTTCCAATGGTTAACGCTCAGATTTATAGGTATAGATTAATGAGAGGGTACTAGTTAGGAGGCTCTCTCAGACAGGTACAGTGAATGGGATGGGTGGGTCCTATCTCACTTGCCTTTTCTAAGACAGGCATCTTTGCATGCCTACCCCCAAGGAAGAGACAACACTTCATTTTGGGTTATAAATTGGCCACTTTATTTCATAACTCCAAATTGGGCAGAAGATTATCCTGCACTGCAGTGGTAGCACGGGAAGGTAATTTCCTTACTATGAGATCCAATTTCAATTTTCAATTTCAATTTTAATTTATACCCCGCCTCTCTCAGCCGAAGCCGACTCAAGGCAGCAACAACATATCAATCCATACAAGTATAACAATAGCATAGCAATACAAAAATAAATTCAGTACAATAAGCAGACAATAATACAATATCAAATTCAGGGGAAAAACACAATATGAATACATCACATAATACATAAGTACAAAGCATCAGAAATAATCAATATTAACAAAATCCCCAGGGGATGGAGCACAGCTCACATCCCATATAGTGCCCAGCCCAACGTCCCCAGCTGCAGCAACATCAGTTTGTCTCAGTCCCTCTGTCTCTCTCCCAGCTCCCCCACTCTCACCACAGACCAGGGGAGAGAGCCGAGGTGGTGTGTCGGCTTCAGCATCTTGGTGGCAGCAGCTTCCAAAGTCCCCGCCGAGAATAAGGCACAGCTGGGCCAATGCTCCCATCTCCCCTGACCAACTTGGCCCAGGGAGAGAGCCGCAGGTGGCTCCCATCCTGGGCCGATGGCAGGGCCCCAATAGAGCTTCAGCGCGGCGTCCTGACTGTGGCTCGGCGTCCTCTTATCCCTCCGGTCAAGGCAGGGCCGGAGGGAGGTGGGGCCGGTGTCCGCAGATGGCTCCCATCCTGGGCCGATGGCAGGGGCCCAGGAGAGCTTCGGCGCGGCGTCCTGGCTGCGGCTCGGCGTCCTCTTATCCCTCCGGTCAAGGCAGGGCCGGAGGGAGGCGGGGCTGGTGTCCGCCGTTGGCTCCCATCCTGGGCCGATGGCAGGGCCCCAGGAGAGCCAATTTTGTCATGCTAAGTTTTGTTCTTACTTCAACTTACTTCTTTCCGTTCTCCAACCCTAATTGTGACAGGCCATCTTTTTACTACTCCCTTATCATTGGCCTGTACTTAAATTACCATACAATTGAATATGCTAATTAGCAAAATTCGTAACATTTCCGTGCTACTTGCTCGAAGTGAGTGAAAAGAAAGTACGAATCTCTCCTTGACTTGAACCTACAACGGCACCATGGGAGGGGCGAAAAAACAGGGACTCCCAGAGGCCAATGTGGGTGTCCCTGCCAAAAATTCCCATCCGGCCCAGTGAAGCGACAAAAAGAATCACACTAGTGTATAGGGAGGGAGGGTGGGTGAACCGCTTGGCAGCAGATCACAAAATGGAGCTGGGGGGAAGGAGCTGGCCCCTTTTCTAAGGTCAGCTCCACCCCTGGCGTGACGCGATCCTTGTGCATCTCCCCTGGTGGGGGCGCGCAAAGCGCGCACCCGGGGCATTCCCCCAGAGATGAGTCCCTTGGCAAGCTTCTGTTGATGTTGAGAGTCCTGGGAGATGTGTGGTAGCCTTGTGTTCTCTTCTCTTGGCAGTGAAGCTGATTTGTCAGGTTATGAAGTATGGCTTGGAACACTCTTTAAGAATCCCGGTCCTAATGACCCAGGCAGACAGGCCATCCCCATCGTTAAGATTGTCTGTGGCCCCTCGGAGTCTCAGCTGGTGATGCTAAAGTTAGAGAGGTAAGTAGTCTCTTGGAGAAGGGCTCCATGTCTCCGAAAGAATAAAAGTGACTTCCACGTTTTACCGCCTACAATATAGGAAGTAGTAGCCTTTATATAGGGACTGTGGTGGCTTAGTGGTTAAGACACTGAACTTGATGACTGGAAGGTTGGCAGGTTAGCTGTTTGAGACCTGAGTGCTGCATGATGGAGTGAGCTCCCATCTTTGTCCCAGCTCCTGCCAATCTAGCAGTTCAAAAGTAAGAAATTACAAGTAGGTAAATAGGTACTACTTTGGTGGGAAAATAAACAGCCTTCTGTGCACTCCGGTGTTTAGTCATGCCTGCCACATGTCCATGAAAATGTATGCAGACACAGATAGCACTGGCTCTTTGGCTGTAAACAGAGATGAGCGCTGAAACCTACCGGTAGTGTCGGATAGGACTGGCTTTCAAGCAAGGGTGACCTTTACCTTTACCTTTTACTAGCTTTTATATCAGGGATGCCTAAATTTTTTGGGCTGAGGGCCAGTCATGTGGTTCAGTGGGCTGGTCACATGGTTACTCCCACCGGAAGCAGAAGTAAAGCGTACCTTGCAATCTGTTTTGCAATAGGATGAGATAGATTTTAAGCTGCCATTTTCTCTGTATGGTGTGTTTTACTTCTGCTTCCTGGAGCAATGAGGGTGGTGTGGGATTGATGAATTGGCATCAGGGGCCGAATCCAGCCCATGGGCCGTAGTTTGGGCACCCCTACTTTATATACACGTGGATCCTTACTATCCTTACTTACACGTTTCAAATTGGGAATCTGTGACTTTCACTTTTTTACTGGGGAGACTGCTCCACTGACATGAAGAACCCAAGTGGTCATTGTAGGACCTTCCATGCTTAGGTGGTAAATGCAAAAGATTTCTTTAAATCATGCATTTAACCATACACTAAGGTCGCTTCTACCCATCAACAGCAAGGAGTTGGCCTAAGTTGGATTTTTAATGGGTCACTGCCAGAGGCTTGATGGTTGTGTAAATCAGTCTTGGACAAGGATGAACAATTTACGTTGGCACACAGGAAAGCCAGTCCTATACAGGACATTGACTGCAGAATACCAGCTATCCGTAAGTGTGATGTAATCATTCATCACAAGTGTTAGCCAGCTACTCAAAATGTATATCACCATGACCGCCAAGAGAAAGGTTTGAAGGCACCTTGTCTTTCTCTCTGCAGACAAGCAATTCTGAATCAACGTGTGGCACTGATCTGTCTCCCACCTGAGCGTTACATTGTGCCTGAGAATACAGAGTGTGAAATTGCAGGATGGGGTGATACCAGAGGTACACTGAAATAATAAATACTGACTGACTTGTTTCCTCATGTAACTACTGTGTTTATACAAAACTGCCTAACAACATTGTTCTATGGGTAGTTCACAATGTAATAACTATAACTGTGCTCTCAAGTCCATTCTGACTAATGATGACCCTTTCTAGGGAGTAGCTAGAGGTGGTTTACTGTTCCCCTTCTTCCTGAAGAAGAGGGAGGACCAAACGGTGCGTATGAGCTCAGGAAATCCACTTGGAAAGGCACACGATTAGAAGCAAGACAACGGATTTATTGAATCCAAAATATCAAATGAGTATATCCATAAAGTAAATTTGAATTCCATTCGATAATAGGAATGTTCAAGGGAATATCTTCCGCAGGAATCTACAATAACAACTTATTACTATAAAGATTCATACAGAAACACAAATAACTATACATTATATACAAGTTAACTACATTCTCGGTTTCATTGAAAAGACAGTGACCATCAGAAACATAATTACCTTTTATAACTTTAGTAGTTTCTCAAAAGTAAGTTTAAATCTTCATTATTTTCTCATTATTTTAAGCGCGTCCCAGACCTCAAACGGGGTATCTTACAGTGTTGACGGATGTCAAAGAATGAAGGATAACCAGGTTCCATAAATAATGCATTACAAGTGAGAACAGCTGAGTCGTAATCAGTTAATTACAAAAAGCATGAGTAGTCCATGTCAACATTAAGACCATGCGGGTGTAAAGTATTAAAGCGAAATATGTAGAAACATTCTCATTGCCTCAAGATCTGTTCCACATTACAACGTACAAAGGGGTCTGGCTTGTGGCGTTCCAAGATAACAAATTTGAAGTCACTATCACTATGATTAAATTTTCTAAAATGCCCAACCAATGGAGCTGTCAAATTACCCGTTCGAATTTTCGATCGGTGTGGTGATTGCGTAAACTGCCCTCTTTCTTGGCAAATGAAAGAAGTGTCTATAGCAAGTAGTAACTTTTCTTTAAAGTTACAACATTTTTCTAACTGTAAAACATCCAATTGCGTGTACCTTCTTGTGTGCAAATGTGGTTTGGGTTATGTCGGGATTACCACTAGGCAAATAAAAACCAGGGCAGTGGAACATCGATCGAAAATTCGAACGGGTAATTTGACAGTTCCATTGGTTGGGCATTTTAGAGAATTTAATCATAGTGATCGTGACTTCAAATTTGTTATCTTGGAACTCCACAAGCCAGACCCCTTTGTACGTCATAATGTGGAACAGATCTTGAGGCAATGAGAATGTTTCTACATATTTCGCATTAATACTTTACACCCGCATGGTCTTAATGTTGACATGGACTAGTGTGACATGGACAAATGTCCTAGGTGAGAACTAGACTTTGTACTAATCCTATATCTAGAAAGAGGTGCTCCCTGAACACATCTGGAATATTTGATTGTATGTGCATGTCATTTCTTCCATTTACACTTCTTGCATTTCCCTGGTTTTGTTTCTGTTCTATCTATCTATACCTATAAATCCAAGGGTTTACCGCTGGAACTTGCTATACGTTTCTTCACCCGTCCATCCTATCTCGTACTGAGCCTCCTGCACTCACTCGAACCCGATCCGGAGGTTACTGCAGGGTTGAGAAAGGCATCAGTGGGGCAAGAGCCCCACGAATGCAAAAAAGAAAATAACTTCACTTCCCAACGTTCTCTGTGCTGCGCCACAGCCAATCAGGCTGAGAGGTGCGAGCAAAAAGAACATTGGGAAACACAGCACGGCCAATTAAAATTGAGCCATAGAAAAAACCGCCGCACGAACACAAACCACGAACACAAAACTACAAGTCCCAGCGTCCTACGTGCTGTGAGCGCGCAGAACGCTGAGAGCCAGCGTGCAAAAAATAAAATTACAAAATGCAATGGGAGAGCAAGTCCCCAGCAGGCAGACGCAGCACCTCACAGTCTCGCAAAACAAAAATCCACAAAAATCCACTGCGAGACACCCACCGGCCTTCTTTACCGGAGCAACGGGGAGAAGAGGGACTCCCTCTCCTCCACGCTACCCCGCCGAAGACACGGCGAGACCACCACCGGCTTCAAGGAAAGTTGAGCCGGGGTGGAAAAAAAACAACAGCAGCAGGCAGCAGTTCATCAGGGGAAACACCCTCCCTGGCGAATGACTGGCTGCTGCCTTTGTACTTCCGACGGAGGCAATACAAAAGCAGCAGCCAGCAATCCCCAAGGAAGAGCACTACCCCTTGTGGATCGCTGCCTGCCGATCTCCGGATAGGTAAGCCAGGAGAGAAAGGAGACAGAGAGGAGAGAACCATCATCAGCCAGATAGCTCTTCTCTGCCTCCTTCTCCCCCAACCTACCTAACGAACCTTACCAGGAGAAGAGCGGGCTGACTGCCTGCTCCTCCTTTTTCCCCATTGCTGCATTGAAACAAAAATTTGAAGCAGCAATGGGGAAAAGAGGAACTGACAGGTAGCCCGTTCTTCACACAAAAGTACACACCAACAACAAACACCAACATTAATAAAAATTAATAAAACACAAATAAATCAATAATTAAAAACCCATTAATACACAAAAAAGAAAACAACAAAACCCACAAACAAAAACATCCACAATTCCAGAAAAGCACAGACAAAACACCTAACTACAACATGAGAATTCTTAACTCTAACAACACAACCACCACAAATTACACAAATAAACAACAAAATCACAAAAAGTAAACAAACCAGAAATAAACAAACCAATTAAACAAACCTAAAACCCAACCAACCCAACCACAAAAGAACAAACAGAAACACCTCCCAGACCACCACCACAAAAACAAAACAAAGAAAAATCCCAGAAGAAAGAAAACCAGAGAACTCACCAGCACGTCCTCCCTCCAGGAGATCGGAACAGAAACGAAGAAACAAAGACTACTTACCGGAAGAAGCCCCACCTAGAGGCCAGGAGAGAAAAAACACGAGAAACTAAACCAAAACCACTAACAGCCCCACCTGCAGGGCGGAATATTAAAAACAACTCAAAAACAATAAAGCCGCACCTAGAGGCCACAAGAGTAAAAACAAGTTAAAAAAAACAATAAATCAAAAGTTTACACAAATAACAAACATATGTTAAATAAATAAAATAAAAAGATTTATAGCATCCTCTGTTGAGTTTTAACTCAAATAAAAACCCAAAAATCTAAACACAGTTTTAAAACATTGAATGTAAAAAACCATGTACTTTCACATTTTAAAAAATATTACCTACGGTACAACTATTAACAAAAAAAGGTCACATACTAAATCATTATTTGGTTAAATAAAACAATTTGAAACAATTATATCATCCTTTATTCTTTTTTCAATCCACAAAAAAACCCAAAAAAGCTGATCACAGTTTATAACAGCCCGGCAACGCCGGGCAACCTATACTAGTATATATATAAAGCAGAGATGTCCTCTTGTATGTGATGAATACAAATCTACACACCTGTACTGATCATGCTGTAACATGGCACACACGTACCTTGGGCATGCTGGATGGTCACTGCAGGGGTCATGAGCCCCATGGGGGGTGTATACCCCTAAATTGATCTGCAAAGGGAAGTATACTTGACAGGAGGGTGTATGTGTGTGTCCCAGTAGCAGTATCCATAGTGATGCTACCATAGTGATGTAATTGAGCTGGGCAGGGGCCTGACACAGGTGCTGGACACATAGTGATACTAATGTCATAGCCCCAGGTAGGTCACCCGAGTGTGACATCATCATGAGGTAATTGAGCTGGGCAGGAGCCTGACACAGGTGGCCAGACACATGTATGGGGAAAAAACCCAAGCAAGGCCGGGTAATCAGCTAGTGAGGCTATAATTTAGGGGTTCTCAACCTTTTCAAGTCAGGGGGTGGGTCATGCTCCATCAAACAGTTGGTAGACAAAACTGGTGGTCTAGCTGCTGCTACCACAACCGGAATCGGTCACAGACTCATTCACAGCCATTTGCAACAGCCGTAAATTAGTCCGCGGCTGTCGTAAATGTGTTTATGATGGTTGTAAATGAGTCCGTGGCTGATTCCAGCCACAGTGGTGGTGGATGGAGCAAGGGGAGAGGCTGGATTATTTGGTGCTGTAGGCTGGATTTGGCCCACAGGCCACAGGTTGAGGACCCCCGCTCTAATCCTATAGTTTAGTTCTTCAACAAAGAAAGAAATGCTACAGTATGTGTTGAGTCTGGCGCAAGAAGTACTCTAACCAGCAGGATCGGGTTAAACTCAGTGATTCTTTATTAACTCGGACTGAGGACTATGTACAAGGGTGGCCTCTATATATACAGTGATTTGACCGTTACAAAACAAGATACATTTAGGCGGGCTTCTGGAGGACAAAGTTCAACATTTCCTGCTTTGACAGTCATTTGAATTTCGCACCTTTAGAAATGGTGCATGTCTGCTCTTCCACTTTGGCGTGGTTTGTCTTTTAAATCTGAATTAGGCTTTGGACACAACAGTATTGTAATGGAATGACAGAGTGGTTTGGAATAGGAAAAGGAGTAAGACAAGGCTGCATTTTGTCACTCTGCTTGTTCAACTTATATACAGAGCACATAATGTGCAATGCAGGAATGGACGAATCACAATTTGGGATCAAAATTGCTGAGAAAAACATCAACAATTTGAGATATGCAGATGATACCACCCTAGTGGCAGAAAATGAGGAAGACCTAAAGAAGCTCCTGATTAGGTTGAAAGAAGAGAGTGCAAAAGCTGGCTTGAGACTCAACATTAAGAAAACCAAGATAATGGCAACAGGTCCTATCACTCCCTGGAAAATAGATGGGGAAGAAATAGAAGCAGTGGCAGATTTTACTTTCTTAGGATCAAAGATCACTGCAGATGGTGATTGCAGCCATGAAATAAAAGGGTGACTGATTCTTGGGAGGCAAGCAATGAGAAACCTGGGAACATAGTGAAAAGTAGAGACATCACCTTGCAAACAAAAATTCGCATAGTCAAAGCAATGGTATTCCCGGTGGTAATGTATGGTTGTGAGAGCTGAACCATTAGAAAAGCTGAGTGCAGAAGAATAGATGCCTTTGAGATGTGGTGTTGGAGGAGTTTTGAGAGTACCCTGGACAGCAAGGAGAACAAATAGTTCGATCTTAGAAGAAATCAACCCTGACTGCTCCTTAGAAGGTCAAATAGTAAAGATGAAGTTAAAGTACTTTGGACATCAAATGAGAAGAGAGGATTCACTTGAGAAGGCCTTGATCCTGGGAAAGATGGAGGGCAAAATAAGAAGGAGGCGGCCAAAAAAAGAGATAGCTGGATGGTATTGTAGATGCAATGGGCACAGAGCTGGGTGGGTTGAGGAGGATGGTGAAGGACAGAGGTACCTGGAGGACAATGGTCCATAGGGTCACAAAGGGTCAGAATTGACTGTGCAACTGAATAACAAATATAAGCATTCTCACACCTTACATTCACTGCTGTTTTTTTAAATAAGGATGAAATCCTTCTGTTAGTTCCCAAGGAGAATAAAAATGTGTTTGTGGACAGTGTTGTTAAGAAAGGCTTGCAAATCCAGATAACATCTTCCTTACATACAAACATATTCTTGGACAGACTATTCCCATTTATTATAAGTCATCATCTTTCTGTTGAATAAGTGATTGCAACAGCAGGTTCCCATGACTGGTAGTCATAAGAGCATAAAGAGGGACAGGTAGAATTTAATGAAGTGGGTTTCACCATCACACATGTAAATAATAGCTGAAATGCAAGCACAATACTTGTTTTGTAGGTCTGACAGCATATTCACACATTAAAAAGATGGTGCTACTGGAGTTGCAAAAGTATAAAAAGGAAATAGAATTATCTTTGAACATTTGTTTTCAGCCCTAATACCAAAGTTTAAGAGACTTAATTAATTAATTAATTAATTTGTAAATTTCTATCCCGCCCTCCTGATGAAAAACATCACTCAGGGCGGCTAACAGCATATACAAGATACAGTAAAAACAGAAGTAAGACAATAACATTAAAAACCCCAAACCAACACACTAAAAAACAGCCTAAAATACATAAAAAACTACACCAGTTGTAGCTAAAAAACACCCACCCCCAACCCCACCCAGCATAAAATGACAAAAACAATCCACAGACAGTGAAAGAACCGGATCCCTTAGAATGCTAAATGAGCCAGCAGGCTTGTGCAAAAGAGTCACACATACCCCAAGCCCGCTGACATAGCCAGGTCTTCAACATTTTTCTAAAGGGGAGAAGATCCGACTGGAGACGCAATTCTGGTGGTAAAAGGTTCCACAGGGCAGGGGCAGACATGGAGAAGGCTCTCTTCCTGGCCCCACTCAGGTAGACTTGCTGCACAGATGGGACACCACTGAGCCCCTCCTGCCTGCCCTAGTAGGATGGGCTCACCACCAAGGGGGAACGCGGTCTCTTAAGTACCCCAGCCCAATGCCATGTAGGGCTTTAAAGGTCAAAACCAGCACCTTTAATTGCACCTGGAGGCAAACCGGAAGCCAGTGCAACTCCCGAAGCAGCGGTGAGGCATGCGCATAATGCCCACACCCCATCACCACCCGAGCAGCCGCATTCTGGACCAACTGAAGCCTCCGGATGGTCGCCAAGGGCAGCCCCATTTAGAGCGCATTACAATAATCTAATCTAGAGGAGACCAGAGCGTGAGTGACCATGATCAAGGAGTCCTGGTCCAAGAGCGGGCATAATTGGTAGATAACACAAAGTTGTGCAAAGGCCCTCCTAGCCACGGCTGCCACCTGCTCCTCGAGCAGTAGCTGTGAGTCCAGGAGAACCCCCAAATCACGCACCAGATCTGATTGGAGTAAAGAAGCCCCAGCCAGGACCTCAGGAAATCACGGGGCCCCTGATCCATAGCCGCTCAGTCTTGCCAGGATTCAGCTGTAACCCGTTGTCCCCCAGCCAAACCTGAACAGCCTCCAGACACCTGGTTAGGACTTTGACAGCATCACACGGGTCCCCACGGGCTGAGATGTACAGCTGGGTATCATCTGCATACTGATGATACCTCACCCATGGGAACGAAGATCTCACCCAGTGGTTTCATGTAGATGTTAAACAATAGAGGTGAGAGTACCGAACCCTGAGGTACCCCACAAGAGAGCAGCCTAGGGCTGGACTACCCACTCTCTAAAGACACCGACTGAGTCCGGCCCATCAGAAATGAGGAGAACCAGGACAACACAGTGCCCTGGGCCCCCAACCCTTGAAGCCGGCCCAGAAGGATACCGTGGTCGACAGTATCGAAAGCTGCTGAGAGGTCAAGAAGAACAAGGACAGAGAGATTACCTCCATCCCGCTCCTGCCAAAGATCATCCATGAGAGCGACCAATGCTGTCTCGGTACCATAACCGGGCCTGAACCCTGACTGAAACGGGTCCAGATAATCCCTATCATCCAGAACCCCCTGGAGTTGTCGAGCCACTGCTTTCTCCAACACCTTCCCCACGAAGGGAAGGTTGGAGATCGGTCTAAAGTTTGAAATAACCATAGGGTCGAGCAAAGGCTTTTTCAGGAGGGGCAGAACCAGCGCATGCTTAAAAGCTGCTGGAAACACCCCCTCCCACAGAGAGGCATTCACCATCACGCCCACCCAACTGCCCGTTGTAGCCTTGGCAGCTCTAATCAGCCAGGCACGGCAGTGATCAAGTAAGCAAGTGGTATCACACACAGCTCCAAGGAGCTTGTACACTTCATCAGGGGCAACAGGGTCAAACTGATCCCAGATAACATGGCCAGACTCTGCTCCAGCCATCTCCAGGCAATCAATTTCCATGTCAGGATTAAACCCCGAACGAATGCGAGCAACTTTCTCTGCAAGATGGTCAGCAAAATTGTCAGCCAAGCCCTGCCACCCAGGACCAGGACCCACCCTACCCAGGAGGAACTTGGTGACCCGGAACAGGGCCGCTGGACGATTGTCGGCTGAGGCAATGAGAGCGGTGAAGTACTGATGCTTCACCACCTTCATCGCCACAAGATAGGCTTTAACAGAGGCTCTAACTCGTGTTTGATCGCACTCACCCTGGGTCTTCAACCAACGGCGCTCTAGGCGTCTCCTAACATGCTTCAGCTCCCTCAGCTCAACCGTATACCAAGGAACTGAGCATAACCTGCGGGAACGAAAAGGCTGCATTGGCGCGATTACATTCAAGGTCGAGGTCACTTCCCTTTCCCAGAGAGTGACCAAGGCCTCAGGCGAATCGTGCAGCCTGTCCAGAGGAACAGGTCCCAGCTCTGTCTGGAATCTATCAGAATCCATAAGATGCCAAGGCCGGACCAATTTAATAGGTCCTACCACCCCGTGGCAAGGCATCACTCCCAGAAAATCCAGAGTCACCAGATAGTGATCTGACCAAGACACAGGTGTTATCACTATGTGCTGTAATTTCAGATCACTCAGCCACCGCTCCGACAGGAAAACTAAGTCAGGAGAGTGGCCGCTGCATCTAGTGGGGCCCCAAGTACTTGAGTCAGGCCCATGGCTGTCATGGAAGCCATGAACTCCTGAGCCAGCTCTGAAGATGGTCCCAGCGATAGCAAGTTGAACTCCCCAAGGACCATAAGCCCTGGGAACTCTACCACCAGCGCCGCGACCGCCTCAAGCAGATTGGGCAGGGAATCAACTACCCTGCAGGGGGCAGGTACAAGATTAGGATTCCCAACCGACCCCTGAGGCCCAACCGAAGAAGCAACAACTCACAACCCTGCACCTGTGGTGTGGTAACCCTAGTAACTCCCAGCGATTCTCAGGCTACAATGGCGACACCGCTGCCCTTCCCCTGATCCCTAGGCTGATGCCACACCCCGTACCAGGCTAGACAGAATTCTGAAAGGGGGACCCCGTCCTCCGGTGTCAGCCAGATCTCGGTGATGCAAGCCAGGTTAGCTCGCTCACCCAAGATCTCATCACATAAGAGGGGAGCTTTATTACAAACTGATCTGGCATTTACCAAAAGCAGCCTAAGGAAGGTGTCACTCTGAACCAACTGACCAGGAACCAGAGAGTGAACAGGGGGGCTAGAACGAGGGACAGATAACAAACATCTGTCCCTCCTTCCCCATGTGCAGCCCGCCCCTCGGTTCCCGCCATATTGCCCCATGCCCGTCACTACTGGAATGTAGGTCCCAGAAACCTCACACCAGACTCCAGTCGGACAGCCCCTCCCTCCCAGGGCTATTCTCTCACTACCAATTCTATCTGAATTAACAACACACTGAATTCCTACACAATCCAAACCCCCATAGAAGGTCCCCACTAAAGCTGGCGAAGGAGGGGCGGTGGTGGCAATAAAAGCAGCAGAATTTAACCCACTGCTAGAACCACCCAGCTGGTCCAAAACTCTCCCCCCCCGCCTCCTTCCTGCTGGCAACAGCTGCGCCGGCGGTGAGGCTGACAACCGGGGCCCACGGCAGTTCTTATTGCCCATCAGCCATCTGGCTGGGGAAGAAGCCATGGGCGCTGGAAAGGAGGCCATCGGAAAGGCAGCAGGAGAGGCAGCGGCGATGAAGGCGGCGGAATTTAACTTGCCGCTGGAGCCGGCCAGCTGAGATGAGTCTCTCCCCACCCTCCACCTCCTTCCTGCCGGCAGCAGCTGCGCCGGCGGAGAAGTCAGCGACCGGGACCTGCGGCAGTTCTTCTTACCCCTCAGCCATCTGGCTGGGGCAGGAGCCGTGGGCGCTGGAGAGGAGGCCGATGGAAAGGCAGCAGGAGAGGTGGCAGCAATGAAGGTGGCGGAATTTAACTCGCCGCCGGAGCCGCCCAGCTGAAATGAGTCTCTCCCCGCCCTCCGCCTCCTTCCTGCCGGCAACAGCTGCGCCGGTGGAGAAGTCGGTGACCGGGGCCCGCGGCAGTTCTTCTTACCCCTCAGCCATCTGGCTGGGGCAGGAGCCGTGGGCACTGGAGAGGAGGCTGGCGGAAAGGCAGCAGGAGAGGTGGCGGTGATGAAGGTGGTGGAATTTGAGTTGCCGCTGGAGCCGCCCAGCTGAGACGAGTCTCTCCCCGCCCTCCGCCTCCTTCCTGCCGGCAACAGTACTTTGAAAAAGACACAGAAATGGACTAAGAACACAGCGGCAGTGTGATCAAACTTACTCTCATGTAACAAATTTGTGGCCTCACTTTGGGTCGCTTATCATTTTCAAATCATTTTAACATGACCACACTAGCAGCTCTTTGCCAATGATTGAAATGAGATAATGGTTTGCCATTCACTCTTCCAGTTTCCAGATTGTTCTAGTGAAGCTACTCTCTATTGATTCCATCTCTCCTAATTCATTTTTGCTACTGCAGGATGTTGTTTTGAAAGTTGCATCATAGCCAACAGAAAAAAGGCTTACTTTCCCTAGCTAACCCTACCTCAATGAAGGGATATAAATCCTTGCTTGTCTCATGCTCACATGTGATAATTGTTCCACAGCAAAAGAAGAGAAGAAGCTATTTTTAAATGTGAACTAGCAGAGGTTGCCCGGCGTTGCCGGGCTGTTTTAAATGGTGTTGGAAAGTTTTTGTTGTTGTTGTTAATGTTTGTAAAGAAGAGGTTAGTCTATAATTGAAATTTTTTAAATTTTTATTTATACAATTTTTTTTGGTGTCCTGTTATAAACTGTGATGAGTTTGGATGAAAAAAAGAACAAAGGATGATATACTTTTTCAAAATTTTTTATTTAACCCAATAATTTTTTAGTATGTATTTTTTTAAATAGTTGTACCGTAGGTAATAATTTTAAAAATGTGAAAGTACATGTTTTTCCACAATAAATGTTTGTAAACTGTGTATTGATGATTTTATTTTTTATTTGAGTTAAAATTCAGCACAGGATTTTTGAATAGTTTTTATTTTATTTTATTGACATATGTTTTTGATTTGTGTAAAATTGTGATTTTGTGTTATTTTTTAACTTGTTTTTACTCTTGGGGCCTTTTGTGTGGGGCTGTTGTGTCTTTTTTAAAAAAAATTGCTACTGTGGGCAGCAAATGGTGCTGGTAGGGGTTATCTTGTATTTTGACTGTTTTTTCTCTCGTGGCCTCTGGGTGGAGCTTCTTCCAGTAAGTAGTCTCTTTCTTTATTCATTTCTTTTCCGGTCGTTATGGAATGAGGTCGTGTGGTGGTGAGTTGGCTATTTTTCTTTATTTGGGGTGGTGGTGGAGGTTGGATTTTGTGGTGTTTGGCTGGGTGCTGGGTATGTTTGAAAATTTTTGGTTTTGTTTACTTTGTATTGTTTGTTGGTGTTATTTTTGGTTGTTTTTGTGTATTGTTGGATGTTTTTGATTGTTTGTTTTTGTGTTTTTTGGTGTCCTACGGGGTGATCCACTCTCTGCCATGTCCCCTGGCTCTGGAAGGCTTGGGGGGACAGACCTCTTTTGTCCCCCCAAACCTTCCAGACTCATGGGACCCAGAAGAGGGGATCGAATCCAGGCCACCCTGTGATATTAAAAGGGAAATCTCAATTGGGGTTTCCCCTTTAATATCAGGGGGGGTTGTGACCCCCCCTCTCCGCTGGCTTCCTTGGATTTGGGAGGGTTGGGTGGACAAAAGGGGTCTGTCTCCCCAACCCTTCCAGACCCAGGAGAGCCATCGGAGAGGGGGATTCCCCCCAAAAAACTCTGTTTTTAAAGAGAAGTAACTGCTTGGTTTCTTCTCTTTAATATGGTGTGTGTGTGTGTGTGTGTGTGTGTGTGTGTGTGTGTGTGTGTGTGTGTGTGTGTGTGTGTGTGTGTGTGTGTGTGTGTGTAGGGGAATCCCCTCTCTGCCAGGTCCCCTGGGGTCAGGAGGGTTGGGGAGACAGACCCCTTTTGTCCCCACAAACCTCCCAACCCCAGGTGAGCCAGTGGAGAGGGGGAACGCAAAACCCCCCCCACCCAGTGATATTAAAGGGGAAACTCCAATCAGATTTTCCCTTTTAATATCAGGGGGTTGGGTTGGAATCGATCTCCTCTCTTGGGTCCCGTGGGTCCGTGAGGGTTGGGGGGGGACAAAAGGGGTATGTCCCCCCCTCAACCCTTCTGGACCCAGGAGACCAGGGAGAGTGGATCAATTCCCCCCCTCCTTAAAAAAACTCCGTTTTTAAAGAGAAGAAACCACTTGGTTTCTTCTCTTTAAAGACGGAGGGGTTTTTTTTGGGGGGGGAATCAAACCCCTTTCCCTGGTCTCCTGGGTCCAGAAGTGTTGGGGAGACATACCCCTTTTGTTCCCACAAACCTCCCAACCCTAGGGGAGCCAGTGGAGAGGGGGGTCGCAACCCCCCCACTTACTGATATTAAAGGGGAAACTCCAGTCGGGAAAGGGAAAGAAGGGTGGTTGGTGTTTGTGAGGCGGTGAGTGTTTTTTTTAAATTTTTCAGGCGCCGGCTTCCTCAGCATTCTGCGTGCTCATGGTGCGCAGGATGCTGGGGCTTGTAGTAATGGGTTTGTGCTTTATGTTTGTGCTATGTTTTTTTAAAACTGTTTTCTTTTGATTGGCCGCGGCGTGTTTCCGAACGTTCCTTGCACCTCACCGCACCAGAGCCTCTCAGCCTGATTGGCTCTGGCGCGGCGCAGCACAAGGAATGCTGGGAAATGAAGTTGTTTCCCTTTTTCGCTGTTGCCCCACTGGCGCAATTCTCAATCCTGCGTTTACCTGCATACCCAGTTTGGACGTGTTCCTGAATGGAGGGTGCAGGCTAGTGGGGCCTGGCTAAGGAGCCTATAGCAAGTTCCAACGGTTAACCCTCGATTTTATATATATAGATTGAGCACATTTGGCAAATGTGCTCAAGACAAAGAACACTTTAATACAAACTAGCATCGGTGCCCAGGCTTCACCCCGGGGATGGAGGGAGGGTGTGTTCCCCTTGCCCGGTGCTGGCATTACCTGGGAAGGCTGGGTGTGCTGGCGGAGATTAGCGTTGGGTTCTTCCTCTGAGTTTTTTTGGGGGTGCGTCATCCACCTGTGGTGGACTCGCACAACCCGCCAGGGTCATAGGAGTGACCGGGTGTGTGTCCACCCCATCCCCGGTGCCGGACGATGCGCTGCGGCCACCTCCGGTGGCCTTGGCTCATCCGCCAGGCACACAGCCTCTGGTGCGACCAGGGTGTGAGGAGTGGTAGGGATGTGTTGTGTGGTGGCAAGGCAGATGCTGGCTTGAGCGGCAGTTTGTTTTTCAGTGCTCTCTGGCTGGGAGTCAGTTTCGGGTGTGACCGGGAGCTTGGTTGTGACGCGTGCGTGCTGGTGCACACATGCTCACCAGCAATTGCATGAGGTGCCCATTAGTGATGTCATTGAGGTGCCTGCCAGTATCGGGTGCCCGGTTGTCAGCGCCACTGTTGCGATCATCTCGGGTAGGGCTGGCGCCCCACCTGCGGCATCTGGACCCCCATCGTTGAATGCTAGGACAGGGAAGTTAGGTCTGGGGAAACTGTCAAGGGGGTGGATGGTGAGGCGGGGGAAAATGCATGCAGGATATACTATCGTACTTTGCTTTATATATTTAGATAATAATATAAATTGAATAAAATGATGATGACTTCTGCTTTGTTGCAGGAAATTTTAAGGATTAGATGCATTGGAGGGCTTGCTTTTGTCCTTTTAAACCATCATCCATTTCTGTGTTTGTTATGTATGCACATGCTTTACCTCTGAAGGTAAAGGATTTTAGTTTGCTCCACAGATCATCTGCAATTGTTAGGGAGCCTGTAATGAGAGAAAAAATGAGTTAAAAGCATCAGTAAAAGAGAAATACCACATATGAGACAGATTGTGTTACCATAGTAAAAGAAGACATAGTCTTGAATTTGCAAGAGCTGAGCAGAGTTGTTAGTGACAGCACCTTCTAGGGGCCACTCATTCATAGGGCCACCTTATGATGGAAGCAAACAACAAAGTTGCATATAACAAAACAATGTTGAGGCAAGAAATTCTACAAGGTGCCAAAATTCTTCATTGAGGTGTGTTGTTGAGTTGAGACAATCTAAACCAGGGGTTCCCAACCTACGGCCTGTGGGCCGGACCAGGCCTGCAGTGCCATTTCATGTGGTCTACCGCCGCCACCGCCACACCTGAAAGTAGAAGCGGATGCATTTATGTCAGCTGTAAAACACACCTGTGCATGCATAAACACCCGTGACTATCGTAAATTCAGAAGTGGGCACGTTTACTTCAGCCATAAATATGCCCACTTCCGCTTCCAGAGGGCATTGTCTGGCCCGCTCAGCTGTCCAGGGGGTGTGGTCAGGCCCCCAGTGTAAAAAGGTTGGGCACTCCTGGTCTTAACTGACAAAATCAATTAATTTAATGGTACGGTAAGGTAAAGGTAAAGGTTTCCCTTGCTCGAAAGCCAGTCATATCCGACTTTAGGGTGCAGTGCTCATCTCTGTTTCCAAGCCGAAGAGCCCAGCGCTGTCTGCTTCTGCAGACGTTTCCTTGGTCATGTGGCAGGCGTGACTAGACACCGGAGCGCACGGAACGCTGTTACCTTCCCACCAAAGTGGTCCCTATTTATCTACTTGCAATTTCTTGCTTTCGAACTGCTAGGTTGGCAGGAGCTGGGACAAAGACGGGAGCTCATTCTGTCCTGCAGGACGGAATTTAATTTAATGAGCATTCTTTATATCCATACCTCAAAGTGTACACTGGCTATCCATTGTGATATAGCTTAGCATTGGTAGAAATCTTACAGCCATTTCATATCATCTTCTGGTAGACATTCCTGAGTTTCTGACACTTTTCCCTACTCCACAGGTACTGGTAATGACAATGTGCTCAATGTGGCCAGGCTACATGTCACGAGCAATCAAGAATGCAACACTTCACTCCGAGGCCGTCTGAAAGACAGCGAGTTGTGTACATCGCCCCTCTTTGTGGGGGTGGGGGCCTGTGAGGTGAGCATGGAAAGACCTTGGGGTTGGTAGAGTGAAATTAGCCTTGAAATTATTTGAGGGAACTAATATAAGAGGTTTTGTAAAGTATATTAGGCAACTGCTCATGAGAACCAAAAGTAAGGCCAGGAGACAAATGAGCTCTTTCAGAAAGAAAAGAGAGCACTAAGAAAAGTCTAGATAGATTAACATAAGGAAGAACTGGGGTGGTGGTGGTGGTGGTGGTGGTGGTGGTGGTGAGATGTGTCCCCTTCCCAAAAGCATAGGTTTCAAATGTCATTGTTGGAGGACCGTCTAGAGAAAAGAAACTTTCCTCTTCGCTATGATAATATTGTTCTGTTCTTCAATGTCTTTGCTTGAATGACTCTTGCCTTTTGCCCTCTACTACTACAGGGTGACTTTGGAGGCCCTTTGGCTTGCCTGACCCATAACTGCTGGGTATTAGAAGGTGTGATCACCCCATCCCGGGTATGTGCTCGCAAGGACCGACCTTCAACCTTCATCCGTGTCTCTCTCTATGTTGACTGGATCAACAAAGTGATGAAGCTGAGCTGAGCTTGTTGAATCCAGCTGAGTCTGAACTCCCCATTCCTCACTCCATTCACCCAGGAATTGTCATTGTGCCAAAGGCCTGCCTATCCTTGAAGGACCAGATTATTCAGCAAGGATCCATCTTCCTAGCTGGGAATACATTTTTGGAGTCAAGCTGTGAACTTTGAGGGAGTTTGTACCTGCAGACTCTTCTTTTCTTGGAATACAATGGAGAGAGAGAGCTTCAGAACCAAGAGTGGTGGAATCATTTCTCTCCTGCTTCCAAAGGAATAGCTTTCATTGTAAAAACACAGACACAGCAATAAAGAAAACCTAGTACAATGTTCATTTTATATCAATGTATTGCATGTAAAAATTGGTTCAGAATGGTTATCCTTCTTTCAAGGGTTTGGTTTATTAGCTACCACACCCTAAGATCTTTCAGGAGAGAGTTCCTAAGCATTGCATCTATCCATTGATCTATTTTCCCCTTTTTTGTCAAAAAGTATTTTTTTTAATAATACTTTTTATTAAATTTTTTAACAAATAAAATACAAAACACAATACAAGAGAAAAAACAACATACTAAAGAAACAAAAAAAATCGATATACACAAACAATGAAAAAAAAGAAAGAGAAAAAAATATACACACCTATCCTAATACATTTTTATACCTATCTTTTAAAAATCAAAATCTTAACACCATCCTAAAAAATAATAATAAAAAATCTCTTAAATTTTGACTTAATGGTTATTCTCTAACATTAACTAATGTTCCAATACTCATTTCCCCATAAAGTCATAATATGCAATTATGGATAGGATGGGAAAAACAAAAGAAAAAAAATACAATAATACAATTATAAATAATCATCACCAAGTGTCTATTTACATTGCCCTGGAGAGCTCAGAATATCTCATTATTTTATTTCCAAAATTCACTTTGTTCAGGTACAGGTCTGTTTCTATCCTCCCCCATAAGGGAGTGATCCACAAAAGGTTTCCAAATATTCCAAAATCTATTCATTTTTAAATTACCCCTTTTTTTCTTAATCTCCCAAGTCAATTTATCGTTCAATGCTAAATTCCACATTTCTTTATACCATTCTTCAGTTTGTATAGTTACATCATTTCTCCAGTTTCTAGCAATACATTGTCTAGCCGTCGTAAGCATTATTTCTAATACTTCTTTCTCATCCTTATTTAAATTAATACCATCCACATTTGTTAACAGAGTGGTACCCGAATCCAGTTTAATTGTCTTACCCAGTAATTCTCCAATCTCTTTTTCAATTCTATTCCAAAAATCTTTTACCACGTTACAACCCCACCACATGTGCTCATAGGTTCCAATTGTATCTTTACATCTCCAACACATTTTATCTTTTTTATTATCCATTTGGTACAACTTCACTGGAGTCAGATACCATCTCCAAAACATTTTATAATTGTGTTCTTTTATTCTAACCGACATAGTTCTCATAATCCTCTTTTTCCATTTATTTCTCCATGTATCCTTTTCTATCTTTATATTCAACTCTTGCTCCCACCTTAATTTCAAATCCTCTTGTGGATCACCTTCCCTATTTAATATTGTATACAATTTCCTGACTAATCCCTTAGTATTTTTATCTCCCTTTCTAATTTTTAGAATCAGATCTTCAAATTCCATCTTTTCTCTTTCCAAATCATATTCTCTCAAATATTTGCTATTCCATTTATTAATCCTCAATCTCTGAAACCAATTCATTTTTAATTGCTCAAACAAATTTATCCTACTAATCTCATCACTACAGATCCGTAACCAGTCTTTCAATAGGAAAACTTCATTCTTGTCCAATACTTCCTTTACCTCATCATCTATATTAATTGGAAAGCTTGCCATATCCAAAATTTCCAATATTGGAGAGACATTTGGGGCCAGATCTTTCTTTACTCTCTTCCATACGTTCATTAATCCTTTCATCATCGTATTTTTAGTTACTGTCTTTCCCAAATTACTTCCTAAAAAAAACAAACATTTTACCTATATGTCTGTAGTCCCTCATCTCAATTTCCTCCCATATTACCTTTTCCCTTGCCAAGATCTTCACAACATTCTTAATTTGAAATACTCGATAATATGCCATCAAATTCGGCATTCCCAATCCACCTTCTCTCTGTGATAAATAACAAAGCTTTTTTGGTAACCTGGATTTCTTCCCACCATTACAAAAATTATTAAACAAATTTTGAAACTCCTTAACTTCCTTATCCTTCAATTGAATCGCTAACGCCTCAAATAAAAAATTTATTCTAGGCAACAACATCATTTTTGTGAACGCAATTCTTCCAAACCATGACAGTTTCAACTTTTGAAAACTTTGTATCTTATTTTTAAGTTAAATTTTCAAACTATCATAGTTCAGTCTTTTAAGCGCTTCCACTCTATTTTATATAATTATTCCCAAATATTTCAACTTATTTTTAATCTGAATATTAACTATTTGCTTTATCTTCTTCTGGTCTTCATCACCCATGTTACAAAGCATCATTTCCGATTTGTCCCAATTTATCCTCAGCCCAGTAATATCTTCAAAGTCCTTTAATTGTACTCTAATTCTGTCCATTACTTTCTCAGGTTGTTTTACAATTATCAAAGTGTCATCGGCATACATACTTATCTTATTTTCCATAATCCCCACTATTTTTCCATCATCTCTTACAGCTTTTGCTAATAGCTCCATTGCCATAATGAACAATATTGGAGATAAAGGACAGCCCTGTCTAGTTCCAGCCTCTAACTTTACCTCATCCGTAACCTCACCATTCACTCTGACAGTAGCTGTTCCTTGCTGATATAGTTGACCTATTACTCTTCTAAATTTTACTCCAAATCCATAGTGTTTAATTATCTCCTTAATTGGAATGCATTGTAGAGAGTCAAAAGCCTTAAATATATCCAAAGATATTAAACCCACTTTTTCTTTTGTTTGACTCACAGTATCAATTAAGTCTACTACTCTTCTAATCAGATCTGCCATGTGTCTCCCTTTCAAAAAACCCACTTGATCTACATTTATATATTCCCCCATAAAATTATTAAGGCGATTAGCCAATATTGCTATGAAGATCTTGGCATCTTGGTTTATCAATGAGATTGGTCTATAAGATTCTACTTTTTATATATTCTTTCCAGGTTTTGGCAACAGTACAATTGAGGTCCTATACCATGAAGTTGGAATTTGTCCTCCATCTAATATGTAATTATATAATTTTACCAACTTTGGTACCACAATGTCTCTAAATTCCTTGTAAAAATCAACAGGTAAACCATCTTCCCCAGGAGCTTTTCCCAACTTCAGACCAGCAATTACCTCTTTCACTTCTTTGTCAGTCACTAATTCTTCCATTCTATCCCTATGCTCCTGTTTTATTCCACTAATTATTTGCTTCTCTAGTTGCTTCTTAAGTTTCTCCTCATCTATTTCTTTTCTTGCATAAAGGGCTTGATAAAATTCTTTCACAATTGCACATTTATCCTTTATCTTATTACATCTTATCCCTTGTTCATTAATCAAAACACCAATTTCCCTTTTCCCCCTTTTATCTTTTGCTAATATTTTGAATTATTATTACTAAATTCAAAATATTCTCTTTTTAAATAGACCATTTCTCTTTTCACCTTTTCTATATCTTTACCTACCAATTCAGTCTTTAATCTTTGTAAATTGGCAAAAACCTTTTTTTTCTTTGTCTTCGAATGTTCCTCCTGTAGCTGCTTTATCTCATTTTCAATATTATCCTGTGCCAACTTATAATTTTTGTACCTATTACTTGCCAACTTTATACACTCCCCTCTAAAGACCGATTTCATGGCATCCCAGACCATGTTATACCCCACCTCACCATTATCGTTCCAGTGCCAACTTTCCTTCCAACTCTTCATAATTTGTTCTTTACACTTTTGATCTCTAAATAAGTTAACATCATATCTCCAAATCCTTCTTGATCTAATTTCATTCCATAATTTCAATTCCAATATCACCTTAGCATGGTCCGATTCCTTAAATATTCCAACTTCCATTTCCTCCATATTTTTAACCAAATTTTCAGTTGCAAATATATAATCTATTCTGGAATAAGAATTATGAACCTGTGAAAAATATGTGTATACCTTTTCTGGACCCTTAAGTTCTCTCCAGGAATCTTTAAAACCTAAGTCAGCCGTCCAATTGTCCAACATCCGCCATTTAATCCCTTTTCCACATCTTAACATATTTGTACAATCCAAATTTGATTTTACTAAATTAAAATCCCCAGCCAATATCATCTTCATTGTTTTTTCTTTTACCAAAATCTTGCGCATTTTTTCTAAAAATTCTGCTTGATAATCATTGGGGGCATATATATTCACCAGCATTATTCTTTCATCATTGTCTATTTTCCCTTTCACAATCAAAAATCTTCCTTCAGGATCCGAGATACTTTTTATTATCTCAAACCCCAATCTAGCTGAAATCAATATTGCAACTCCTCTTGCTTTTGATGTACCATATGATTTTTCATAGTGCTGCATCCAACTTAAAAAAAAATTTGTATCCTGAGATTTTTGATGAGTTTCCTGAAGAAAGACTATGTCCGGTCTATCTTTCTTCAGAGCTGATTCTATCCTTCTCTTCTTAATCTGAGAACCTGTACCTTTTACATTCCACATTAATACTTTAATCACTCTCATAATTTAGTTTAATTTGTCTCCCTCTTGCTCCACTTCTGAGTTATCCACTTCTGAGTTACCTCTTATCCCAAAACAATTAACATAAAACTTAACTAACATTAACAAAAAGCAACAAAAATAAAAAAAACATTTTAACTCTCCCCACTTACTATAAAAGCGGCCTCCAAAAAACAAAGGGGGGAGAGGGGCAAAGTGCATCAAAAATGGCGTGACCACTATGGACTCCCCACAGATCCCAGCTTACATTCCTCCTTCAGCACTCTTGGGCATATCATCTTCTTCTTCTTCCGTATTTCTTCCATAGTACAACCCTCCTGAAATTATCAAACCCTCCTTTAAAGCCTCCCATTCCTTAGTACCATTCTCCAGTAGCTTTGCATCCACCAAAATATCCAAGACATTAAGACCTTCTCGCACTGAAAATCTTCTCTCCAAATTCCAGAACAGTAATTGCCTTGGAAACATCTAGTTATACTTAATACCCTTGCCAATCAAATGTTTTGTTGCCGGTTTAATCGCTTGTTGCCACATTCCCTCCTCCACCGCAATATCATTATAGATCTCAATGTCAGCACCCTCTATCTTCAAAACCGTTGGTCCAGCTTGTTTAATATATACCATTAATCTTGTCTTGTCAGCCACATTTGCAAACTTCACCAACACGTTCTGAGGTCCGGTTCTACCTCTCTTCTGTCCAAGACGATATATACTTGCAATTTCCTCCGGAACAAAACTATATTCCATCTCAAGAGAATTAAGCCACCCCAAAAATCTGTCTTTTAATGAATCTGGTGTATTCTCAGGAAAATTTCAAATTACTATGTTCGGGCGTCTTAATTGTTCTTCCAATATTTCAACTCTTTTTTCCAATGAACCCACCTTAACATCTCTTTCCTTCTCTTTTTCTTTCATCTTTTTCACCTCAACTTTAAGTTCTTTCTGTTCTTTCTTAATTTCATCCTGTTCTTTTTTAAATTCAACTTGCCCTTTCTTTAATTCATCAAATCCTTTATTTGAGTCTCTTGACATATCTGCAATCTTATCCTGTAGAATTATTTGACCTGCAGTCAATTTAGCTTCCATCTTTTCAAAACATTCAAACATCCTTTCAAAGTCACTCTTAGGACCCGGCACTTGGGGCTTCAAAGTTAAAGTTACAATTGGATCTGTCACTGATATTGGGGTTAGCGCTACTGTTGATACCATTGATGTTTTTGGAATTACTGTGCTTGATGTTTTTGGTGAAGTTATTATTATCAGTGTTTTCGATGTTGCTGTGATTGGTATTTTTGATGCTGGTGTTGTAATCATTGTTATTGGTGGTGCTGCAATTGTAGTTGTTACTGCTGTTGTCGCTGCTGTTATTATTGTTGTTGCTATTGTTATTGGGGTCATAGCTGGTGATTTGGCAATAGTTGTGATTGTTGTTATTACTGCTGTCGTCATTAATGCTGTTGTTGTTGGAGTTATTACTGTTGTTTTAGCAATGGCTCCTTGTTGTTGCTTTTGCTGTTGTAAAATCTTCCTGACCCTCTCTTGCTCCTCGGCATCAATCACCTCCTGTTTCAAAGTTTTCTTCATTACGTCACTCTCCACCTCTAACTGCACAAGCCTTCGATAGCTCCAGTCAGATGACGTCTCCTTATCTCTCAACCAGCCTAACTTCTTTTCCTTTTCTTTGCCTCTTCCCTGACGGCTCATCCACTTGCACTTCCACTCACAAATCATAAACAGTACATAACACACACACATATATATGTTATGTACTGTTTATTACACACACACACACACACACACACACACACACACACACACACACACACACACACACACTATTATTTTCAACTACAATCTTAAAGGACTTTTTGATAAATTCAATCTAAGGGATTAATAATAGGGTTAAAGAGAGAAGAAACAGTACATAACACACACACACACACACACACACACACACACACACTCTGTTATGTACGTATATATATATATATATATATATATATATATATATATATATATATATATATATATATATATATATATATATATATATATATATATATATATATATATATATATATATATATATATATATATACATATATATATATATATACATATACATATACATATACATGTACATGTACATGTACATGTACATGTACATGTACATGTACATAACATATACATATACATATACATGTACATGTACATGTACATGTACATGTACATGTACATAACATATACATATACATATACATATCTATTTATCCACCCGTTTTCTCTCTCTTCTTCACTTCACTTCGTCACAAAGATTCTCTATTTCTCTATTTCCTCCACTGCCAATCTTGCACATCAAAGCCACGGCAAATTCACATTCCAAACATTCTTTCACACTATTCTCCTTCTCAGTGCCAGTTCCCTCTTTCTTATCTTGATCTCGCCTCAAACAGAGCAGAGAGTACAGGCAAAATCCAGCTGCGCTGCGCTGCTCTCCAACCTCCACGCCATTAGAAACTGAGAGACTCACTTTTCTTAAGCCCAAGATATAGCTGATCAAAGGATTTCAACAGGAGACACGGTACGACATATTTTTAGATAATTCTTGCCACTATTTAATCTCTTTTGACCACTTTAAACTGCCCTCCTTTAAGAACCGATGGGAATCGAAACTGGTCAGCCCGCCATGATGGAACGCCCCCGTCAATAAGTATTTTTGAAGATATCATTTTTAATATTATTAACTAGCAGGGGTACCTGGCGTTGACTGGGTGGGGCCCTGGCGTTGACTGGGTGGGGCCCAACCCAGGCCGAGGAGAGACCTCGGCCCATTCCCCTTGGCCTGCACCCTTGCTGCCTTACCTTTTTGTCCGCTGTCATCGCCCTCATGATGGTGCCAGTGCCGGTGGTCTAGGCCTCGCCGGGTGCTGCGTTGCCGCAGCCAGCCCTGATGCTGGACAGGCCTGGAGGTGGTTCCTAGGGCTGCTCCCCATGGTGTCAGGCTGCATAGACATCATGGCCTGGTACCCAGGCAGGCCAGGCTGAGGGCCAGTGGCCTCTGGCGGCCTCCCAAGTGACTACACTTGGCAGGCAGCCATCGCAGTTTGGCTCCCCCATCATCCCAAGTGTTGCCTCAGGCAGAGGACTGGGTTGGGCCACTGCCTTCCATAGACGCAAGGCCTGTGGAAGGTGGTGGCCCGGTCCCATCCTCTGCCACCCTCCAGCTGTGGGTTCTACCTTTCCCCCGAGGCACACTTCAGGAGTACAGAGGAGCCAGGCCGCATTGGCCGCCTGCCGATAGTAGTCACTGGGGCAGCGACACCCGTAATGGCCACCTGGAATGCCGGGTGGCTTTGGCGCATGCACAGAATTTTGTGCATGTGCCACAGCCAGGAACATCAGGGAAGGTTAGGCACATGTGTGGATTTTCGTGCATGCGCAGTCACCTCCCCTGGTTGTTTCTGGCAGCTAGTGGGGGCCTTTGAGGCCAGTTTTTGGGGAGAAAAAGCAAGGGGAAAAGCCTACCAAGGGTGATTGTGATGTCATTGCCAGAGCTCAACCAATCACCGGGCTCCATGACATCGACATCGACATCGACATCAACATCAACACCATCATCATCATCATCATCATCATCATCATCATCATCATCATCATCATCATCATCATCATTATTATTATTATTATTATTATTATTATTATTATTATTATTATTATTATTATTATTATTATTATTATTATTATTACCCCATCCAGTTGCCATGGCAACCCATCCAGTTGCCATGGCTGCGGTCGAGTCCCAGACCTGGTCAGCTGGGGATTTGTTGAGCTCTGGTGATGACATCACAATCCCCCCAGTTGGCTTTTTTCCCTTGCATTTTCTCCTGTTGATGGGAGTGTCCCATTTGCGGATCAATTTTGGGGCATATCCCTCCCCGTGGGGCTTGTGACCCCCGCAGTGACAGTCTCTCCAGCCCAAGGTGCCGAGCTTCAGTGCAGTTGGTGCAGGGGTGTGGATTTGTATAACCAACTCATGCCAGGACACCTTGGTTTTATATATATATAGATAATACAATAAAAACTTTTCTTGTTCAGTCGCACAGTTGACTTCGACTCTTTGCGACCCCATGGACCATTGCCCTCAATCCTCTACCATCCTCCTCATCCCGCCCAGCCCTGTGCCTACTGCGTCCACAATGCCATCTAGCCATCTCATCCTTGGCTGTCCCCTTCTTTTGCCCTCCACCTTTCTCAGCATCAAGGCCTACTCAAGTGAATCCTCCCTTCTCATTTGATGTCCAAAGTACTTCAGCTTCATCTTTGTTATTTGTCCTTCTAAGGAGCAGTCAGGGCTAATCTCCTCTAATATTGACCTATTTGTTCTCCTCGCTTTTCAGGGGATTCTCAAGACTCTCCTCCAGTGTGGCTAAGATGGCGGAGGCTTAACATACTTAATTCAGAGCTCATGCATGACAATGGGGTATGGAATGAGAAAATAAATTCAAAATAAATATAAAAAGAGACTCGGGGGCTTGTAAAGCTCACCTGAAGAGGGCTGTGGTCTCTGGTTGGAGTTTGAGAAGCAGGCTAGGCTGGAAAGGCAAGTGGTGAAAGCCACAGCTTTAACAGCTGGGCAGCAGCGAACGGGACCAGGGAAGAGATCGAGAAGGCAAAAGGAAAAAAACTGTGATCTACAGAAATTTTCCGGGTGAGCAGAGCGTGGCCCACAGAGTTAAAAAGTAAGTCCGAAGGAGGGGAAGAAAAAAAAGAGAAAGATTGGGTGAGAGGAAGACCGTGAGACTGTGAGAGAGGCTTAATGGTGGATGCCCGAGGAGACATTGAAACTTAAAAAAAGGACTTAGAGCAGAGCGGAATTTACAATAGAAGCTTTTGGACTTTTTGGGCTGTTTTTGGATTTAAATAACAAAAGCGATAAGGTGAGGAGAGAAAAGAAAGTGTGAATGTGTGAGCCATTAATGAAGTGAGATTGAATAATAGAGCCCACGGCTTGAAGAAGTTTGTAAAGGGAAGATCTTGTATTAAAGGGAAGATCTTGGATAATTGGATGGCGGTATTAGGCTTGAAGGATTCTTGGAGAGAGATTAAGGGGTCAGAAAGAACTTATTCTTACTTTTCACATGTTAATAACTCCTACTCTAGAATAGATTATGTATTTGTAACTGAAAATATGATTAAAAATATGGAAGAGATTGAAATTGGAATTTTTAAGGAATCAGATCATGCCAAAGTGGTTTTGGAATTGAGTTTACAGAAAGAAACTAGAAGTGGGAGGAAATGGAGGTATGATGTAATTTATTTAAAAACCAAAAGTGTAAAGAACAAATTATAGAGAGGTGGAGGGAAATTTGGCAAATGAATGACAATGATGAGGTAACATTTAATATGGTCTGGGATGCCATGAAGTTGGTTTTTAGAGGTGAAAGTATAAAGCTGGCAAGTAATAGATATAAAAAGTATAAGCTAGTACAAGATGAAAGAGAAAAGGAGATAAAGCAGTTACAAGAGGAACATTCAAAGACGAAGGATAAGAAGATATTTCTTAAATTACAAAAATTGAAGGCAGAATTGGTTGGCAAAGATATAGAAAAGGTAAAAAGAGACCTGATTTATTTAAAAAGAGAGTACTTTGAATATAGTAATAAAAATTCAAGATTATTGGCAAAAGCGGCAAAAGATAAAAGGGAAAAAAGAGAAATTGGAGTCTTGGTGGATAACCAAAGGGCAAGATGTAATAGGACGAAAGATAAATGTAAAACTGTGAAGGAATTTTATCGAGCTTTGTATGCAAAAAAAGATAGATTTGGAGAAACTTAAAAAGCAATTAGAGAGACAAATAATGATTGGATTAAAACAGGAACATAGAGACAAAATAGAAGAACAAGTCACAGAAAAGGAAGTAAAGGAGGTAATTACGGGATTGAAGTTGGGGAAAGCCCTGGGAGAGGATTGATTGCCGGTTGATTTTTATAAGGAATTTAAAGAGGTTGTGGTACCAAAGTTGGTAAAATTATATAATTATATATTGGATGGTGGACAAATTCTGACTTCGTGGTATAGGACCATGATAGTATTGTTGCCAAAACCGGGAAAGAATTTAGAGAAAGTAGAATCTTTCAGACCAATCTCCCTTATAAATCAGGATGCTAAGATCTTCACAGCAATATTGGCTAATCGTTTAAATACATTTATGGGGTAGTATATACATTTAGATCAAGTGGGATTTTTAAAAGGAAGGCATATGTCAGATTTGACTAGAAGAGCTTTAGATTTAATAGATAATGTGAATCAAACAAAGGAAAAAGTGGGATTAATATCTTTGGATATTTTTAAGGCATTCAATTCCTTACAGTGGACCTCGATTAAGGAAATAATTAAAAGCTATGGATTTGGTGATAAATTTAGAAGGGTGATAGATTTATTATATCAGAAAGGAATAGCCAGTGTCAGAGTAAATGATGAGGTTACAGATGAGGTAAAATTAGAGGCGGGTACTAGACAGGGGTGTCCTTTGTCCCCTATACACTTTATCATGGCAATGGAAATATTAGCAAATGCTATAAGAGAGGATGGTAAAATAGAAGTGATAATGGGGAATAAAATAAGCATGTATGCGGATGATACGTTGATAAATTAGAAAAGGTGACAGAAATATTAAGGGTTTAGTAAGCAAACTTTATAAGTTCATAAATAGGAATGGTGATCCACAGGAAGATTTGAAACAAAGGTGGGAACAGGATTTGAATATAAGGATAGAAAGAGATGCATGGAGAAATAAATGGAAAAGGAGGATAATGAGAACTGTATATGAGAACCAAGACACAGGAAACAGCCACGGGCTGGTTTAACTCAGGTTTATTGCATGGTGGTCAGAGGGAACATGAGGTAATGGCGGATGCATAGCTCTATATATACAGTGGTAAACATTCGAATGTGGCTCCACGATAGCCGGTTGGCTATTGTCCGCGTGACGTCATTGCTGGCCACGCCCTTCTTGTCCAGGTGTAGGTAGTGGCGGGAAACTCCGCGCTGTGGCCTTTGATGAGTATGGACCAAGAGAGCTTGGACGCTCGCTGCTGCCCACTGGTGGTCATTAGCTCGCGTCCTAATACAGGGTTTATAGTGATACAGCTGAAGGCTATATTGTTACTTGTAGGAAAGGTTACATTGTTAGGATACATTGTTATCACATGAAGAAGGTTACACTATTAGAACACAACATATGTCGGTTAGGATTAAAGAACATAATTATAAAATGTTATGGAGGTGGTATCTGACACCGGTGAGGTTACATCAGATTGATAATAAAAAGGACAAATTATGTTGGAGATGTAAAGATACAATAGGAACTTATGAACATATGTGGTGGAGTTGTAGGGTGATAAAGGATTTTTGGACAAGAATTGAAAAAGAGATCAGTGATATATTGGGGAAAAAATTAAACTGGAGTCAGATACCATCATGTTGACAAATGTAGAATTTTTTAAATTTAAATAGAGATGAAAAAGAATTATTGGAAATAATGCTTACAACGGGTAGACAATGTATTGCAAGAAATTGGAAAAATGATATAATTATACAGATTGAAGAGTGGTATAAAGAAATGTGGGATTTAGCATTGAATGATAAATTTACATGGGAAATAAAGACAAAAAAGGGCATTATGAGAGAGAATAGATTTTGGAACATTTGGAAACCTTTTGTGGATCACTCACTTATCGAGGTTGAAACTTGCAGACCTGTACCCGAACAAAGAAGTTTTTGGTCTTGAAATATGAGATATTTCGAACTCTCCAGGGCATTGTAAAAAAGCACTGGGTGTGAAATATGTTGTTTTTGTTTTTATGGAGTTACAACATAAAGAATATTGAAGTATATAAATGTTTTCAGTTATGTTAGTAGATATGTTAGTGAAACTTAACGATACTTTAAAAATGTATTAGGATAGACTGTATTTTTTCTTCTCTTTTTTTCTTTTTTGTAGTTTTTTTGTGCTTATTCATATGTATTGTTGTTACATTTGTATTGTTTTAAAAGTCAATAAAATTATTTTTTTTAAAAAAGACTCTCCTCCAACACCACATCTCAAAGGTGTCTATTCTTCTGCACTCAGCCTTTCTAATGGTCCAGCTCTCACAACCATACATTACCACCGGGAATACCATTGCTTTGACTATGCAGACTTTTGTTTGCATTGAGATGTCTCTACTTTTAACTATGTTCCCCAGGTTTCTCATAGCTTGTCTCCCAAGAATCAGTTTTTTTTAATTTCATGACTGCAATCCCCATCTGCAGTTATCTTTGCTCCTAGGAAAGTAAAATCTGTCACTGCTTCTACTTCTTCCCCATCTATTTTCCAGGGAGTGATAGGACCTGTTGCCATTATCTTGGTTTTCTTGATGTTGAGTCTCAAGTCAGCTTTTGCACTCTCTTCTTTCAACCTAATCAGGAGCTTCTTTAGGTCTTCCTCATTTTCTGCCATTAGGGTGGTATCATCTGCATATCTCAAATTGTTGATGTTTCTCCCCGCAATTTTGATCCCATATTGTGATTCCTCCATCCCTGCATTGCACATTATGTGCTCTGTGTATAGATTGAACAAACAGGGTGACAAAATGCAATCTTGTCTTACTTCTTTTCCTATTCCAAACCACTCCATCATTCCATACTCTGTCCTAACTGTTGCTTCTTGATTCATGTACAGATTTCTCATGAGGCATATAAGGTGTTCTGGTATTCTCATCTCTCTAATCACTTACCACATCTTGTTGTGGTCCACACAGTCAAAGGCCTTGGAGTAGTCAATGAAGCAGAAATAGACCTGTTTCTGATATTCCTTTGTTTTCTCCATGATCCAATGTATGTTGGCAATGTGGTCTCTAGTCCCCCTTCCTCTTCTGAAACCAGCCTGCACCTCTTTTAGTTCTCTCTCTACATGCTGCTGCAGTCTATCCTGTATTATCTTGAGCATCACCTTGCTAGCTTGTGGGATGAGCACAATTGTTCGATAGTTTGAAATTGTTTGGCATTACCCTTTTTTGGGCTTGGAACGTATACTGATGTTTTCCAGATCTGCTGGCATATAGCATGCAATATAGTTTGACTCCATCATCTTTTAGGGCTTTGAAAAATTCAACTGGGATACTATCTCCACTGGTTTTGTTGTTTGCAGTGCTTTTTTAGGGCCTTTCTTACTTCACTCTCTAGGATGTCTGGTTCAAGTTCAAATTCCCCATCATTTTTATTTTCAGGGGTGTTAAGATATTTTTTGTAGAGATCCTCTGTGTACTCTTTCCATCTTATCTTGATCTCCTCTGCATCCGCTAGCTCCTTGCCATCTTTGTCCCTTATTGTGGTCATTTTTGCTTTAATTGTTCTCTTGACTTCCCCAATTTTTAAAAAAAGATCTCTAGTCCTGCCTCTTGTGTTGTTTCCCTCTATTTCTTTGCATTGTTCATTTAGGTAGGTTTCCTTGTCTCTCCTTGTTTTTCTTTGAAATACTTTATTCAAGTGTTTAGTGTCTTGCACGGAAGACAAAGAAGGAGTCGCAGTGAGGACTAACACAGGTTTATTGGGTGATGATCAGGATGAACATGTGGTAATGGCGGAGGTACATCACATTATATACAGCAGTACAATACATTTGAATCTTGTTGCACGGTAGCTCATTGGCTGCTACCGGCGTGACGTCGTTCCAAGTCACGCCCCTCTTCTGTAGTTAGTGATAGTGCGGAGAGTTCCTGCGGCTGCCGGTGATTTGAGGAATGTGAACCATGTGAGTTGAACGCTCGCAGCTGCCCTCTATGGGCAGCTTACTCGCTTTCCTTAACAGCTGAGCTACATTGTAATTGTGGTCAGGTTACATTCATACATTTCTTAAAGCAACATTGTACATACATAACACCCCTCCCCCCTAGGATGGGACGAAGTCCCTCAACCATTGTGGCTTGCCGCACGTGCACCTGGGGCGTGCGGCCGCTTGACTTAACACAGGGGAGCCGGGGGCTCCTGGTTCCGCGGAGTCCTGTCCTGCAACGGAAAGGGGGGACTCATTAGTGGCTCGGTGGGGACTCTGCGGCAACCTTGCATTGGGGGACGGGAATGGAATGAACAGTTGGGACGTGAACCCCGCCTACCGCTTGAGGAGCTTGGGGTCCCCCCCAGTACGAATCTCGGGACCGACGAGGAGGCCCTCATGGTCTCGCCACCCCCTGTTGCCTGTCCGGGAGTTCTAGGGGCTGAGGCGTGTGGATTCCCCCCTGCTGCCTGTCTCGGGGGTGTCTGTCTCCGGGGGGCAGGAGCTATGGTATATTCTAAAACAAAAGGGCTGGGGGGACTGGAGGGACCAGGGGCTGAACTGAAACCCCTCTTCTCGCTAGGATGGGTGGGGGACCACTCCGCTACACCCCCTGGTACTGCAAATCATAATCAAACTCATCCCTCTCTTCCAAAGTATCCTCCTCTGTGGCTGAGAATCCAGGGTATGCATTTGTACCCGCGGATGCCGCCGTGTCTCCCCCTTCTGTAATGCGGGTGGGGGAGGACCCTAACGCTGATTCCCCTTCACTGGTGACTCGCCTTCTGAGTTGGTCGGCGTGCCTTCTCCAGAGTAGACCCGAGCTGGTCTCGACCCTATAGGATACTGGCCCCGTCTGTTCAATGATCGTCCCTGGTACCCACGCTGGCCCCGAGGCCGCGTAGTTCCTGCAGTGAACCGGGTCCCCTACCGAAAAACTTTTGGAGCTATCTACCCCTATATTTATATTTCTCCCTTCATCCTCCACCCTGGCCGGATCCATCCGGTCAAAAATTGTTACTGGATGCCTCCTCATGAGGAGTTCGGCTGGCGAAAGTCCTGAAGCTAGGGGGGTTGTCCTGTAGCAGATGAGGAACTGACACAGATGAAGGTTCAACTCACCGGGACCCATGTGCTGCAGTGCGTCCTTCGTGGTGCGCACTTGGCGCTCTACCTGACCGTTTGTGGCGGGGTGAAACGGGGCAGCGGTAATGTGCCTGATGGCGTTTCTTTCAATAAACGTCTTGAACTCCGCAGACGTGAAGGTACTAGCGTTATCGCTAACAAGGACGTCTGGCAGGCCAAAGCAGGCAAAGACCTTGCGCAACTGTTTAATGGTTGCCACAGAGGAGGTGCTGTTCATGGGAATTACTTCTAACCACTTGGAATAGGAGTCGACTATCAGCAGAAACATGGACCCGCGGAAGGGGCCAGCGAAGTCGACATGAATCCAGGACCATGGCCCGCGGGCCGTGTCCCATTCCCTATGGGGTAGCCGGGACTCCTCAGGCCGAGAGCTCTGGCAGCCCTCACACGTGCCCACTAAGTGTTCTATATCCGCGTCTATCTGGGGCCACCAAAAGAAACTCCTGGCCAGAGCCTTGGAGCGCACTATTCCCGGGTGACTGGTATGCAGTAGCTTCAGTACCTTAGCCCTTAGCTTCTCTGGGATGACTACCAGTTGGCCCCAGAGTAGGCAGCCCCTTTCCAGGGAAAGTTCTACTCCACGCCTGAAAAATGGCTTGAAATGCTCCTCGGGGGGAGTAGTGGGCCACCCTTTCCTAACCCAGGAACTAACTTGGGCCAGCATCTTGTCGGCCGCCGTGGCCTTGGCGAGGTCGGCCGGGACGATGGGGGGTGAGTCGAGGGACTCGATCAGCAGGACTTGGTGGTCCTGCTCTACCTCGCATGCGGGGTCCCCTAAACTAGGGAGGGGGGACCGGGACAGTGCGTCCGCATGGGAGATCTCCTTTCCTGGGCGATAGACCAGCTCATACTGGTAGGCGTTGAGGAAAATGGCCCAACGCAGCATCCTGGGGGATAGAATTTGCGGGGTGGGTTTGCCGGTAGTGAAGATCCCCAGAAGTGGCTTGTGATCCGTCACTACCGTAAACTCGCGGCCGTACAGAAAATCGTGGAACTTCTTCGTTCCCGCGATTATGGCCAGGGCCTCCCTATCTGTTTGCACGTAATTGTGCTCGGCCTTCGAGAGGGACCTTGAATAGTACGCCACCGGGGCTTCCCGCCCGCTCTCCAACACGTGGCATAGGACCGCCCCCACCCCCACTGGGGACGCATCACAGACTAGAACCACTGGTTTTCTCGGATCGAAGTGGGTCAGGACAGCGTCCGAGGATAGGAGTGTCTTAAGCTCCTTGAAAGCTTTCTCCTGCCTGTCCCCCCACCGCCAAATCGCGTCCTTTTTTAGTAGCGCGTGCAGTGGCTCCGCGACCGATGCCTTCCTAGGCAGGAAGGAGTGATAGAAATTTAGGAGCCCTAGAAATGACTGCACCTCCGGTTTCGCGGTGGGACGAGGGGGTTTTTCACGGCCGCAACCTTGGCCTCGGAGGGTTTGATTCCGTCCGGGGTTATTTTAAAACCGAGAAACTCGACCTCCCTCGCAAAGAATACACATTTGTCCCTCCTCAGTCGAAGCCCCGCTCTCTCGAACACTGAGAGGACCCCGTCTAGCCTCCTTGCTAACTCTAATTCGCTCCCCGCCGTTATCAACACATCGTCAAAATATGGGAGAACGCCTGGAAGCCCCTTTAAAAGGCGTTCCACGAGGGACTGGAAAATTCCGGGGGCCGAATTCACGCCAAACTGAAGGCGCGTTACCTTAAATGCCCCCTTGTGCGTCACGATCGTTTGTGCAGCGGTAGCAGCCGGGGTTACAGAGAGCTGCTGATATGCCTGCGCCAGATCTAGCTTGGCAAAACACCTCCCCCCATGTAACGTGGCCAGTAAGTGGCTGACCATGGGCACCGGATATGCATTTGGCCGAATGGCCTTATTGATCGTACATTTATAGTCCGCACAAATCCTGACCTCCCCGTTTGACTTAAGGGCCATAACAATCGGCGTTTCCCACTCCGCCGAATCAACTGGAACCAAAATCCCCTGCCCCACCAATTTGTCCAGTTCCGCCTCGATCTTGTCCTTGAGGGCGAAGGGCACTCTCCTTGGCTTGAGGCGGATGGGCCGGATTTCTGGGTCCAGCTCAAAGGAGACTGGGGGGCCCTTGTACGTCCCGAGCCCCTTCTTGAAAACGTCCGGGTGTGCATTGCACACGTCCCGCATTGGGTCAGTCTCGATGGCGTTAATGCCGGACAGTTCGATTCCCAGGGGAGCAAACCACTGCGTTCCCAAAAGGCAGCATCTCCCCCCTTGAGGACCACTAGGGGCAGTTTCTCGGAGTAATTCTTGAACTTCACCTTGAAGTTCCCCACCCCCAACACTGGGATCCCATTTCCCTGCACGTCCCGTAAGTGTGACTTCATGGCCCGCAGTTTGGGCCGCGCCTCTGGGGGAATGCGCATAAACTCTTTTTGGGACAGGATGGAATAGGATGACCCCGAGTCTATCTCCATCCTCACTGGGAGCCCCTGTAACAGTACCTCTACGAAAAAACGCCGGTGCTCCAGGCCCACGCGGTTCACGCCTTCCTCGCTGTAGTTGGCTGAGACCTTCCTGGTGCCGGCTGCCTTCCGTTGGTGCGTCTGGGGATGGCTCGAAATGCCCTTGTCCTCGACTCGCCAGCGCCTGCATACTCTGGCGATGTGTCCCTTTCGGTCGCAATTGTGACACTCGGCCTTTCGGAACGGACACCTCGTCCGGTCGTGGGACGCCCCACAACCGTCGCAACGGTGGTCCTGCCGCTCGCGGGTCTGTCACTTCTCCCCGCGTTTCTTTATTCTCTGGACATCGTCGTCCTCGCTGGAGCAGGAATCTGCCGTCGTGGACGACTCCTCAGACGTCGCTGGGGTGCCGGCAGGCGACTTGGGGGCCCGCCAGGCCGTCTTCGCCGACGTCCGCCGGGCCGCCTGCACTGGTGACTTGGCCCTTTCGGACGTGGCCCCTCGGGACTTGAACACTCTGACCCTGCTCCTGGCTGCCTCGGCTGCTTGGGCCTCCCGCAGTACCTCGTTGAACGTGAGGCGATAGTCGCGGGTCATCAATTTCCTCTGGACCTCCTCGTCCCTCAGGCCACACAGCATGTGGTCTCGGAGGGCTGTGTCCAGGTCTTCCCACTGGCAGTGCACCGCTGCAAGCCTGAGGGCCGCCGCGTAGGCGGACACGGACTCTCCCAGGCGCTGGTCTCGCCTGTGGAACGCGACCCTGGCCGGGAAAATCGACACGGGGGCTGGAAGTGTTCGCCCAGTAACTCCAGGATGCGGTCGATGGGCACCACGTCCACCTTCCGGGGGGCCACCAGGTTCATCAGGATACGCAGCGTGGCCGGCCCCACCTTAGCCAGAAAGTTGGAGCGCATCTTCGCGTCGTCGTTGACGCCCGCGGCTTCCATCGCGTGCCGAAACTGGCACTCGTACAGCTCCCATTGCTCCGGGTCGCTGATATCGAACTGGTAAGGCTTGACCTTGGGATTCGCCATCGATCCCACCTTCGTCGCCAATTTAGTGTCTTGCACGGAAGACAAAGAAGGAGTCGCAGTGAGGACTAACACAGGTTTATTGGGTGATGATCAGGATGAACATGTGGTAATGGCGGAGGTACATCACATTATATGCAGCAGTACAATACATTTGAATCTTGTTGCACGGTAGCTCATTGGCTGCTACCGGCGTGACGTCGTTCCAAGTCACGCCCCTCTTCTTTAGTTAGTGATAGTGCGGGAGAGTTCCCTCGGCTGCCGGTGATTTGAGGAATGTGAACCATGTGAGTTGAACGCTCGCAGCTGCCCTCTATGGGCAGCTTACTCGCGTTCCTTAACAGCTGAGCTACATTGTAATTGTGGTCAGGTTGCATTCATACATTTCTTAAAGCAACATTGTACATACATAACAAAGTGATCATATTTTTCTTTTCTCCTTTGCCTTTTGCATTCCTTCTTTCCTCTGCTATCTTAAGGGCCTCATCAGACAACCACTTTGCTTTTTACGCTTCTTTTCTTTTGGTATGGTTTTCCTCGCTGCCTCCTGCATGATGTCTCACATCTCTGTCCATAATTCTTCTGGTACTCTGTCTATCTCATCCAGACCATTAAATGTGTTCCACACCTCCACCGTGTATTCCTTGGGTATTTTGTCTAGATCATATCTGTCTGGCCTATTTGTTTTCCCTATTTTCTTTAATCTGAGCCTGAATTTTGCGATCGGTAGATTGTGGTCTGAGCCACAGTCTGCCCCAGGTCTCGTTTTTGCTGACTGTATGGAGGTTCTCCATCTTTGGCTGCAAAGTATGTAGTCAATTTGGTTTCAATGTTGGCCATCTGGTGATGTCCATGTGTAGAGTCTCCTCTTGTGTTGCTGGAAAAGGGTGTTTGCTCTGACTAATGTGTTATCTTGACAGAACTCTATTAGTCTTTGGCCTGCTTCGTTCTGTGTTCCAAGACCAAACTTGCCTGTTATTCCATCCACTTTTTGGACATCGTTTCTTGGTGTCTGTTCTATGAGGTGTTGTAGGTCCTCATAGAACTGGTCCATTGTGGCTTCATCTGCACCAGTGGTTGGTGCGTATATTTGGATCACAGTGATATTGAAAGGTTTGCCTTGTATTCTGAGTGACATCATTCTATCGTTTTTGAGATTGTATCCCATTATTGCTTTCTTCACTTTTATTGACAATTATGGCTACTCCATTTTTTCTGAGGTTTTCTTGTCCAAACTAGTAATTACTAATTACAATAGAATGAGAGAAAGGGTTTTATTGTACAGTTTTAAGAGCTATACTAATTTTATTTTAAAAATTCACCCTCTTATTGTTAGTAAATATTTTTACATGCCAATGAACTGATAACATACAGTACATTACCAGTATGAAGAACTGTCTGGGCCTGACACCAAAGGTTCTGATTAATAGTCTAGTGTCCCTCTTGCTGTTATATCCTTGAAGCTACTTATTATTTCAAGGAACAGAAATAATTGCATCATTTTCACCAGGGTTTTAGCTCGGGGCCAGTTTCCATTAACAGCCAGTGGTTCTAAGGCATGTGAATGATAAAAAAAGTGTATTTTGGCTATGCTAGCTCATCCAAGAGTGACATTTCCTTATTTCTAGTTATTGCCACGTGAGATTAATTAAAAAAAAACCTTTCAAACAAAGCTGGAAATTGTTTGTGTTTCTTTCTTTCTTTGGAAACATCTCAGAAACAGTAAGAACTGGAAATACATTTTATCTGCATTCTAAAATCTTAAATAAATGTGCAGTGACTGTGGAACTGATTTTAATGTGGGGGAGCTCAAACCTGATGGGCAAGTCATTATGGATTTTGCTTACTTGCAGTTATTTTTTACATTGGCTAAATCAATAATCTAATCTATACATATAAGGAAGAGAAGTAGATGTACGTGTCCAGCAGGCTTTCAAACACCTCTGGAGCCTATACTGTAATTTTCCGTGCACACCTGCCTTCCATCACTGAGATCAGGCCTGCAAGGGTCTTGAGGCTGAGAGTGGGGCCTACGCCCCACAAAAGCAGACAAAACAGCTGCGCATGCGCAAACAGGAAAAAATGTCTACACACAGATCCATTGATCCGTGCGCACCAGACAGAGAGATATATAGAGATTGTGCGCACAGCAAAGAACGCAACTCAAGTCTGCACATGCCCAAACACCAAACCCCCGAACCTGGCATGAAATACAAACCACTGCAAGAGACACATCTCACATGGAGGTGGAGGAGGAGCGGAAAGAGTGGCAGGAACAGTGGTGATGGCAGCAGCCACGAGGCTTTCAACCAAGCTGGGGCAGCAGCCCTGGGAAGCCTCGGGGAAGTAGGAGGAAGGCACGGTCCAAGGGGGCTCTGCCTGCAGGAAGAAGAAAAATGCCTTTGGAGACACACAATGCGCATTGGGAAATGTAGTCCCCGTGGCTAAAGCAAAGAAAGAGAAAAGTGAGATAGGTAAAGGTAAAGGTTTCCCTTGCTTGAAAGCCAGTCGTATCCGACTCTAGGGTGCAGTGCTCATCTCTGTTTCTAAGCTGAAGAGCCAGTGCTGTCTGCTTCTGCAGATGTTTCCGTGGTCATGTGGCAGGCATGACTAGACACCGTAGCACACAGAACGCTATTACCTTCCCACCAAAGTGGTCCCTATTTATCTACTTGCAATTTCTTGCTTTCAAACTGCTAGGTTGGCAGGAGCTGGGACGAAGACGGGAGCTCATTTCCATCCTGCAGTACTCGGGAATCGAACTGCTGACCTTCCGCTTCCCAGTCAGCATCTTAGCCACTTGAGCCACTGCAGTGAGATAGGTGTATTGATATCAAAAAAGGTGCTAGGTGCAATAGAATGGTGGATAAATTAGCAATAGTAAAGGGATTTTATCAGGAGTTGTATACAGAAAAAGTGATTAAGGTGGATAAACTAAAAGAATATTTGGAGAAGTATATAAAACAAAAACTAGCCCAGGAACATATAGATAAAATGGATGATACAATTTCTGAGAGAAATTGAAGATGTGATAAATAAATTAAAAGAGGACAAGTCACCAGGTGAAGATGGGTTAACGTCAGAGTTTTATAAAGAGTTTAAAGATTTATTTATCCCAAGATTTAAAAAGTTGTTTAACTTTATATTGGCAGGGGGAATCCTCCCAATTTCTTGGTCTAGATCAATAATTGTATTGATCCCCAAACCGGGAAAAGATACAGAAAAAATTGAATCTTTTAGACCTATATCTTTAATAAATCAGGACGCTAAAATATTTACAAACATATTAGCAAATAGATTAAACAGTTTTATGGGCAGATATATAAATAAAGATCAAGTTGGGTTTTTAAAAGATAGACATATGGCAGATTTAATGAGGAGAGCACTTGATTTATTGGGTATGGCCAATAGGAGAAAGGAGAAGATAGGATTGTTATCATTGGATATTTTCAAAGCATTTGATTCCCTTCAATGGACTACAATCAATGAAATAATCCTATTTTATGGATTTGGGACAAAATTTAAAAGTCTTATAAAATTATTATATCAGCAAGGGAATGCTAAGGTTAGAGTTAATGATGTTTATACTGAAGATATTAGATTAGAAGCTGGTACAAGACAGGGGTGTCAGTTTTCTCCAATTTTATTTATAATGGCCATGGAAGTGTTAGCAGAAATGATAAGAAGGGATGATATTATAGAAGGTATGGTGGGAAACAAAATTAGTCTGTATGCGGATGATACATTGGTTATAATGAAATACCTGAAGAAGGCATTAGAAAGGATTCAAGTGAAAATTAATTGGGAGAAATCAGAGATGATACTATGTAACGTGAATAAGGAAGAAGAACAAGAATTCGGCAGAAATATAAAATTCAGATAGGAGATAACTTAAAATATTTGGGAGTTATTCTTTATCTCCTATCAAATAAGTTGGAAAATATTTAAAAAATGAATTATGATAAACAACTGAAGGTGATTAAAGACCAAAATTTACAGTTTATTAAATTAAAATTGTCTTGGTTTGGTAGAGTGGCTCTATGTAAGATGATGTTATTGCCAAAAATATTTTTGTTTGATGCCTTACCGATTTATCTTAAGGACAGAGAAATTAAAGATTTTCAAGATATAATAAATAAATTTTGCAATGGTGGGAAAAGACCTAGAATTCCTAAATGCTGGTGGTATGTATCACAAAAAGAAGGAGGTTTAGGGATATCTAAATTAAAGAGTTATTATAATGCCTTCCAGGCTAAGAATGTTGCTAAGATTTTGATGAAAGAGCAAGTGATTTGGGAGGATTTAGAGATGGAGGATCTCCAACAAATAGGAAAAGCAGCTTTTTTGGATAAAGAATGGGGAAAGGTAAATATTAAAAATAAAATGTTAAGAGCAACGTGGGAAGCATGGAAAAAGTTGAAAGGAAAATTGGCCCCTGGGATTTCTCCTCTAATAGAGATTGAGGATATAAAAGATTTTCCAATTAAGATAGATGAGGAATTGAGATCAGTATTGATAGATAAGGATGTTTCTATGTTGAGATATTGGATTCAAATTTGCACGGTTGAGCAGAAAAGAGCAGCAATTTATCGGGATTTAAAGTTAAATTGGTTTACAATTCTGAGATTAAATAATTGGAATAATAAATACAAAAAAGGATATAATTTGGAAAGGGACATGATGGAATTTGAAGAGTTGTTGTTTAAAATAAGACAAGGGAAGATTGGGTTAAAGGGTCTGGTTGCTAAAATCTATAAAATATTAAATAAAGAGGATAATATAGATATTCTGAGAACCTTGTGGGAAGATGATTTAAACATAAAGATCTCAGAAATAAAAGAGCTTTGTGGAAAGGGAGAATAATGAGAACATTGTCAGTTAGAGTTAAGAAACATAATTACAAAATGTTATGGAGGTGGTACTTGACTCTGGTGAGATTGAATCAGATGGACAGGACTAAAAATAAGTTGTGTTGGAGATGTAATAAAAGTGTGCGAACTTATAAACACATGTGGTGGGATTGTAAAGAAATAGAAGATTTTTGGAAATAAATTGAAAAAGAAATAGTTGATATGTTAGGGAAAAAGATAAAGATTGGTCCGAGTGCTGCCATGCTTACGGATTTAGATAGTTTAAAGTTAGACAGGGAGGAACAAGAATTAATTGTGATATTAATGTCCACAGGAAGACAGTGTATAGCAAAAAACTGGAAGGACTCAAGGAAAATAAAAATGGATGAATAGTACAGAGAAACGTGGCAACTGGCCCTGAATGATAAATTGACATGGGAATTTAATGAAAAGAAAGGAATTGTAAGAGAAAATAATTTTGGGAAAATTTGGAAACCATTTCTTGATTATACATTAAAGAAAAGAGGAGATTTCATGCCAGCACCAGATCAATTGAATTTTTGGTTATAATGATAAGAGATGAGATGCAGCTCCCCTTTGGCATTGTAATATATCACATGGTGATTTTTTTCTTTTTCTTTTCTTTTTTAGTCTCACTTGTTGAAGAATTTGTTAAGAAGGTGAAGTGTAGAGGAGAGGAGGATGTTTAATAGTAATGTAATTAAGTTTTTTACTATTAGAATGTTGATATATGTTAGAGAATGTAAGGGGTTTAGATATTAATTCTATATACTCCCTCCTCTTTGAATTACATTTTAATATTTAATAAGAGTGATTAATATTATATTAGTTCTTTGTGTGTTAATGTATGTTTTATGTTTTTTTCTTGAGTTTGTGTAGTAGTAAAAATCAATAAAAAAAATTAATTAAAAAAAAGAGAGAAGGATGAATGCGTACCCGCTACCCAGTGATCCACTCCTAAAACATTTACTACCACCTCTGTGGGCGAGGCCAAATCTGTGGGTAGGGCCAAATATGTGGTTGGGGCCAAATATGTGGGGATGGCCAATGCAATGGGCTATGGAGGTGGGCATGGCCGGCCAGGTGGGCGTGGCTTGGGGAAATTTCTGCTACCGGTTCTCCCGAACAGGACAGGACCTGGTTCAGTGCATCACTGCCACTCCCACTCCTCTCTCTCTCTCTGTGAGAGAGAGACAGAGCGAGAGAGACACACAGAGAGAGGGAGGGAGGAATGCGTACTCACTCCCCCTCTCTCTCTGTGAGTGACACAGAGAGAGAGAGAGACAAAGAGAGTGAGAGAGAGAAAGAGAGAGACATACAGGGACAGAGACAGATAGAGAGGAATGGATGCATACGTCACCCCAGCTCCAGCCCAAACCACACCAGCCACAGCCATGTTCAGGCCCACAGGGAAATGACCCACACCTGGCTGCAGCAGCGGCCACGAAGGGCACTCAGGCTGCCAGGAGCGCGGGGGGGGGGGCACACACAAACATCACCTCCACCACACAATAGGCCACAAACACCCCTGTAGCTCACCCAACACCCTGCAAACAGCAATGTCTGCATACCACAATAATATGGCAAACTGAATAAAATTAATTAAAACATAAATTCACGTATCCGGCTAAGGGAGTAATATGCAAGACCCAGTTGAGGGAATGGAAAGATAGTAGTAAGACTTGGCTAAGTTAGGGGCAGCCCTCCCATTATGGCTGGGTTAGTTGCAGCCCTCCTAAGCTGAGCTGCATTTCCCATTAGTGTAGACAATGGCAGGAAGTGCTGTTAGGGGATGCAAATCTTCACTTCACACCCTAACTGGTTGCAAGGCATATTGTGTCTGTGATGCCTTTAAGACCCTACTGCAGTGGCACACAGGTGCCGGGACTTTTCCCTGCTGTGCTCCATGGGCCAGTGCATTTAGGTCAGAGCTGGATTCCAGACTTCCAGCTACAATGCTCAACCTTCCTCTGCTGACAGTCTGGACAAAGATTCCTGCGTCTTCCAGAACCTGCTATGTGGACTGAATCTTTGCACTGATCCTGATGATGGCTTTTGCCTGATATGCCATCTGTGCTTGCTGGACAAAGAAGGACTACTTGGGGTAAGCCTCCACCAGGAGGACAGAAGCTGTAGAACTCTTTGGCTTTGTCTGTAATTACAGCTTACATTGACCCTGCTGGACTGGACTGCTACTGAACTGTATGGACTTGTATATAGCACAACTGAACTTTCTCAGTGAGGTCAACTGAGCAGACCAAGGTAATATATCTGTTTTGTGTTACAGTTGTTGCACTGTATATGCTTGCAGCTTTTTACTTCCTGAGTAAACCTACTTTGAATTTTCTTCTGCACCGAGATCTGTCTGCCTGTTTTTCTCACAAGGGACCACCTTGCCAGGTGCAGATGTTTCCATGGTCATGTGGCTATCATGACTAGATACCAGAGTGCATGGAATGCTGTTAACTTTCCCACCGAAGCGGTATGTATTTATCTACTTGTAATTTCTTGCTTTCGAACAGCTAGGTTGGCAGGAGCTGTGACAGAGATGGGAGCTCACTCCAACTGAAGAGCATTTCTCCTCATGCATCAAGATCTAGAGCTAGAGTTGGATAGCAATGCCCTCTCATTTCTTCTTCTTCTGCTGCTGCTACTTTTACAACAACAACAACAACAACACCTCCTCCACCGTGTCTAGGCCAGAAGTGAGACTGCCATAATGAAGCCACTGTTTGGTGAGTTCATTCTGTAATTTCTTTCACCTAGTGTGAGACAGATTAGCCAGCAACACAATGTTTCCCTTACCAGGGTACACCTGGTTGTGGTACAAAAATATGACCAGTCTTTGACAAATGAAGTAGTGAAATTCAGCTCTTTATTAGTTGGGTTTGAACACTGTTTGGATGGGGCAAAACTCAGACTCATCTTAATCTATAAAATCAAGGGTTCACCGTTGGAACTTCGTATAGGCTCCTTAGCCAGGCCCCACTAACCCGCACTCACCATTCGTGCACACGGCCGAACTGGGTACGCAGGTAAACGCAGGATTGAGAATTGCACCAGGGGGGCAAGAGCCCCACAAATGCGAACAAACTAAATCAACTTCAATACCCAACGTTCTTTGCGCCACGCCATGCTGCAACCAATCAGGCTGAGAGGCGCGACCACAAAGAACGCTGGGAAACGCGCCGTGGCCAATCAAAAGTGAGCCACAGAAAAAGAAATGCAGCACAAACACAAACCACAAACCCATTACTACAATCCCCAGAGTCCGGTGCCCATGAACGTGCAAAACGCTGAGGAATCCAGCGCCCAAAAAATTAAAAAAAAACTCACTGCCTCACAGCCACAAACACCAGCCGGCCTCCTTTCCCTCCTCAACGGTGCCTGAAGCTCACGATCATCAGAGTTTCCTATTTAATATCAGTAGGTGGGGGGCGATCCCCCTCTCTGCTGGTTTCCCTGGGGTTGGGAGGTTTGTGGGGACAAAAGGGGTATGTCCCCCCAACCCTTCTGGACCTAGGAGACCAGGGAGAGTGGATCGATTCCACTCCCATCCCTAAGAAAAACTCCGTTTTTAAAGAGAAGAAATCAAGCGGCATGGCTGGTCGTCTTATGCACCACGCTGCCCGCCTCACAGCTGAAGCCAGTCTCCAAGGGATGCTTCCCTGGCGAGAGCAGGGAAGGTAAGCGAGACTGGCTTCAGTTGTGAGGCGGGCAGCGTGGCGCATAAGAAGACCAGCCACGCTGGAGTCTCGCTTCCCTTCCCCGCTCTCAACCAAGGGACGCTTCCCTGGCGAGAGCGGGGAAGCGATTGAGACTCCGGCATGGCTGGTCTTCTTATGCGCCACGCTGCCTCTCGCTTCCCTTCCCCGCTCTTGCCAGGGAAGCGACCCTTGGCTGAGAGCGGGGAAGGGAAGTGAGACTCCGGCGTGGCTGGTCTTATGTGCTACGCTGCCTCTCGCTTCCCTTCCCCGCTCTCGCCAGGGAAGCGACCCTTAGTTGAGAGTGGGTAGGTGTGAGCGAGACTCGCCAGCGGGAGCAAGAGAAGGAACCAGTGCCTGAAGAGGAGGAGACTCATCGGGTCTCCTGCCGCCGCCCTGGAAGCGCCATTCCTCCTCCTCGCCCCATTCCTCCTGTCCTCGGGCGAGGGTGCTCGGGTCGCTTGGATATTTTGGGGGATTCCCCCACGGTTGCTTCTCTGGCCGCCTCACAGCTGGGGCCAAACTTTAGCCCCCCGCCTCCCCGATCTCACCAGGGGAACGAAGTTATACAAAGCATCAGTGGCAATAATTTGGACGTTGTATGAGGCATCGCGGATAGGATTTTGCATCGCGGATCGGATTTCTGGAACCAAGTTTGGACGTTGTATGAGGTATTAGTGTACAACAAGCCCATTGGCTAACAGAGTGTGCACATTTTTTGATCCACTTATTTGCATAAGAATAGATACATGAGAAAAGATACATTCCGCTCCTATAAACAGTAACAATAATACAACAAGCCCATTGGCTAACAGAGTGTGCACATTTTTTGATCCACTTATTTGCATAAGAACAGATACATGAGAAAAGATACATTCCGCTCCTGTCAGAAAACACAGTTAACATACATAACAACCGTGTAGAGCTGTAAATTATTTATATACACAGTATGTAGTGAACTGATCAAGAACTTGTCATATTTCCATTTAAAAATAAAAGTTCTTCCTGGTAGGTCTGTATCTGTTTAGCTAATTATGAAAATCAATGATACAAATGCTCCTTTCATTTGCACACTCTGACAAATACGCTGTCAGAATAACTCCCTATTATTTGGGCATACACCTAAACAGTACACCAGAAATCTGCTATCTCCATTTTCCATCTCAGGTTGGACAAGTGCAGACAACCAGGAAATATGTCTTCTTGCCAAATCACTGGCTTTCTGATAGCTGGAGTTATCCTGGGCCTTGGCGGGGTCTTCTCCAATAGCTTCATAATTACAGTGATCATCATTGAATGGGCTAAATGCAGGAGACTGGCTTCCAAAGACCTTTTGATTCTGAGCCTGAGTCTATCCAATTTCTGTCTTGCAGTTATACATATTTCATGGTACATTTACAGTTTACAGACTGCAGTCATCGAGAAATGGGTTCTTCTGTTTCCAAGACTTGCCTGGTTTATTTTCATTATGATGATGTCCCGATTATGGTTCACTGCCTGGCTGTGCATTTTCTATTGCGTCAAGATTGTGGACAGCACCCACCCCCTCTTCATCCGATGCAAGCTGCAGATATCATGGTTAATACCTCGGCTTCTGGTGGGATCTCTGATCTTCTGCATAGTTATTTCTCTCTTCTCTCTTATGAGTGTTTCTACACCAGCCCAAATGAATATAACAGTAAATGTAACACATGCCATTAAAGGAAAGACACTCAAGCACTTTATTGGACCTTGGGAAATTATCTTTTTAGCTCTAGGTTCTGGCTGTCCTCTTTTTGCTGTCTTACTTTGTTCCGTCCTGGTTCTTACCTCACTCTGCAAGCATGTCTGGCAAATGACAGATAAAGGATCCAGTTCTAGGAGTTTCCAAATGGAAAGTCATATCAAGGCAGCCAGGACAGTAGTGTCCCTTCTACTCATTTATGTTTCATATTATGTGGCCCACACCTTATATATGTTTTTGCCTTTGACCAAAACGGAAAAGATCCTCCTCTCAATGGTGATGACTGTGTATGCCCCTGTTCAAGCTTCCATTCTGCTGTGGGTTAATTCAAAACTAAAGCATGCAGCAGCTCAGATACTAAGAAGAACAAGTAATTAATATCTGAGGACAAAGTGATTGTGAGATGTATTCTCATATTTATTCCATGCAATGTCTGAGTCTTAAATATAGATGGTGAATTTGTTGGTAGGGTGGATCCAAATAAGGAATGGAGTTTAGCTGGTGGATTTAATTTGTTTTTGTTTTAAATCTCTTCTCCTTTATGCAACCCAAGTTGGACTTGATCCTTCTCATACCTGCTACTTGAAAAGAGAGAAAGCTTACACTGGTACAACTGAACATTTTCTGACAGTTGGGAATATTAGAATCGAGAAGGGATTGATCCTAACTGGAGGGTATTGATGGGTAATCGAACAGATCATATATATAATTTCTCCAGTTAAAATCAACTCCTTATCAAGTCTAAGATTCCAAACTGTCCGAAGGTTTCCAGTTATACTAGTGACTGCTTTCTCTCTTTTCCCATCCAGTTTTTGAGGCTGGTAAGGAGTTCATCTCCCCCTTCCCTTCGAAAAGAAAGGTACAATCATGCAGAGCTCTTGCAGTTGTGCTCCACATGAAAAGACATGGTGAATTAAAGGGATAAGATTGTAAAAAAGGGAAAGGGTGAAGTGTGAAGTGGAAAGTTAATAAAAGTCTGGATATCAAAGTAGAAAATAGAAAAGAGTAAGAAATCAGTAACTCTTTTTGTAAGAAAATGTAAATACAGTAATTATAATTAGGAAAACTTTATGTTTAAGAGCGATTAGAGTGGTAGGAACTTAATTATATAGATAGACCTTTTTAAAAAAGAGAAGCAGTAATGGATAACAAGTAGGTAACCACCAGTATGTGGAAGGGAGGGTGGTTAAGAAACTAAATAATCGTAGTGCAGCAAGCAATTGGAAATGCTCACACAGTTCCTTATTAGGTCTTCACATGGCAGCAAGAGTCCAATTATGCACCGGCTTCCCTCCCCTTTCTTCAACACTCGGAGGTGGTTTTCCAGATGGGAGAATAAGGGGAGTGAAACGTAGAGGAAGGTAAAGGGTATGGGGTGGACGGGGGTGAGGGTACTGGAGAAAGAATCACAAAAATTGTAATTTGCTATACTTTAATTGAAAATGTAATTAAATTAAATGTTAAAGAATATTAAGGTACTAACATGGAATGTAAAGGGTACAGACTGTCAAATTAAAAGGAGAAGAGTAGAAGCAGCATTGAGAAGGGATAAACTGGACGTCATTTCCCTACAAGAAACCCGCCAAAAATCGGAGCAGAAAGATAATTTGTATTTAGGGTGGACATCAATTTATGAAAAATCATTTGGTACATCAAAAGCAAAAGGGGTGGCAATTTTAATATCTAAAATACTTGACTTTTTAATTGACAAGTGTTTAAAAGATGAAGACGGTTGGTTCTTGGTACTAAAAAGGAAGATAGAGGAAGAGGAGATTAAGTTTGTGAATATATATGCTCCAAATGAAGATCAAGGAAAAGTTTTAGACAAAATCTTACAAATTATGCAGAAGGAAAATATCAATAATATCATAGTAGCTGGTGACTTTAACTTAACTAGGTCTAATTTGGATGTCTCAAAAACAACAAATTATAGAAGAGGTGCTAAAAGTCAAGTACTGTAGAGGTGGATGAAAACACTAAAATTAAAAGATACATGGAGGGTACTAAAAGGAATGGAACGGTCATATATGTATTTCTCTCAAGTTTATAATTCGTATTCGAGAATCGATTATATTTTTGTGTCAGAAAATTTGGTAGGAAATTTAGAAGAAACATGAGTGGGGATATTCAAGGAGTAGGATCACACCAAAGTCTTACTAGAATTACACCTTAAAATCTGGAAAATCCAATTAAAACCTGAAATGGGAGGCTCCTGCTCCCAGCTCCCCTCCCTTTCCCCCGTCTGGGTGGGGAGTTTAAAAGGATGTCGGAGCAGGCACGGATGCCAAAGAGGGACCCTTCCAGCCTCTCCCGGGGTTCTGCCATCAGCCCTGGGATGGGAGGCTCCTGCTCCCAGCGCCCCTCCCTTTCCCCCATCTGGGCGGGGAGTTTAAAAGGACGCCAGAGTAGGCACGGATGCCTCGCTGAAGATGGTGAGCGGAACCGCTGTGGACTCGAAAACTGCCACCTTCGCTGCCCCGCTAGAGCTCCTTTCCCAGTCTGGCATTGGCTGTGAAGAAGTCAGTAAGGGGTGATTGAATTTTATCATATTATATTGTACTTATGCTTTTCTGTGCTATTTTTATATATTGTATTGTTTAATGTGAATTGTGATGAATTATTTGTAACTGTGTCTGGATCTATTGTATTTTGAATTATTGTATTTTTATACTGATGTTGTTATATTGTATTGCATTTATGTGTTGTTGCCACCTTGAGTCGGCCTCGGCTGAGAAAGGTTGAGTATAAATTAAAATTGAATTGAATTGAATTATAGAAAATTTACATACAACATTCCTATACAGTATCACGTGGTGCGGGGCCCCCTTTGTGGTGCGGGCCCTAGGTTGCAGTCTAGGTAGTCTATGCTAAATCCGGCCCTTTTGTTATGGAGAGTCAAGATACAATACTGTAAAATGCATTACTAGATTATACATTTGCCAATGCCATTTCTTCTTGTTTGTTTTGATTTAGAATGGGATAAAAGCTTGGAAATGTTACTATTCTTGTGAATAAGGGGATGAAGGCGCAAACGGTATATCATTGTGCCTTTATGCTAGATGAAAACTAACTCACGTGCAACCAATTGCTATACACGCCCGAAGCCAGCTGCTAGAGTCGTATAAACTTACTCCCTGGAAAATTCTATAGAAACGCCGCCAAATCATGCTCCTGATTTAATCCTTTTGGATACATAGTATCAAAGAAGTGAATAAAAAATGCTTCCCATTGTCTTAATCTTTTGTTGATATCACATCTTTCAAATAACTTTGGTCGAACCATCTCTAACACTACAAAGCGGAAGTCCCTATCTGAGTGGCACGTTTCCATATAGTGAGAGACCAATAGTGCTTCTGTCACCTGGTGTCTAATTTTAGACCTGTGTTCCGAAATCCGCTGCCTGAGTGGCCGACTGGTGAGTCCCACATAACGCATCTGGCAGGGGCATTCCCACATATAAATCATGCATTTGCTGGCACAACTGGAAAGGGATTTTAAAGAAAAGGTTAACCGCTTATTTGGAACATAAATATCTTTGGTTTCCCAGCAGAATTGACAAACTGTACATGAATGACACTTATAATGTCCTGTTGGAAATGGTTTATCATCAGTAATAGTCCTGGCAGTATGGTCGGAACGTACAAGAATTTTACTAATAGATTTCGACCTTCTAAAGCTAATCATCGGTTTTTCATTACACCCGGGAAGGTCCTTAACCAAATGCCAGTGTTTGTAAATAATGTTCTTAATTTGGTTGGCTGCTGGTGAAACCTCAAAAGAACACCTGATCAAATTACCCCCTCCACGCTGTTTCCTATCAAGCAAATGTTTTCTGGGTGTGTCCCTTACTCTCTGAAGAGCTGAATTAATTACGTGCGTGGGATAACCTCTATTTTTACGTTTTCTCTGGATGACTAAGGCGGATTTATTGAAGTCTGCGGATTCCGTGGAGTTTCTCTTGGCACGGGCAAAAAGGCCAAAAGGGATGTTATTTCTGACAAAGGCTGGGTGATAAGAAGAGTACTCTAAATACGGGTTCCTATCCGTTGGTTTCCTATACAACTTAACCGCTACTCTTCTAGACTCTGAAATGTAGACCTCTACATCCAAAAATGGGATGGAAGAGGTGTCAAAGTGAGGAGTAAATTGTAAATTATTGTCAATGGAATTAATCCATTGTACAAAATCACTGACAATGTCCTGAGAATCAAGAATAAAAAATAAATCATCTATGAATCTGCCATAGTATATTACGTGAGGCAGAAAAGGATTGGAGGAATGATACATGTGTTGGCTTTCAAAATTGTTCAAATACATGTTGGCAACTGAGGGGGCCAGGGGGCTCCCCATGGCCATGCCCTTTACCTGAATGTAAAAAGATTTTTCGAATCTAAAGTAATTATGTTCGAATATTATGTCCAATAGATCCATTAAGAAATGTGTTGGTGGAAGTTGAGAGGCTCTGGTGTCTAACTTGTCCTGAACTATAGTTCTTGCCTCCTCAAGGGGAATGTTAGTATAAAGCACTTCCACATCAAGTGTGATGCCTTAGTAACCTCCAAACCCTCAACCTGAGAAATAAAGTGTGTTGTGTCTTTAATAAATGAGGGGGTTTGCCTCGCATATTCATTGATGAAGGAGTCTAAATATTTAGCAATGGGCTCGAGGGCAGAATTTACCCCGGAGACAATTGGTCTTGTGGGGGTGGGGGCACCCTGAACTCTAGGCTTGTGAATTTTGGGAATGAGATGGAATATAGGGGTTCTGGGATATTCATTGTACAAGAACCTGGCGGTGTTTTGCGTAATGTATCCGAAAGCAATGCCCTCAAATATTACAGTTTTAGTAATGTTCATTACATGATGAGTGGGATCATGACTGATATTTAAATAAGATGTCTCATCTCCCAATTGCCTAGCAGCCTCCGCTGTGTAGTCTAAGGTGTCTAATACAACTATTCCTCCATCCTTATCGGCCTGTTTTATAACAATAGAGGAATCTTGAGCTAAGTTTTTTAGAGTAGCGTGATCTTGTTTGGATAAATTGTACCAACCTTTGATCTGATTGTTTTCCATATTACCTATATCCCGCAATACCTGTTTATGAAAAACTTCAATAGCAGGGTCGTCAACTGCCGGGTTAAACTGAGACTTGGGCTTGAACATGTCCCTAGACTGTACATCCACACCCCTGAAAAAAACTTTCAATTTAAGCAACCTAATAAGTTTAAACACATCCACCCGGGTGTTAAAGGAATGATAACAGGGAGTGGGAACAAACGTGAGACCCAGTGAAAGAAGACGTACCTCGTTAGTGGATAAAGATCTAGATGATAAATTAAAAATTAGGTTTTCCTGCCCCCCCCTCAAAATCCTTCTTTTCCCTAAAAAAAGAATTAGAACGTTGCTGCAAGCCTTGTCGGTTCCTTGTTCTGAAGTTGTAAGTCTTTTGTTGATGAGACTCATCGCAGGAGGTGGATGGGGCATCAGAGTCAGAAGTCTCGAATCCGAAGAAAAAGTTTGGTCTTTCCAAGTGACACGTTTGACCCGCGTAGAGCCTTGTTGGAAGCGCCATCTGTATACTCTGGCCGAGGAGTAGTCCTGGGTATCCCTAAGAAACTTGTTCTTCTTAAACTGGATAAGGGATTCCTGAAACTGGTGAATTTTATTATTGACTTCCTCTAATGATTTTTCATAAGTGTGGTTATCAACTTCTGTTTTAAGAGATGTAGAGAGCTTTTCAATGTCCTCATGTACTAACTCCAATTCTTTGTGTAATTGCTCAATTATAAGCAAAATGAGGTCGAAGGAGCAATGGTCTAGAATGGCGGCCCACTTCTCAGTGAATTCCTTGTTTTGACTAAAAAGGGTGGGACCCTTATTAATTCTTAATCCTCGGGGTATCCTGGAAAGGCGATGATAATCAGCCAAAAATGATGCATGCATTTGAAATCTAACTTGTTTCTTCTTCAAAGTCTCTAGTGTGGCAAAATCGCTGTTCTGTGAATCCATATCTATATTTAATGTAGAGGTTTTACCTAGGATTTGTTCTCTCTGTTGATCAGTATAAGCAAAGCCTCTGTCATATACCGCCATGATATAGACAAGGGGATGAAGGCGCAAACGGTATAGAACTCAACTGATAAGAAGAACCGTTTGAAATAGTGACTGTGGCTTAAAGAAGAATGAAGCCGTAATGTATAAGCAAAAGTCTTTATAAAAAATATATTTCCAAAAGCGTAACAACAAAAATAATTCCTCTGTGGGTAAGTTAGTTAATGAGAGTTACAGTAATGACGTATTCATAGTAATGTTATATATCTTTGAGAACTCATGTGCAACAGTAGTTACCATTTTTAGTCATGCTAATTATCATGTTTGTATATAATTTTTATGTGCAGATCTTCCTGAAGAAGAATATAGTAATTCGAAAAGTTGAAATAACTGGTATCGACTTTGAAAGAAAATATTGCTATATCAGTGAATCATTCATATCTACCTGTGAAAGAAACAGTGAACTATTTACATTTACCCACAGAGGAATTAATTTTGTTTATCCAAGAATACGTCATTACTGTAACTCTCATTAACTAACTTACCCACAGAGGAATTATTTTTGTTGTTACGCTTTTGGAAATATATTTTTATAAAGACTTTTGCTTATACATTACTGCTTCATTCTTCTTTAAGCCACAGTCACTATTTCAAACGGTTCTTCTTATCAGTACTATTCTTGTGAATGCCACATGTGGGGATTGTAAGCATGTAGATTGGTTCCATGTGGGTTTATGGCAGAGGCAGGAAGGTTAAGTGTGTCTATGACATGTCACACTCCTAAGGTGGCAAAGAGACTTCAGCATTGGCTATTTCATGAATCCCAGGAAACGCATGCTAGGACAAACTATCTGGATCTGAATAAATTAATGGCAATGTATGAAGAGATGGTGAAATCAGAGGGATTTGGGTTCTGAAGCCCCAGGTGAAAAGAGCGGAAATTCAGCTAGCTGCTACTAGTGGTCACAGGTAGACTTTGAAGCCTCACAACTGTGGAATTATCTCTTCGGGAAATAATGCATCTCAATAGCAAAACACCAAGGTGTCTATGGACTGCTTAGTTGCAATTAGAAAGAAATAAGGAAAGGTTAATTTGAAGGGAAAAAACCTCTCTTCTAGAATATATAGGGGGCTTCAGGTGGAAACCTCAAGAACAGGGATTAACAACCAATGACCCAATTAATCTGGCCCCTGGTAAGGCTCTCAGAGCCAGCGCTGCCGCTGCCACTACCAGAAGCGACAAAAACACTGCAAAAGTGCCAGAAAAAATCTGGGAACACAGTGAAAACGAATACTTCAACTTCATCTTTGTTATAGAAGGACAAATAACAAAGATGAAGTTGAAGTATTTTGGACATCAAATGAGAAGAGAGGATTCACTTGAGAAGGCCTTGATGCTGGGGAAGGTGGAGGGCAAAAGAAGAAGGGGACGGCCAAAGATGAGATGGCTAGATGGTATTGTAGACACAATGGGCACAGGGCTGTGTGGACTAAGGAGGATGGTGGAGGACAGAGGTGCCTGGAGAGCGATGGTCCATAGGGTCGCAAAGAGTCGGAATCGACTGTGCGACTGAACAACAAGTGAAAACGTGCCACCCTTGCTCCCACCACTGCCACCACTCGAAGTACCAGAAGCTGAAGCAGCAGGAGGAACCACGCCTCTGACCTGCTCACCTGTCTGAGGGTGTGTGGTCTGGCCCATGGCGCATAAAGGTTGTGAACCCCTGCTCTTGAAGGAAGATAGGTATAAACCTCAATGGGAAAAGAAAGTTATTCTAGTTTAGCTTTATTTTTGAGAGTTATGCTCTGCTGCTGTCATGTTTGTGCTCTGCCTAGGCACTGGAGCTATGTTACAATGTAAATAATATACAGTGGAACCTCATTTAACAAACGGCTTGCTTAGCACAGAAATCACATAACAAAAGGAAATCCATAGAAAATAGTGGCTCGGTTAACAAAAAAATTTCGGAATGGATTAATTGGTTTTCAATGCAGTCCTATGGGAAACTGTGTTTTGGTTAACAAATTTTGGTTTTAAATGCATTCCTATGGAAAATTGCATTCAATACAGTCCTATGGGAAATTTTTTTTACAAATTTTTCATATTACAAAAGATGCTGGAGAACACATTACATTTGTTAAGCGAGAGTCCACTGTATTAGGATTGATTACTTTAAAGTGATTTATTGAGGATTTGTTTCCAAACTCCTTACCTCTGTCTCTTGTAAAGTGTATTAATTTTACTTCTTGTTACTGTTTTTAGAAGTTTTGGTCCTGGCTTTGCACTTGTACTTTTAAAAAACCTTTTAGGAACTTTCATGCTATCTTGGAATAAAGATAATAGATTTCTGTTTTCATCCAGGTTTGGTTCTTTATGGCAGGTGGGAGTTTTTGTGGTTCTATTTTCAGTTGTTAGATTTTACTCCACAAGAATTTTTTTGTGGGTTATTGGTATGGGTTGCCTTGTTTTTTAAAATTTTAAAATTAATTTTATTACTAAAACAGGAAAAATAGGAAATTACAATATATAATAAAGTTGTAATGGTCCGCAGGAGTCGAGATGCTGAACTCAAGGAAGGTGTGAGAGATGAGGCTATGATGAAAAAGGCCAGCCCCGATTACTCGGGTGGTCTGTATTTATTGACTATAATTGGGAGTCAACATGCACCGCCCGCGTGCGACCCTCGTGACAGAAGGCTTACTACGTGGCACTTGGCTGGTTGGGTTACACTTTCCAGCCTGCATGCCCAGGTTGCCCATAGGCAGACCTAATAAGCGGATTGTGGTGAGACTCATTGTTCCCATGTTCCCAACTGGTGTACTGCTGAATGTGTGTGACTATTTTATCCAAGTCAGTGATTTGGCTTTGGATCCTGCGGGAATTATCTGTGAGTTTGAAGCAACACATATTGTGAATTGTTTCGCATCCTAAGTTATGGAGAAGAAGCAAATAATCAATAGCTGCTCGATTATCCAATACTGCACGTCTAATTTCTATTTGCTCTTGATTAAGTAAAGCTATAGCTGTGGAAGTGTGATTGAGACGTTTGGCTAGGGTGCATGCCAACTGACCAATCTTACGTGCATTACCTGCTGCAAGTCCGGGTACTCCTACAAGACTTACTGCTAAGATGACATACTCTGACTTACTGAGTAACCTTATATTGCTGTCACAAGTTTTATCGAGCTTGACCACTCGTGTGATCCGTGTTGGCCGTGGTACGGCTCGGTGTGGTGTAAGCATTTCCCTTTTTGGGAGAACCAGTGTTAAATGACTTATACAACAGAATGAATCTGATACATTAGCTGGGATGTAGTTCCATGTGCGTTGGTTACAAGTGAAGAACCACCCTGTGGGCAAAATGACATGACTGTACATAAAACCGATAATGTCCGGGTGATTACATCTCCAAGTCTCTTTGCCTGGGTCAAGGCAGTGGTGATGCAGGCTCTCAACTGAGGAGCAACCTGTCATTCTGGCACAAGATGTATTTGGGTTGATGGCTACTCGGGGTGTAACAAGAGTGACTGCATCAGCGGGCAAAGTTTTTGTTATCTGAGTCCCCCAATTTATGTAAGTTGCATATGTGATGCGGCGATAGCATCCAAGTATATGTTTAAGCACCCACTCAATGTCCCGGGTCTGCTCTCCTGGAGCACGGCAGACTGGAACAAGACAAGTGCTCAACAATGAAGCAGGGTTCATAGTCTGCTTTATGCAAAAGTCAGATTGGTTGACAAGTCTGGCAAGTCTTTCCCATATGTTATACTGCAGCCTGGCAGACAAGTCCGTGCAAGGTGTAAAGTCCCCGGAGGAAGCTCTGACCCCTCCCCCCAGAAGCAAGGAAAGGATCAAAACAACCATCAGGGAGTTGTAGGTAATTTAAGCTAGCACTGCGTCCACCATGTTTTGCAGAGTGGGCTCAGTGTGTTGCTCAACCAAGATGGACATGGCATCATCACACAGGGTTTTGACCATTCCCCACGTGATTCTCGGGTCTGGTCTCGGCCAGAACCGTCTCCTCCGTCTGGGTCCCCTGGTCAGACTTACTCCCTCCATCTCGGGCAGGGGGTCCTGGACCGATCACCTCCAAACCACATTTCGAGATGTGGTTTTACACAACGAGCTGGAATCCAAACGACACCTGTAGGAGACAAAATTGCTGCATACCCTCTCCCCCACATTACCAAGGGGGGCGAACCCTTCCAGGAAGGACCCGGCGGGACCCGGTAATGTACCATCGGGCGCGGGAGGCATTCCTGAGTACGGAAATGCTTCTCCTGCGGGGTGCAGTCAGCAAAGATGTTAAGATGATTGTACGTGAACAAAACTTTATGCAAACGTTGCTGTGCCTGAGCCTGAGTTCTTAGCATGGCTACTTCTTCCCTTCTTCCCTGTTTTTAAATATAAAACTTTAGCGTTCGACAATGGTTTGTCCTTGGGGGTTGTATGGTATGCCGAAAATGTGGCTAATGTCCCAGATGGCCAAAAATATGGCTAACTGTCTGGAGCTATAGGCTGGTGAGTTATCAGTTTTCAAGCGATCTGATTTACCCATGGTCGCAAAACATGCCAAGAGATGTTGCTCTCTGGGGGGCGTGGCTAGGATGATACCGGAGTAGCACGTAGTTCAATCAGCTCGCGCTTGAATGTGGAAATAAATGAGATTTTACGCTTAAATTTGGGATTTTAATCTTTGGAGATAAGACCACAGAGCCTTGGAAGTACTTGCTACAATTGTTTTAAAGTGGAAGTACCATTGGAGTCGGAGTTCAGTGGACAGGGGGGTGAGTGAGGTATGGCGCAGGCCGTGCTAAACGAGTCGCTCGGGGCTGGGCGAGACCTGGTGTTTGTTGTTTTTTTGGGCTCCTGTGGAAAAAGTGGGTTAAATAACTGGCGCCGGTGGAGGACGAGACCCGAGGATTGAGTTCGGGAGCTGGAAGAAGGCAAAGAGGGGAGGAGGAGGAGGAGGTGTGTGTGAAAGAGAAGGACAGGAAAGACGAGTGGTGTAATGGCGACGAGAGGAGAAGGAATGGAAACTTAAAGAGGGAAAGAAAGGAATGTAATGGCGCAACAATGTTTAAAGTTGTAGCTGAGAAAGTGAAAAGCGTGAGAAAGTGAGGAAGAGAAGCCAGGTGGCCGAGAGGAAAGGATTAAGAAATAAGAAGAATTGAACATTGAAGTTTGGAGTTTGTTTCTGGCTGGATTGGCTGAGGAGGTACGAAGAGGGTTCTCGTCTGAAAGCCGCTGCTGCGGTTTGGATCTTACAAAGATTTTTACTTATTTTTTACTTTTATTTCTGCTTTTGCTTCTTCCACTCTGGGATAGTTAATGTGGGTCCCTCTTTATTTTTGGACTGTGACTGTTTCCTCACACTGGTGAAATATTGGTGGAATATAAGTGTTGGCAGTTTCCTTATTTTGTTTTTCGGCTTGCTTTGCTGTGCCATCTTTTTCTTTTTTTTCCCTGGACCCTCACCTCTTTGGAATATTTACAATTGGGGAATTGTTTTTCTTAGTTTTATCTACACAATTGGATTATAAAATTAAGAAGATTTGGATTATAACAAGATCAAAATATGGATATAAAATTCAATATTACTGGATTGGTTCTGGTCTGATTTTTGTATTTGGATTTTGACTGCAATTGTTAAGAATTCTGGAACATTTTCAAGGAAAGCGTGGTGGAGGATCAAAACCAATTTCTGCATTGAAGCTATTATTTGACATTACAATGGATAAGGCTGAAAGGAGCAGGGAAGAGGAGGAAGTTGTGAAGCCAAAAAGAAAGGGCAAAGCAAAGGATGTGGAACCCTCACCATCATCTTCATCATTGCCTGACCCTGCATATGACCAGAATCAAATTATGGTGGAACTTTGCAAATTATTTCAAAAAATTGATAGGATGGATGAAGCGAGGGTGAAGGATAAAAATGAAATGTTGGATAAATTGACAGGATTGATCACTGACCTTTCTAAAAAATTGATTTAAATATTCATAAGTTAGAGGGTAATGTTAAGTTGATGCAAAATGAAATGAAAGCAACGAAAGGGGAAATGAAAGGGATTCAAAGGGAGGTGAGAGAAAATAAGATGAAAATGGAGGAGCAAGAGAAAAGGATTGATGTGATGGAAGAGATGATGAGAAAGCAGAATATTTTGATCCGTCATGTGATTCAAAGATCTCCAGACCAGCTAAGAGATAGAATTGTAAATTGGTTAAATAATTTGAATATGGGGAAAGTGTTTGTTACTGAGGACATTGTAAGTGTCTACAGAGTGGGATCGAGAAGGGGAAAAAGTGATCACAGGAATGTTTTGGTCAAATTTGCAAATTGGGGGGATAAATTGAAGGTGATGGCTTTTCTCAAACAAGCTGGTTCTGGAGCTTTGAAAATTGATGGAGTGGATGTGGAGGTATATAATGATATTCCAATCAAGGAATGTGGATGGAGATTCAAAATGAAACCAGTGACAAAAACTTTGATTAAAAAAGGGATAAAATATAATTGGAGATTTCCACAACAGATAAGATTTTTTATGATAAAAAGATGCAGGTGATTGATGAAAGAACTGATGCTTTGGAATACTTGACTTTACTTGATTTGGTCAGTGCGGGTTCAAATGAATGGTTGGAGTTAAGGAAAGATTTGTTGGCATGGGGAGGGATAAAAGAGAGTTCAGTGGAACTGATGAGGGAGGTGCAGCAGGAGGAGAACAAATGGGAGGGGAGGGAGAATTGTCATTGATAATGGTGGAGGAGGAGTCAAGCAAAGGTTAGAAGGGAAAGGAGAAGAAGAAGGGAGAATTGTTAAAGGTAAAGTGGTATTTACAATAGTCTTATTTTCAAAATGTGATAGTGCACTGGAGCTTTAATTATGATGCTTACTAGGTTCATCCTACCCGTTCCCCCCTCCCCTCTTTGGAGGTCAAAGGTGTTTTTTTTCTCTTCTTTTTTTGAAGGAAAAAGCGGGGAGGTTGCTAATGAGTGTTTTATGTTTTATGTTTTGTTTTTATTTTGTTAGGTTAATTGGTAGCATGCCCAATGGAGAGCTCAGGAGGGATAAAAGTGGGGGACAATTCAAATCATGAGAGCGATAAAGGTATTAACATGGAATGTGAAAGGTACAGGATCTCAGATTAAGAGGAGGTAGATAGAATAAGCTCTGAGGAGGGATAGACCGTATATAGTCTTTTTACAGGAAACTCATCAAAAATCTCATGATACAAATAAAATCTTTCTAGGTTGGATGCAGCACTATGAGAAATCCTATGGCACATTAAAATCAAGAGGAGTAGCAATTTTGATTTCAGCTAGATTGGGGCTTGAGATAATAGATAGTATTTCAGATTTGGAAGGGAGATTTTTGATAGTGAAAGGGAAAATAGACGATGAGGAAATAACATTGGTGAATAAATATGCCCCAAATGATCATCAAGGGGAATTTTTAGAAAAAATACGTACGATTTTGGTAAAAGAAAAGTCAACGAAGATGATTGTGGCTGGAGATTTTAATTTAGTAAAATCAAATTTGGATTGTACAAATTTAGCAAGAAGTGGAAAAGGGATTAAAGGCTGAATGTTGGATAATTGGATGGCTGCTTTAGGCTTGAAAGATGCTTGGAGAGAATTTAAGGGTACTGAAAGGGTATACTCATATTTTTCGCAGGTTTACAACTCTTATTCCAGATTAGATTATATATTTGTAACTGAAAATTTGATTAAAAGCTTGGAGGATATGGAAGTGGGAATATTCAAGGAATCGGACCATGCTAAGGTGATATTGGATTTAAAATTTCGGAATGAGATTAGTCCAAGGAGAATTTGGAAATATGATGCTAATTTATTTAGAGACCAAAAGTGTAAAGAACAAATTACTAAGAACTGGAGTGAAAGTTGGCAATGTAATGATAATGGGGAGGTAGAATACAATGTGGTCTGGGATACCATGAAGTCGATTTTTAGAGGGGAGTGTATAAAGATGGCAAGTAATAGATATAAAAATTATAAGTTGGCACAGGATAAGTTTGAAAAAGAGATAAAGTTGTTACAGGAGGAACATTCAAAAACAAAGAATAAAAAAGTCTTTGCTAACTTATTTAGATTAAAGACTGAATTGGCAGGTAAAGAAATAGAAAAGGTGAAAAGAGATTTGGTTTATTTAAAAAGGGAATATTTTGAATTTAGCAATAAAAATTCAAAACTTTTAGCAAAAGCAGCAAAGGATAAAAGGGAAAAGAGGGAAATTGGAGTTTTGATTGATGATCAAGGGATAAGATGTAATAAAATAAAGGACAAGTGTAAAATTGTGAAGGATTTTTATCAAGCTCTTTATGCAATAAAAGATATAGATGAGGAGAAACTTAAAAAGCAATTAGAAAAACAAATAATTAGTGGAATAAAACAGGAACATAGGGATAGAATGGAAGAATCAGTGACAGAGAAAGAAGTAAAAGAGATAATTGCCAGATTGAAGTTGGGAAAAGTCTCCGGAGAAGATGGGTTGCCTGCGGATTTTTACAAGGAATTTGGAGATATTGTGATACCAAAGTTGGTAAAATTATATAATTATATATTAGATGGAGGGCAAATTCCGACTTCATGGTACCAGACCACAATTGTACTTTTGCCAAAACCTGGAAAGAATTTAGAGAAAGTAGAATCATATAGACCCATCTCACTGATAAATCAGGATGCCAAGATCTTCACAGCAATACTTGCCAATCGACTGAATATTTTTATGGGGGAATATATAAATGTTGACCAAGTGGGGTTTTTGAAAGGAAGACACATGGCAGATTTAACCAGAAGAGTAGTTGATTTAGTTGAAACGGTGAGTCACACAAAAGAAAAAGTGGGATTAATATATTTGGATATATTTAAGGCATTTGACTCTCTGCAATGGACTTCAATTAAGGAAATAATTAAAAGCTATGGTTTTGGGGTTAAATTTAGAAGGGTAATTGTTCAATTATATCAGCGAGGAATAGCCACTGTTAGAGTAAACAATGAGGTTACAGATGAGGTCAAGTTGGAGGCAGGTATGAGACAGGGTTGCCCATTATCTCCAATACTGTTTATAATGTCAATGGAGTTATTAGCAAAAGCTATACGAGAGGAAGCAAAAATAGAGGGAATTATGGGGAATAAGATAAGTATGTATGCGGATGACACTTTGATAATTGTAAAACAACTAGAGAAGGTAATGAATAGAATCCGGCAACAATTAAAGGACTTTGAGGATATTACTGGGTTGAAAATAAATTGGGATAAATCGGAAATGATGCTTTGCAATATGGACAAAAAAGATCAGAAAAAGATAAATGATATAGTTAATATTCAGATTAAGAATAAGTTGAAATATTTGGGAATAACTATATCAAACAAATTGGAAGAGCTTAAAAGATTGAACTATGATAGCTTGAAAATTGAAATTAGGAATAAGATACAAAGTTTTCAAAAGTTGAAATTGTCTTGGTTCAGAAGAATTGCACTCGCTAAAATGACGCTGTTACCTAGAATAATTTTTTTATTTGATGCATTAGCAATTCAATTGAAGGATAAGGAAATTAAGGAGTTTCAAAAATTGATTAATAACTTTTGTAATGGTGGAAAGAAATCTAGGTTACCAAAAAAGTTATGGTATTTATTGCAGAAAAAAGGAGGGTTGGGAATGCCGAATTTGATGGCATACTATCGAGTGTTTCAAATCAAGAATGTTGTGAAGATCCTGGCAAGGGAAAAGGCAATATGGGAGGAAATTGAGATGAGGTACTATAAATATTTGGGCAAAACTGTCTTTTTAGGAGGCAAATTGGGAAAGGTAGCAACTAAGAATACTTTGATGAAAGGATTAATGAATGTATTGAAGAGGGTAAAAAAGGATTTGGTCCCAAATGTCTCTCCAATATTGGAAATATTAGATATGGCGAATTTTCCAATTAATATAAATGAGGAGATAAAGGAGATTTTGAAGAAGAATGAGGTTATACTGTTGAAGGACTGGTTTCGATATGTAGAGATGAAGCTAGTAGGACAAAATTGTTTGAGCAATTAAAAATTAATTGGTTCCAAAGATTGAGGATTATTAATTGGAATAGTAAATACATGAGTGAATATGATTTAGAAAGAGAAAAGATGGAATTTGAAGAGCTGATTCTAAAACTTAGAAAAGGGGATATAAATATTAAGGGATTAGTTAGTAAATTGTATATAATATTAAATAGGGATGGTGATCCACAAGAGGATTTGAAATTAAGGTGGGAACAAGATTTGAATATAAAGATAGGAAAGGATATATGGAGAAATAAATGGAAAAAGAGGATTATGAGAACTATGTCGGTCAGAATAAAGGAGCATAATTTTAAAATGTTGTGGAAATGGTATCTGACCCCAGTGAGGCTACATCAAATGGATAATAAAAAGGATAAAATGTGTTGGAGATGTAAGGATACTATTGGAACGTATGAACACATGTGGTGGAGTTGTAAAGTGGTTAAAGATTTCTGAAATAGAATTGAAAAAGAAATAGGAGAAATTTTGGGTAAGATGGTAAAACTGGGATCAGGTATCACTCTGTTGACAAATGTGGAAGATATTAATTTAAATAAGGATAAGAAAGAGCTATTAGAAATAATGATTACAATGGCTAGACATTGTATAGCTAGACATTGGAAAAATGATGTAATTATACAAACGGAAGAGTGGTATAAAGAAATGTGGAATTTAGCTTTGAATGAATGACAAATTGACGTGGGAGATAAAGAAAAAGAGAGATAATTTGAAAGAAAATAGATTTTGGGATATTTGGAAACCTTTTGTGGATCACTCCCTTATGGGTGATGAGAGAAATAGACCTGTACCTGAGCAAAAGGGATTTGGGGATTAAGTTAATGAGATACTCTGAGCTCTCCAGGGCAATGTAAATAAACACAGGGTGATTTATTATTTGCATTTACCTTTTTGTATAACTATCCATATTGGTATTAAATGTTTTACTAGAAAATGAGTTTTAGAGAGGGGAATTAAGGCTAGAGAATCAATTGAAAGTAACAAGTTAAGAGATTGTATCTATAAAGATGGGTGTTAATTACCAGGACAGCTGTACATATTTTTTTCTGTATTTTTTGGTATTACTATTTTTTTTCTTTATTAGTTGTTTTTTGTACTTTGTATATGAATTACTATTTTTTTAAGTAATAAAAAAGAATAAAAAAGAGATGTTGCTCTACATGAATTGCAGATTCGCCTTTCTGAGCTGTAGCCCAAACGAACTGCAAGAAAGTGTCAATGGAGACGTGCATGTATTGCCATCTCCCAAAGTGTGGGACGTGCATGACATCCATCTGCCACAGTTGATTGGCTCCAGTCCCTCTTGGGTTAACCCCCCATGATGCCCCCCCCCCCCCGTGCTCCTGCACATTGCTGGCAGGAACGAACTATTCCCTGTGACAATGGCAGTTTGAACTGCATCACCAGTGCCTTCGCATTCTGCTGGAAAAATGCATCCAGTTGCCATGGCAACCCAGTCAACAACAACAATGATGACGACAGTGACAGCGACAGTGACAGCGACGGCGATGACAATGATGATGATGATGTCATGGAGCCCCAGACATGGTCAGCCGGGGATTGGTTGAGCTCTGGCGATGACATCACAGTCACCCCTGGATGGCTTTTTTCCCTTGCTTTTTCTCCTGTCAGTGGTGGCATCCCCTTTAGCCAAGGGGTTGATCCCTGTGATGTCATGGAGCCCCAGACCTGGTCAGCTGGGGATTTGTTGAGCTCTGGCGATGACATCACAACCACCCTAGTTGGCTTGAACTGTAAATAGCTGTTATGAACTGACTACAGAAAGGAGAAGTTATCCAATTTGTTTTGCTGTAAATATCTTTGAAACCATGAACTTTATTTTTTTGCACCTTCAATAAAAAAAAAACCTCTGGTTGATCATTACTATATTTGTTAAACTGTGTGTGTGTGTGTGTGGGGGGGGGGCTAGCACACTGCCCTGTGGGAGGCTGCCATGAAAAAGTTCAGTTCAGAGTATTGTACTTTTCCTTGAGGCTTTTTGCCTGTCAAACACCCTGGAATGGAATGTACTCCTAACGATGAACTAATTACAATTGGATGAGATCCCACACATGGGAAGGCTGGTATCAAAAGAATTAAATGAGTGCATGTGGAATTTACTTTCTCTTTCACCATGGAAGTCAAGGGTAAGAGCCTCATGGGACAGTGCTGTGAGTAAAGGGCCAATTTAAGTTTTCTTATTTTTGTGTATACAGTAAAACCTCTACTTACGAAAAAAAAGTCTGTTCCATAGGCTTTTGCTTAAATCGGTTTTTTATGTAACTCAAAGCAAACCCATAGGAAACATTATTTTTTATGTAACTCGAAGCATACCCATAGGAAAAATGAAATTTTATGTAAATCGAAGCAAACCTATAGGGAAATGAATTTTACTTAACTCCAAGCAAACACATAGGAAAAATAATCTTTATGTAACTCGAAGGAAACCCATAGGAAATCATGTAAATCAGGACATGGCTTTAGCACAAAATCATTATGTAAGTCAAACGTTTCAAGTGGGAGGGTGGCTGGGTGTGTGTGTGTAACCTATGCAGGACCCACAAACGTACGTCTCTGCTTTTATATATCTATATCTATATCTATATCTATAGATATATAGATATAGATATAGATAGATATAGATATTCTTTCTTCAGTGTTACAGCTCTAGCCAACATTTTAGTGTTTTTGTTGCTGAACTCAAAGTATTCTCTTTTTTAAATACATGAAGTTTCTTTATACTTTTTCTGTGTCTTTATCTTGAAGTTCCTTTTTAAGGGCTAGAATCCTATTTAAAGTTTCTTTATCTTTTTCCCCTGCATGTTTGCTTTCTAATATTCTGATTCTTCTAAATCCTTCTTATGTTTATCTTTCCTTTTAGTTTGCATTATAGATTCTTTAATACAAAGACCCCTTATTACTTCTTTCATAGTATTCCAGATTATTTCTTTTTTTTACTCCATGTTATCATTTATCTCCCAGTTCCACTTCCATTCTGATTCTAATTTATTCATTAATGGGGTACTACTTAATAGTTTCAGATCTAGCTTCCATCTTAAAGCCTCTCAGAATCACACTCCATTTGCATTTGCACGTGAGTCATTGCATGATTAGGAAGGCCATTGAACCATTAGACGACAATGGAAGGCAAGGGGTTATTAAAGAGGAAACAGAGATTGCAGAGAGACTCAATGAATTCTTTGCTTCAATATTCACTGAAGAAGACAGAGACCGCATGATCAAAACAGAGCTTATCTTGTCCTGGATCAGCAACTGGCTAAGGGACAGGAAACAGAGGGTAGCACTAAATGGACACTAAATGGACACACCAAAGGCTCTTGAATAAACTTACCAGTCATTGAATAAAAGGACAGGTCTTGTCCTGGATCAGCAACTGGCTAAGGGACAGGAAACAGGGAGTAGCACTAAATGGACACTTTGCCAAGTGGAGGGAAGTAAAGAGTGGGGTCCCCCAAGGTTCAGTACTGGGACCACTGCTTTTCAACCTCTTCATAAATGATCTAGAAGTAGGAGTAAATGGCAAGGTAGCCAAATTTGCTGACGACACTAAATTATACAGGGTAGTGAAAACTGTAAGAGATTATGAGGCGCTCCAGAGGGATCTCTTGACACTGGGGGAGTGGGCAAAACAGTGGCAAATGAGCTTCAACATTAGTAAGTGCAGAGTGATGCATGTTGGGGCAAAAACCCCAATTACATTTATAAACTGATGGGTTCTTAACTCTCTGCGACAAACCAGGAAAGGGACCTTGGTGTCCTGGTGGACAGCTCAATGAAGGTGTCAACCCAGTATGCCTCAGCAGTGAAAAAAGCAAACTCAATGCTAGGGATCATTAGGAAGGGTATAGAAAATAAGTCCGCAAGTGTCATTTTGCCTCTTTATAAATCTATGGTGAGGCCCCATCTGGAATACTGTGTACAGTTCTGGTCACCATACCTACAGAAGGATATTATGGAGATGGAAAAAGTGCAGAGGAGGGCAACCAGAATGATTAGGGGACTGGAACACCTTCCTTACCACCTGAGGCTACAACAGTCGGGCCTCTTCACTCTTGAACGACAGCGTCTAAGAGGTGACCTGATTGAATTTTATAAAACCATGCACTGTATGGACAAAGTAGATAAGGAAAAACTCTTTTCCCTATTGCACAACACTAGAACTAGGGGGCATTCCATGAAACTTTTGGGTACTAGTTCTCAAACAAATAAGTTCACAAACTGGTCTATGGAACTCCCTGCCAGAAGAAGTGGTGACAGCTGTCAATCTTGACAGCTTTAAGAAAGGATTAGACAAGTTCATGGAGGACAAGGGTATCAATGGCTATAATTGATGGCTATAATTATGGATACCTAAGGACAACCTCCGGGTTGGAGAGTTAGGCAGGATATCTCTCAATGCCATTTCCAGGGAATCCTAAGCAGGTGAAGGCATCTGCTTGACAATACCCTGAAGCAAATGGTGAGCCACTGTGTGAGACAGAATGCTGGACTGGATGGGATGTGGCCTGTTCCAGTAAGGCTGTTCTTATGTTCTTATGATCAAAAAAAATGTATTGACCCTATTTCTACATCTACTAATCTTTTCAATACACTAATCATTACAAATATATGATCTATTCTAGAATATGTATTATGTATCTGGGAGTAATAAGTATACACTGTGTCTTGCCCTTTTAATTTTTTCTGTACATCTTTTAACCCATTTTAAAAATATTGTCACTTTATGTTTACCCATATTATCTGGGTGATTTGACCTGTCTTTAGAAATTTCTAATACCTGATTCCAATCTTCTGCTATAATAATCATTTCTTTACTTTCCTGTTGTATTACTTTGTTTATTTCTTCTAGAAATTCCTGCTGTTTGTCATTTGGAGCATATACATTTATCAGGAGAATTTCCTCTTCTCGCATACTTCCCTGTAACAGTAAGTATCTCCCATTCTGATCTCTTGTAGTTTTTGTGGCCTTGGAATTGCTACTCCTTGGATGTGCCAAATGCCTTCTCATAAATTTCTATCCAATTCAACCTAATCTAGTTTATGCCCTCTTTTTATGATGTGTTTCTTGTAGGAAGATAATATCTACTTTTTCTCTTTTCAATTTTAGTTCCACTTTTGCTTGTTTAAGTCATTCCCAAAACACATACATTCTGTCAGGGAGTCTTGTGGGAAGTTACTTTTTATTATGTTACTTTATATTCATCTATGCAAGGTGGTGGGATTTCTTTCTGTCTTAAAATTATATAGTCTAATAGTTAAGAAAGATTAATTGTGACTCCATTTTGCATTTTCCTAGGTCACATTCTAAAATACCAGACAGGTGATGGTCATCTTGATCAGAGAAGTAACACCTGAGAATTCAAGTTGGCACAAAAACTGGACATAGCAAACAGCTAAGAACATCCTTAGAATTCCAGGGGGAGGGAGAAGAAACCCCAAAATGCTATATAAACAACATCACATTTGGGGTCTGTTAGAAGAGATTGTTGGGGAGAACGCTATGGGATTTACAAAGATAATCTGATAAACCTTCTCACCTGGACTCAGAATCCATTCTTCAAGTGCATGAGGGCTCGCATGCCCGCATGGAACTTAGACTTCGGGAATACAATTTGGACTTAGAGTTTGGAATTACATAATTGGTTTTTCCAACATGGAATTACAATTGGATCTATTTTCCTTTATTCGTTGGATTTACAAATACACACAATAAAGCCTTTTAAAGGATATATTTTAGTTTCCAGCAATTTTTCCTTGCTCTTTTGGAGAAGGGAGTGAAGTTTTGGGACTTTGGTAAAGCTGATAAGGGCATCGGCCCATCAAAGGGAATACAGTTTTAAAATCCTTCTTTGTTTTGGGGGATGCTACCAGGAGCGGCACTTTGGTAGGTTTCGATTCCTTGCCTCAAGGATGTTGCTGGAGTGAGAGAAAGGTTTTGTTAGGGGAAGGTACCATCCTTATCACCCAACCCCCCCTTTAAGCAGGGCTTTGATCTTTGCCAAGGAGAGTGTGGTTGTGTTGGAGGAGGTGGCAAGACAAGACTTTTAATTGGCAAGCCCAATTAGCTACCAAGATACCTGCGACTTAAGTGGGGTGTCACCCTTCTACTGATGAGCCAGTTCAAACTGGATGGAAGAATGCCCTGCCAGCCTAACGGGTCAGTGAAGAGGGCTGCTTTCTTAGCACAATCACACATAAACCAGAAGTCCCCACTGCCTGGATGGTCCCAGGGGTGAAGTAAAAATAAATTAGGGCATCAGGTGAGTTGGGACCCTTCCTGAGACATTCCACATCACTATTTTTAAATTTCTACCCCTATAATACATATTTTCAACTTGTAATGATGTAACTGTCTGTGTAACATACAATAACAAATTAAAATGTATTACAAATACAGAAAAACAAAAAAACAAAGAAAATAGACAATATAATAACAATACAAAACATCCTCCCCTTACACCCTCTTCACTCCTTCTCCCCTTCCACACACTAATTCATCAACCCCTTCCCACCCTTCAGGCTCTCTCATCCAGACCAAATTTATATTATATAAGGGGGGGAAGGAAGTCCCCACTCAGCTCAAACTCACATCTCCGACACCCTTCCACTCTCTCTTTTCATTTTCTCTAAACTACTATTTATAAAAGACTACCCATCCACTCCTCTTGATATCTTCATTTTGTTGTTATTGTTGTTCCATTTCTAGTTACATGTTGCCATTCCTTGTTCTGGCTTTATTTATTTCCTCCCTCCCTCACATCTTTTGATTCCTCTTCCCCTTGACCACCTCTAGCCTCTGTTTCCTTTGCATACTGACCACTCTTTACTGTCGCTCCCTCACCCTATAGAAATCTTACTCATTGCTTCTTCATATTCTTCACAATTTATAATTCCCTTTTCTTTTAACAAATAAAGCACTTATGCCCCTGATTCAACCCTCCAGAATCTTCCTGACAACTGGCCATTGTAAGAGCTGCTTTGAAGGCTTGAAATCCTACATGTTTTAGAGGGCCAACAGTACAGAACCAATGTTCTACATCAAGCAGCAACAATAAGACCATGTAGAGCTCCTTCTTCCATGTCTAGGCTGGATGTGAAACTGCCAAAATGAAGACACCTTTTGGTGAGTTCATTTTGCAGTTCTTTGCGCCTGATGTTGTGTGAGAAACATTAGCCAGCAACACAAGGTTGCTGTTACGAGGGTACATCTGATAGTGGTTCCAAAAATACCACAATCTTTGAGGGACAGCCACCAAGATTGGGGAGCCTTCCTGGCTGAGGCATTGTGAGACCATCTCCTACTCGGCCTGCGGGATGAGGAGGCTCAGCGGAAACTGTTGGTCCAGGATGATGACATCACCTTCGAGCAGATCTTGTGGGCTGCCCAGGCAGTAAAGGATGGAGTACGGGCATGCCGGGCAAGAACTGCAGCCTCCGGAAACTCGACGTCCGCGGTGCAGGCCCACAGTTGTTCGTCTCGCAGGGAGCGAGAGCCGAGAGCCGCAGCCGCCGCCGCCACGTCCTCGTCAGAAGAAAGCAAGAGTGAAAGTGAACCAGAGGTCCAGAAGGTGAGGAAAAGGCCTTCCAAGAGGAGGGACACCACTGATGCAAGCCAACGCTGTGAGGGGTGAGGGGTGCACACGACCGGTAAAGATACCCCTTCAAGAAGGCAGAGTGCCACAACTGCGGGCATTTGGGCCACATCACGAAGGTGTGCAGACAATGCAGAAGCCAAGACCCTGACCGGACCAGCCACCATGTCCGAAAGGACAACGCTGTCTGGAAGGTGTATGTGGGAGACACCGTGGTGAGATGTGTGTCTGACCGGCGCACCCACTTGTTTGTAAAGGTACTGTTGCAGGGGGTCCAGGTGAAGATGGAGGTGGATTCAGGGACTGCCTACTCCATAGTCTCGCAGACTGAGTTTCTGCGAATACCACCTAGGGACCGTCCCAAACTTAGAGCCCTCAAAATGAACTTGCAGGATGTTCAGAGAAATTACATCCCAATCCTGGGGGTGGGGGACTTCACTGTCCATTTCAAAAACTTCACAAGGAAGTTGCCCTTAATGGTTCTTAAGGGGGAGTCCAGTTGTCTCCTGGGGACCCAGTGGTTTGAACCGCTGGACATTGCATTGACTGGTATCAACGCCGTCCAAGGCAACCCCATCCATGTGTGCAACGCACACCTAGCGGTCTTTGAGAAAGGACTTGGGGAGTACAGGGGGCCTTCTGTGGACTTTGATATTGACCCTTCCGTTCAGCCTGTACGCCTCAAGCCGAGAAGAATGCCTTTTGCACTAAAGGTCAAAATAGAAGCGGAACTGGACAAACTGGTGGGTCAGGGGGTTCTGGTGGACTCCACAGATTGGGAGACACCGATTATAACTGCATTGAAATCTAACGGGGAGGTTAGGGTTGTGCTGATTACAAGTGTACTATCAACAAGGCTATTCGCCCCAATGCCTACCCGGTGCCGGTAGTTAGCCACTTGTTGGCCAAGTTACACAGGGGTAAATGCTTTGTGAAGCTGCACCTAGCGCAGGCTAACCAGCAGTTAACAGTCACACCTGCGGCCGTAGCTGCCCAGACGATAGTTACGCACAAAGGTAAGTTTAAGGTGACACGCCTCCAGTTCAATGTGAACTCAGCTCCCGGTATATTTCAGGCGCTTGTAGAACGCCTACTTAAGGGTCTCCCCGGGGTGTTGCCATACTTTGATGATGTATTGATAACAGCTGGGGATGAGTCAGAGCTAGCCCAGAGGTTAGACCGGGTACTGTCTGTGTTTGAGAGGGCTGGGTTATGCCTGAGAAGGGACAAGTGCGTATTCTATGCAAACGAGGTAGAATTCCTGGGGTTTCGGATCACCCCCGACGGGGTTAAGCCCTCAAAATCCAAGGTTGCAGCCATTCAGGACACCCACACACCAGCCTCTAAAACGGAACTGCAATCGTTCCTGGGGTTTCTGAACTTCTATCACTCCTTCCTCCCACGGAAGGCATCAGTGGTCCAGCCGTTACACCGCCTACTGAAAAAGGATGCAGTCTGGTGGTGTGGGGAGGCTCAAGAGTGAGCATTCAGTGAGTTAAAGCGGCTCCTCTCTTCCGAAGCGATATTAACTCACTTCAACCCAAAAAAGCCCATAGTGCTAGTGTGTGATGCCTCACCGGTGGGGGTCGGGGCTGTCCTCTGCCATGTGTTCAAGAATGGGAGGGAGGCACCGATTGCATTCTATTGAAGATCCCTCTCGAAACCAGAGCGCAATTACGCCCAGACAGACAGGGAGGCCCTCGCGATCATCGCAGGGACAAAGAAATTCCATGATTTCTTGTATGGGAGGGAGTTCACCATTGTCACGGACCACAAGCCCCTCCTGGGAATCTTTGTCACGGCCAAGCCCACCCCACAGATCTTGTCCCCTAGAATGTTACGGTGGGCGATCTTCCTAAACGCACACCAGTTTATGCTGGTGCATCGCCCAGGGAAAGACATCGCTCACGCGGATGTGCTTTCCAGGTCTCTCCTGCCAGAGCTGGGAGAGCCCAAGTGCGAGGTTGAGCAAGAGCACCAGGTGCTGCTCATTGAGTCCCTCGAATCGCCCCCAATCGTGCCTGCGGATATCGCCAAGGCAACCACCAAGGACAAGGTCCTGTCCCAGGCACTGGCATGGGTTAAGAAGGGCTTGCCTTTAACGTCCCTCTCAGAAGAACTCGCGTCGTTCTTCAGGAGATGTTCCGAGCTTTCGCTCGAGAGAGGATGCCTCCTCTGGGGCCAAAGAGTAGTAATTCCCAAAGTATTGTGAGCCAAGGTGCTCTGTCTACTCCATACGAGTCACCCAAGAATCGTGAAGTCAAAAGCTCTGGCAAGGAGCTACTTTTGGTGGCCGAACATAGATAAGGACATAGAGCAGTTGGTGGGCGTGTGCAAGAGTTACCAGCTCTCACGGCTCAAGGAGCATAGGCTGCCCCCCAGGGAGTGGGACACAGCCCGTGGACCATGGTCAAGAATCCACGTGGACTTCGCGGGGCCCTTCAGGGGCACAATGTTCCTACTTGTGGTTGACGCATTCTCGAAATGGCTTGAGGTCATTCCAATGCGAAACACGTCCACTATGGCCACAATCAAACACCTGAGGAAGGTGTTCGTATGTTTTGGCCTGCCCAACGTGCTAATTTCGGATAACGCATCCATTTTCACTTCCACAGAATTCCAGGCATTCCTAGAGCGGAATGTGATCAGGCATATTACCTCTGCCCCGTTTCACCCTGCCATGAATGGCCAAGTAGAGTGCTTTGTCCGCACCACAAAGGAGGCACTAAGAAGGATGGGTCCGGGGGACCTGGAGCTACAGCTCTGCCAATTCCTCATATGCTATAGCGTCACTCCGCTGGCATCGGGGCAATCCCCCGCAGAACTCCTAATGTGGAGAAGAATCTCAATGTTGTTTGACTGCCAGGACCCCTCCAGGGTGGAGGATAGAGGCACGAATGTGGCAGTTGATCAGAGAAAGATATTAAGGGCAGGCGACCCAGTACACTGCAGAAATTATGTGAGCTCAGGGCCAGCTTGGGTACCCGGGGAAGGGGTGGAACAAAACGGGCCAGTATCGTACAGAGTCAGAACAGGGTCGGGGCTACTGTGGCGAAGACATGCTGACCAGCTTAGGAGAAGGGTAATGGAAGCCACGGGGGAAAGTGACATGGAAGAATCAGCATTAGGGCTGCCCCCCACCCATTTAAACCAAGGGGGGAATACAGAGCATAGCAGGCTGTCTAGAGCCACAGGAGTCAACCTCCTAACCCGAAGAGGAAGAGGAATTTCTGTTGCAGGATGGGGGAAGTTTTCACGAGTGTTCCCCCACTCGTCCCAGTGAGCAGTGGGGTTTTGAGTTGTCCGAAAGGTCTCCCCATCCTCTCCGAATCAGAGATAGCCCATCCCTGCCCTTGCCAGGTTTCGACGGGACCCTACAGTTCTCTCGCGGGGAAGGCTCAAGCGCAGTTGGTGACCCAGGCAGCACTGCTGAACTGGCCGGTTGACTGTAGCGAAACCACCGGCCCCCACAATGGTTGAGGGACTTCATCCCATCCTAGGGGGGGAGGGATGTTGTGTATGCATGTAATTCATCTGCCACCACACATAACTCAGCTGCCAGCTATAGCGCAGCATCTGCCACTACACGCAGTTCATCTGCCAGCTATAGCGCAGCTGAAGGAGCTCAGCTCACATGGCTCCAACCACCCAATCAGCAACTAGTGCGGGAAACCTTCCTGCCACAGGTGAACCACGGCAGGTATGCAGTACGTCAGAATGACGACTGCAACCAATGGGTGCCCTGCGGGGGAAATTCAAATGTGTTGTACCATATATAAGGAGCTGAGTATCTGCCATTACCTCATGTACAGATTGACCATGCTGCAATAAAGAAGTGTTTGGCCCGCCTGCTGGCTCCATGTGCAATCAATCTGCCTACATCAAATTGGTCCCGATTCTGGTTCACTGCCTGGCTGTGCATTTTCTATTGCATCAAGATAGTGGACAGCACCCACCCCCTCGTCATCCGATGCAAGCTACAGATATCATGATTAATACCTCGGCTTCTGGTGGGATCTCTGGTCTTCTGCATCTTTATCTCTCTCTTCTCTTTTATGAGTGTTTTTACACCAGCCCAAATGAATATAACAGTAAATGTAACACATGTTGTTAAAGGAAAGACACTCAAGCACTTTATTGGACTTTGTGAAATTATCTTTTTGGCTCTAGGTTCTGGCTGTCCTCTTTTTGCTGTCTTACTTTGTTCCATCCTGGTTCTTACCTCACTCTGCAAGCATGTTTGGCAAATGACAAATAAAGGATCCAGTTCTAGGAGTTTCCAAAAGGAAGGTCTTATCAAGGCAGCCACGACAGTAGTGTCCCTTCTACTCATTTATGTTTTATTTTATGTGGCCCATATCTTATATACATTTGTGGCTTTGACTGAAATGGAACAGATCCTCCTCTTAATCGTGATGACTGCGTATGCCCCTGTTCAAGCTTCCATTCTGCTGTGGGTTAATTCAAAACTAAAGCATGCAGCAGCTCAGATACTACAAAGAACAAGTCATTGATCTCTGAGGACAAAGTGATTGTGAGATTTATTCTCATATTTATTCCCTGCAATGTTTGAGTTTTAAAAATAGATGGTGAATTTGTTGGTAGGGTGGATACAGATAAGGAATGAAGTGTAGCTGGAGGATTTAATTTGTTTTTGTTTTAAACCTCTTCCTCTTTATGTAACCCAAAATGGAATTGATCCTTGTCATACCTGCTACTTGAAAAGAAAGCTTTCACCTTTTAGTGTATGGGACCAAAGACAACAGAACAGCCGAAGGGTTGGCTTAACTCAGGTTTATTGCATGATGATCGGGTGGAGCATAAGGTAATGGTGGTGATACATCTCTATATATACAGTAGCATTATACATTTGAATCTTGTAGCACGGTAGCTCATTGGCTGCTACCGGCGTGGCCTCGCCCAGGCATGCCTCTCTTCAGTAGTTCTTCTTCCTGCTGCTGAATGCGGGGAAGGTTTTCCCGCGGCTGTCCGTGATTGAGCAATGTGAACCATGTGAGGCTGAACGCTCGCAGCTGCCCTCTATGGGCTGCTTGCTCGCGTTCCTTTACAGCTGAGATACATTGTAAATGGAGTGGTTACATTCTTATCAGTACAGTGAACATGCATACACAACACACCTGTACAACTGGACACTTTCTGACAGTTGGGAATGTTAGAATTGAGAAGGGACTGGTCCTAACTGGAGGGTATTGATGGGTAATTGAACAGATGATATATATAATTTCTCCAGTTAAAATCAACTCCTTTTCAAGTCTAAGGTTCCAAACTGTCTGAAAGTTTCCAGTTACTGTACACCAGTGACTGCTTTCTCTCTTTTCCCGTCCTGTTTTTAAGGCTGGTAAGGAGCTCATCTCCCCCTTCCCTTCGAAAAGAAAGGTACAATCATGCAGAGCTCTTACAGTTGTGCCTCACTTAAATGGACAGAATTGATAACATTTTGAATAAAAGTGCCAATTCAAACATTAATTTTCTGAAGTGTCTCATGAGGCAAGCACATTTTAATCTTCACATGAGCAATCACTTGTTTTAAAATACCCTTTGTGTTGTGTATAGAGCTTAATATGTATTTGCATTAGTAAGATAGTCCAAAGTCTCGCGAGACTTCAGGGAGGCTCGAGCATTCTGAACGAAAAGTGCACGAGGCAGAGCTGTTAACGGAACAAATGGGTTTTAACTGTCAGTTACTGCCAGGAATAGCTAAGGACTAGAGGTTGTTGTTGTTCGCTATCGTTATCTGTGTTGAATAAAAGTTGTGTTGGCTGTATTGCTGTCTGCTGCCATTCATTCTCTGAACGTGAAACTTTGGTAAAAAGCAGTTTGTAACCTGTGTCAAAATGACTCACTCCAATGGATAACTATAAAAGAGTTAGTAGAAAGTTATGGATTTGGGGGGAAATTTAGGAGAGAGATTGAGTGCTTATATCAACAGAGTACGGCCAGAGTAAAAGTAAACGATGTATTTACAGAGGATATCAAGTTAGAGGCAGGGACAAGACAAGGAGATCCATTATCATCGACATTATTCATTATGGCAATAGAGCTGTTGGCAAATATGATAAGAGAGGACAAAGAATTAGAAGGGACTAAATATTTTGCCCAGCCTTGCCGGGCAGGTATTAATTGTGTGTGTTTTTTTAACAGCAAGGGGAGGAGGGGAGCTTTCCCCATCGCTGTGTTGAGAACAGCTCTCGAAACAGCGGTGGGGAAAAGGGAAGATGACAGGCCGCACTTTGTCCGGGGATGAGCGTTCCCAGATAAAGTGCGGCCTGCCTGTCAGCTCCCCTTTTTCCCATCACTGTGTCGAGAGCTGCACAGCGAGGGAAGAAGGGGAGCTGTCCATACCTGTCAACCATCCCGATTTGGCTGGGAAAACCCCATAATTTGACGTAGATTGACGTCATAACCCGCCCCGCGCTGCCAAAACTCCGTAATTTGGCAGCGGGGAAAACGCATTCTGCGCATGCATGGAAGCGCTACGCCACTTGTGCAGCCCTTATGCAAGTGGCATAGCCCTTCTGTGCATGCGCGGAAGCGCTACGCCGCTTGTGTAGGGGCTGTGCAAGTGGCGTAGCACTTCTGCGCATGCGTGGAAGGGGTAAAACCCTTCCACACATGCGTGGAAAGAGACCTGCGCACAAGCGATGTGTGCAGGTCCCATTTTTCCGGAGCCGCGGGTTGACAGGTATGGAGCTGTCAGGCCGCTCTTCATCCAGGGATGTGCATTCCCAGATGAAGTGTGGCCTGACTGTCAGCTTCCCTTCACTGTTTCGAGAGCTGCTCTTGACACAGTGATGGGAGGAGGGGAGTTGGCAGGCTTCCCTTTTTCCCTTCACTGTTTCGAGAGCTGCTCTCAACACAGTGAGGGGAAGAGGGGAGCTGACAGTCAGGCTGCACTTCATCCGGAAATGCGCATCCCCGGATGAAGTGCGGCCTGCCAGCTCCCTTCCTCCTCTCACAGTGTCGAGAGCAGCTCTCAACAAAGCGATGGGAAAAGGGGAGCCGACAATGAGGCGGCACTTCGTCCTGGAATGCGCGTGCCCGGACAAAGTGCGGCCTGACTGTCAGCTTCCCTTTTCCCCATCGCTGTTTCAAGAGCTGCTCTCGACACAGTGAGGGGAGCTGGCAGGCTGCACTTCATCCGGGGGCGTGCGTTCCCGGATGAAGTGTGGCCTGACTGTCAGCTCCCCTTTTCTCCCCTCCGCTGTATATAATGTTCTTATCTTATTTAACTCCTTATCTTATTTAATCGTATCCTTTACCTTCCCTTGTAATAATATGGGCATGTGACAGGATAAACTACCAAAGACTATATATAAAATATTGAATATGATGCATTATATAAAAGTACATATAGGATTCAGCAATATAGAAAAAAAAGTAAAATATAAATATTTATAATGAGATGTTTGACTGTTTGTTGAGATCTTATCTTTACTAGTGTGGTTTACGTTAAATATTAGTAGTATTTCTTGATATATTATATTATTATATTTCCTTGTATTGTTGTTTGTCTGTAGCATTACTTGCACATTGCTTTCCTTTTTTGTGAAACAAAATTTTATTTTTTAAAAATGAACGTGCCAAAAGAAAGGCTTCTTTCTGGAGCAAAAGATATTGCTGTAAAACACTTCCAAATTCGGGACTTTGAAACTAATAAACCTCTTTCCCACCCTGGACAAATCTTCCGCCACTCTTCTCTGCATTAATTCCTACTTATTTTATTGCTAGCAAATGTGCCGAGATTCACCTGGGCTGGTAATCTATAAATTCAATTTTTTCTCCTAATTTCTTCCTCCACCCTAATTTTTTCCTCATGGTTGTCTTTCCATCCATCTCAGTACCCACTCACTCCAGTACTCAGCCAGCTTCTATGTATATTTAGAATAATTTATAATTATTCCTTATGCTTATATAAGGAAACTAAGACTCCTTGTGTAGATGCTTATTGATATCAATTTTCATAATTATCTTCATTTCTCAAAGTGAAAAGCTCTTGTAGATGTAGTTTGTATGACCTGCTTAATAGAAGAGTCCACAAAATGCTCATACTAAGTAGTAATATTCATTATACAAATAACCATTGACCAGGCATGAAAAGTGATCTGGAAAGTGGGAAGTACTGTGTTGTTACAACTGTGGCAAGACTACATGCCTAACTTGTGACTGTAGCCATGCAGGCGACCAAAGGAATTATTCTTGTGGAACATCTGGACAACAACAACCCCCCCCCACCCAAGGACTCCACCAAACTGAAATATCACGGGAATGAAATTAGTCAAGCAGACATCAACTGCAGCAGGATTCAAATGACCAATTGCTGTTGTTATAGGAGTCAAGATACAGTAAAATGAAAATGCATTACTAGATTACTCTTTGCCATGCCATTCCTTCTTCTTTGGTTTGATATGGAATGGGAGAAAAGCTTTGGTATAAAAGGAAACTTTACTATTCTTGTGAATATTGCATGTGAGGATTGTAAACATGTAGTTTGTTTCCATGTGGGTTGACGGCAGTTGCAGGAAGGTTAAGTATGCATATGACATGTCACACTCTTAAAATGGCAAAGAGGCTTCAGCATTGGCTATTTCATAAATTTCAGGAAAAGCATGCGAGGACAAACTATCTGAATTTCGATAAATAGTTCCAAGGTATGAAGAGATGAAGGATTGTGGAGGCTTACTGGTTAAGATGCTGAACTTGACTGAACTTGAATGAAAGGTCAGGAGGTCAGCAGTTCAAGACCCCAGTGCTGCATGATGGTGTGAGCTTCTATCTCTCTCCCAGCTCCTGCCAACCTAGCAGCTTGAAAGGAAGAAATTGTAAGTAGATAAATAGGTACCACTTTGGTGGGAAGGTAAACAACATTTTGTTCACTCCAAAGTCTAGTTATGCCTGCCATATGACCATGGAAACATCTGCAGATGCAAACAGCGCTGGCTCTTTGGCTATAAATTGAGGTGAAGCCGGGCACCCTGGAGTTAGACACAATTGGCTTTCAATCAAGGGTGACCTTTAACTTTACCTATGAAATGATGGGGAAAACAGAGCGATTTTGGTTCTGAAACTCCTGATGAAAAGAGCTGAAATTCCGCTAGCTGCCACTAGCGGTCACAGGGAGGCTTTGAAGCCTCACAGCTGTGGAATTATCTCTTGGGAAAAGAATGCATCTCAAGAGCAAAACACCAAGGTGTCTGTGGACTGCCTAATTCTAATTAGAAACAAATAAGGAAAGGTTAATTTGAGAAAAATTTTATTATTTTAGAAAATTCAGGGAGCTTCAGGTGGAAACCTCTTGAAGGTAGATGAAGGGTATAAACCTCAATGGGAAAAGAAAGTTATTCTGGTTTAGCTCTATTTTTGAGAGTTATGCTCTGCTGCTGTCATGCTCACGCTCTGCCTAGGCCAGTGATTCTCATCCTTTTTAAAGCTGCGGCCCCCCTAAGGAGCGGAAAAATTTTCAATGCCCCCCTTTGTGAAAATCCTGTAATTGCATTTCTTTTATTAAAATTAAAATGACTAATGCAAAAAATATATATGCTTAAATGCTCTTTTAGGTAAATTCGTTTATTTAAAAATGCTGTAAATATGTTTATTTATTTTTAATGCTCCTTTTTATTTTTTATTTTTTTGCAAATGCTTTTTTATGTTTAAAAATTATTTATTTTTATGCGCGAGCATGACAGCAACAGAGTATAACTCTCAAAAATAGAGCTAAACCAGAATAACTTTCTTTTCCCATTGAGGTTTATACCCTTCATCTACCTTCAAGAGGTTTCCACCTGAAGCTCCCTGAATTTTCTAAAATAATATTTTTTTCTCTCAAATTAACCTCAAAATGCTGTAAATATGTTTATTTATTTTTAATGCTTCTTTTTATTTTTATTTTTTTGCAAATGCTTTTTTATGTTTAAAAATTCTTTATTTTTATTATTTATTTTCTTTATTACACTAAAAGAGTAATATCAATGAAACATACTTGGTATGGTTGTGCTTGATGGTTCAGAGCCAGTTTCTGAACGTTAGGTTCAATATTGTTAGAGAGATGAAGGTGCAAGTCCCCTCTTTCCACGATTTGGAGTCAACTTCTCTTTTTTGTAATTAGATCAGTCACAGCACTGAATCCTCGCTTGACAAGGTAGGAGGAAGGGAAGGAAATAAAAAAAAATTTGACGATAGTCCACAGTCTTGGGTAGAGGCGACTGATGGTACTTTGAAGCCAAAATTCTGTGAGACGATCACCATTCTGGAAGCTGGCTTTCAAAGTTTCTGCTGTCTCAATATTCATAAAAGGGTTCATGACCCATTGAGGGACTTCTAGGGACAAAATATCCTCAAAACACTCAGAAAAGTCCTTGTGCAAAGACTCAAGGTGTTGACAGTAAACTTGTGTTTCATCGAAGGGGATTCCACTGCTCTTATGCAGATCATTGCTTAATGGGACATTTTTTTATAACATTGGATGTGGCTGGATGGTGTAAAACCATTTCCAAAACTTCCTTGACAGCCGGCAGTATCAACTCTTCGCCGATGGTATGAGCTTTCCCCAATTTAGCAATTAATTTTGATATATTATAAGAGGCTATCAAACCATCATCACATTTTTTGATGAAGTTGCTAGTAAGCCTGAGACAGATGGTGCCTTCAGAAACTTGTCCCTGATGTTCGTGAAAAATGACAAATCTTTATTTTGTTTGTCAGGATGAATTTTTTGCAGATGCTCCTGCAAACGAGATGGTTTCATTGCCTCATTAGATAACACTTGATTACAAGGTAAACACATGGGTAGTTGCGAGTTCGACAGCGAAGGAACAAATCCAAATTACAAGTATGTGGAACTGTATTGACGACACTTCTTTTTATTAACCGACATCGTTGGTGTCTGCAAAATATGATGAGGGAAAGGTAACTATTTCTCAAAATTAATAATTCACGACCATGATAAATAACTAATAAGCGTACTTATCTAGCCTACTGGCCAAATAAACAATGAAAGTAAATCGAAACCGAAATGAAGCGAATGAAAAGCAACACAAGAAACACAGGTCAAATCAAACCTTCATATTCTTTTTAAAGTTCCCATCTGTTATGTCCGGCCCTTGCAAGCAATAGTCCAGACAACGATGAACAAAACAGCAACAAGTCTTTATTTAACAGTCTATTCAAGATGAGCTTACAAGGCATTCCGGACACAGAGATGGCTATATAGTCCCAATGAAATAAGTCCCTCTGGAGTGTGCCAAGGAAGGAGACAATACCTAGCTACCTTGGAAATGGTAACGTAATGGAGGAGACCCAGGCCTAGCTGCAGGGCTACCATCAGAAATTTCTGGGCCCCACACTGAGCAATCCTATCTCCCCCCACACACACACACACATTTTGGCCATGCCCTAAATCTGTGGGCGTGAAAATAAATAAATATAAATATTTATTTACAACTATCTTAGATAACATACTTATATTTAGCAGACCTGTAAAAAAATAATTCCTTCCTAAAATACACTATCCTAAGCCTTTAAAAAATGTCCTGAGCAAGATAACTTTTTACAAAGTTGGGCTTCTAAGCCAATCTGTTTACTTAAATAAAGACTCCATCCAGTTCTGTTCAGCAGACTGGGTGGAGGAGTATGTGGGTTCAGTACATATAATAGATATACCTGTAAGACAGCCATTAGTGGATGGATCCACTAACTTGAAGAGGTAGTCTCCTTGCCATTGCACATGTCCACAGTTTATTAGTTTGGTGTTCAGAAATTGGAGACGACAACCATTGAAGTGAAATACAGCTCTTTTATTTCTGGGGTCTGAACACAACTTGGAGAGGAACAATGGGGATGTATATACATGATAAACTAGATACATTTGAGCAGGAGCAAACATAATTGGGTGATTTGAATACATATTACATAGTATATATATTTTGATAGTTCAGGAGCGCGCCTCTCGGCACTTTATTGTATTTCTGTATTATTATTTTGTTGCTATTTGTATATGCTGTTAGCCGCCTTGAGTTGGCCTTTGGCCGAGAAAGGCGGGATATAAATTAAACTGATTGATTGATTGATTGAATCTCACGATACTTCGCGATCTGCCGAGATCTCGCTGCTGTCAAACAGCGTTGCTGTTTGACAGTAGTTTGCGCGGGAATTCGGCAGTTTGAATGTTAGACATGTCATTAAATACAGTTATCATACATAACAATTAGGCAAAGGTAAAGGTTGCCCTTGCTTGAAAGCCAGTCATATCCAACTGTAGGATTCAGTGCTCATCTCTGTTTATAGCCCAAGAGCCAGTGCTGTTTTCTGTGGTCATGTCGCAGGCATGATTAGACACCGGTATGCACGGAATACTGTTTACCTTCTCACCAAAGTGGTTCCTATTTACAGGTGAAACTCAGAAAATTAGAATATCGTGCCAATGTCCATCCATTTCACTTAAAAGGTGAAACAAATATATGAGATAGACTCATTACATGCAAAGCGAGATATGCCACACCTTAATTTGTTATAATTGTGATGATCGTGGTGTACAGCATACATGAGATTATGTGATGATTATGGGGTACATTGCGGGATCCGCGAGCACAATTGGCATACTGTCCCTGACAGAGGCCATGACTTGTGAGAACGCTCCGAGCCTTTGGGCTCCGAGGGGACAGAAATTGGGGAGCGGATTAATAGTCATAAGATTGATTCACCCATAGCTGACCTGGCAAACAGTCCAAGCAGGAGGAAATTGAATGTCTAACTAAGCAGTTAGGTAATATCGCACCTGCGAATTACCCCAAGCCCTAACGTCAACAGTGGCCATATTTACTCTTGGGTAAGCTAGGAACAATGGACTTCCCCTGCCCGTGTTTAATTTAGTTAATTAACTTCCCCGGGAGAGGTTCCCAATTAACCCGTGTAAACATGTGATGTGATTTTCTGTCAGATGACAATTCTATCACACGCTTCCTTGAATTCCTATATATGGTGATGATTTTCCCTCAATAAACCACTGGTCTTCGCTCCATCTTGTCTCGTGTCGTTACTTGACCAGTCTCCTCCGGGACCCAACGGCCGCTTCGCGGCCCCAATCCAACAGTACATGAGATTGGGGGGTTGGGGTTTTCATAAACTGTAAACCATAGGCATCAATATTATGAAGTAGCATTCCTGGGCCCCGCCCTCCCCCCTCGCCATCGGACTCAAAAGACTCTAAAGGCAGGGGATTTCTATTATTATTATTATTATTATTATTATTATTATTATTATTATTATTATTATTATTATTATTATTATTATTATTATTATTATTATTATTATTATTATTATTATTATTATTATTACAAAGTAAGGCTCTGAACTATCTCAATTTGCATGTAATGAGTCTATCTCATATTTGTTTCACCTTTTAAGTTGCATTACTGAATGGAATGAACATTTGCACGATATTCTAATTTTCCAAGTTTCACCTGTATCTACTTGCAATTTCTTGCTTTTGAACACGAGGTTGGCAAGAGCTAGGACTGAGATGATCACTCATTCCATCCACACACGCACACACACACTATGGGGTACACAGAAAGAGCCTCCTCGAAGAATGTGGTATTTTTGAACCACAATTGGGTGCACCCTGTAATGGAAACCTTGTGTTACCATCTAATCTTTCTCACACTATGTCAGGCAAAAGGAATTGCAGAATCAACTCACCAAAAGGTGGCTTCATTTTGGGAGTTTCACATCTGGCTTAGACATGGAAAAGACTCATGCCATCCTCAATTAACTCATTAGTAGATGTGTAATACCACAATGTTTATTTTGAATCCACCCACTAACCATTTACAGCTCAACAGAAGCAAACTTCACAGCAATAAGTATGAACCCCAGTCTGGTATCTTGTTATTACTGGTTGTAAAAAGCCACACTGATTTGTAAACTAATGTTATGCTAGGCAATGATTGTGTGCCTCTGTACGTGATGTGTATAAACTGATGCCATGAAGCCTGACTTGATCCACAAAACTTAACATTAAAATACAGCAGTTAGTCATTAAGGTGGCACAATGTATGTCTTTTTTTTATCTGTTTACTCTCTGATAGGCTTGCACAGATTAACACAACTAGGTAAAGGACCACTGAAGTGGTCCCTATTTATCCACTTGCAATTTCTTGCTTTTGAACTGCTAGGTCAGGGGCAGGAGCTGGGACAGAGGATGGGTGCTCAGAAAGAGGGGACAGGGGGAGGGACCCAAGAAAAAGGAAGTGGCAGGGTAGAGAAAAAAGGAAGAAGAGGTAGAGAGGAAGGGAAGTTTAGTGTTTAAGGAATGAAGAAGCAGACGGATGAAGTAGCGAAATTCAGCTCTTTATTAGTGGGGTTTGAACACAGTTTGGATGGGGCAAAACTTGGACTTATATACACTATAAACAGTAACAGTAACAATAATACAACAAACCCATTGGCTAACAGAGTGTGCACATTTTTCGATGCACTTATTTGCATAAGAATAGATACATGAGAAAAGATACATTCTGCTCCTATAAACAGTAACAGTAACAATAATACAACAAGCCCATTGGCTAACAGAGTGTGCACATTTTTCGATCCACTTATTTGCATAAGAATAGATACATGAGAAAAGATACATTCCGCTCCTGTCAGAAAACACAGTTAACATACATAACATTCTTCCACCCTAGGTAAAAACAAAATCCTTTAACCAGGATGGTTAAAGGACCCTTCTGGGTCAGATACTTGGCTGAGCCGGCTCAGGGGCTCGTAGGATGGACGACTCGACTGGAGTGAGGGATTGACTAGAGGGGGAGGATTGTAAACCCAAATTAAAGCCCCGTTTGTCAGATGGAGGAGCAGGGGATCGCTCAAAACCAAAATCTAATTCTGTGGATGAATAAGACAACTCAGGGTCCCTCCTGTGTGTACTAAGAGTGGAGGGCAACTCCAAACAAAATTGGTCATCATCAATAAAGGAATCCAGAGTGCTAGGCCGGGACAGTGTAGGGGTACACCTGGCCGGAATAGGGGAGCATTCCACAATTTCCCCTTGAAATCGGGCCCTAGAACACACATCTTGGGCTAAGTTAGCTTGCTGCTGACTATTACCTCTGCCCCCTGGGTTTAAACGGGTGGGGGCCAACCATAACATTGAGTGTCTGTATTCGTCCTGTGGGTCCAGTATTCTGGGTCTCAATTGATCCGCGTGCCTCATCCAGATCAGAGCAGTGGTTGTTTTGATTCTGTAAGAAACAGGACCAGTCTGATCAATCACAAACCCAGACACCCACGTAGGACTACCAGCTGCATAATTGAGGCAATGTACATGGTCTCCCGGAGAAAAACCCTTCTGGTGTTGGATCGCTATATTTGTGCCTTTGTCCTCCACCCTAGAGGGATCCAATCTGTCTAGCAAGGATGACAGTTTCCTTTGCTGGAGCAATTCAGCAGGGGACAGCCCTGAGGCAAAGGGGGTGAGTCTATACGTGAAAAGAAACTGGCATAGCTGGAGCTCCAAATCCCCTTCACCCATACGCCAAAGTGCGTCTTTAGTTGTGCACACCTGCCGCTCCACCTGGCCATTGGTGGCTGGGTGGAATGGGGCAGTAGTGTTGTGCCTAATTGCATTCCTTTCCATGAAGGATTGGAATTCTGCAGATGTGAACGTGGATGCGTTGTCAGACACCAGCACATCTGGAAGTCCAAATGCTGCAAACAGCCTTCTCAGGTGCAGCCTTCTCAGCCGGGAAGAGAGGGTGACACTCCGTCTGGGTTAATGGTGGAGGTTCCAGGGGCTCATTTAGAGGTTGTGACGGGCATGGGGCGTTATAGCGGGAACTGTGGGGTGGGCCGCACTCGGGGAACGCGGGACGATGCTTAGTATCTGTCCCACGTTCTGCCCCCCCGGTTTCACCTCTAGGTCCTGAGCAGCTGATCCAGGGTGACCCCGCCCTTAGGCTGCTGCTGATGAATGCCAGGTCAGTCTGTAATAAGGCTCCCCTAATACAAGACTCTATTTTGGGGGAGCGGGCCAACCTGGCATGCATCACTGAGACCTGGCTGAGACCTGAGGATGGGGTGCCTCTATCAGAGATGTGTCCGGTCGGGTTCGGTGTTTGGCACCAGCCTAGAGATGTGGGTAAGGGCGGTGGTGTTGCCATTATAGCCAGGGAGTCATTGGGAGTCGCCAGGGCCACTGCTCCACAAATTTTGGGTTGTGAGGCCCTGCTCCTGCGGTTGGGCCCTAACGGTCAGTTGGGGGTCCTACTCCTGTACCTGCCTCCTTGCAGGGTAAGGGACTCCCTGCCTGGGCTCCTTGAAGCCATCTCAGCGTTGGCTTTGGAGTTCCCTAGACTGATGGTTTTGGGGGACTTCAATTTGCCTTCGCTGGGGTCTGGTTCTGAGGTGGCACAGGAGTTCATGGCTTCCATGGCAGCTATGGACCTGGCTCAGGTAATTCAGGGCCCGACCAGGGGCAGTGGCCACACGCCAGATTTAGTCTTTTTGTCGGGGCGGTGGCAGAGTGATCTGAGTTTACAGAAGCTAGACATAACACTTGTGCCATGGTCAGATCACTATCTGCTGGCTCTAGACTTTCTGGGGGCAACACTTCATTGTAAGGAGGCAGGGTCGATTAAAGTGGCCCGCCCCCGGCAACTGATGGATCCGGATGGATTCCAGAGGGAACTGGGGGAATTTCCTCTGGATTGGCGACACGATTCACCTGAGGCAGTTGTTGACCTGTGGTACGGGTCGACGACATCTGCCTTTGATTTAATCGCTCCACTACGGCCTCTCAGAGCCCGTGGAGCTAGGTCATCCCCGTGGTTCACTGAAGAACTACGGGAGCTCAAACGGGCAAAGAGACGCCTTGAGTGCCGCTGGGTGAAGACCCAGAGTGATTCCGATTGGACACTAGCTAGAGCCGCTATTAGGGCCTACCTAGTGGCGATGGGGGTGGTGAGGAGGCAGTACTTCACCTCCCTTATTGCCTCCACTGATAATCGCCCAGCCACCCTGTTTCGGGTGACCAGGTCCCTCCTGGGTAGGGTGGGGCCTGTGCCTGGTTGGAAGGGATCGGCTGAGGACTTTGCTGACCATCTGGTGGAGAAAATCGATCGGATTCGCTCGGGGTTCAAACTTGGCGTGGGCGGGGAGGGTCCGGGGGGAGCCAGTGTGCAGTCTTGCGGTGTTACCTGGGATCAGTTTGATCCAGTTGCCCCGGATGAAGTGGACAGGCTCCTTGCGGCGGTCCGTGCCACTAATTGTCCATTGGATCCCTGCCCACCTGGCTGGTAAAAGCCTCTAAGACGGTGACAGGTGGTTGGGTCGGGGCTATAATTAACGTGTCTTTTTGAGAGGGGATGTTTCCTGCACTGCTGAAACATGCTCTTGTGCGCCCCCTCCTGAAGAAGCCATCCCTCGATCCAGCAATCCTAACCAACTACAGACCTGTCTCCAACCTTCCTTTTTTGGGGAAGGTTCTGGAGAAGGCAGTGGCACGTCAGCTGCAGAGGGTACTGGATGAAGCGGAATATCTGGACCCATTCCAGTCAGGATTCAGACCTGGATATGGTACTGAGACTGCATTGGTCACGCTGATGGATGATCTCTGGTGAGAGCGGGATGGCGGTCATCCGTCCGTCCTTGCTCTTCTTGACCTCTCAGCGGCCTTCGATACCGTTGACCACGGTATCCTTCTGGAACGGCTCCGAGGGTTGGGGATCCAGGGCACAGTGTAGTCCTGGTTTTCCTCATTTCTGAGGAGCCGGACCCAGTCGGTGTGGTTGGAGAGTGAGAGGTCGAGTTCAAGGCCCCTAAAATGTGGGGTGCCTCAGGGCTTGGTACTCTCTCCTCTCCTATTTAAAATCTACATGAAGCCGCTGGGTGAGATCTTCCATTCCCATGGGGTGCGGTACCACCAGTACGCGGATGACACTGGGGACCCCAGTGATGCAGTCAAAGTCCTTTCCAGCTGTCTGGAGGCTGTTGGGGTCTGGATGGGGGCAAATGGGCTACAGCTGAATCCTAGCAAGACTGAGTGGCTATGGATAGGGGCTCTTACACTATCCCGGGAGCTACCATCTTTGTTTTTGGATGGGGCGGAACTTGGGGGTCCTCCTGGATTCGCAGCTGCTGCTAGAAGAACAGGTTGCAACTATGGCCAGGAGGGCCTTCACCCAACTTCGGGTGATTCGCCAGTTGCGCCCGCTCCTGGACTGGGACTCTTTGCTCATGGTCACTCACGCTCTGGTGACCTCCAGACTAGACTACTGTAATGCGCTCTACATGGGGCTGCCCTTGATGACCATTCGGAGGCTGCAGCTGGTCCAGAATGCCGCAGCCTGGGTGGTGATGGGGTGTGGACGTTATGCCCATGCCTCACCACTGCTTCGGGGGCTGCACTGGTTACTAGTTTGTCTCCGGGTGCAATTCAAGGTGCTGGTTTTGACTTTTAAAGCCCTACATGGTAGTGGGCCAGGGTATCTTAGAGACCGCATCACCCTAAGGACGTCTGTCCGTCCAACCAGAGTGGACCGGAGGGGCTCTCTAATTGTGCCATCAGCCAGGGGGGCTCGCCTCTCTGGCACAAGGAGGAGGGCCTTCTCCGTGTCTGCACCAGCCTTTTGGAACCTCCTGCCTGTGGAACTGCATCTCCAGATGGAGTTGTTGCCCTTTAGGAAGGAACTAAAGACCTGGCTGGCGGGCCAAGTTTGGGGTGTGGGTGGGGATAGGGGTACCGTTGGGTGGTTGGTATAGAGAAGTGTGCCTTCCCCCAAGGTCCCTTCGGTTCGTGCGCACCTTTTAGGGGTGGGTTTTTTAACTTTTAACTTTGTTTTATCATGTGTCTTTTATGTATTTACTATCTGCTATGTAAACCGCCCTGAGTTGGGTTGTACCTGAGTGGGCGGTATATAAGCGTGAAAAATAAATAAATAAATAAATAAAATTATCGTGGTGGCTGAAGTGGTATTAGGCACTCTAATCACTTCCAGCCACTTAAAGAATGAGTCTACAACCAACAAAAATAGGGCACCCCTAAACGGACCTGCAAAATCTATGTGCAACCTGGACCACGGGCCCCTAGCAGAATCCCATTCCTGAGAGGGAAGGTGGGATTGCTCTGGGCGAGAGGATTGACAGCTGGCACAAGTGCCGACCATCTGCTTTATGTCTTGGTCCAGTTGAGGCCACCAAAAGTAGTTACGGGCAAGGTCTTTGGAACATACAATTCCAGGGTGACTTGTGTGAAGTAAATGCAAAACCTTTTTCCTGAGAGTGACAGAAATGACCACCCGCTGGCTCCATAGAAGGCAACCTTATTCCACTGACAATTCCAAAAACTTGCAGTGGAATGGTCTGAATTCCTCAGCTAGATGAGAGACAGGCCAGCCTTTTTGTACCCAAGACATTACTTTAGTAAATGTTACATCCTTGGCCGTAGCTTTGGCTATATCTGAGGGGATGACCGGGGGCGAGTCTAATGCCTCAATCATGAGGACCTGGTGGTCACTTTCGATCTTGCAATCGGCTTCCCCGACCCCTGGCAGTGGAGAACTTGACAGGGCATCAGCATGGCTGATGTTCTTGCTGGATCTGTGCACCAAAGTAAAATCGTATGCATTTAGGAAAATTGCCCACGCAACATCCTTGGGGACAGAATTTAAGGCGTGGGCTTCCCATTCACAAAGATTCCAAGGAGGGGCTTGTGGTCAGTTACAATGGTAAAAGGTCTTCTGTAAAGGTAATCGTGGAATTTCTTAGTGCCTGCCACGATTGCCAACGCCTCCCGCTCTGTCTGAGCATAATTTTTCTCAGGCTTTGAGAGTGAACAGGAATAGAATGCTACTGTGGCTTCCCTCCCGTCACATAGTACATGGCATAACAAAGCTCCAACCCCCACAGGGGATGCATCACACACAAGTACAACTTCTTTGTTAGGATCAAAATGAGCTGATACAGCATCCGAAGATAGCAGCCTTTTGAGTTCTAGGAACGCTTTCTCCTGGCAATGGCCCCAGTGCCAAACAGTATCTTTCTTAAGAAGCCGATGTAATGGTTTGGCAACTGAGGCTTTGCGATGGAGAAAAGTGTGATAGAAGTTTGACAATCCTAGAAATGATTACAATTCGGCTTTACATTTTGGCCGGGGTGCATTTCGCACGGCTACCACCTTGGAGTCAGCAGGCGTGATACCTTGGGGTGTAATTCGGTACCCCCAGGAACTCCACTTCCTGTGCCTAAAACACACATTTGTCTCTTCTGAGATGCAGACCGGCCCTCTCAAAACGTGACAGGACTCGATCGAGCCTGGCTGCTAGTTCGACGATCAAAATATGGCAGGACACCAGACAACCTTTTCAAAATATGTTCTACAAGAGATTGAAATATTCCGGGGGGCGCATTCACCCCGAATTGTAGTCTAGTTACCTTAAATGCCTCCCTATGCGTTACTATGGTCTGGGCTATGGCAGCAGCAAGAGACACAGTTAATTGTAGGTAAGCCTGGGCAAGGTTAAGTTTTGCAAAGCAATTTCCTCCATGCAAGGAGGCAAGAAGGTAGCTTACCACGGGCACAGGATATGCGTTCGGGTGAATAGCTTTATTGATGGTACACTTGTAGTCAGCGCATATCCTGACCTCTCCGTTACTTTTCAAAGCAGTCACAATCGGTATCTCCCACTCTGCGAAGTCCACCGGTACTAGGATGCCCTGCCCCACCAGTTTGTCCAGCTAGGCTTCTATCTTCTCCTTTAAAGCAAAAGGTACCCGGCGTGGCTTCATCCGGATGGACCGGATGGTTGGGTCAAGCTCAAAGTCAACAGGGAGTCCTTTGTCTAAACCTAAACCCTTTTTGAATACCTCAGGATGTGCAGCACAAATGTCCCGGATTGGGCCAGAGTCTATTGCGTGGATGTCAGAAAGCCGGATTCCCAGGGGCCTAAAACATTGGGTCCTAATAAGACAGTTAGTGCCCTGCTTAACTATAACCAATGGCAAGGAGATGCGAATGTTTTTGAATTAACCAAGAATTTACCCACCCCCAGGATCAGAATCTGGCAACCTTGCACATCCCGGAGGGAAGTTTTAAAGGATTTAAGCTTGGGCCGAGAGGCAGGGGGAATTCTCAAAAACTCCCGTGGTGGGATTATGGAAAAGGTAATACCTGAATCCACCTCCATTTTGAGGTGGACATCCTGCAGGCTCAGGTCTGCGAAGAAACGTTCGCTGATGATGCCCACTTGGCACGGCTCCGGTTTGGGTGACACATTGGCGATGGACGTGTTGTGGTGATGACTTTTCTTGGGCACAGGCATTAGAGGTCTTTGCTTTCGCTGTCAGCATACCATAGCAATGTGCCTTCTTCGCCCACAGTTGTGGCATTCTGCTGTGCGGAAGGGGCACTTCTTGCGGTCATGCCGTGCTCTGCAGTCATCACACTTGCAAAGGAATTTCTTCTCCCAATCTTCACGGTGCTCTCGGTACTTTCATTGGACTACTCAGACTTTTCCCTCTGTGTCCCTCAGATATAGCCAAATCCTAAGCAGGTGAAGGCATCTCCTTGGGAATACCCTGAAGGAAATGGTGAGCCACTGTGTGAGACAAAATGCTGGACTGGATGGGCTATGGCCTGTTCCAGCAAGGCTGTTCTTATGTTCTTATGTCTCTGGACTCTGATGAAGAAGTGGAACCAGGCGATGCTGAGGAGGATGAAGTTGAACTTTGCTGAGCTTGCACAGCTGAGTCGGTGGCACTGGTGGTGGAGTGGCAATGCCGGAAAAGCTTTATCCCGGACCGTATGGCCTCAGACGCTACTGCCTCTTCTAGGACATCCGTGAAGGTTAGCGTCTTTCTGATCATGAGGCGACATTGAGTATCTTCATCCCTCATGCCAGCCAACAGACGGTCCCGGAGTGCTTCTTCAACGTTGTGCCACTTGCATGGGGTGGCAGCAATGCACCTCGCAGCGGTGCAGTCTGCAATAGATTCACCAGGTCGCTGCTCTCTTCTGTGGAAGGCCACCCTGGTCGAGAAGATTGAGACCTCTGGCTGCAGGTCTCAATCTTCTCGACCAGGGTGGCCTTCCACAGAAGAGAGCAGCGACCTGGTGAATCTATTGCAGACTGCACCGCTGCGAGGTGCCTCCTCAGTGCGGACATGGTCTCTGCGAGCGGCACCACATCCACGTCCCTTGGGAGAAAGAGGTGGGTTGCCAGCTCAAGCATCTCAGAACCGCACTGAGTGAGAAAACAAGAGTGCTTCTGGTCTTCGGCGGTGATCTTCTGCGAGGCCATTGTGTGGCGGAACCAGCGTTCGTATGTTGCCCATTTTTCTGGACGCACTGGGTTGAATGGGCCGATGTTGCTGCCGTGTGGGGACACCATCCCTTCCTAGTCGCCAGTTTCATGTTCAGGGAATGAAGAAGCAGACAAGTAAAGTAGTGAAATTCAGCTCTTTATTAGTGGGGTTTGAACATACTTTGGATGGGGCAAAACTTGGACTTATATACACTATAAACAGTAAAAGTAACAATAATACAACAAGCCCATTGGCTAACAGAGTGTGCACATTTTTCGATCCACTTATTTGCATAAGAATAAATACATGAGAAAAGATACATTCCGCTCCTATAAACAGTAACAGTAACAATAATACAACAAGCCCATTGGCTAACAGAGTGTGCACATTTTTCGATCCACTTATTTGCATAAGAATAGATACATGAGAAAAGATACATTCCGCTCCTGTCAGAAAACACAGTTAACATACATAACAGGAAGAAAGAAGGAAAGGAAAAGAAAAGAAAGGAGGAAAGAAAGAAGGGAAGAGAAGGAGGAGAGGAAAGGGATGGAGCAGGGCCGCAGGCAGGGAGGGAAGCGCTTCCATGTGCTTCTCCTGCTGACTGGGGAAAGTCCATTTGCCTCTTGCCCAGCCAGCCGGCCTTTCTCTCAGGCTGCCGAATGGTCAGCCCCCTTACTCCCCCTTTCTATCACTGCGACGGGAGGAGCTTTCACAGCATCTCCCCACCAACCAGCTCCCCTGCTTCCCTCTCTACCTGCGGCAAGGCCCGGTACCCACGAGTGACTCAGGAGCAAAAATGATGTGCGCCCACGTGCCTGGCGGGGTGGAGGGAAGAGGAGAAAAAAAGAAAGGACTGTCAGGCTCCCCCACTGCTCATGCTCATATAGAATGGATGTTGTCACATAGCATTTTGTCTCTATCCCCCACCCATCCCTTGTTTCTTTCCTCTTTCCTTCCTTCCTCCTCCTGGCCCAATCCCCCCTCACACCCCCTTCTCCCCCCTTCAAGGACACACAGCTTGCCGGCCACATCAGAGGAGGAGGAGGAGGAGGAAGGGGGAAACACGGAGGGATATTGCAGCAGTTGAAGAGAGACTACGCTGTGGTTAAAAAAAGTAAAAAAAAAATTCACACAGCTGAGCTCCGGGCCCCTGTCAGCTCTTGGGCCTCAGACGGCAGCCCCCCTTGTCCCCCCTTGATGGCGGCACTGGTTAGCCATCTCTGGCTACCTGTACGGAGTGGAAAGTATAGATTCGGCCCAGCCCCACCCTTGTTTACCCATGGGGCTTATATAGTGTCTCCCTGGCAGTGGCTCCTTGATACAAAGTAGCGACCTGCCGGACAACCACAACCAACCAATCATAACAGGGAATTATATATATTTAACCAATGGGGAATAGGATCCAAAATTGTAGCCAATCATAGTACTATGAATAGCATAATGGGCACTCCCGGTGCAGGGGGATTAGTGCCACTTTTTGCTCCTATTTTGGATGGCGGGAAACTGCCATTTCCTTCTTGCAAGGGCGCTGCCCACACCACTTGCAAATGTGCCTTAATACACAACACTATCCCACTTAGCTGGTGACATACCATTCATGAAATAGTGTACAATGGTGTTTTATATAACAAATTTTCAAAACAATACACGAGGCATTCTCATATATGGTCTATTGGCAAGACCCAGACCCTGATACCATTTCATCCGGCCCCCAATGCCCTGACCACTCCCAGAAGCGGTAGAAAAATGCGCTCCATACATGCCCAGAATGCATAAATGTGTTCTGGGCATGCACGGGACGTATTTTATTTCTGCTTCTGGGTGGGAGGAACAATGTGACTGGCCTGCTCAGCTGTCTGATGGAGCATGATCCAGCCCTGGTGCGAAAGCTTTGGCAAAGCATGCAGTACACTAAGACAAGGGTTCCCAATCTTTTCAAGCTGGGAGCTGGGTTATGCTCTCTCAGTCAGCTTCGAGGGTTGGATGGCCATTTTGCCCTGCTTGTCACAACAGCTTCAAAGGGTGGCCATTTTGTTTCTTGAATGACCTTGGAGGGGTGGGGGCCACATGAAATGGTGCTAGGGTCAGGATCCATCCTGGAGGCCTTAGGTTGGGAACCCCTGCACTAAGAGCTCTTAGTTATATATAATTAATTATATTTTATATTTATAATTCTCTCTTTCTCTCTGTGCATCTATCTATCTATGGTTTGCTTCAGCCACACAGAGCATTATGTATATCTCCCTCACACACATATTTTAATTACTATCTTATAGTTTACTTGTTTTAATGTTTAATTTACGACATTTAAAATATTTTAAAAACACTGTGTGCTAGTTTGAGTCTCCCCCACCCCCACATTGGGAGAAAGGTGGCCTAAACATTAGTCAAATTAAGGAATGCTAAAATAGTTTTTCACTGTGATACCTATTTTGTATGATCAATTATTTTCTCATTGGATCTTGATTCGATGGATAGTCTCAAAATTCTACTTGGTATGACATGCATTCAAATTTCCCTTGCATGCAAACCAAAACATTGCTTGTTTTAGCTCTCTGCCCTGTATGAAGGCAGGAAAAATAAGAGTCCAAATACTTAAGAACCTGGTAAAAGATCCTACACCAAGGCAAACAAACCTTCAGGTGTGACTACAGGGATGCAAACTGAGACCAGATAGAGTTACCGCTGTGCTATACCAAGGACACTTTTTTGCATTTGCCTTTCTGTAAAGAATGGTAAACAAATTAAATTAGCTCTTAATATATGAGGCGTGTGTAACCTGCCCAGCCCAGGGTCAAATTCATGTTTTCAAAGCGGCTTTAGAGGTCACCTTTTAGCAGTGGGTGTGAGCTTGTATTGATTGTAGAGCAGATGAGGCAAAACAGAATAGGCAAGGCCACATATTTATTCAGAGAGTAAACAAAACAAAATGTTGTAGCACTATAAAGACCATACCTGTCAAGTTTTGGATTTGAAAATAAGGGAAATTTTGTCCACACCCCTCTGTGGGTGTGGACAAATCTGTGGGCAGGGCCAAATATAGCCATGTGACTTGCTGGGCTCTAGTCATGCCTGCCACATGGCTATGAAAATGTCTGCAAACACAGACAGCACTGGCTCTTTGGCTGTAAATGGAGAGGAGCACTGCACCCTAGAGCTGGCTACAACTGGCAGATTTTACTTTCTTAGGATCAAAGATCTCTGCAGATGGTGATTGCAGCCATGAAATAAAAAGGCGACTGATGCTTGGGAAGCAAGCTATGAGAAACCTGGGGGACATAGTTAAAAGTAGAGGCGTCACCTTGCAAGCAAAAAATTGCATAGTCAAAGCAATGGTATTCCCGGTGGTAATGTATGGCTGTGAGAGCTGGACCATTAGGAAAGCTGAGCACATTCAAAGTGATGCCTTTGAAATGTGGTGTTAGAAATAGGTCAATCCTAGAAGAAATCAACCACGACTGCTCATTAAAGGTCAAATAGTAAAGATGATGCTAAAGTACTTTGGACATCAAATGAGAAAAGAGAATTCACTTGAGGAAGCCTTGATGCTGGGAAAGGTGGAGGACAAAAGAAGTGGGTGGCCAAAAATAAGATGGCTAGATGGTATTGTAGATGCAATGGGCACAAAGCTGTGTGGGCTAAAGAACCCTTTCCCCCATCTTCTTGGGGGACTTTTGTTTTGTTTTCTTTCTTGTTTACTCAGTGGCTTAAGTGACTAAGATGCTGACTGGGAGGCAGAAGGTCAGCAGTTCGATTCCCGAGTACTGCAGGACAGAATGAGCTCCCGTCTTTGTCCCAGCTCCTGCCATCCTAGCAGCTCGAAAGCAAGAAATTGCAAGTAGATAAATAGGGACCACTTTGCTGGGAAGGTAACAGCATTCCATGCGCTCTGGTGTCTAGTCATGCCTGCCACATGACCACAGAAATGTCTGCAGACACAGACAATGCTGGCTCTTCAGCTTTGAAACAGAGATGAGCACTGAACCCAAGAGTTGGATACGACTGGCTTTTGAGCAAGGGAAACCTTTACATTTACCTTACTCATTTTTAATAAAAAAAATTCCCTGGGAAGCAAAGAAAGTGCAGAATAGTAAACCAGCCCCCTAGGGTTACCAACTACTTGTAAGCAGCTTGGCTTTAATGAACTAGCCCTGCACATGGCTAGACACTCCACCACCACCCCATTAGGGTGGAGGAGCAAGGGATTAATTTCCCCAAATTAACCAATCTATTTGTTCCTCACTGCAACCAAATGAAGCACCAACACCTGAGAATGTCGGATCCAGCTTAAGGAAGGGAATTAGTAAAGTAAAAAGCATCATCTGTAGTTTCCATGCCTCCCAGCAGCTGAGGAGTTAATCTCCATCCAGATGGTTTGTTAGAAGGTGGGATGCTCTCTCTTTCTCTCATATAGTGATCAAGCAACATCCCCCAGGCCCCTCTCCCAAGTTAACTCTAGAACAGAAATGGAAGCCTCTAGCTAGGAGGCAGTGCAGAAACAGCTCAATAAACCATGAGAGTGAGAGAGAAGTCTCTCACTGATTTGCCCCTGCATATATGAAATATCGCTCACCTAGAGTAGACTCCCCGTCCCATGGTGGCTCCGAACAGCAGCAGCAAAAACGAAGCCTCCATGACCATGTGGAAGGGAAATGAAAGAGAAACTACAGAACGCCCCCACCACCTTCTCTCTCTCCCCTTCCAAGGGCAATAAAGCCTCTGGTGGCCGGAAAAACATACTGCAGCTTCGCCTGTGAGGGCTCCGGTCAGGATTTTTTTTAAAAAAAATAAGGGATATTACGGGGAAATTAATAAAATGGGAGGGGGCTGGGAAGAGGGGTAAAAATAAGGGGTTTTCCTGGGGAAAATGGGATACTTGACAGGTATGATAAAGACTAACTGCTATATTTTAATGTTAGCATTCATGGATCAAGCCACTTTGTCGGAGAAATATATACAGGGTAGCCTGTAAGTCCCTACCCGTTCATATGTATTATAATTTCTCCCCCCCCCCCCCCCAGTGAAATACAGTCAATTTAAGTCCATGTATACTTGAAGAATGTATTGTGACAAGTACATGGGTACAGGAGCTCAAGAATACTGGTGACACCCTGGATACAATAAGTGGCAAATTTAGAGAAATATTCAATAGGGACTTACAGGCCACCCTGTATAATCATCCCATAATAGCCAAGAATAAACAAAGGGAACAAAGCCAATGGCATTAAAAAATCTTAAAACCATAACAGTGTTCAAATTAAAACACTATAATTAGAGTTAGAAAACAGCTTAACTTTCTTTTGCCATGTTTAATTTTTCATACAAACACACACAAAACACAAGTGTCAATCTGGTGTGCTACCTGCTTCCTAAACACCCACTCCCACTGGTTTTGCTTCAGTGCTGTTATGAATTTTTAGTTATGAATACAGTATGTTGATAACAGTGCCAGTACTGTTTAAAATTCTATTTATAGTGAGCTGTCAAACTAAGGATTTATGTAACTAGATGGAATAAAATAAACCAATTCCAATTCTTTCATCACTTGACTTGCATCTTTTTCTCTTTCATTCTACTAATTTGTAAAAGGTTGGTGAAGTTCTCCATGAAGTTAATTAGTTTCATAGTTGTCCTAAGAAAAAAAATTAAATGTTAATTCATACCTAGTTGCCAAATAAGATCTGAGCATTAAATAAATAAAGGAACATAAAATAATGATCTACCTCTATTGGTTTCATTTTTCGTCCTCAACTTTGACATGGAATCTTTCTACTTAGTCACTAAAACCATGGCATTCTTTTTGGCCATAATGGCATTGCTGCTTCTTCATCAACAAGAATACAAAATGTCATGCAGATGTAAAACATATGCAGTTGGGGATATAACCTTGTTGTTTGCTACTTTTTCTAATAGCTGCAGGACTGTAACAGGGCAAGCCAAATTTGTCCAGAAATAAGTTCAATTATCTCAAGCATGGTTTAAATCTTTAGTAGAAAAATAAAAAAAATGTTGCTGTTGTTTCTCCTCCTTCTCTTCCTGTCCCCACCCTTCCAGTGTTGAGAGAGAGAGACAAGATTCTTGTTCTGGCACTTCTAGTGGCCTTCACTGGCATTATTTGGTGGTGTTGTCATATTTATTTTATGATATCTCTCCACCTTCCTCTGGGTCTGCCTCATGCTCTTTGCTCTTCTCCTCTTTCTACATATGCCTTGTATGGGATAGAATTGTATGACATTCTCTCCAGATGGGCAAACCACTTTATTTGTTGTCTCTGTATGTAGGTTTAAGATTGGTTCTATTCCAAATGTTCCCCTTACCACCTCATTCCTTATTTTATGCTTTCTAGTCACTCCAGTAGGCCTCCTTGGACATCTCATTTCCATGGTGACCAACCTTCGTTTATGTCTTGTTGTAAGTTTTCATGTTTGGTACTGGTAACAAAGTGAGAATGGATATGTTTGAATGATGTGTTACTTTCTGCTGGTCAGTATTGCCTTGTGTTGTAAGAGCGGAGCTAACTATCCCAATATTTGGTTTGCCTTGCCACACCGTACATTAATCTCTTCATCTATTTTACCAGCTTCAGTAAATGTTACTCCTAGACTCTGCCACTTGTTTTATACTTGTTCTCTCTATTTCAGTATTTAAAGTATGATGTTTCCTTCCAATTGCCATCACAGTCAAACCTCTACATATGAATTTAATTTGTTCCTTGAGGTTGGCTGTATCTCGAAAAATTATTATCTTGAATTTCCCATAGGAATGCATTGAATGCAATTTCCCATAGGGATGAAGTGAATTTCTTATCTCGAAAAAATCCTATTAAAAATTCTTATCTCAAACCTTATTTTTCTGAGATTTCTGGATGTATCTCAAGTTTTTCTTAAGTTGAGCCATTCTTATCTTGAAGTTTGACTGTACCTCAGTTTTCTCTTTATTGATTCTCATATTATTTATCTTGCATTCCTGGTTCATTGACATAAGATGTTGCTATAATTCCTTAGTTATACTTGTTATCAATGCCTGATCATCATCAACAAGTAATTTGTTGAAATTGTTTCCATTTAGGGGTTAGCTGTTTTGCTTATGCTGCCTATGCAGGTGATACATATCAGTGGTGCTAGTATGCATCCTGCCTCACTCCAGACGTTACCGCGAAGGGTTCTGATATTTCTTGACTTTTTCTAACTACACTTCTGTAGGCACTATATAATCTTTTAATCTGAAATGTTAATTTACTCCATATTGGGCAAATGTTTGCCATAGCAGTTTCCTGTCTACTCTATCAAATGCATTCTCTTGATCTACAAATGCAGCAAAGAGATTCTTATTATATTCTATATTTTTCTTTATTAGTTGCTTAAGTGTAAAAATTGCATTTGTACAGCTTCTGTTTTTTCCTTGAAGCCCAACTGTTCTTCTGCTAATTGCAATTCTCTATGACTGTTCTCAACCTCATTTCTATTATTTTGGCATACATTTTCACTGCATGGCTAAAGAGTGAGATGCCTCGGTATTGTGAGCATTCTCATTTGCTCCCTCTGTTTTTAAGGTAAAGGTAAAGGTTTCGCTTGCTCGAAAGCCAGTCGTATCCGACTCTGGGATGCAGTGCTCATCTCTGTTTCAAAGCCGAAGAGCCAGCGCTGTCTGCTTCTGCAGACGTTTCTGTGGTCATGTGGCAGGCATGACTAGACACCAGCATGCACGGAACATTGTTACCTTCCCACCGAAGTGGTCCCTATTTATCTACTTGCAATTTCTTGCTTTCAAACTGCTAGGTTGGCACGAGCTGGGATGAAGACGGGAGCTCATTTCTGTCCTGCAGTACTCAGGAATCGAACTGCTGACCTTCTGCTTCCCAGTCAGTGTCTTAGCCAATTGAGCCACTGCAGTCCAGTGTTTTTAAACACTGACAAAAATCAATTCACTTCTTCATATCTGAATATTCTGGCTAGAGCTGATGGTAGTCCTGCAGGAGACATTGGTAATGCTGAGGCTTCAGGTTCTGTGCAAGTTTTGTATTAGACTCCTTTTATTTGGCACATTAGAATATTTAAATTTTTCTTAATTTATAAAACAACAATGAGTTTTGTAAAGTTACCTCTTAGGGTTTACTGATACTAAATCTGGTTCTTGTCTTGGTACAATTACAGAATGAATATTTTTGGATGTGATAGCAATTCTATCTGACAGGATTAGTTTGCATGTCTTAAGGGAATAACTTACAGACTGTTTTTTGTCTCCCTGGAACATGGTGAAGCTTTGGATTCACAGTGTGGGAGAAATGGACAGACAGGGAGCTTTTATGCTAGCCTACTTGAATGTCACCTAGTTCAAGTATAAGAAAGGTAGTGTAGCTAAGTAGTTACGTGAGGATCTTTTGTACGTACCGTATTTTCCGGCGTATAAGACGACTGGGTGTATAAGACGACCCCCAACTTTTCCAGTTAAAATATAGAGTTTGGAATATACTTGCCGTATAAGACTACCCCTCTTCCAATGCACACCAAATAAAAATTAACCCACACTCAACCAAGACGCTCAGCCCTCTGAGTCGAATGGGCAGGTTCTGGTGGAGAGCCAATCCACCCTCACGTTCTCCTCCTCAAGGTACAGGAAGATGTGTGCAGCTTGCTGCCCCTTGCTTCATATTCCCCGCACAGAGCAGGGACTCGGCCGTGGCACCCCCCCCCACACCATATGCGCCGGACATATGAAGCAAGGGGAAACAAGCTGCAGTTAAGTACCTGTCCTATAAGACGACCCCCGACTTTGGCACAGATTTTTCGGGGTTAAAAAGTAGTCTTATACGCCAGAAAATACAGTAACTCTTATCGTCGTTAGCTGCTACTCGTATCCAAGTATACAATTTTTCCTGCCATTGGCGGTGGATCCCAGCTTGCCATGAAGTGACCCAAACACTGTGATCATGAAGCCATCTCCTATGTATAAAACCTGAAATGCAGGGTTTAACACTGATATTGCATTGGACTGCCGCAGGCTTGCGGATATTAACAAGGTGCACCTTCACAGCCCGTCCATCTGGCATGGCCTCTTCCACCTCCATGATCGTTGGGAATCAGAATATAAAGTGGCTCCACCTCTGCTCATTTTGCCATTGGGCCTCTACTCATTTTGCCATTGGATCACTCCTATACTGTAAGTCTAAAAGGGTTTTCTTTACAACAGGGATCATATAACTACTTAACTGGCTGCTAGTTATTTCTGAGCCCAATTTAAATGCTGATTATAATCTATTAGAGGTTGTGACGGGCATGGGGCGTTATAGCGGGAACCGTGGGGCGGGCCGCACTCGGGGAAGGCGGGACCGATGCTTAGTATCTGTCCCACGTTCTGGCCCCCCGGTTTCACCTCTAGGTCCTGAGCAGCTGATCCAGGGTGACCCCACCCTTAGGCTGCTGCTGATGAATGCCAGGTCGGTCTGTAGTAAGGCGCCCCTAATACAAGATTCTATTCTGGGAGAGAGGGCCGACCTGGCATGCATCACTGAGACCTGGCTGAGACCAGAGGATGGGGTGCCTCTATCAGAGATGTGTCCAGCCGGGTTCGGTGTTTGGCACCAGCCTAGGGATGAGGGCAAGGGCGGTGGTGTTGCCATTATAGCCAGGGAGTCACTAGGAGTTACCAGGGCCACTGCTCCACAAATTCTGGGTTGTGAGGCCCTGCTTCTGCGGCTGGGCCCAAAGGGTCAGTTGGGGGTCCTACTCCTGTACCTGCCCCCTTGCAGGGTAAGGGACTCCCTGCCTGGGCTCCTCGAGGCTGTCTCAGCGTTGGCGTTGGAGTTCCCTAGGCTGATGGTTCTGGGGGACTTCAATTTGCCTTCGCTGGGGTCCGGTTCCAGGGTGGCTCAGGAGTTCATGGCTTCCATGGCAACTATGGACCTGGCTCAGGTAATTCGGGGTCCTACCAGGGGCAGTGGCCACACACCAGATTTAGTCTTTTTGTCGGAGCGGTGGCAGAGTGATCTGAATTTACAGAACCTAGACATAACACCTGTGCCATGGTCAGATCACTATCTGGTGGCTCTAGACTTCCTGGGGGCAACACATCATCGTAGGGAGGCAGGGTCTATTAAAGTGGCCCGCCCCCGGCAACTGATGGATCCGGATGGATTCCAGAGGGAACTGGGGGCTTTTCCCCTGGATCGGCAACACGATTCGCCCGAGGCACTTGTTGACCTATGGTGTGGGTCAACGATAGCTGCCTTGGATGTAATCGCTCCACTACGGCCTCTCAGAGCCCGTGGAGCTAGGTCATCCCCGTGGTTCACTGAAGAACTACGGGAGCTCAAACGGGCAAAGAGACGCCTTGAGCGCCGCTGGGTGAAGACCAGGAACGATTCCGATTGGACACTAGCTAGAGCCGCTATTAGGGCCTACCTAGTGGCGATGGGGGTGGTGAGGAGGCAATACTTCACCTCCCTTATTGCCTCCGCTGATAATCGCCCAGCCACCCTGTTTCGGGTGACCAGGTCCCTCCTTGGTAGGGGGGGGGCTGTGCCTGGTTGGCAGGGATCGGCTGAGGACTTTGCTGACCATCTGGTGGAGAAAATCGATCGGATTCGCTCAGGGTTTAATCTTGGCGTGGATGGGGAGGGTCAGGGGGGAGCCAGTGCACAGTCGTGCTGTGTTATCTGGGATCAGTTTGATCCTGTTGCCCCAGATGAAGTGGACAGGCTCCTTGCGGCGGTCCGCGCCACTAATTGTCCATTGGATCCCTGTCCCGCCTGGCTGGTAAAAGCCTCAAAGATGGTGACAGGTGGCTGGGTCGGGGCTATAATTAATGCGTCTTTTCGGGAAGGGATATTTCCTGCACCATTGAAACATGCTTTGGTGCGCCCCCTCCTGAAGAAGCCATCCCTCGATCCAGCAGTCATAACCAACTACAGACCTGTTTCCAACCTCCCCTTTTTGGGGAAAGTATTGGAAAAGGCAGTGGCGCGTCAGTTGCAGGGGGTACTGGATGAAGCGGAATATCTGGACCCCTTCCAGTCAGGATTCAGACCTGGATATGGTACTGAGACTGCATTGGTCGCGCTGATGGATGATCTCTGGCGAGAGCGGGATGGCGGTCATCCGTCCGTCCTTGCTCTTCTTGACCTCTCAGCGGCCTTCGATACCGTCGACCACGGTATCCTTCTGGAACGGCTCCGAGGATTAGGAATCCAGGGCACTGTGTGGTCCTGGTTTTCCTCATTTCTGAGGGGCCGGACCCAGTCGGTGTGGTTGGAGAGCGAGAAGTCCAGTCCTAGGTCCCTAAAATATGGGGTGCCTCAGGGCTCGGTACTCTCTCCTCTCCTTTTTAACATCTACATGAAGCCGCTGGGTGAGATCATCCGTTCCCACGGGGTGCGGTACCATCAGTACGCGGATGATACACAGTTGTACATCTCGGCCCGTGGGGACCCCAGTGATGCAGTCAAAGTCCTTTCCAGCTGTCTGGAGGCTGTTGGGGTCTGGATGGGGGCAAATGGGCTACAGCTGAATCCTAGCAAGACTGAGTGGCTATGGATAGGGGGTCCTGCGTTATCCCGGGAGCTACCATCTTTGGTTTTGGATGGGGCTATTTTGCCCCAGACCGACCCGGTGCGCAACTTGGGGGTCCTCCTGGATTCGCGGCTGCTGCTAGAAGAACAGGTGGCGGCTGTGGCCAGGAGGGCCTTCGCCCAACTTCGGGTGATTCGCCAGTTGCGCCCGCTCCTGGACCGGGACTCTTTGCTCATGGTCACTCATGCTCTGGTTACCTCCAGACTAGACTACTGTAATGCGCTCTACATGGGGCTGCCCTTGATGACCATTCGGAGGCTGCAGCTGGTCCAGAATGCGGCGGCCCGGGTGGTGATGGGGTGTGGACGTTATGCCCATGCCTCACCACTGCTGCGGGAGCTGCACTGGTTACCAGTTTGTCTCCGGGTGCAATTCAAGGTGCTGGTTTTGACCTTTAAAGCCCTATATGGTAGTGGGCCAGGTTACCTTAGAGACCGCATCGCCCTAAGGACGTCTGTCCGTCCAACCAGAGCGGACCGGAGGGGCTCTCTAATTGTGCCATCGGCCAGGGGGGCACGCCTCTCTGGCACAAGGAGGAGAGCCTTCTCTGTGTCCGCACCGGCCCTTTGGAACCTCCTGCCTGTGGAACTGCGTCTCCAGACGGAGTTGTTGCCCTTTAGAAAAGAACTAAAAACCTGGCTGGCGGGCCAAGTTTGGGGTGCAGGTGGAGGGGTGGCTTCCGTTGGGTGGTTAATATAGGGGAGGATGCCTGCCCCACGGTTTCTTCAGTTCCTGCACCCCTCTCTTTTTAGGGGTGGGTTCTTATGGCTGGTTTTTATCTGTTTTATTTGTTTTTATCTGTTTTTACCCATTGTTGTGAACCGCCTGGAGTCGGCTTTGGCTGAGTGGGCGGTATAGAAATTTGACAATAAATAAATAAAATAAATAAATAAATAAATATAAAGCCCTATATGGCTTGGTCCAGGAGATTTGAAGGACTGTATCTCACTGTTCACATCCACATCTTTGAGATCTTAGGGGTGGTGGGTGGTGGGCTTCTCTTGGACCCACTGACATCACAGGCATGTTTAGTGTGGATTCAAGGAAATACATTTGTAATGGCTGTTTGCACTATGACAATCATTAGGTTCAATTGACTTCCTCCTTACAGTCTTTCTGTCGGCAGGCAAAAATGTTCCTCTTGAGCTCTCCTTTGATCTCAGAATACACTTACAGTTTTAAAAGAACCAGGTATTTTAAATTTCTGAAATCATTTTATTATGTTTTAATTAGTGATGTTTTTGCACTGTTTAGGTTTGAATATGTTTTAATGCCAATACCTTAATCAGTTGTGCTCTTAAATTTTATTTTTAGCTGTTCCATGCTGTCTTGAATTACTTCCCTGTAAATCTATATCTATTAAAGAGAGGTGTGGGTTTGTATGTGCTCTAAAGGAACCCACGCCCCTGGACCAATGTTGCTGAAATTTGGCACATACATACCTTGGGCTTTCCAGATTAGCACTGTGTGGGTCATAAAACCCATTTGGGGGTTTATGCCCCCCAAAGTGGGACACAAAGGGAACACCCTCACCGACAGGAGAAAAAGCAATGAAACAGCAGTACTGTGCACACGCACCACTGCCTCCTTTTTTCCTAATTGATCCCAATGCAGCCAATGGAGCTGCACTTTTCCTTGAGGAGAACTTACTTGATCAAACATATTTGATAATATGAATATGGGAGAATACAATATAGAACTATTAACAATAATATTGACAACTGCAAGACAATGTATAGCTAGAAATTGGAAGAATGATTCCACAGTGGATATAGAGGAACGGTATAGAGAAATGTGGCATCTTGTACTTAATGATAAGCTAACATGGGAATTGAAAATAAAAAGAGGTATGACAAATAAAAACAAATTTGGAATCATCTGGAAACCATTTCTGGTTTATACACTGTCTGAAGGTAAAGGTAGCAGACCAGCCCCAAGTCACATTGGTTTTTGGTTATAATATGTGATGCTGGGCAGCTCGGCAGCTCCCAAGGCAATATACATAGCACTGGGGTATTATCTTATGTTTAGATTTGTTTTTCTTTTTAAGATAGTGTATTTTTCACATTAAAATAGTATATGTCTAAACAAGAGGGTTTAAATAAGGTAAAGTGAATATACACTATCTGTTATTACAGTATTTTTGAGTATGTGAGTTTATTTTTAATGTTTACTTGTAATTTGTATTTTTATGTTATCCTTTACTATGTATTGATGACTTTTTTCTTTGTGTACTACTTTTTCTTTTTTAAAAAAAATAATAAAAATTAAATAAATAAATAAAAAGAACTTACTGACAGGACGTTTTCCAGGCTTTCTCGCCTGTAGAACATAAAAGTGACAAAGGCCACAGAGGACCATGTATACAAGTAAGAAATTAAGGAAGGAGGACGTGGCTTGAAAGTGGTTTGAATTTTCCGTCTGGCAGAAACTCTGGTCAGTAAACTCAAAATTCTGTCAAGCCGTGGCCTCCTTCCGCTGAAGACAGGAGGACATGGCTTGACGGCGGTTTAAATTTTCCACCCGGCTACGTCCCTGGCCCATAAACTTAAAGTTCAGTCAAGCCACGGCCTCCTTTCACTGAAGGAAGGAGGACACGGCTTGACAACGGTTTGAAGTTTCCACCGGGATATGCCACAGATAAAGAAACAGGAGGATGCCATAAGCGGCCACAGCTTTCTTCAGTGTTGTCGTCTCTGGCCCGTAAACTTAAAGTTCTGTCAAGCTGCAGCCTCTTTTCGCTGAAGGAAGGAAGATGTGGCTTGACAGTGGCTTGAATTTGCCATCAGAACTATACTTCTTTTAAACAAACAAACAAAAACCCGAGCAAGGCAGGGTAATCAGCTAGTAAAGTAAACAAATTAGAAATTTTTCTTTTTTGCATTGTCTCCAACTCCTGACATCCCATGCCTAGGTAATAAGAACATTGCAAGGTAAGACAATGCCTAAAAGTTAACATTTCTTATTCACCTAGCCACTCAAATGGAGCACAATTCTGTATTTACAGTAGGTCATGAAACAAGGTTTTCCTATTGTTATGTTCCAATGCGGTAATCTTCCTCATGTGTTAACAATGTAACCTTCCTACAAGCAACTATATAGCCTTCAGCTGTATCACTGTAATATCTGTAATAGGACGCGAGCTAATGACCACCAGGGGCAGCAGCGAGCGTCCAAGCTCTCTTGGTCCATATCCATCAAAGGCCATAGTGCGGAGTTTCCCGCCACTACCTACACCTGGACAAGAAGGGCGTGACCAACAATGATGTCACGCAGACAATAGCCAATGGGCTATCATGGAGCCACGTTCAAATGCTTACTACTGTATATATAGAGCTGTGCATCCGCCATTACCTCATGTTCCCTCTGTCCACCATGCAATAAACCTGAGTTAAACCAGCCCTTGGCTGTTCATTGTGTCTTGGTCCTTATACAGCAAATTGGCGACGAAGGTGGGATAATGGATCCCCAAGGAGCCAGGACACAGAGCGGGTTCAATATTACCAAGCCGCAGGACTGGACCATCTTTAACATGGATTTCAAGGCGGCATTGGTGGAACTCAAAGTCAAAGACGACGAGGAAAGGAAGAGGGCCATCCTCACCCGAATGCTGGGAGTAGAGACCAAGCGGACGCTGGTGGGCATGATCGAACCGAAGACGATGGATGACTTCAAAACCGACGACATACTGAAGCTGCTGCGTGAGCGTTTCCAACCCTCGAAGGCAATGTTTCCCGCTCGGAGTGCGTTTTGGAGGCAAGTCCAAGCGCCGGATGAGTCGGTGGAGGCTTTCGTGGAGGCCCTGAGGGTAGCCGCCGCCCCCTGCAAATGGGACAACCTGGAGATGACCATGAGGGACGTCGTGCTGTGTGGCCTGAAGGACAAGGAAGTGCAGCGCAGCCTGATGAACAGGGAGCCGCCACCCACGTTGGCCGAGGTTGTAGAGACCGCGGAGTCCGCGGAATCCACGAATGCGGGAGTGGACGAAATACACGAGTGGCGTGAGTGGCGTCCTAGCGCCAGCAAAACAGAAAGCTCGGTGCGCGGCAAGTCAGGACAGTCGGTGCACGCGACCCGACGAACCTCGAGATCCTCTGCAGAGGGCAGCGACGGCGAAGAGGTCCAGAAGGTCCGAAAAGGGGGGCGCCGCTGCGATGGTTGTGGGGCGGCCCACGAGCGCACGAAGTGCCCATTCAGGAAGGCCGAATGTTACAACTGTGGCCGTCGAGGGCACATCGCCAAGGCATGCAGAAATCGGCAAGAGGGCCGGAGGCAGGCGAAAGACCGTTCGGCCAGACCGGACCGTCCAGCGAGACCCCAAGATGGCGCCCGAACCACGAGGAAGCGGGTCGGCGTGGGTCGCATCTCGGACGACAGTGAGGACGATGCCCCCGTGTTCAGCGTGTCCGCGGGACAAAACCATTACTTCGTTGAGGTACTAGTACAAGGGGTCCCTGTTAGGATGGAAATTGACTCGGGGTCCTATTATTCCATAATTCCCCAGAAAGAGTTCTTGAAAATCGACCCCCAAGCGCGGCCCAAACTTAAGACATTGAGGTCCACGCTACGAGACGTGCAAGGGAACAGCATTCCAGTGCTGGGGGTCGGGAAATTTCGGGTTCGTTATAAAAGACATTCTGCAGAACTCCCGTTAGTCGTTCTCAAGGGGGGAAATTGCAGCCTCCTCGGGACTCAGTGGTTTCAGCCGTTGGGCTTGTTCATAGGGGGGGTGCATGCCGTGGGTACGGATCCGATACAAGCGGTGTGTGATGCGCACCCCGCCGTTTTTAAAAAAGGACTTGGAAAGTTCAAGGGACCCCCCGTAGCTTTCGACCTGGACCCGGAGGTCCGCCCGATAAGACTCAAACCACGCAGGGTGCCGTTCGCACTCAAGGACAAAATAGAGGCGGAACTGGACAAACTGGTGGGCCAGGGGATTCTTATTCCTGTTGATTCCGCGGAGTGGGAAACTCCAATTGTAACAGCACTAAAGGCTAACGGGGAGGTGCGCATTTGCGCTGATTATAAGTGTACAATCAACAAGGCCATCCGCCCTAATGCATATCCGGTGCCGGTGGTCAGCCACCTTCTGGCCAGACTAAATGGGGGCAAATGTTTCGCTAAGCTCGACTTAGCACAGGCCTATCAGCAACTTCCCGTAACCCCCGCCACGGCAGCGGCCCAAACAATAGTTACACATAAAGGGGCGTTCCAGGTGTCGCGTTTACAGTTCGGCGTAAACTCGGCACCCGGCCTTTTCCAGTCGCTTGTGGAACGCCTCCTGAAGGGGCTGGAGGGGGTGTTGCCTTATTTTGATGACGTATTGATAACAGGGGGGAGTGAGGCCGAACTGGCCCAGAGATTGGATAAGGTGCTGACGGTGTTCGAGAAGGCGGGGCTGCGGCTCAGAAAGGACAAATGTGTTTTTTTCGAAACAGAGGTTGAATTTCTGGGGTTCCGTGTCACACCCGAGGGAATTAAGCCCTCCCAATCAAAAGTAGCCGCCATCAAGAAGGCTCCCCGCCCCACATCCAAAACCGAGCTACAGTCATTCCTGGGGCTCTTAAATTTTTACCACACTTTCCTTCCTCGGAAGGCGTCTGTGGCCGAACCGCTCCATCGGTTGCTTAAAAAAGAGGAGGCATGGCTGTGGGGGGATGAGCAGGAGAGGGCTTTTAAAGAGTTGAAGCAACTCCTAACGTCCGAAGCAATCCTAACCCATTTTGATCCCAAACGGCCTGTGGTCCTAGTTTGCGATGCATCCCCGGTGGGGGTGGGGGCGGTGCTTTGCCACGTATTGGAAGACGGAAGGGAAGCCCCGGTAGCTTTTTATTCAAGGTCCCTGTCCCAGGCAGAGCGGAATTACGCACAAACCGACAGGGAGGCATTAGCGATAGTAGCGGGCACCAAGAAATTTCACGACTTTCTGTATGGTCGCCCGTTTACGATCGTGACCGATCACAAGCCCCTGCTAGGAATCTTTACTGCAAATAAGCCCACGCCACAGATCCTGTCCCCGAGAATGCTGAGGTGGGCTATTTTCCTTAACGCTTACCAGCACGAGTTCGAATACCGGCCAGGAAAGGAGATCAGTCACGCAGATGCGCTCTCGAGGTCTCCTCTGCCCTTGTCGGGCAGCCAACAGGCAGGGATAGAAAAGGACCGTCAGGTATTGCTAATAGAGGTGTTAGAGGCTCCCCCGATAGTACCGGCCGACATCGCCAGGGCGACAGGAAAAGATAGAACGCTGGAGAAAGTGAGCTCGTGGGTACAGAAGGGGTGGCCGGCGTCTTCCCCAGGTCCGGAATTCGACCCATTTTTTCGGAAAAAGATTGAGTTGTCCCTAGAAAGGGGTTGCCTGTTATGGGGTCAACGGGTGGTGGTCCCTACATCCCTGCGATCGAGGGTGCTCAAGCTGCTGCACGTCAGCCACCCGGGCATCGTCCGCTCCAAGGCGCTGGCCCGGAGCTATTTCTGGTGGCCTCAGTTGGACGCTGATATAGAGTACATGGTCGGCACCTGTGAAGCCTGCCAGGCCTCCCGACCGGAGGCGACCCGGCTCCCGCACAGGGAATGGGACACGGCAAGGGGGCCATGGTCCAGAGTGCACATTGATTTTGCTGGCCCGTTTCGAGGAACCCTTTTTCTCCTAGTGGTGGATGCGTATTCCAAGTGGCTGGAGGTGATCCCGGTCAGGAGCACGTCCTCCACCACTACGATAAATCAGTTAAGGAGAATTTTTTCCACGTTCGGTTTACCCGACACCTTGATCAGCGATAACGCCAGTTGTTTCACGTCCACAGAGTTCAGGGCATTCACCGAGGCAAATGCCATTCGGCACATCACGTCCGCGCCGTTTCACCCGGCCACAAATGGCCAAGTGGAACGGTTGGTGCGTACGACAAAGGATGCGTTGCGGCGCATGGGCCCCGGGGACCTGAATCACCAAGTCTGCCAGTTCCTACTAGCGTATAGGGTGACCCCCTTAGCGTCAGGGTACTCGCCGGCAGAGTTGTTGATGAGGAGAAAACTGACCACACTTCTGACCAGGCTAGATCCGACGAGGGTCGAGGACAAAGGGAAGAACGTAGAGCTAGCAGTATCGAAAAGTTTTGCCGCCGGCGATCTAGTACATTGCAGGAGCTATACTAGCGGAGGGCCGGCCTGGGTGCCAGGGAGGATCGTAGAGCAGACGGGACCGGTGTCTTATAGGGTAGAAACGGGCACTGGCATGCTCTGGAGACGGCACGCTGATCAACTTCGCAGCCGCGTCCCCGAAAAGCAGCCCACGGACGGCACGGAAGACGCCTCAGCGCTAGGGTTCTCCTCCACCCGTTTAGCCCAAGGGGGAGACAACGGGGGGCATCAGTCCCAAACAAGGGGGGGGAAGCAGTCGGGCTCATATCCTTTTGATACGCCAGTCCTGTCAGGGACCGGGGAAGAGGGAGATGAGTTTGCGACTGCTGCCCCCGATTTTGATTTTCAGTTACCGAGCCGGGGGGGTTTTTGGGAGTGTTCCCCCACCCATCCAAGCGAGAAGAGAGGTTTTTCGTTAGTCCCCAGTGCCCCCGGTTCAACCATAGCACAGCATTCACCTCCCCAAGAAGCCGCAGAACCGCGGCAAATTACTAACAAGTCTCACTCTCCAATTACAGGACAGGAGGCCAGGGGACAAAGTGAAGGTAGCAAACCCGGAGCAGGGCAGCCCGCACCGAGACCCCAACGTGTTCGAAGTAAGCCATCTTGGCTGAGAGACTTCGTCTCATCCTAGGGGGGAGGGGTGTTATGTTCCAATGCGGTAATCTTCCTCATGTGTTAACAATGTAACCTTCCTACAAGCAACTATATAGCCTTCAGCTGTATCACTGTAATATCTGTAATAGGACGCGAGCTAATGACCACCAGGGGCAGCAGCGAGCGTCCAAGCTCTCTTGGTCCATATCCATCAAAGGCCATAGTGTGGAGTTTCCCGCCACTACCTACACCTGGACAAGAAGGGCGTGACCAACAATGATGTCACGCAGACAATAGCCAATGGGCTATCATGGAGCCACGTTCAAATGCTTACTACTGTATATATAGAGCTGTGCATCCGCCATTACCTCATGTTCCCTCTGTCCACCATGCAATAAACCTGAGTTAAACCAGCCCTTGGCTGTTCATTGTGTCTTGGTCCTTATACAGCAAACCTATGAAGTCTGTATCACCATCATTAGGCCTGAAAGAAGTGATAAGGAAATGAAAGTCCCATTCCTTTGCATAACATTATAAATAGTTCTCAAATAGCATATCAAAGATTTGTTATCTGCATTTTCCTTCCCAGCTCAGCATTTTGGACTAGAAGAGTAAAGTCCACCTGTTCAGCACAGTGAGTGACAAGACGTTGTTCCAAAGAGATGTTTTCTCCACAGATCATTGCATTTATCATAGTTGCAATCTTTTCGGTTCTCGGGGGACTCGTCTCCAATGGCTTCATAGTTACATTGATGATCATTGAATGGGCTAAATGCCAGAGGCTTCCTTCCAGTGAACAACTGCTTCTGAGCCTGGGTATGTCCAATATCTTCACTACAGTTTTCCTGACTGGATATTTCACCATATCTTTCTTCTTTAGCACCGTCAGAAACTTATTGTTTCAGATACTCCTGAGCTGCATCGTCTTTTTTGCATTTTGTGGATACATTTTCACTGCCTGGCTTTGTGTCTTCTATTGCGTCAAGATAGTGAACAGCACCCACTACTTCTTCCTTTGGTGGAAGCTGAGGATATCATGGCTACTGCCACGGCTTATTGTGGGATCTCTCATCTTCTCTTTGTTGATTTCTGTGGCTGCATTTTATGTGCTTAGAGGCCAGCCAATAAGATACACAGCACCCAAAGTCACAAATGTAACTCAAGATGAGATAGTGACACCCATGTATTCAGACATTGCCTTTTTTGTTACTGTCACTGGCTGTCCCCTTGTTTTGGTTTTAATTTGCTCTATCATGGTTGTTGCCTCACTCTGTAGACATGTCTGCCAGATGACTGGTAATGAATCCTGCCTTAGCAATCTCCAAACAGAAGCTCATATAAAGGCTGCTGGGACAGTGGTGTCCCTTTTGTGCCTTTATGTTTCATTTTATGTAGCAAACATCTTGATAGTCACTCATGTCTTCAGAGGAAATGTATATATCTTTGCTGCAATAATGATGATGGTATACTCTCCTGCTCAGGCTGCTATCCTAATATTTGTTAACCCCAAGCTAAAGCGGGTAGCTATCTGGTTACTTCCACAAACAAATTAATCTTGGTGGCTCTCTGTCTCTTTTAATGTGCAAATGAAATGTCTGGTATCTTTATGAATAACTGGCATATACAGTGGGGTGATGTCTATTGGAACTGTGACCGTGGGAAAGACTTGGGGCTCCTTCCCTATCCAACACCCTCCACTCCAGCTGAAGGGCTCTTTCTAATGGATATTCTTTTTTTAAATCAAGCAGATTTATTGGTGGAATGCTTCATAAACTGATTGATGCAAACGTTTGACTTGGATTTATGCTATATAATGTACCTACAGGTCACTTCTAAACAAAACTATCCTGCAACTGATAGATCTACAAGCAAGAAGTAGACTGGTTGCTAATAATTACAGTGTATGTATCTATAGTAAATATGTACTGTACCTGTATTTAACCTGTTTAGCAAATATTAGCTCATATTTCTTAGTTTACTACTTTCTTAGCCTTTTCTTTTGGCCTAGGTGTTCTGTAACTGATTCCTACTAATTTTTAATATGGGCTTAACAGTAAGATCTACCTTATTAGTGAAAGGGAGGGACAAAGAAAGTCAGCACAAAATTACATACTCATAAGGAACATGTAGACAATGGCATGATTACACCAGAGTAACACTAATGGCATGAATTTTTGGAGACAAATTGCCTCAATTAAAGAAATCACTGTACTAGTAATAATTTTGTGTCAGAAATTATTCTGGGTTGAAAAGATTTTTATGGAAGAAACTCCACTCAGGGAATACTCAAATGAGGCTCCTTTCAAGTCCCCAAAAGCTGAGACAGAGACAGGTGCTCAATCCGTCATGAAGTACCCGAGTCTTGAACTGCCAACTTGCCAGCCTTCCAGCTAACAAGGCGAGCTTCACTGAGCCACCACAGCCACTATCACTGTACTCAGTACACCACACACTCAGCCCACAACAGACAACATCTGCATTGATTTCTTAATTTATGTGTCCAAAGGTTATGCTTTTAATATTACACAAGTATTATTAACCAATATGATTTTGGGCAATAAGCGTAAGAAAACAGTTTTAAAAAATTAGACAGAATAATTGAGGGAATTGGAGCAGAATTTATTATGAGAAAGCAAATGAAGGTAGTTGTTTATTTGCCATTTTTTAAAAAAGAGAGAAAAAATAAATTAGCAACCCAATGTTAATGGATATTATAAAGAGATAAAGTTCCTAGATATGCTAAATGATTGTTCCCTGGGACAGATGGTTGAAGACCCAAGTAGAGGTACAAGAATCCTTGACTTGATCCAATATTCAAAAAAGAATCCAGGGGTGATCCAGGAAATTACTGACCAGTCAGTTTGACATATGTCCCAGGTAAAGTGATGGAAACCATCCGAAAAGATCGAATTAATAGGCACATAGAAGAGAAGGCACTGCTAAAGGAGAGCCAACATGGCTTTTGCAAGGGCAAATCATGCCTTACTAATCTGTTGGAATTACACTTGTTGAGAGTGTCAACAATCATGTGGATAAGGGTGATCCAGTTGACATTGTTTATCTGGACTTTCAGAAGGCTTTTGACAAGGTTCCACACCAAAGGCTCTTAAATAAACTTACCAGTCATGGAATAAAGGGACAGGTCTTGTCCTGGGTCAGCAACTGGCTAAGGGAAAGGAAACAGATGGTAGCACTAAGTGGAGGGAAGTAAAGAGTGGGATCCACCAAGGTTCAGTACTGGGACCTCTGCTTTTCAACCTCTTCATAAATGATCTAGAAGTAGGAGTAAATAGCAAGGTAGCCAAATTTGCTGACGACACTAAATTATACAGGGTAGTGAAAATTGTGAGGAGGCAGAAACATAAATTCTGGCAGAACAAATGCAAGGCAACAATCAGGAAAGCAAAGCAAGACTTATAGGAGCATATAGCTAAAAATACTTAGATAAATAACAAAGACTTCTTTAAGTATATTAGAAGTAAGAACCCAACAAGAAAAGCCATTGGACCATTAGACGACAATGGAAGGCAAGGGGCTATTAAAGAGGAAACAGAGATTGCAGGATGCTGTGTCTGAAATAGTATACCTTTAAGTAATGTAACACTCGAATGAGTGGATATAATAACCACCAGCTGTAACACTGTAACCTTCTGTATCAGGACGCGAGCTAGTGACCTCTAGGGGGCAATAGCGAGCGCCCAGCTCACATGGTTCCAATTCCCCAAACAACTACAGCGCAGGAAGATTCCCGCCACCATCTCACCTGGACAAGAAGGGCGTGACGGGGAATGACGTCACGCAGACAGTAGCCAATGGGATATCGAGGAGCCACTTTCAAATGTATAGTCACAGTATGTATTGAGCTGTTCATCCACCATTACCACATGTTCCCCCGGACCATCATGCAATAAAGATGTGTTAAGCCAACCCTTCGGCTGTTTCTATTGTCTTGGTTCTCATACACTAAACTGGCGACAAAGGTGGGATAATGGATCCCCACGGAATCAAGACAACGCAGGCCGGTTTCAACATCAACAAACCAGAAGAATGGGAGCTCTTCGAAATGGACTTCCAAAGTGCACTGATGGTGTCCGACATCTCAGACGAGGGGAAGAAGAGGGCCATTCTCATCAGGATGCTCGGGTTCCCCGCCATGAAGGTATTGGTGGACCTGGTGTCTCCGAAGAAGGTGAACGAAGTGCCGGTCAAGCAGCTCCTGAAAACGATGCGCGACCATTTCCAGCCCTCGGTTTCGATGTTTTCGGCTCGGGACGCGTTCTGGAAGAGAGTCCAGGCGCCTGGTGAGTCCGTGGCTGCCTTTGCAGCGGCCCTCCGGTTGGCCGCCAGCCCATGCAAATGGGAGAACCTGGAAATCGCCCTCAGGGACCGCATGCTGTGCGGCCTGTGGGACGAGGAGGTTCAGCGAAAGCTGATGAATCAGGAGCCGCCCCCGACGCTGCACGAGGTCGTGAAGGAGGCGCAGGCGGCGGAAGCCATGAGAGCCGGGGTTAAGGGGTTCAGAGCTAGGCCCCCACAACCCGACAAGGCAGCGGGCTCGGTGCAAGCGGCCAGGCGGCCGCCACACTCCTCCATGGAGAGCAACGAGGACGTCCGGAAGGTGCGGAAGGATGGCCGACGCTGCGACGGCTGCGGGGCGGCCCATGACTGCATCAAGTGCCCTTTCCGGAAGGCCGAGTGCCACAACTGTGGGTGTCGAGGGCACATAGCCAAGGTTTGCAGACGGCGGCGCAGAGACCAGAAAGGCTCGACAGACCGCTCACCGAGGATCCAGGAAGGCATCCGGCCCTCGAGGAAGCAGGACGGCGTGGACCACATCTCCGACGACAGCGGCGACGACACCGCAGTCCACAGCATGTCCTTAGGATACCCCCGTTATTTTGTTGAGGTACTGGTGCAAGGGCCCCCCATTAAGATGGAGATAGACTTGGGTTCCTCTTATTCAATCATTTCCCAGAGGGAGTTTTTGGGAATTTCCCCCAACGTGCGGCCCAAGCTCAGAGCACTGAGGTCTACGCTGCGGGACGTGCAGGGAAATAGCATTCCGGTGTTGGGGGTTGGAAAATTCAAGGTCCAATACAAGCAACGCGCCGCGGAACTTCCCCTGGTTGTTCTCAAGGGGGGGAGTTGTTGCCTCCTCGGGACTCAATGGTTTAAGCCCCTGGGTTTGTTCATTGGGGGGGTGCATGCCGTTGGGACTGACCCAATACAGGAGGTGTGTGATGCGCATCCCGAAGTGTTCAAGAAGGGACTCAGAAAATTCAAGGGACACCCAGTTGCGTTCGACCTGGACCCGGAGGTCCGCCCAATAAGACTCAAACCGCGCAGAGTGCCTTTTGCACTCAAGGACAAGATAGAGGCGGAACTGGACAAATTGGTGGGCCAGGGGATCCTTGTTCCTGTTGATTCTGCGGAGTGGGAAACTCCGATTGTAACAGCGCTGAAGGCCAATGGGGAGGTGCGAATATGCGCTGATTACAAATGTACCATTAATAAGGCGATACGCCCAAATGCGTATCCGGTGCCGGTAGTCAGCCACCTGTTGGCCAGGTTACATGGGGGAAAGTGTTTCACAAAGCTTGACCTGGCGCAGGCATACCAGCAGCTCTCGGTAACCCCAGCTGCAGCTGCTGCGCAGACAATAGTCACTCACAAGGGGGCGTTCCAGGTGATGCGCCTACAGTTTGGTGTGAACTCGGCGCCAGGCATCTTCCAATCGCTCGTGGAACGCCTCTTAAAGGGTCTGGAGGGGGTCTTACCATACTTTGATGACGTGTTGATAACGGGGGGAGCGAGTCAGAATTGGCTGAGAGGCTAGACAAAGTACTGACGGTATTCGAAAAGGCGGGGTTGAGGCTGCAGAAAGACAAATGCGTCTTCTTCGCAAAAGAGGTTGAGTTCTTGGGTTTCCGGGTAACCCCTGCAGGCATCAAACCCTCCAAATCAAAGGTGACCGCTGTTCAAAATGCTCCTTGCCCCACCTCCAAGCCCGAATTGCAGTCGTTCCTGGGGCTCGTAAACTTCTACCATTCCTTCCTGCCTCGGAAGGTGTCGGTAGCAGAGCCGCTTCATAAGTTACTAAAAAAGGACGAGGCGTGGAAATGGGGCGAGAGCCAGGAGAGGGCATTCAATGAGCTAAAGCAACTCTTGTCCTCAGACGCCATATTAACCCATTTTGACCTCAAGAGACCAGTGGTTCTGATATGTGATGCATCCCCAGTGGGGGTGGGGGCGGTTCTGTGCCACGTGTTGGAAAACGGGCGGGAGGCCTCGGTGGCATTCTACTCCAGGTCCCTGTCTAAGGCAGAGCGAAACTACGCACAGACAGACAGGGAGGCGTTAGCGATAATTGCTGGGACAAAAAAGTTCCACGACTTCCTCTATGGCCGCCCCTTTACCATTGTGACTGACCACAAGCCCCTGCTAGGCATTTTTACTGCAGACAAGCCCACGCCACAGATCCTGTCCCCTAGGATGCTCAGGTGGGCCATTTTTTTAAACGCGTACCAGAACGCGCTGGTGTATCGCCCTGGAAAGGACATAAGCCACGCGGACGCCCTGTCGAGGTCACCCCTCCCCCACACAAGCAGCCACGTGTGTGAGGTGGAACAAGACCACCAAGTGCTCATGATAGAGGTCTTAGATTCACCCCCCATAGTGCCCGCAGAGATCGCCAAGGCGACAGGCAAGGACAAGATGTTGGCCCTGGTCAGTTCTTGGGTGCAGAAAGGGTGGCCAACGTCCACCCCGGCGGCGGAGTTCGCCCCATTTTTTAGGGAAAAGCTTGAACTGTAGTTGGAGAGGGGGTGCCTCCTGTGGGGCCAGCGGGTAATCGTCCCTGAATCCCTGAGAGCTAGGGTGCATAAACTGCTGCACATCAGCCACCCTGGAATTGTCCGCTCCAAGGCATTGGCCAGGAGCTACTTCTGGTGGCCCCAGTTGGACGCCGATATCGAGCACATGGTGGGCACTTGCGAGAGTTGCCAAAGCTCCCGGCCCGAAGAGGCTCGACTTCCGCACAGGGAATGGGATGCGGCAAAGGGGCCGTGGTCCCGCGTGCACATTGACTTTGCGGGCCCTTTCAGAGGGTCGCCTTTTCTCCTCATAGTGGATGCTTACTCCAAGTGGTTGGAGGTTATCCCAGTTGCGAACACCTCCTCAGCCGCAACAATTAAACAATTGCGCAGGGTGTTCAGCACGTTCGGTATACCCGACACCCTTATTAGCGATAACGCTAGTTGCTTCACGTCTGCCGAGTTCAGGGCATTCACCGACATCAATGCCATCCGGCACATCACCTCCGCGCCTTTCCACCCGGCGACGAATGGCCAGGTAGAACGCCTCGTGCATACCACCAAAGACGCGCTGAGGCGCATGGGCCCCGGGGATTTAAACCTGCAGTTGTGTCAGTTTTTCCTGGGATACAGGGTGACCCCCCTAGCGTCAGGATACTCGCCCGCGGAGCTCCTAACGCGCAGAAAGCTGACTACGATACTGACAAGGCTAGACCCTACGAGGGTGGAGGACTCTGGGAGGAACATCGGGTTAGCGGGCACGAAGAGTTTCGAAATAGGCGCCCCGGTCCATTGCAGAAACTACGCCAGCACAGGGCCAGCCTGGGTTCCGGGCGTAGTCATTGGGCAGACAGGTCCCGTGTCGTATTGCGTAGAGACCAGCACAGGTCTACTCTGGAGGTGGCACGCAGACCAACTCTGGCGCCGGGTCTCCGGAAACCAGAGCGCGGACAGCGCAGAACAGGATTCAACGTTAGGGTTCTCCCGCACCCGTTCAGCCCAAGGGGGAGGAGAGGGGGGCCAGTGGTCCCCACCAAGGGGGGAAGGGAATAAGTTTGTCCCCATAGATATCCTGAGGGATACCCCCACATATACCCCAGTAGATGAATTTGAGTTTGAGTTACAAAACCGGGGGGGGGGGTTTCGGAGTGGTCCCCCACCCATCCAAGCGAGAAGCGGGGTTTTTTGTTAGCCCCCAGTGCCCCCGGTTTTCCCACAATGGAGTTTACCCCTACCCCAAAAGCCGCGGAGCCGCGGCAAGTCGTTAACGAGTCTCCCTCTCCCATTGCAGGACAAAAGACCAGGGAGCACGGAAGCGATAGCCCCCCCGGGACAAGCCAGCCAGCCTTGCGCCCCAAACGCGCTTGCAATAAACCATATTGGATGAAAGACTACGTCTCATCCTAGGGGGGAGGGATGTTGTGTCTGAAATAGTATACCTTTAAGTAATGTAACACTCAAATGAGTGGATATAATAACCACCAGCTGTAACACTGTAACCTTCTGTATCAGGACGCGAGCTAGTGACCTCTAGGGGGCAATAGCGAGCGCCCAGCTCACATGGTTCCAATTCCCCAAACAACTACAGCGCGGGAAGATTCCCGCCACCACCTCACCTGGACAAGAAGGGCGTGACGGGGAATGACGCCACGCAGACAGTAGCCAATGGGCTATCGAGGAGCCACTTTCAAATGTATAGTCACAGTATATATTGAGCTGTTCATCCGCCATTACCACATGTTCCCCCGGACCATCATGCAATAAAGATGTGTTAAGCCAACCCTTCGGCTGTTTCTATTGTCTTGGTTCTCATACACTAAACAGAGAGACTCAATGAATTTTTTGCTTCAGTATTCACTGAAGACAGAGACCACATGCCTAAAACATCCTATCTTCGTAGTGAGGGAAACTGAAGAATTAAGCCATATTGAAATAACCAGGGAGAAGGTCCTTGCATGTCTTGTGTTAAACTAAATGCCAACAAATCACCAGGACCAGATGGCATCCATCCACGAGTTCTCAGGAAACTTAAAGATGAAATTGCTGATCTCCTAACCAAAATATATAATCTTTCCCTCAAATCAGGGTTTGTGCCTGATGACTGGAAGGTAGCAAATGTAACAACAATTTTCAAAAAAGGATCCAGGGGTGATCCAGAAAATTACCAACCGGTCAGTTTGACATGTGTCAAACTGGATTATGTTCTATGGATTATGGAACATACTATTTAGGATTATGGAATGACACATTTGGATTTAGAATAAATATTTCTTTATTGCATCTTTGCCTGTTTCGAGCAGTTTTCCTGTTCATGCTGATACGCACCATTTGGCCCCTCTTCATTTTGCTTGCTACTGCTAAAGGAGAGCCCACATGACTTTTGTAAGGGCAAATCATGCCTTACTAATCTGTTGGAATTACCCTTGTTGAGAGTGTCAACAAGCATATGGATAAGGGTGGTCCAGTTGATATTGTTTATCTGGACTTTCAGAAGGCTTTTGACAAGGTACCGCACCAAAGGCTCTTAAATAAACATACCAGTCATGGAACAAAAGGACAGGTCTTGTCCTGGATCAGCAACTGCCTAAGGGACAGGAAACAGATGGTAGCACTAAGTGGAGGGAAGTAAAGAGTGGGATCCACCAAGGTTCAGTACTGGGACCTCTGCTTTTCAACCTCTTCATAAATGATGTAGAAGTAGGAGTAAATAGCAAGGTAGCCAAATTTGCTGACAACACTAAATTATACAGGGTAGTGAAAACTGTGAGAGATTGTGAGGAGCTCCAGAGGAATCTCTTGACACTGGGGGAGTGGGCAAAACAGTGGCAAATGAGTTTCAACACTGTAAGTGCAGAGTGATACACGTTGGGGCAAAAACCCCAATTACATTTATTAACTCATGGGGTCTGAACTCTCTGCGACAAACCAGGAAAGGGACCTTGGTGTCCTGGTGAACAGCTCAATGAAGGTGTCTCAGCAGTGAAAAAAGCAAACTCAATGCTAGGGATCATTAGGAAGGGTATAGATAATAAGTCAGCAAATGTCATTTTGCCTCTTTATAAATCTATGGTGAGGCCCCATCTGGAATACTGTGTACAGTTCTGGTCACCTTATCTCCAGAAGGATATTATGGAGCTGGAAAAAGTGCAGAGGAGGGCAACCAGAATGATTAGGGGACTGGAACACCTTCCTTACCATCTGAGGCTGCAATGGTTGGGCCTCTTCACTCTTGAACGACGGCGTCTAAGAGGTGACCTGATTGAAGTTTATAAAATCATGCATGGTGTGGACAAAGTAGATAAGGAAAATTGTTTTCCTTATCGCACAACACTAGAACTAGGGGGCCCTCCATGAAACTTTTGGGTACTAGTTCTCAAACAAATAAGAGAAAGTACTTTTTCACCCAGAGGATCACTGGTCTATGGAACTCTCTGCCAGAAGAAGTGGTGACAGTTGTCAGTCTTGACAACCTTAAGAAAGGATTAGACAAGTTCATGGAGGACAAGGCTAACATTGGCTATAATTATGGATATACCTAAGGACAACCTCCGGGTTGGAGAGATAGGCAGGATATCTCTCAATACCATTTCCAGGGAATCCTAAGCAGGTGAAAGCATCTGCTTGGGAATACCCTGAAGCAAATAGTGAGCCACTGTGTGAGACAGAATGCTGGACTGGATGAGCTGTGGCCTGTTCCAGCAAGGCTGGTCTTATGTTCTTAAGAATCATTTAAGATGGTTGAATGCTCCTGCCTCTGACAATAATATTCAAGATATATTGAATCCTTCCATTCAAAATATCAACACAAATTTATATTACAATGCTAGGGCCCACCCCTGGAAACCATGGACACCTCAGACTTGTCCCAGAATGTGTGCAGCCTACTTACATGGTGGGTCATACACTGTACCTGCTGTTTGTGTCTGGATATGGAATTGATAGCTTGCAGGTTGAAGATATTTAGTGTCTTGCACGGAAGACAAAGAAGGAGCCGCAGTAAGGGCTGAAACACAACTATATTGCATGGTAGCCAGAGTGAACATGAGGTAATGGTGGACCAAACAGCTCTATTTATAGTACACTGTACAATTTGAATAACCCGGGTGATAGTTCATTGGTTACTGTCCACGTGACATCATGGATCGTCACACCCATCTTCTCCAGGTGCGGTGCGGCGGGGAGGTTTCCCGCCCTTCAGGTATTCAGGGGAATCTGTATCATGTGAGCTGGATACTGCTACTATCACAAGCAGTATTATCCTTAACAGCTTGCTACAATGTGTCATTGATTACTTACAATGGATACAATTGTCAGATACAATCAGTTAAAGGGTACTTGTCACAATCTATTCAGTACATAACATCCCTCCCCCCTAGGTGAGGACGAAGTCCTTTAGCCATTGAGGCTTTCTGCACATTTGCTTTGGGCGAGGAGTGGCCGCACCTCGGGCCGGAGTTCCTGCACTGGAGGAGAGTGACTCGCTAGTGATTGGCTGCGAGTCGTGAGCTGGGGATTGGGAAGGTCTGGGTGTGGGAGTAAACTCCAGGGATGTGAGACCGGGGGCTCCAGGGACTAAAGAAAACCCCCGCTCTTCGCTTGGGTGGGTGGGGGATCACTCCGAAAAATCCCCCCGGTCTCCTAACTCAAAATCTAACAAGTCTTCGAAATCCCTCTCTTCTAAATTGTTCCTGTTACCCGGTGGGTCAAAAGGATGCGGGTTTGTCTCATTTCCCTCCCTCCTGTGGTCTGTGTCTCCCCCTTGGGATTAGCGGGTAGGGGAGAACCCTAACGCTGACTGCTCCATTTGGTCACTCACGTCTTGCCTTCCCACTACTCTACCTCTGAGTTGGTTGGTGTACCTCCTCCAGAGGAGTCCTGTGCCTGTCTCGACATTGTAGGAGACTGGCCCCGTCTGTCCGACCACTATTCCAGGTACCCAAGTGGGGCCACCAGCTGCGTAGTTTTGGCAATGTACTGGCTGGCCGATCTCGAAACTCTTGGTCCCCCCCGTCTCTATGTTTCTACCCGTGTCCTCCACCCTGGTTGGGTCTAGCCTCGAGAGAATCGTGGCGGGTTTCCTCCGCATGAGGAGCTCAGCCGGTGAGAGCCCTGACGCTAAGGGGGTTACACGGTACCTTAATAGGAATTGGCAGAGCTGCAAGTTTAATTCCCCAGGGCCCATCCTACGCAGTGCATCCTTTGTTGTTCGCACCAGGCGTTCTGCTTGACCATTTGTAGCGGGGTGAAAGGGGGCCTCAGTTATGTGGCAAATTTTATTAATCTCTATGAAACCCTGGAACTCTGCTGACGTGAAAGTTGTGGCGTTGTCGCTCACAAGTACGTCAGGTAAACCGAAACAGCTGAATAATTGCTTAATCGATGCAGCTGACGATGTACTGGCCATCGGAATTACCTCCAACCACTTGGAGTAGGAATCCACTATTATAAGGAAAATGGTGCCCCTGAAGGGACCCGCAAAGTCCACGTGTAGATGCGACCCCGGACCCCGGGACTCCTCGGGCCGGGTGCTCTGGCAGCTCTTGCAAGTGCCTACCATGTGTTCTATATCTGTGTCCAGTTTGGGCCACCAGACGTAACTCCTAGCTAGTGTCTTAGAGTGCACAATCCCCGGGTGGCTGATATGCAGCATCTTGAGCACCTGGGACCTCAGAACTTCGGGGATTACTACCCACTGCCCCCAGAGTAGGCAGCCCCTTTCTAGGGAGAGCTCGTTTCTCCGCCTACCGTAAATCCTGAATTCCTCCATAGGGGAGGTTGCCGGCCAGCCTTTCTGTACCCATGAACTGACTAAGGCCAATGACTTGTCTTTCGCCATGGCCTTGGCGATCTCAGCTGGAAGAATTGGGGGCAACTCTAGGGCTTCAATCAGGAGCACCTGGTGGTCCTGTTCTACCTCGCACTTGGGGTCCCCTGCCTGTGGGAGGGGTGACCTAGAAAGGGCATCGGCATGGCTGATCTCCTTGCTGGGGCAGTAGGTCAACGCGTACTGGTACGCATTGAGGAAAATCGCCCATCGCAGCATCCTTGGGGACAAGATCTGCGGGGTTGGCTTATCTGTAGTGAAGATTCCTAAGAGGGGCTTATGGTCAGTCACGATTTTGAATGGCCTGCCATAGAGAAAATCGTGGAACTTCTTGGTTCCTGCGACAATCGCTAGGGCTTCCCTGTCTGTTTGCGCGTAGTTGCGTTCTGCCTTGGACAGGGATCTCGAATAGTAAGCCACTGGGGCTTCTTGCCCACTCTCTAGCATGTGGCAGAGGACTGCCCCCACCCCCACCGGTGAGGCATCACAGACCAGCACAACAGGTTTCTTTGGGTCGAAGTGGGTCAATACAGCCTCGGAAGATAGAAGCTGTTTGAGCCCCCGGAATGCCCGTTCCTGGCTGTCCCCCCACCGCCAAGCCATATCCTTTTTGAGTAATCTATGCAACGGTTCTGCTACCAACGCCTTTCCCGGGAGGAAAGAGTGGTAGAAATTTAGGAGTTCTAGGAAGGACTGCAGTTCGGCCTTGGTGGTGGGGCAAGGAGCATCTTTCACTGCCGCTACCTTGGACTCTGCTGGTTTTATGCCCTCAGGGGTTATTCGGAAACTCAGAAACTCTACCTCTTCAGCGAAAAACACACACTTATCCTTTCTCAACCTGAGCCCCACTTTCTCGAACACTGTTAGTACCAGGTCTAACCTCTTGGCCAATTCCTGTTCCCCTCCCGCTGTTATCAGAATGTCATCAAAGTAGGGGAAAACACCTGGGAGCCCTTTCAACAATTTTTCTGGAAAGGGACTGAAAGATCCCCGGAGCCAAATTTACGCCGAATTGGAGGCGCGTCACTTTTCGAAAGCAAGAAATTGCAAGTAGATAAATAGGGACCACTTCGGTGGGAAGGTAACAGCGTTCCGTGCGCTCCGGTGTCTAGTCATGCCTGCCACATAACCACGGAAATGTCTGCAGAAGCAGACAGCGCTGGGCTCTTCGGCTTGGAAACAGAGATGAGCACTGCACCCTAGAGTCGGATACGGCTGGCTTTCGAGCAAGGGAAACCTTTACCTTTACCTTTTACACTTTAAAAGCTCCCTTGTGGGTAACAATTGTCTGAGTGGCGGCTGTAGCTGGGGTTACCGACAATTGCTGGTATGCCTGGGCCAAGTCTAGTTTGGCGAAACACCTCCCCCCATGCAAGGTTGCTAGCAGGTGGCTTACCACCGGCACCGGATACGCATTTGGGCGAATTGCCTTGTTAATTGTGCACTTGTAGTCGGTGCAGATTCTGACCTCCCCGTTAGCCTTAAGTGCCACAACAATGGGGGTTTCCCACTCGGCGGAGTCCACTGGCACCAAAATCCTGTGACCCACCTGTTTGTCCAGTTCAGTCTCTATTTTGTCCTTTACTGCGAAAGGCACTCTTCTTGGCTTCATCCAACCGCGGCGGTCCTGGCCCGGCACACCTGTTCGCCTTGTTGCACTGACTCGGCGGCTTGGGCGATGCACAGGACATGCTCGAACGAGATGCTCTCGTCTTTGGCCAGTAGTTTTTTCCTGGCCCCCTCATCTCGCAGGCCCAGCAGGAGCCTGTCTCTCAGCGCCTCGCTCAGGGATGCTCCCCACCGGCAAGGCACGGCAGCCACCCGCAGGGCTGCCATGAAGTCTGCCATGGACTCACCGGCCCGCTGGCACCGCTGCTGAAATGCCAACCTTGCCGGGAACACAGACACTTTCGGGCGAAAGTGTTTCCTCAACTCGGCGAGGATCTCATTCAGGGGCACGGCCCTGAGTGGTCTCGGCGTTAGGAGGTTGGTGGCCAGTTCCAAAGTCTCTAGGCCACACTGGGCCAGTAGGAATGCCCGGCGCTGGGCTTCCTCCTCGATGCCTTCGAGGTCCATAGCGTAGAGGAACTGCTGCTCGTAGAGTTCCCATTTTTCTGGCTTCATGGTGTCGAAGGGCGCGATGTTCATTTTTCGGGATGCCATCCCATCCTCGTCATCAATTTAGTGTCTTGCATGGAAGACAAAGAAGGACCCGTAGTAAGGGCTAAAACACAACTTTATTGCATGGTAGCCAGAGTGAACATGAGGTAATGGTGGACCAAACAGCTCTATTTATAGTACACTGTACAATTTGAATAACCCGGGTGATAGTTCATTGGTTACTGTCCACGTGACTTCATGGATCGTCACGCCCATCTTCTCCAGGTGCAGTGCGGCGGGGAGGTTTCCCGCCCCTTAGGTATCCAGGGGAATCTGTATCATGTGAGCTGGATACTGCTACTGGCACGAGCAGTATTATCTTTAACAGCTTGCTACAATGTGTCATTGATTACTTACAATGGATACAATTGTCGGATACAATCAGTTAAAGGGTACTTGTCACAATCTATTCAGTACATAACAAGATACCACTTCCACACCTCTGTCTTGGTTAGATAATTATTTGATTACAGCTACCTTGCAGGTAGCACCATTTCATCAAAAGGAATTTGGACCAATTAGGATGGCCTGTCCCTGTGAACTTCTGGATCCATGTGGCTTTTGAGGAGGTTGTTGGAGGTTTTATGATTGACTTAGTTGGCACTCATTCAAAGCCCACGTCTCAAGGTGGATTGTTGTTGTTGTTGTTGTTATATTCACATTTATATGCCACCCACTCGACAAGTCAGAAATGTATCTACAGGTCACTTCTAAACAAAATTATCCTGCAACTGATAGATCTACAAACAAGAAGCAACTTGTGGGATCTCTCATCTTCTCTGTTGATTAGAAGCTGGCCTGTAAGATACACAGAACCCAAAGTCCCACTCGATATCCCGGAGACTCAGTAATTAACACAATTTCTCTAAAGCACCTTCTCTGTGCAGAGCCTGTTCTTCACCATGGTTTTCGGATGAGCTACAGGCAATGAAGCAAAAAAGGAGAAGAAAAAGAGTTAATAGGCGAAATCCCCCTTGAATATTACCTTGGCCATTGTTAGAGAGTTTTCTGGTCAGTACATTGGTGCTCTGAGATCTGCAAAGTTAGCTTACTACAAAGAGTCTACAAATGAGTCACCTAGCTATCATGCTGAATTATTTTGTCGTTTCCTTTGCCTCATTTCTGCTGGGAATGAGCAGTGGCTTCCCACTGATGGACTGTAATCATTTCATGGTTTATTCTCAAACTAAGATAGAAACAATTTGAGGGAATTTGGACTCATGTTAAGGCAGCTATTTTTGTCAAGATTCCAAGGCTTGTTTGGTTTTGCTGCTATCATTTTCAGCCTGTAGCGCCCAATGTTTTGCACAAGGAACCTGCTTGCTTGGATTCATTTATTTATTTTATTTATTCAATTTATATCCCGCCCACTCAACACAAGGCCGACTCTGGGCGGCTAACAACATAAAAAGTAACCCCAGGGCAACCCAAGGAGTTTACATACAATTCACAAATACAATAATAATCCTAAAAACAGTTAAAACAGTAAAAAAAGTTAAGACTACCCACCCCCTAAAAAGCAAGGGCTGCAGGATCGAAAAGGCACCATGGGGAAGGGTTCCTCTACACCAACCACCCCATGGTGGTTACCCTTCCACCCGCACCCCACACTTGACCTGCCAGCCAGGTTTTAAGATCCCTTCTGAAAGGCAGCAGCTCCGTCCGAAGACGTAGCTCTGTTGGCAGGAGGTTCCAGAGGGCCGGTGCAGACACGGAGAAGGCTCTCCTCCTTGTGCCAGAGAGGCGAGCCCCTCTGGCTGATGGAACAATTAGAGAGCCCCTCCGGTCCGCTCTGGTTGGACGGACAGACGTCCTCAGGGCGATGCGGTCTCTTAGGTAACCTGGCCCACTACCATATAGGGCTTTAAAGGTCAAAACCAGCACCTTGAATTGCACCCGGAGACATACTGGCAACCAGTGCAGCTCCCGGAGCAGTGGCGAAGCATGAGCATAACGCCCACACCCCATCACCACCCGGGCAGCCGCATTTTGGACCAGCTGTAGCCTCCGAATGGTCGTCAAGGGCAGCCCCATGTAGAGCGCATTGCAATAGTCTAGTCTGGAGGTAACCAGAGCATGGGTGACCATGAGCAAGGAGTCCCGGTCCAGTAGTGGGCGCAACTGGCGAATCACCCGAAGTTGGGCGAAAGCCCTCCTGGTCACAGCCGCCACCTGTTCTTCTAGCAGTAGCCGTGAATCCAGGAGGACCCCCAAGTTGCGCACCGGGTCTGTCTGGGGCAAAATAGCCCCATCCAGAACCAACGATGGTAACTCCCGGATTAACGCAGGACCCCTTATCCATAGCCACTCAGTCTTGCTGGGATTCAGCTGTAGCCCGTTAGCCCCCATCCAGACCCCCACAGCTTCCAGGCATCTGGAAAGGACTTTGACGGCATCACTGGGGTCCCCATGGGCCGAGATGTACAACTGAGTGTCATCCGCGTACTGATGGTACCGCACCCCATGGGAGCGAATGATCTCACCCAGCGGTTTCATGTAGATGTTAAATAGGAGAGGAGAGAGCACCGAGCCCTGAGGAACCCCCCATTTGAGGGGCCTAGGACTGGACCTCTCACTCTCCAACCACACCGACTGGGACCGACCCTTCAGAAATGAGGAAAACCAGGACCACACAGTACCCTGGATTCCCAATCCTCGGAGCCGTCCCAGAAGGATACCGTGGTCAACGGTATCGAAAGCCGCTGAGAGGTCAAGAAGAGCAAGGACGGATGGATGACCACCGTCCCGCTCCCGCCAGAGATCATCCATCAGTGCGACCAATGCCGTCTCGGTACCATATCCAGGCCTGAATCCTGACTGAAAAGGGTCCAGATAATCCGCTTCATCCAGTACCCCCTGCAGCCGACACGCCACTGCCTTCTCCAACACCTTCCCTAAAAAGGGAAGGTTTGAGACAGGCCTATAGTTAGTTAGGACAGCTGGGTCGAGGGAAGATTTCTTCAGGAGGGGGCGCACCAAAGCATGTTTTAAAGGTGCAGGAAACACCCCCTCCCGCAATGATGCATTGATCACAGCCCCAACCCAGCCACCTGTCACTGCCTTGGAGGTTTTCACCAACCAGGTGGGACAGGGGTCCAAAGGGCAGGTAGTGGCGCGCACAGCTGCAAGGAGCCTGTCCACTTCATCAGGGGCAACTGGATCAAACCGGTCCCAGATGGCATGGCAAGACTGTGCTCCGGCTCCCTCCGGACTCTCCCCATCCACGCCAGGATTAAACCCAGAACGAATCCGATCGATTTTCTCCACTAGATGGTCAGCAAAGTCCTCAGCCGACCCCTGCCAACCGGGCACCGGGGTCCCCCTACCAAGGAGAGACCTGGTAACCCGAAACAGGGTGGCTGGGCGATTATCAGCGGAGGCAATAAGGGTGGTGAAGTATTGTCGCCTCACCACCTCCATCGCCACTAGATAGGCCCTAATACCGGCCCTAGCTAGTGTCCAATCGGAGTCTCTCTGGGTCTTCACCCAGCGGCGCTCTTGGCGTCTCTTTGCCCGTTTGAGCTCCCGCAGTTCATCTGTGAACCATGGAGATGACCTAGCTCGATGAGCTCTGAGAGGCCGTAGTGGTGCGATTTCATCCAAGGCCACTGTAGTCATCCTGTTCCACAGGTCGACCAGCGCCTCGGGTGAATCGTGTTGCCGATCCAGAGGGAAATCCCCCAGTTCCCTCTGGAATCCATCAGGATCCATCAGTTGCCTGGGGCGGGCCATTCTAATAGGCCCTGCCACCCTACGGTGCAGCGTCGCACCCAGGAAGTCTAGAGCCACCAAATAGTGATCTGACCATGGCACAGGTGTTATGTCTAATTTCCGTAGTCTCAGATCACTCTGCCACCGCTCCGACAAAAAGATTAAATCTGGTGTGTGGCCACTGCCCCTGGTCGGGCCCTGAATTACCTGAATCAGGTCCATATCTGCCATGGAAGCCATGAACTCCTGAGCCACCTCGGAGCCAGTCCCCAGCGAAGGCAAATTGAAGTCCCCCAGAACCATCAGTCTAGGGAACTCCAATGCCAACGCTGAGATGGCCTCGAGGAGCTCAGGCAGGGAGTCCCTTACCCTGCAAGGGGGCAGGTACAGGAGTAAGACTCCCAACTGACCCTTAGAGCCCAGACGCAGAAGCAGGGCCTCACAGCCCAGAATTTGTGGAGCAGTAGCCCTGGTGACTCCCAGTGACTCCCTGGCTATGATGGCAACGCCACCGCCCTTACCCTTATCCCTAGGCTGGTGCCAAATACTGAACCCAGCTGGACACATTTCTGACAGAGGAACCCCATCCTCTGGTCTCAGCCAGGTCTCAGTGATACATGCCAGGTCGGCCCGCTCCCCCATAATGGAGTCTTGTATCAGGGGGGCCTTATTACATACCGACCTGGCATTCATCAGCAGCAGCCTAAGGACAGGGTCACCCTGGGTCAGCTGCTCAGGACCTAGAGGTGTAACCGTGGGGCTGGAACGAGGGACAGGTACTAAGCATCTGCCCCGCATTCCCCGGGTGCGGCCCGCCCCTCGGTACCCGCTATATCGCCCCATGCCCATCACAACCTCTATATTGGTCTCCGGAGCCTCCCTGCTTGCCCTGGACAGAATGCTGCCTCTCCTTCCTGGCTGGCCTGGCAATCTCTCCCTCCCTCCCTTCCACCCCAATATAAAACCGCCCCATTCACTCCCCCCACCACCCTCCGCACGGCTCCGGTGGTGATGGAAGTGGTGGGGCATTCTTCCACAACTGTGTTGAACCCTCAACTGCCGGGCGGGGCCCGAAACGCCGGCCGATGGCGAGTCCAGCGAGCCTCTTCGCCCCTGCCGGGGCCGAGCACAGCGGCGGTGATGTTTCGTCCGGCAGGCCCCCTCGCCTTTTGAGTCCTGGCGAGGGGCGGGGGGCGGGGCCCGAAACGCCGGCCGATGGTGAGGCCAGCGAGCCTCTTCGCACCCGCCGGGGCCGAACACAGCGGCGGTCCTTGGCGTTGGCCCCGCTTTTGAGGCTGCCTGCCGAAACTCCCTCCAGCTGTACCTGTTCATCTCCCGCCGGTCTGGCCGGGAGGGAAAGAGAGCGCCCGGTGTCCTTGGCTTTGGCAGCGTCGGCCCCTCTTTTGAGGCTGCCTGCCGAAACTCCCTCCAGCTGTACCTGTTCATCTCCCGCCGGTCTGGCCGGGAGGGAAAGAGAGCGCCCGGTGTCCTTGGCTTTGGCAGCGTCGGCCCCTCTTTTGAGGCTGCCTGCCGAAACTCCCTCCAGCTGTGCCTGTTCATCTCCCGCCGGTCTGGCCGGGAGGGAAAGAGAGCGCCCGGTGTCCTTGGCTTTGGCAGCGTCGGCCCCTCTTTTGAGGCTGCCTGCCGAAACTCCCTCCAGCTGTGCCTGTTCATCTCCCGCCGGTCTGGCCGGGAGGGAAAGAGAGCGCCCGGTGTCCTTGGCTTTGGCAGCGTCGGCCCCTCTTTTGAGGCTGCCTGCCGAAACTCCCTCCAGCTGTACCTGTTCATCTCCCGCCGGTCTGGCCGGGAGGGAAAGAGAGCGCCCGGTGTCCTTGGCTTTGGCAGCGTCGGCCCCTCTTTTGAGGCTGCCTGCCGAAACTCCCTCCAGCTGTGCCTGTTCATCTCCCGCCGGTCTGGCCGGGAGGGAAAGAGAGCGCCCGGTGTCCTTCTTCTGCCCAGTATAGTTCTTCTAATCAACAAAAGAACAAAAATGTAGGATCGGGGCCGCTGGACGGAGGAGACTGATCAAGTAACGATACGAGGCAATATGGAGCGAGATCAGATCAGTGGTTTATTGAGGGAAAAGCATCATCATATATAGATCAGAAGGCAAAACGGGATAGAATCGTCATCTGACAGAAAATCACATCACCCATTTACTCGGGTTAATGGGAAATCTCTCTTGGGGAAGTTAATTAACTCGGGCAAACACTGACAGGGGAAAACCATTGTTCGGGGTTTACACCAGAGTAAATATGGCCACTATTTGCACTTCGGCTTGGGCTGATCTGTGAGTCAGTAATTGCCTAATACGTAACGGAGGTTAGCGATCTGCTTCTCTTAGCAGAATCACCGGTCAGGTCAGATTTGGGTGAATAAACCCTATGATTATTAATCCGTTCCCCAATTTCCATACTGACAAGGGCCAGTGACCAGGGGTCTTCCTCATCCGGTGTAACCTCTGCCAGGGGCAGTTTGTGCCAATTGTGCATGCGGAATCCATACAAAAATGCATGGCTACAGATAGTCCAAATAATGTTGGACTTGTAGCCAGCATTCCATTTATGGGATTATTCAGAGGTTGATTATCTCCCCAACACTTTGAAATATCTATATGAAGGTGTTGGGGGAGGTCATCTAGAGATTTGAAGTGTGTTGTCATCAGTTTTGGCTCATCATATTCTTCTTAAATGGCTCTTGTACGGAGTATTGTGTGTTTACATGTTTATTTTTGATTTTATTGTATTTCAACATATGGTATCCATTGATGTAGTTTTATCTAGTTGTAGATCATCTTGTGTGGCCTTTTGGCCAGGAGTGGTATAGAAATAAACAAATAAAACTTTGTGGATGCTTAGAAGACACTTGACTGGAAAATGAAAGAACACTTTTTATTTAGAAGATATTCATGGTCCTCAATGACATTTTCAATGGTTTCTCTTAAATATTTTGCAACTACTTCTTAATGACAGCTTGCACAATGCTCTGGAGGTTGTCTCTGTAATGCAAAGACTAACCACAAGAGCAAAGTTTTGGTATAGACCAAGAAATACAGAATTTAACCCCTTCCCCCCCCCCCGTCCCGCTCATTTACTGGCTTGGCTGTTCCTCTGAGGTAATTGAACTTTGCTGCATCCTACTTGTAGCCTTTACAAAGATGATTGCAGGATGCTGTCAAGGTAGATGGGACAGTTGTCTGCTTCTAATTTCTTTGGCTCTCCTCTACTGTAACATACATATCCCTGAAGGCTTGATTATTTGTCAATTGATGTTAAATGATTCAATCACACTTGGGATTCAGCCAGTACATTTCTAGTAATTTAAGTCCATATATGCAACCACTTACCCAAATCTTTACCTCTCTCCAGCTAATCCACTTGAACATGAATCTAAGTAGAGGTGTCTCATAATCTGATGGCGGGGGAGGAGAAATGGCCCTTCTAAAATGTTCATGGATAATGTGTTTCTCCCATACCTGTCAAGTATCCCGGATTGGCTGGGATTTCCCATATTTCGGCGCTGAATTTCGTCCTTTCCCGCCCGGAGCAGCTGCTATCCCGGATATTGGCAGCGGGGGGAAAGGAGTTACTACACATCCCTTCTGCGCAGGTCCTTTCTACACATGCGTATAACTTTTCTACGCATGCGTAGAATCCTTCTACGCATGCATAGCAGGGTTCTGTGCAGAATGGAAGGCATAGAACCCTTCTATGCATGCGTAGAACTGACCAGCGCAGAATGGTTTTGCGCAGGTCCATTGTACGCATGCATAAATCCTTCTACGCATGTGTAGAAGCGACCTGCACAGAACGGTTCTGCGCAGGTTCATTCTACGCATGCGTACAACGGCCTTGCGCAAAACCATTCTGCGCATGTCCGTTCTACGCATGTGTACAACGGCTTTTACGCATGTGTAAAACGAACCTGCGCCGAACTGTTCTGCACAGGTCCCGTATTGTCCAGAGCCGCGCTTGACAGGTATGGTTTCTCCCATTGTTCTGTCCATAAAACGCAATGGATCCAAATATTCTTGAGTTTTCTAAAGGTACAGAATTACTTACTGAGCACATCAATGTTATAAAGTTCTTAGAACAGTTACAATAGACTTCAGTATCCAAGGCAATTTCTGCATCATCCACAACAGAGAAAAGAGCAGATGAAGCACAAAATATTGTTAATGCTTCTCATGGCTGGGCTGCTTTCTGCAAGGCCTTTAGATTCTTATTTTAAAAGTCGTATACCTCTTTCCCACTGTGTTACACATATTGTACAGAATTCTGTTGATTCTTCCCCCTGTTGTAGTGGCTTGTTGTCCAAGTGGTTGGACAGTTTCTTAGCTTGCACAAGCAGGAATCCAGAAATACGTCACTGAAAAACCTATCCTTCTCCTCTTCCAGTTGACCACTGCACAAGTGAAAGGAAAGAACTGGAGTTTGTCTCTTGACAATGGAAGGAACAGAGCTTTTTGGGGGGAAAGGGAGTTTCCAAGCCTGGTTCTATCATACTTCCTTGTTAAGCCTTATTGTTAACAAACCTTTCCCTAATACATTGTGGGATGGCCTTTTTACTATCGGGGGACTGCAGTGGTAAAGTGGTTAAGACACTGAACACAGCAACTGAAAAGTTGGCAGGTCAGTGGTTGGAGACCTGAGTGCTGCTCAATGGAGTGAGCTTTTGTCTGTCCCAGCTCCTCCCAACCTAGCAGTTAGAAAGCAGTTGCAAGTAAATAAATTGGTACAACTTGGGTGGGGGAGGTAACAGCATTCTGTGTACTCTGGCATCTAGTTATGCCTGTTACATGACCAGGGGTGTGCAGGGCACCATGGGAAGTTGCTGGAGTGGGAGTGGTGGGGGCACCTATTGGGGGGTTTGGGGGGGAATCCCATACACTGCTATTGGCATCCCAGGGCGCCAGAGATGAGGGCGGGGTGGGACAAAGCCCAATTGCCCGATATACCAGCCGTGGGTGTATTTACGGCAGCGTTTATGGCAGGAGGAACCAGGTGACCAGCCACTCAACCTTGTGAATGGCCTGTAGCATGAAAAGTTTGGCCACCCCACACAACATGTTTGCCTTCTTTTGGAAGAAAGGTGTGTGTGTGTGTGTGTGTGTGTGTGTGTGTGTGTGTGTGTGTGTGTGTGTGTGTGTGTGTGTGTGTGTGTGTGTGTGTGTGTGTGTGTGTGTGTGTGTGTGTGTGTAAAATTAAACAACAGGCAATGGTGACAATGCCAGCCAATTTTTCATCACATACAGCAGCAGCTAATGAAAAAGATCCAGCTACCCCTGAGGGGTTTCACAGAGCAGGAAGAAACTAGCAATATTCATAGCACTCCAAACAGTTCTGTACCAGCTGTTGTGTTCTTGTGTCCAAGTCCCTCACCCCTGCAACAACAGGGCAAGCTTTAGGGGACACTGTCTTGACACGCATGGCTTGGGCATCACCTCAAGTCATCACTCCAGAGGAACGGTATGGCAGAGTCGGAGGTAGACATGTACAGACAGGAACCTTGAAAGTCAAAAGAGACCAATCCCACATCTTACTGATCACTTGAGAAGGAGTCTCTTCAAGGACATCCGGCTCAAGTGGCAGTGGAACTGTTGTCTTGCCTACCAGCTAGGGCAGTGGCGGCTAAGCTTGGCACTCCAGGTGTTCTTGGACTTCAATTACCCGAAGCCCAAGTCAGCACTTCTGCTGATCAGGGCTTCTGGGAATTGAAGTCCAAGAGCACGTGGAGTCCAAGATTAGCCATCACTGAGTTAGAGTTAGTGTATCCATTGAGAGAGTGCTCTGTGAGGCAAGGGATACCACTGGTACTCACTGCTCATGCCTGGAATCTGGATCTATTGAATACATTATTTCTCTTTAAGTTCAATCTATCATTGCTTGGCTTTCTTCAGATCCTCTTTAAGTCAGTGCTAGATATGTCATTCTTCAATCTACTGCCCCTTCCTTCTGCTTCTTTCACTTCTTCCAATTAGTACTCCAAGATTGTGCTCACTGAGTCCACTGTGCTGTACTCAATGCTTGGTTTGGGAGAGTGCCCCACATACCAATGGCTCTTTGCTGCTCCACTCTGCTGGCCAGTGCTGGCCAGGGTATCTGCCCGCTCCCCAGTGATCCCTGTCCTCAGTTTCCCCAGTGCTGCTCCCATTGATATGCCAATTTCGAATATCTAGGTGGCTGCTGGCTATTGACGTGCCTTTTTTTGTTTAGCACAATCATTTGGAAGGTATCAAGGACATAGGGAAATCATTTAAATATAATTTTTTAAATAGTAACCATGTGAGTCTGTGGTTCAGGCATATTAGAAAACAACAACACTAACAACAACACTGCAGCACTTTAAAAACTAATTGCTATATATTTACTGTGAGCTTTTGTGGATCAAGTCCACTTCTTCAGACATAGGAGTGAAATTTCCTGGCATGGCTTATATACACCAGATACAGAGCTATTACTCTATATATACTGTAAGCCATGTCTGGAAATTTCACTCCTATGTCTGGAGAAGTGGATTTGATCCACGAAAGCTCACAGTAAAAATATACCAGTTTCATTAAAGTGCTGCAGTGTTTTGTGTTTGTTTTTTGTTTTCTGACATGCCTTTGAATATGATTTGCCTCTATGTGTTTTTAAAAAAAGGGGAAATAACAAGTACGGTATATAATATTTATATTGACAGTGCAGCTCCCCTGGTGGCTTAGTGTTTAAGATGTTGAGCTTGGAAACTGAAGGTCGGGTTTTGATACCTGAGGGCTGCACTTGGGGACATGAAAGGAGCCTCATTCAGGTGTCCCCTGAGCACAGTTTCTCCAGAAAAAATCCTTTCAACTCAGAGTAATCTCTGACACAAAATGATGATGATGATGACGACGACGACAACACCGACTGTTGCAAAGTTCAGAATATCCAGAAGTTCCGAATTTTTAAAATTTCTGAATCCAAAGTGCTATAATTGTGAATCCAAATGTTGGTGTTAGAACAAATCCATAGTAAAACTAATTTCATGCACACACTCAGTAAAAGTCTATTAATGTAGGATCCACACAGTGCAAAGAGAAATCCTACAAGCTAGAACAGCAGGACACCTTCTTAGCCACTCTCCCAGTGGGGAACAGTACAGCATCATCTTCAGCGTGGCCAAACACCCAAAAACTGTAACCACACACTTTAGTTCCTGAAGGATTTGGATTCTACAAGATCTAACAGAAGACTAAACTTTCAGCTGCGACCATAGGGATGCAAATGAAGAATGGGTATAGTTACCAACCATTGTGATAGATCAGGAGGACAACTTTGCATTTCCGGTATCAGGAGAACATTTTTGCAAGACAAAACCCGGTTATAATTTGACAGAGTAATAAAAATCACCTAAAGCCACAACCCTGTGTATACTTATTAAAAGTAAGAGTAGATTCTGCAACTGGACATAGTAGGATCAAATTGTACTAGGCACATGCAAACACACTCACATGTTGGGCAGGCCTCTTGAGTCCAGCTGGTCATGGTCCTTGAGGTCAAATACTGCATGGCTGTCCGGATGGCTGGCCTTCATATCTGAGAAATGACATTGTTTCTCAGCTGAAAGTGGTTTCAGGCAGTTGAAAGGCCTGCCCCCCCCCCCTCCCCGAAGAAATGAGTCCAGCAGACTTCTAAGAGTGGCTGTCCATGAGTACCAAAAGGCCATGTCTACATGTAGACCTGAGGGGTCACAGAACTGTATGTATTGTCCCACAACAGGTATTCCTCTCTCTGTGGAAGAGTTTTATTTGCTTGGAACTCAGATTTTCCTTAGCACTTTAAAAGGAAGTCTTGTGAATATCCTTGTACTGTATAAACGTCTCAGCACTTTTTTCAGCTGAGAAACTGAATTATGTATAACATGAATTGTATAACAGCCAATTACCCAACTTATATTACTCATTACAAAAATTAAAAAAGGTTACTATACAAAAATTATCAGTATTTAAATCCTCTAATAGGATTTTAAGTATCCTTTAGAAGCCAAAAATATGAAACGGATTATTTAATGTTTATTATATTTTAACGTTTGACATAGTAATATTTAATATTATATTTTAATATTTAACATGAGGAGCAGAGGGGCTCATCAACACCAGATTAATGCAAACATATTTTTTTAATTTTGAAACAGGTAGGAAAGAATGGAAGACAATAGCCCCCTCTTTTCAAGGGAAAAAGCCTATGATGTGTTTAGTGGCACAATTATTGTTATTTACCAGGTCAGCATGAAAAGATAAACTATTTTTTGAATGATAGGTTTATAAACTCAAGATCCTATGTATGGCTTCTTTATAATGTTTCCATTCCACTTACCAGGTGACATACCATTCATCAATGTGTGTGTGTGTGTGTGTGTGTGTGTGTGTGTGTGTGTGTGTGTGTGTGTGTGTGTGTATAGGCGCCAGGGCCCCATCTCCCTGCCCTGAGTTGGGTCCGTCCCAGATGAAGTCCAGGCAAATATGCTAGTGCATGTGTGTGTGCATGTGCAGGGCCCTTGGGAGTTCCCCCTCGCTGTTTTGAGGCCAGTCCTTGAACAGCAAGGGGGAGTGGCAGGGGCAACAGGCAGTTCTTCGTTAGGGAAGGTGGCGCCTCCCCTTGCAGAGAAATGTCTGCCGCCTTGGGGAGATACCTGCCGGAGAAGGGGCTCACTTTCTCCGGCAGGCAAGGGCCGTTTGGAGCGCTGTGTTCTGCCCTTGCCTTCCGGAGAATGGGCCTGCTGTCTCTGGCAGGCAAGGGCTGAACAGAGCGTCGTTGGCGGTAGTTGCCTGCCGGAGAATGGGCCTGCTGTATCCTGGGGCATGGTAACGCATTTGGGACCCATGGGTGCACACTCCTGCTTTTTTTAATATAAATTAGTATTGTTTTGCCCGGCCCTGCCGGGCATTTTTAATGTGTGTGTTGTTGGTTAGGGGTGGTTTGGTGTGTGCACAACCACCCCCACATAAAATACCACTCCAACGGGACAGCCGGCAAGAGGTAAGGGGGGCAGGGAGGGGGCAAGGTGGTGGTGGTGGGCGGCGGGGTTCCTGGGCCATTCCTCCCCCAATCCCTCTCTCCCACCACACTTACTTTTTTTGGGCAGCGGGTTGGGTTGGGCCTTTCCTCGGTGCGTTTTTTTAAAACGCTGCCAAGCATCCTCCATGCTCGTGCCCTTCAGCCTCATTGGCTGAGGGGTGGCACGGCACAAAGGAGGCTGGGAAACGTAGGTTTTTTTTTGTTTGAGTTCATAGAGTGGTTGCCCTACTGGCAATTGCCAGATCCTTGCGGCGATACTCAGGCTGGGTAAAGGTAAGTGCGGCGGCTTGGTAGGGGATAGTAGGGATTGGTGTGGGAGCCTTTGCTGGATTCCAACAGTTAACGTCCTTTCTTACAGGTAAAGAGGTTCCGTGTGGCTCAAGCAAACCAGATATAGAAGAGGCGAGACACACATTTTAATTACTATTTTATAGTTTACTTGTTATAATGTATATTATATGACATTTAAAATATTTTTAAACACTATTTGCTACTTTGAGTCTCTCCCTACCCCCTACATTGGGAGATAGGTGGTCTAAATTTCGACAAATTAAGGAATGATCAGTTATTTTCTCTTTGTATTCTGATTCATTGGATAGTCCTAAAATTCTACTTGGCATGACATGCATCCAAAACAAACTGAAACGTTGCTTGTTTTAGTTCTCTGCCCTGTATGAAAGTATGAAAAATAAAAATCCAAATACTGAAGAACCTGGTAAAAGATCCTACACCAAGACAAAAAAAACAACAACCTTCAGGTGTGACTACAGGGATGCAAACCGAGACCAGGTAGAGTTTCCACTGTGCTATACCAAGGACACTTTTTTGCATTCGCCTTTCTTTAAAGAGTGGTAAACAAATTAAATTAGCTTTTAATATATGACAAGTGTGTAAGCTGCCCAACCAAGGGTCACATTTATGTTTTCAAAGCGGATTTAGAGGTCATATTTCAGTAGTGGGTAACTAATGAAAGAATCAGTATATTTTGCCAGGGGCTTAGTGATCAAATTTATTCCCGAAATTATTGGTCTCCCTTTTATTACATCATTTGGACTTGTCATTTTATGAATTTTTGGAAGGTGGTAAAAAATCGGGACCCTTGGAAAATCATTGATGAGGAACCAGTATGTCTTTTTATTGTTGTAATCTAATGCGAAGCCCTCCTGTACGACCATTTTTATTATATTCGCAATTCTCCTAGTGGGGTCTCCTCTAAGTTTCAAATAAAATCCTTCATCTGATAGTTGTCTCCTAGCCTCTTTTTCGTAATCTGTTCTATTTTGCACCACTATTCTGCCCCCCTTATTGGCCTGTTTAATGACTATAGAGCCCCTGGCAAAATATGCTGATTAGTTTTCAAACAAAAAACACAACAAATTATGTAAGAGATTCGGCTGATTTTATAGCCCAATTAGAAGGTTTGCAACTCACCAAGTACTCAGTTTTTCTTTCAATGGACGTGGTTTCCCTGTACACTAATATACCATTGGAGGATGCTAGGATGGTGGTGGAAGATGCACTATTGTCCAGGTCCCATTCACACACCCTAACTCACTTTATTTTGGATTTGATTTCTATCTGTTTAGAACATAACTATTTTAGGTTTTGTAATGATTTTTTTCCTTCAAATTAAGGGTGTGGCTATGGGGTGCAATTTGGCTCCTCCTTTTGCTAATTTATTTATGATTAAATTTGAAAGGGAATTTTTATTGAATGCTACAGTTAATCCATTTTTTCCAGAAATTGTAATTTGCAAACGGTTCATTGACGACCTTTTCTTTATCTTTAAGAGCAGTCAATATGTAGAGAAGTTCGTAAAATGGGCTAATAATCAGAATCCTATTGTAACTTTTACACATATAATTGAGCAGGAATCAATTCCATTTTTAGATCTAAATGTATTTAAGGATCAACATTATAAATTGAGTATGAGCCTCTTTAGAAAGAAAATGCATAGAAACACATATCTCCACTTCGATTCTTTCCACCCTAGGTTCCTCAAGGATAACATACCATATGGAGTTTTAGCAAGAGCTAAGAGGAGCAGTACTCTCCAGGAAGATTTTAAGACAGCTGTCACATCTATCAAAGGCAATTTATTAGACAGGGGTTACCCGGAAACTATCATTAATCAGGCGTGCAAAAAAGTGATGAATCTGGACAGGCGCAAATTAATTGAGAAAGATTGTACACAGAAGAATGGGCAAATTCAATGGTCAATAGAATTCTCTCCTTTAGCGTTCAATATTAAGAGGATTATACAAAAACACTGGCATATTTAGGATGTTCCAGGCAGTGAGGTGAGACCAGAGATAGGTTTTAGAAAAACCCGCAGTATTAGCAACATAGTTGCAAAAATGGACTTGTCAGTTGAAAGACCCATTAGAAGCATTGGTACTGGACATTTCAGATGCCATGGGTGTAGCGCTTGTGATCTGGTTTGGGAAACAAAAACTGTTATGTTGCCAAGTCTTAAGAAACCTTACATGTTACAACATTTGAGTAATTGCAACAGTTCGGCATGCGTCTACTTGTGTGCATGTCCATGTAGATTAGGTTACATCGGGAAAATGGAATGAACAATTAAAGTGCACATAAACGAACATAAATCCAGGATAAAGAACAGCGTTCTATAGTCACCCCTAGTCGAACATTTTTTGAAAAAAGGCCACAAAGCTGAGGACTTGAGATTTGTCGTGTTAGAGTTAGTGAAAAGCAAGCAGTTTGAGAGAACAGATATTTCGACTGTACTGTTAAAAAGGGAGGCTTACTTTATTCATTGTTTCAATACGTTGCATCCCAATGGTTTGAATGTAGAGCAAGACTTGTCATGTTTCCTTGAAATAATGATTATACAAGGTTACATCCAGATGTCAGTATTTTTGCAAGTTTCTCAGGGGCAGGGACTAATGTAATTATAGATAACTTAAATATGAGTAAGGGTGAGTAGTGGATTTAACATCATGGCCCAGAAAGAAAAAACATGAGAAGCCTAGATGCGAAAAAACTATGAGAACTGTATAGGTAAGTCTAAGATTGACCAATGTATTTTGTATATTTCCATATTGCATTGTGCTAGATGGGAAAATGTACAGTGAGTATTGCTATGTATATTAATAACTGTTATTGTATCTTCTACAGAATATTTTCCTTTTCCTGATGATAGTGTATGAAAAGAGATTTATCGAATTCTCTTCGGAAAGGTGATTTATATTTGTTTGGAATTACACTTTATTTGAATTACTTTTTTGAAACAAACTCCTTGTGATAGTACATGAACTTTACTGGAATTATTAGAATCATTATTCATTTGATATATTGAAGCATGTATACATTTATTTTTACTGAAGAAAAGTACCAATTGTTTTTTGGACAATTTGGAACTAAGAGTGATTGAAAATATGTAAGTTAGTAAAAAGACATACTTGTGAATCAAACAATTTTCATTGGTTTATTTGAATTTAAAGTTCGTTTCCCGCTATAGTGAATGGACTAATTGTGCAACCAGTAAACAAAACAAAGCAAAAATGTTGTAGCACTTTTAAAAATAACTGCTGTATTTTAATGTTAGCTTTCGTGGATCAAGTCCACTTCGTCAGACAAATATATGCAGGGTAGCCTGTAAGTCCCTACCCATCCATATGCATTATAATTTCTTTTTCCCCCCAGAGAAATATGGCTGATTTAAGCCCATTTACACTTGAAGTGCATATTGTACCAAGAACCTGATCCTAGTTGATCAACTGTTCCCTCAGACGCCAGCTATTTTATTTTATTTTACTTATTTTATTTTACTCTGGTATTAATATATATGCATTTTTAAATGTGTGTCTTTTTTAAAAATGTGTGACTTTCTGCTGTTAGCCCCCTAGAGTAGGAAAATCTCATAGATGAGCGGGATATAAATATAATAATAAATAAATGAATACATGAACACAATACCAGTGACACCCTGGATACAATAAGTGGCAATTTTAGAGAAAGATTGATTCTCACATTATTTATCTTGGATTCCTCGTTCATGGACATAAGATGTTGCTATAATTCCTTAGTTATACTTGTTATCAATGCCTGATCATCAGCAACAAGTACTGTAATTTGTTGATATTGTTTCAATTTAGGGGCTTAGCTATTTTGCTTATGCTGCCTATGTAAGTGATAAATAATAGTGGTGATAGTATGCATCCCCACCTCACTCCAGATGTTATTGCAAAGGGTTCTGATATTTCGTAACTTTTTCTAACTACACTTTTGCAGTCACTATATAAGCTTTTACTTAATCTGATTAGATGTTAATTTACTCCATATTGGGCCTCTATTTGCCATAGCAATTTCCTGTCCACTGTATCAAATGCCTTCTCTTGATCTACAAATGCAACAAAGAGATTATTATTGTAGTCTATATTTTTCTTTATTAGTTGTTAAGTGTAAAAATTGTATCTGTACAGCTCCATTTTCCCCCCTGAAGCCCATTTGTTCTTTTACTAATTGTGTTTCTATGGTTGGTCTCAACCTCATTTCTATTATTTTGGCATACATTTTCACTTGAATGGCTTAAGAGTGAGATGCCTCGGCATTGTGTGTATTCTCGTTTGCTCCCTTTGTTTTTTCAGACTGACAAAATGCAATCCTCTTATTTTTTTGATTTCCATCTCCAGCATTCTTAGTTGCTGAATATTCTGGCTCGCAAATTCTGGCATTTGTAATGCTGAGGCTTCCGGTTCTGTGCAAGATTTGTACTAGACTCCTTTTATTTGGTTCAATATAATATTTAAACTTTTCTTACTTTATAAAATAATAATGAGTTTTAAAAGTTGCCTCTTGGGGTTTATTGGTACTAAATCTGGTCCTTGTCTTGGTACAATTACGGAATGAACATTTTTGGATGTGATAACAATTTTATCTAGCAGGATTAGTTTGCATGTCTTAAGGAAATAACCAGAATACTGTTTTCTGTCTTCCTGGAAGATGGTGAAGCTTTTGGATTCACAGTGTGGGAGAGGAGGATGGACAGGGAGCATTTATGCTCACCTGCTTGAATGTCACCTAGGTCAAGTTTGAGAAAAGTAGTGTAGTTAAGTAGTTATGTAAGGATATTTTGTATGTCACTCCTATCATCGTTGGCTGCTACTCATATCTAAGTATACAATTTCCCCTGGATATAGGTAAAATGCCATGTGGATTAAGGGAGTTGGAGACCCTGGCCCACGTACTACTGCAAGGCCCTCTCTATGATGCCCTTAGATACGCTTTAATTGTCCCAGCAATTTCTGAATTTGCGAGCCAGAGCGATAAGTTTTATGCTGAATTTCGCTTAAGGGACGTGGATTTTAAGCTCACTCATCAGGTGGCCAGGTATTTATATCAAGCCATTCAATTAAAGAAAACTTTTAACTAGAGGATATGCTACCGTTTTATTGTCTTTTCTTATTGCTAACAATATGTGAAATCATTATTATGTGTAAAGGCTGGTCTAAGACCGTAAAAATAAAGTACAATAAGAAGGTGCGCTTTTACAGCCAGTCCATCTGGCATGGCCTCTTCTGCCTCCATGACTGCTGGGAATCAGAATAGTGAAGAGGTTAATCCTCTGCTCATTTTGCCTATGGGATACTCCTGTACTGTAAGTCTAAATCAGTTTTCTTCACAACAGGAATCATGACTACTTAACTGGTTGCCAGTTATTTCCGAGACCAATTTATAGTGCTGATTATTAACTACAGTATAAATCCCTATATGGCTTGGTCCAGGCTATTTGAAGGATTGTATCTCTCTGTTCCACCCCACATCTTTGAGATCTTGCTGGCAGGAAGGAGTCTTCTCTTGGTCCCGCTACCATCACAGGCATGTTTGGTGCGGATTCAAGGAAGGACATTTTTTAAATGTTTTTTTGCACTCTATGCCTTTCTCTGGTTCATTAGACTTCCTCCTTACAGTCCTTCTGTCAGCAGGTAAAGAGATTCTTTTTCAGCTGTCCTTTGATCTATGAATACATTTGCAGTTTTCAAAAATCAGGTATTTTAAAATTTTAGAAATAATTTTATTATGTTTTAATTAGTGATGTTTTAACACTGTTTAAGGTTTGAGTAGATTTTGTCTTTGTCTCAGGTCCTGCCAACCTAGCAGTTCGAAAGCAAAAAATTGCAAGTAGATAAATAGGGACCACTTCAGCGGGAAGGTAAACAGCGTTCCGTGCACTAGTCATGCCTGCCACAAGACCATGGAAACATCTGCAGAAGCAGACAACGCTGGCTCTTCGGCTTTGAAACAGAGAGGACCACTGAACCCTAGAGTCGGATACGATGCTTTCGAGCAAGGGAAACCTTTACCTTTACTTTCACCATTATATTTTAATACCAATACCTTAAACAATTGTGCTCTCAAATTTTATTTTTAGCTGTTGTATGCTGCCTTGAGTTCCTTCTCTGTAAATACAGTAAATAAATAAATTAGAAATTTCCCTCTTTTGTATTGTCTCCAGCTCCTGACATTCCATACTTAGATAATAAGAACAGTGCAAGGTAAGACACTGCCTATGTTAACATTTCTTATTCACCTAGCCCAGGAGTTCTGAACCTTTTTAAGCTGGGGTCCAGGTCACACTCCCTCAGACAGCTTTGGGGCGAAATGGCCATTTTGCCCTTCCTCCACCCCATGGCACTTCCTGGTGTGGTGGATGCAGTGGGGGGCCATATGAAATGGTGCTGTGAGCCGCATCCGGCCCACAGGCCACAGGTTAAGAATCCTTGACCTAGCCACTCAAATGGAGCACAATTCCGGATTTACAGAAGGTGATGAAACAAGCTTTTCCTATGTAGTCTGTATCACCACCATTAGCTCTGAAAGAAGTGATAAGGAAATGAGAGTCCCGTTCCTTTGCATAACCTTATAAATAGTTCTCAAATAGCACATCACAGCTTTGTTGCATGCATTTTCCATCCAAGCTCAGCATTTTGGACTAGATAAGTAAAGTCTACCTGTACAGCACAGTGAGTGACAAGACGTTGTTCCAAACAGATGTTTCCTCACCAGATCATTGCATTTATCATAGCTGCAATTATTTTGGTTCCTGGGGGGCTAGTCTCCAACGGCTTCATAGCTACAGTGATGATCATTGAATGGGCTAAATGTCAGAGGCTCCCTTCCAGTGAACAACTTCTTCTAAGCCTGGGTATGTCCAATATCTTCACTACAGTTTTCCTGACTGGATATTTCATCATCTCTTTCTTCTTTAGCACCATCAGAAACTTATCATTTCCGATACTCCTGAGCGGCATTGTCTTTTTTACACTTTGCCAATACATTTTCACTGCCTTGCTCTGTGTCTTCTATTGCGTCAAGATAGTGAACAGCACCCACTACTTCTTCCTTTGGTGGAAGCTGAGGATATCATGGCTACTGCCACGGCTTATTGTGGGATCTCTCATCTTCTCTTTGTTGATTTCTGTGGCTGCATTTTATGTGCTTAGAATCCAGCGCATAAGATACACAGCACCCAAAGTCACAAATGTAACTCAAGAAGACAAAGTGACACCCTGGAATATAGGCATTAGCTTTTTTGTTGCTCTCACTGGCTGTCCCCTTGCTTTGGTTATACTTTGCTCCATCCTTGTTATTGCTTCACTCTATAGACATGTCTGCCAGATGGCAGGTAATGAATCCTGTCTTAGAAATCCTCAAACAGAAGCTCATATAAAGGCTGCTGGGACTGTGGTGTCCCTCTTGTGCCTTTATGTTTTATTTTATGTAGCACACACCTTGGTAATCACTCATGACTTTAGAGGAAATGTATATATCCTTGCTGCAATAACGATGATGGTATACTCTCCTGCTCAGGCTGCTATCCTAATATTTGTTAACCCCAGGCTAAAGCGGGCAACTATCTGGTTACTTCCACAAACAAATTAATCTTGATTAATCTTGATGGCACTCTGTCTTTTTAAATGTCTTTTTAATGTTTCCGTGGGTGTAAATGAAATGTCTGGTACTGTATCTTTATGAATAACTGGCATATACAGTGGGGTGATGCCTATTGGAACTGTGACCATGGGAAAGACTTGGGGCTCCTTCCCTATCCAACACCCCCCAATCCAGCTGAAGGGCTCGTTCTAATGGATATTCTTTTTAAAATCAAGCAGATTTATTGGTGGGACGCTTCACTAACCTTTGGCTTGGATTTATGCTATATAATGTATCTACAGGTCACTTCTAAACAAAATTATCCTGCAACTGATAGATCTACAAAAAAGAAGTAGACTGGTTGCTAATAACTACAGTGTATGTATCCATAGTAAATATGTACTGTACCTGTATTTAATCTGTTTAGCAAATATTAGCTCATATTTCTTAGTTTACTACTTTCTTAGCCTTTTCTTTTGGCCTAGGTGTTCTGTAACTGATCCCTGCTAATCTTTAATATGGGCTTAACAGTAAGATCTACCTTATTAGTGAAAAGGAGGGACAAAGAAAGTCAGCACAAAAATTACATACACATAAGGAACATGTAGACAATGGCATGATTACACCAGAGTAACACTAATGGCATGAATTTTTGGAGACAAATTGCCTCAATTTAAGAAATCACTGTACTAGTAATAATTTTGTGTCAGAAATTATTCTGGGTTGAAAGGATTTTTATGGAAGAAACTCCACTCAGGAAATGCCCAAATGAGGTTCCTTTCATGTCTCCAAGAGCTGGGACAGAAATGGGCACTCAATCCGTCATGAAGTACCCAGGTCTTGAACAGCCAACTTGCCAGCCTTCCAGCTTTCAAGGCAAGCTTCACTGAGCCACCACAGCCACTATCACTGTACTCAGTACACCACATACTAAGCCCACAACAGACAACATTTACATGGATTTCTTAATTTATGTCTCCAAAGGTTATGCTTTTAGTATTACACAAGTATTATTAACCAATATGATTTTGGGCAGTAAGAGTAAGAAAACAGTTTTTTTAAAAAACAATTAGACAGAACAACTGAGGGAATTGGATCAGAATTTATTATGAGAAAGCAAATGAAGCTAGTTGTTTATTTGCCAGTTTTTTTTAAAAAAAGAAAAATAAATTAGCAACCCAATGAGGAAATACAGTTGGTATATTACCTCATAAACTGATACATGTATCAGCTAATTTTCAGGACTGTATAAGATAATTAATCATTTTATACCCATAGTAAAATGCATAAAGGACCCAGGAGCTGTACTGTTAATGGATATCATAAAGAGATAAATTTCCTAGATACGCTAAATGATTGTTCCCTGGGACAGATGGTTGAAGACCCAACTAGAAGTACAAGAATCCTTGACTTGATCCTGAGTAATACTCAAGATCTGGTGCAAGATGTTAATGTGACTGATCCAATAGGTAACAGTGACCACAACTCAATAATATTTAATTTGATCATAGACCGCAGGTCACTGATAAAATCGAACACCGAGACCATAAATTTTCAAAAAGGAAATTCCCCAAAGATGAGGAAACTAGTAAAAAAGAAGCTGAAAGGGAAAATTGAGAGAGTCCAAACACTCCAAGAGGCATGGAGGCTGTTTACATAAACAATAACAGAGGCCCAATTGGAATGCATACCCAAAAGGAAAAAGGGCACTGCCAGGTCCAAGAGGACTCCGATGTGGCTTACAGGAGCTGTAAGCTGTGGTTTACAGGAGCAAGAGAAGCTCATTTAGAAGATGGAAGGCTTGTCTGAATGAGGACAGGAGGCAGAAACATAAATTCTGGCAGAACAAATGCAAGGCAACAATCAGGAAAGCAAAGCAAGACTTATAGGAGCGTATAGCTAAAAATACTCAGAGAAATAACAAAGACTTCTTTAAGTACATTAGATGTAAGATCCCAACTAGGAAAGCCATTGGACCATTAGACGACAATGGAAGGCAAGGGGTTATTAAAGAGGAAACAGAGATTGCAGAGAGACTCAATGAATTCTTTGCTTCAGTATTCACTGAAGAAAACAGAGACGACATGCCCAAAACAGCCTTTCTTCGTAGTGAGGGAAACTGAAGAATTAAGCCAGATAGAAATAACCAGGGAGAAGGTCCTTGCATGTCCTGTGTTAAACTAAATGCCAACAAATCACCAGGACAGGATGGCATCCATCCACGAGTTCTCAGGAAACGTAAAGATGAAATTGCTGATCTCCTAACCAAAATATATAATCTTTCCCTCAAATCAGGGTTTGTGCCTGATGACTGGAAGGTAGCAAATGTAACACCAATTTTCAAAAAAGGATCCAGGGGTGATCCAGGAAATTACCAACCGGTCAGTTTGACATGTGTCAAACTGGATTATGTTCCATGGATTATGAAACATACTATTTTGGATTATGGAATGACACATTTGGATTTAGAATAAATTTTTCTTTATTGCATCTTTGCCTGTTTCGAGCAGTTTTCCTGTTCAAGCTGATACGCTCCATTTGGCCCCTCTTCATCTTGCTTGCTACTGCTAAAGGAGAGCCAACATGACTTTTGCAAGGGCAAATCATGCCTTACTAATCTGTTGGAATTACCCTTGTTGAGAGTGTCAACAAGCATATGGATAAGGATGATCCAGTTGATATTGTTTATCTGGACTTTCAGAAGGCTTTTGACAAGGTCCCACACCAAAGGCTCTTAAATAAACATACCAGTCATGGAACAAAAGGACAGGTCTTGTCCTGGATCAGCAACTGCCTAAGGGACAGGAAACAGATGGTAGCACTAAGTGGAGGGAAGTTAAGAGTGGGATCCACCAAGGTTTAGTACTGGGACCTCTGCTTTTCAACCTCTTCATAAATGATCTAGAAGTAGGGGTAAATAGCAAGGTAGCCAAATTTGCTGATGACACTAAATTATACTGTGAGAGATTGTGAGGAGCTCCAGAGGGATCTCTTGACACTGGGGGAGTGGGCAAAACAGTGGCAAATGAGCTTCAACACTAGTAAGTGCAGAGCGATGCACGTTGGGGCAAAAAATCCCAATTACATTTATTAATGGGGTCTGAACTCTCTGCGACAAACCAGGAAAGGGACCTTGGTGTCCTGGTGGACAGCTCAATGAAAGTGTCAACCCAGTGTGCCTCTGCAGTGAAAAAAGCAAACTCAATGCTAGGGATCATTAGGAAGGGTATAGAAAATGAGTCAGCAAGTGTCATTTTGCCTCTTTATAAATCTATGGTGAGGCCCCATCTGGAATACTGTGTACCGTTCTGGTTGCCATACCTCCAGAAGGATATTATGGAGCTGGAAAAAGTGCAGAGGAGGACAACCAGAATGATTAGGGGACTGGAACACCTTCCTTACTATCTGAGGCTACAATGGTTGGGCCTCTTCACTCTTGAACGACGGCGTCTAAGAGGTGACCTGATTGAAGTTTATAAAATCATGCACGGTGTGGACAAAGTAGATAAGGAAAAATTGTTTTCCCTATCGCACAACACTAGAACTAGGGGGCACTCCATTAAACCTTTGGGTACTAGTTCTCAAACAAATAAGAGAAAGTATTTTTTCACCCAGAGGATCACTGGTCTATGGAACTCCTTGCCAGAAGAAGTGGTGACAGCTGTCAGTCTTGACAGCTTTAAGAAAAGGCTATAATTATGGATACCTAAGGACAACCTCCGGGTTGGAGAGATAGGCAGGATATCTTTCAATGCCATTTCCAGGGAATCCTAAGCAGGTGAAGACATCTGCTTGGGAATACTCTGAAGCAAATGGTGAGCCACTGTGTGAGACAGAATGCTGGAGTGGATGGGCTGTGGCTTGTTCCAGCAAGGCTGGTCTTATGTTCTTATGAATCATTTGAGATGGTTGATATATTGATATATTGAATCTTTCCATTCAAAATATCAACAAAAATTTGTATTACAATTCTAGTGCCCAGCCCTGAAGTTTATAGAAACCATGGCCTCCTCAGACTTGTCCCAGAATGTGCATAGCCTACTTACATGGTGGGTCATACATACCTGCTGTTTGTGTCTGGATATGGAATTGATAACTTGCAGGTTGAGGATACCACCTCTATTCCTCTGTCTTGGTCAGATAATTATTTGATTACAGCTACCTTGTAGGTAGCACCGTTTCACTGAAAGGAATTTGGACCAACCTGTGGGATCTCTCATCTTCTCTGTTGATTTCTGTGGCTGCTTTTTATGTGCTTAGAAGCTGGCCTGTAAGATACACAGAACCCAAAGTCCCACTCAATATCCTGGAGACTCAGTAATTAGCACAATTGCTCTAAAGCACCTTCTCTGTGCAGAGCCTGTTCTTCACCATGGTTTTCGGATGAGCTACAGGCAATGAAGCAAAAAAAGAGAAGCAAAAGAGTGAATAGACGAAATCCCCCTTAAATATTACCTTGGTCAAGGTTAGAGAGTTTTCTGGTCAGTACATTGGGGCTCTGAGATCTGCAAAGTTAGCTTACTACAAAGAGTCTACAAATGAGTCACCTAGCTATCATGCTGAATTATTTTGTCATTTCCTTTGCCTCATTTCTGTTGGGAATGAGCAGTGGCTTCCCACTGATGGACTGTAATCATTTCATGGTCTATTCTCAAACTAAGATGGAAACCATTTGAGGGAATTTGGACTCATGTTAAGGCAGCTATTTTTGTCAAGATGTGCAAGGCTTGTTTGGTTTTGCTGCTATCATTTTCAGCCTGTAGCACCCAATGTTTTGCACAAGGAACCTGCTTGCTTGGATTCATGCCCAGTATAGTTCTTCTAATCAACAAAAGAACAAAAATGCATGGCTACAGATAGTCCAAATAACGTAAGACTTGTAGCCATTATTTCATTTATGGCATTATTCAGAGGTTGATCATCTCCCCAACACTTTGAAATATCTATATGAAGGTGTTGGGGAGGTCATCTAGGGATTTGAAATGTGTTGTCATCAGTTTTGGCTCATCATATTCTTTTTAAATGGCTCTTGTATGGAGTATTGTGTATTTACATGTTTATTATGTTTGATTTTATTGTATTTCAACATATGGTATCCATTTATCTAGTTTTATCTAGTTGTACACCATCTTGTGTGGCCTTTTGGCCAGAAGAATTGTATAGAAATAAACGAATAAAACTTTGTGGATGCTTAGAAGACACTTGACTGGAAAATGAAAGAACACTTTTTATTTAGAAGATATTCATGGTCCTCAATGACATTTTCAATGGTTTCTCTTAAATATTTTGCAACTACTTCTTAATGACAGCTTGCACAATGCTCTGGAGGTTGTCTCTGTAATGCAAAGACTAACCACAAGAGCAAAGTTTTGGTATAGACCAAGAAATACAGAATTTAAATTTATCCCCCCCCCCCTGCCCCCGTTCCCGCTCATTTACTGGTTTGGCTGTTCCTCTGAGGTAATTGAATTTTGCTGCATCCTACTTGTAGCCTTTACAAAGATGATTGTAGGATGCTGTCAAGGTAGATGGGACAGTTGTCTGCTTCTAATTTGCTTGCCTCTCCTCTACTGTAACATACGTATCCTTGAAGGCTTGATTATTTGTCAATTGATGTGAAATAATTCAATCATACTTGGGATTCAGTCAGTATATTTCTAGTAATTTAAGTCCATATAAGCAGCCACTTACCCAAATCTTTACCTCTCTCCAGCTAATCCACTTGAACATGAATCTAAGTAGAGGTGTCTCATAATCTGATGGCGCGGGAGGAGAAATGGCCATTGTAAAATGTTCATGGATAATGTGTTCCTCCCATTGTTCTGTCCATAAAACGCAATGGATCCAAATACTCTTTAGTTTTCTAAAGGTACAGAATTACTCACTGAGACATCAATGTTATAAAGTTCTTAGAACAGTTACAATAGACTTCAGTATCCAAGGCAATTTCTGCATCATCCACAACAGAGAAAAGAAAAGAGCAGATGAAGCACAAAACATTGTTAATGCTTCTCACGGCTGGGCTGCTTTCTGCAAGGCCTTTAGATTCCTATTTTAAAAGTCTTACACCTCTTCCCACTGTGTAACACATATTGTGCAGAATTCTGTTGATTCTTTCCCCTGTTGTAATGGCTTGTTATCAAAGTGGTTGGACCGTTTCTTAGCATGCAGAAGCAGGAATCCAGAAACATGTCACTGAAAAACCTATCCTTATGCTTGTCCAGTTGATCACTGCACAAGTGGAAGGAAAGAACTCGAGTCTGTCCCATGGCAATGAAAGGGACAGAACTTTTTGGGGCAAGAGGGAGCCTTTCAAGCCTAGTTCTGTTATATTCCCTTGTTCAGCCATATTGTTAACAAACCTTTCCCTAATAGATTGTGGGAAGGCCTTTTCACTGTCAGGGGACTGTAGTGGCTTAATGGTTAAGACACTGAACCATGAGAACTGGAAGGTCAGCAGGTTGGCAGTTTGAGACTGAGGTGGTGCACAATGGAGTGAGTTCTTGTCACCTGTGCTATTTCCTCCCAACCTAGCTGTTTGGATGCAAGAAATTGCAAGTAGATAAAAAGGTACCACTTTGGCTGTAAAGGTAACAGCATTCTGTGTGCTCCGGCATCTAATGCCATGATGCCTGCCACATGACCAGGGAAATGTCTACATATGGAGACAGCTCGGGCTCTTTAGCTGCAAATGGGGATGAGCATCACACCCTCGAGTCAGACACGACCTGCTTTCATGCAAGAGAGACCTTTACTATTTCACAATCATTTATTACAGCAGAGCTGAGACTTATTTTTTCTCACAGCACATAGCGGTAGTAATTGCAAGTTAATGGTTAAGACACTGAAACATGAGAATTGAAAGGTCAGCAGGTCAGCAGTTTGAGATCCAAGTGCTGCTCAATGGAGTGAGCTTTTGTCTGTCCCAGCTCCTCCCATCCTAGCAGTAAGCACTTGCAAGTAGATAAATTGGTACCATTTGGGTGGGGAAGGTAACAGCATTCTGTGCGCTCTGGCATCTAGTTATATACACCAGATACAGAGCTATTACTCTTCACCTCTGTATCCGGTGTATATACTGTATGCCATGTCTGGAAATTTCACTCCTATGTCTGGAGAAGTAGATTTGATCCACAAAAGCTCACAGTAAAAATATACCAGTTTCATTAAAGTGCTGCAGTGTTTTGTGTTTGTTTTTGTTTTCTGACATGCCTTTGAATATGTTTTGCCTCTTTGTGTTTTTTTAAAAAGGGGGGAATAACAAGTACTGTATATAGTATTTATATTGACAGTGCAGCTTCCTTGGTGGTTTAGTGGTTAAGATGCTGAGCTTGGAAACTGAAGGTTGGGTTTCGATACCTGAGGGCTGCACTTGGGGACATGAAAGGAGCCTCATTCAGGTGTCCTCTGAGCAGAGTTTCTCCAGAAAAAATCCTTTCAACTCAGAGTAATCTCTGACACAAAATGATGATGACGACGACACCAACTGTTGCAAAGTTCTGAATATCCAGAAGTTCCGAAAACTGTAACCACACACCCAAAAACTGTAACCACACACTTTAGTTCCTGAAGGATTTGAATTCTTCAAGATCTAACAGAAGACTAAACTTTCAGCAGCGACCTTCGGGATGCAAATGAAGAGTGGGTATAGTTACCAACCATTGTGATAGATCAGGAGGACAACTTTGCATTTCCAGTATCAGGAGAACATCTTTGCAAGACAAAGCCCGGTTATAATTTGACAGAGTAATAAAAATCACCTAAAGCCACAACCCTGTGTATACTTATTGAAAGTAAGAGTAGATTCTGCAACTGGACATAGTAGGATAAAATTGTACTAGGCACATGCAAACACACTCACATGTTGGGCAGGCCTCTTGAGTCCAGCTGATCATGGTCCTTGAGGTCAAATACTGCATGGCTGTCCGGATGGCTGGCCTTCATATCTGAGAAATGACATTGTTTCTCAGCTGGAAGTGGTTTCAGGCAGTTGAAAGGCCTGTTCTCCCCCCCCCCCCCCGAGAAATGAGTCCAGCAGACATCTAAGAGTGGCTGTCCATGAGTACCAAAATGCCATGTCTACATGTAGACCTGAGGGGTCACAGAACTGTATGTATTGTCCCACAACAGGTATTCCTCTCTCTGTGGAAGAGTTTTATTTGCTTGGAACTCAGATTTTTCTTAGCACTTTAAAAGGAAGTCTTGTGAATATCCTTGTACTGTATAAATGTCTTAGCACTTTTTTCGGCTGAGAAACTGAATTATGTATAACATGAATTGTATAACAGCCAATTACCCAACTTATATTACTCATTACAAAAATTAAAAAAAGGTTACTATACAAAAATTATCTGTATTTTAATCCTCTAATAGGATTTTAAGTATCCTTTAGAAGCCAAAAATATGAAACAGATTATTTAATGTTTATTATATTTTAACATTTGACATAATAATATTTAATATTATATTTTAATATTTAACATGAGCAGCAGAGGGGCTCATCAACACCAGATTAATGCAAACATTTTTTAATGTTGAAACAGGCAGGAAAGAATGGAAGACAATAGCCCCCTCTTTTCAAGGGAAAAAGCCTATGATGTGTTTAGTGGCACAATTATTGTTATTTACCAGGTCACCATGAAAAGATAAACTACTTTTTGAACGATAGGTTTATAAACTCAAGATCCTATGTATGGCATCTTTTTAATGTTCCCATCACACTTACCAGGTGACATACCATTCATCAATTTGTGTGTGTGTGTGTGTGTGTGTGTGTGTGTGTGTGTGTGTGTGTGTGTGTGTGTGTGTGTGTGTGTGTGTGTGTGTGTGTGTGTGTGTAGGAGCCAGGGCCCCACTTCCCCGCCCTGGGTTGGGTCCGTCCCAGACGAAGTCTGGGCAAATATGCTAGTGTTTGTGTGCGTGCACGCACGCACACACGCACTAGCATATTTGCCTGGACTTTGTCCAGGATGGACCCAACCCGGGGCAGAAAGGTGGGGTCCTGGTGCCTTGGGATTTTCCCCTCGCTGTTTCGAGGCCAGTCCTTGAACAGCGAGGGGGAGTGGCAGGGGCGACAGGCAGTTCTTTGTTAGGGAAGGCAGCGCCTCCCTTTGCGGAGAAATGTCTGCCGCCTTGGGCTCGCCTTCTCCGGCAGGCAAGGGCCATTTGGAGCACTGCATTCAGCCCTTGCCTCCCAGAGAATGGGTTTGCTGTCTCCGGCAGGCAAGGGCTGAACGGAGCATCGTGGGCAGCCGTTGCCTGCTGGAGAAGTGACCAGCCATACCCACCACCGTTGCTGGCATGAGCAGCGGCAGTGGCAGTGCGCGGCCCTGGCTCCTACTCTCCTGCACTCGTGCTGGCCGAGTTGATTGGCTGGTGTGTGGCGCAAGGGATTGTGGGGCCTGTAGGTTTTTTTGTTTTGTGTTTTGTGGGTCCCTAGATCCACCTGTGGTCCTCAGATTTTGGCTATGCAATCTGGGAGTCCAAAGGTAGATGTGCAGCAGGGGGCAGTGGGGCTGTGTCCCGGGGTGTGGAAATGCATTCGGGACCCACGGGTGCACGCTCCTGTTTTATCTATACCTATAAAATCAAACGTTAACCGTTGGAACTTCACATAGGATCCTAAGCCAGGCCCTACTAGCCCACACCGACCATTCATGCACACGCCCGAACTGGGTCCACAGGTCAACAAAGGATTGAGAAATGTGCCAGTGGGGCAAGAGCCCCACAAATGCGAAAAAGGGAAACAACTTCATTTCCCAACATTCCTTGCACCGGGCCGTGCCAGTGCCAATCAGGCTGAGAGGCGCAAGCAAAAGGAATGTTTGGAAACGTGCCACAGCCAATCAAAAGAAAACCGCAGAAAAAAACGACGCACAAGCCGAAAATGCAAACGCCAAACTACAAGCCACAGCGTCCTGCATGCCATGAGCACGCAGAACACTGAGGAAGCTGGCGAGCGAAAAATAAAAATAAAAAACACACTGGGAGCGCAAGTCCGCCACAGCCGGACACAGCACCTTACAGAAAACAAAAACAAAAACAGGGGGACAAGGGGGGAAAGGCACTGCCCCCCCCCTGAAAGTGAACCCATTCCCAGGTAAGCAAAGCCATCGGACGGCGCTCCGTCCACTGACTTTACTTACCGCAAAAGGGTTTCGCTTTCAGCGAGGCCAAGTGGCAGGAACCAAAGCCCCCCTTCCCAATGGCGCCTGAAGCTCCCGATCGGAGTTTCCCCTTTAATATCACTGGGTGGGGGGTTGTGCTCCCCCTCTCTACTGGCTCCTCTGTGGTTGGGAGGGTTGGGGGGACAAAAGGGGTGTGTCTACCCAACCCTCCTGACCCCAGGGGACCCAGCAGAGAGGGGATTCACCTCCACACACACACACACACACACACACACACACACACACACACACACACACACCATATTAAAGAGAAGAAACCAAGCGGTTACTTCTCTTTAAAAATGGAGTTTTTTGGGGGAATCCCCCTCTCTGATGGCTCTCCTGGGTCCAGAAGGGTTGGGGAGACAGACCCCTTTTGTCCCCCAACCCTCCCAAAACCAAGGAAGCCAGCGGAGAGGGGGATCACCAACCCCCCCACTGATATTAAAGGAGAAACCCCAATTGAGATTTCCCTTTTAATATCAGAGGGTGGGCTGGATTCAATCCCCTCTCCTGGGTCCCATGAGTCTGGAAGGTTTGGGGGGACAAAAGGGGTCTGTCCCCCCAACCCTTCCAGAGCCAGGGGACACAGCAGAGAGGGGACCCCCCCGTAGGACACCCCGTTATTAAAGAGAATAAACCAAGCGGTTACTTCTCTTTAAAACCGGAGTGTTTTTTGGGGGAAACCCCTCACCGATGGCTCTCCAAGGCCGGCCCACGGAAAGGAAACCCCCCAACACCGCCTGAAATGGCGTGGCAATTCCCGCAGTCCAGACAGCAAGGCCGGCCCATGGAAAGGACCCCCCCCCCAAGCCACAACAACAAAGAAAACTTTTTAAAATAAATACATTATTTAATTAAAAATTCCTTATAACAAAAAACACAAAAACATTCAAAAACATCCAAAAATACACAAAAACAACCAAAAATAACACCAAAAAACAATACAAAGTAGACAAAAACAAAAATTTTCAAACACACAGCACCCAGCAAAACACCACAAAAATCCAACACCCCCCCCCCCACACACACACACAAAACAGCCAACTCACCAGCACACAACCTCACTCCACGACGACCGGAAAGGAAATGAATAAAGAAAGAGACTACTTACTGGAAGAAGCTCCACCCAGAGGCCACGAGAGAAAAAACAGTCAAAATACAAGATAACCCCTACCAGCCCCACCTGCTGGCCACAATAGTAAAAACAATGCAAAAAGACACAACAGCCCCACACAAAAGGCCCCAAGAGTAAAAACAAGTCAAAAACATTACACAAAATCACAATTTTACACAAAAACATATGTCAATAAAATAAAATAAAATAAAAACTATTCAAAAATCATGTGCTGAATTTTAACTCAAATAAAAACCAAAAACATCTAAACACAGTTTAAAAACATTTATTGTAAAAAACATGTACTTTCACATTTTTAAAATTATTACCTATGGTAGGTAAAGGTTTCCCTTTATCGAAAGCCAGTCGTATCTGACTCTAGGGTGCAGTGCTCATCTCTGTTTCTAAGTCGAAGAGCCAGTGCTGTCTGCTTCTGCAGATGTTTCCGTGGTCATGTAGCAGGCATGACTAGACACCGGAGCACACGGCACGCTGTTACCTTCCCACCGAAGTGGTCACTATGTATCTACTTGCAATTTCTTGCTTTCGAACTGCTAGGTTGGCAGGAACTGGGACGAAGATGGGAGCTCATTTCCGTCCTGCAGTACTCGGGAATCGAACTGCTGACCTTCCACTTCCCAGTCAGCATCTTAGCCACTTGAGCCACTGCAGTCCATGAGAGACCCACTGCAGTCCTACGGTACAACTATTAAAAGAATACATACTAAAACAATATTTGGTTAAAATATTTTTTTTTAAAAAGTATATCATCCTTTGTTCTTTTTTTAAACCACAAAACCAAAACACCAAACAAAACTGATCACAGTTTATAACAGCCCGCCCAAAAAAATGTGTATAAATACAAATTTTAAAAAATTCAATTATAGACTAAACCTCTTCTTTACAAACATTAACAACAAAAAACAACAACCTTCCAACACCATTTAAAACAGCCCGGCAACGCCGGGCAACCTCTGCTAGTGTGTACACACACACACACACACACACACACACACACACACACACACACACACACACACATACATACAGTGATACCTCATACAATGTCCAAACTTGGTTCCACAAGTTTGGACTTTATACGGATTTGGACTTTGTATGAGGCATGCAAACTCCTAGCTGTGATGCCTCATACAACGTCCAAATCCTTGCCGCGATGCCTCGTACAACGTCATTTCCATAGAGATACATGGTACTTTAACAGCACAGACTTCAGGGCAAAGTCAAGGAAACAGGCAGGAAACTGACAGAACTTTAAGGAATCATTGTCTAAAGGCTAAATATATTACAAAAACACGTCAAACAACCCTGATTGTCCAAGAACCTGAAGAATGCCGCAAAAATCCCAGGAATGCTTCTAAAAATTCTGACAAAAAAATTAAACAAATCCAAAAACGTGCTCAAAACCACTCCTAAACACTCTTCGTCTCGTGCAAAACCCACAAGAGCAATGCACGCATGTCTCCTGCCTTTTATACTGCCCAGGCACAATGCAACCTGGGGAAAAGCCCAATGCCTCATACAAAGTCCACCGACTTTGTATGAGGCAACTTTTTTCAAGGAATTAGGCGATGTTGTATGAATTCGATGTTGTACGAAGCTGACTTTGTATGAAGTATTACTGGATATATAAATACACACACACACACACAAACTAAAATGTTCCATGTGGCTCTAGCAAACCAGATATAGAAGAGGCGAGACACACATTTTAAATACTATTTACTTGTTATAATGTACATCTTATGACATTTAAAATATTTTTAAACACTATTTGCTACTTTGAGTCTCCCCCTACATTGGGAGAAAGGTGGTCTAAATTTAGACAAATTAAGGAATGATCAGTTATTTTCTCTTTGTATTCTGATTCATTGGATAGTCCCAAAATTCTACTTGGCATGATATGCATCCAAATTTCCCTTGCATACAAACTGAAACGTTGCTTGTTTTAGCTCTCTGCCCTGTGTGAAAGTATGAAAAATAAAAATCCAAAGACTGAAGAACCTGGTAAAAGATCCTACACCAAGGCAAACAAACCTTCAGGTGTGACTACAGGGATGCAAACCGAGACCAGATAGAGTTTCCGCTGTGCTATACCAAGGACACTTTTTTGCATTCGCCTTTCTGTAAAGAGTGGTAAACAAATTAAATTAGCTCTTAATATATGAGACGTGTGTAACCTGCCCAGCCCAGAGTCAAATTCGTGTTTTCAAAGCAGCTTTAGAGGTTACCTTTCACTCAGCAGTGGATATAGCTTGTATTGATTGTAGAGCAGGTGGGTCAAAACAGAATAGGCAAGGCAGCATATTTATTCAGGGAGTAAACAAAACAAAGTAAAAATGTTGTAGCACTATAAGGACTAACTGCTGTATTTTAATGTTAGCTTTCATGGATCAAGTCCACTTCGTCAGACAAATATATGCAGGGTAGCCTGTAAGTCCCTACCCATCCATATGCATTATAATTTCTTATTTTTTCCAGAGAAATATGGCTGATTTAAGCCCATTTACACTTGAGCATATTGTTCCAAGTACCTGTCTGATCCTAGTTAATCATCTGTTCCCTCAGATGCCAGCTATTTTATTTTACTTATTTTATTTTACTCTGGTATTAATATATATGCATTTTTAAATGTGTGCCTTTTTAAAAATGTGTGAGTTTCTGCTGTTAGCCGCCCAGGATAGGAAAATCCCATAAATGAATGGGGTATAATTATAATAATAAATAAATGAATACATGAGCACAATACTGGTGACACCCTGGATACAATAAGTGGCAATTTTAGAGAAAGATTCAATAGGGACTTACACAGTGATGGGCACCGAATTTTTTTACTACCACACAGTGGGCGTGGCCTAACTTGTGGGTGTGGCCTAACTGGTGGGCATGGCCTAGCTGGTGGGTGTGGCCTAATCTGTGTGCATGTGACTGGGTGGCCAATCTAGTCATGCCTGCCACATAGCCCATGAAAACATCTGCAAACACAGACAGCACTGGCTCTTTGGCTGTAAATGGAGATGAGCACTGCACCCTAGAGTCAGATACGACTGGCTTTTGAGCAAGGGCAACCTTTACCTTTACCTATTGTTAGATCCAAAGCTGCCAGTCATATCTGACTCTAGGGTTCAGTGCTCATCTATTTATAGCTAAAGAGTCAGCACTTTCTGTTTGTAGATGTTTCTGTGGACATGTGGCAGTCATGACTAGACACCAGAATGTTGTTACCTTTCCCACCGAAGTGGTTCCTATTTATCAACTTGCGGGACAGAGACGGGAGCTCAAACAGTCATGTCGGCCTTCCAGCTAACAAGGCAAGCTTCTTAACCACTGAGCTCAAGTGGTTAAGGCTCTGACTGGAAGGTGGCAGGTCAGCAGTTGGAGACCCAAGTGCTGGATGTTGGAGTGAGCTCCCGTCTCTGTCCCAGTTCCTGCCAACCTAGCAGTTTGAAAGCAAGAAATTGCAAGTGGATAAATAGGGACCACTTTGGTGGGAAGGTAAACAGCGTTCCGTGTCTAGCCATGCCTGCCACATGACCATGGAAACATCTGCAAAAGCAGACAGCACTGGCTCTTCGGCTTTGAAACAGAGATGAGCAACCTGAACCCTCGCATGGGATACAACTGGCTTTCGAGCAAGGTAAAGGTATCCCTTGCTTGAAAGCCAGTCATATCCAACTCTAGGGTTCAGTGGTCATCTCTATTTTACCATGGAGCGCCCTGGGCCAGCAGCAGTCTACCTCGAAGCAGCAGTGAGTCTTTAAGGTGCCACAACATTTTTTTAATTTATCATTAATCCGGTTATAGCTTCAAATACCTGTAGGTGATCTTTAATCCTATCCATTACCAACTCCGGATGTTTCACCATAAGCAGTGTATCATCCGCATACATGCTCACTTTATTACCCATTATCCCTTCTATATTTAAATCATCCCTTATATTTTTAGCTGATATCTCCATTGCCATAATAAACAGGATAGGAGATAGTGGGCATCCTTGCCTGGTACCAGCCTCAAGCTTTACCACATCAGTAACCTCTTCGTTTACTCTGATCCTAGCATTCCCTTTTTGATATAATAAATCAATTACCCTTCTAAATCTGTCCCCAAACCCGTAATTTTTAACTATTTCCTTGATTGAAGACCATTGTAATGAATCAAATGCCTTAAAATATCTAATGATAATAAGCCCACCTTTTCCTTCGTTTGATTAACATTATCAATTAAGTCTAATACCCTTCTAGTCAAATCCGCCATATGCCGACCTTTTAAAAACCCAACTTGATCGACATTTATATATTCCCCCATAAAACCGTTTAGACGATTGGCCAATATTGCTGTGAAGATTTTGGCATCCTGATTTATAAGAGAAATTGGTCTGTACGATTCCACTCTTTCCAAGTTCTTACCAGGCTTTGGCAGTAGAACGATTGTAGTGTTATACCATGAAGTCGGGATTGGTCCTCCATCTAAAATATAGTTATATAGCTTCACTAATTTTGGAACCACCACTTCTTTAAATTCTTTATAAAACTCTGTCGATAATCCATCATCCCCTGGAGCTTTCCCCGTCTTCAACCCACTAATTACCTCATTTACCTCTTTATCATTGATCCTTTCCTCCATTTTCTCTCTATGTTCTTGTTTTATTCCGTTCCCTAACTGTCTCTCCAGTATCTTTTTGAGCCTCTCCAAATCTACCTCCTTTTTTGCATATAATGCTTGATAAAATTCCCTCACAATTTTACATTTATCTCTATTCTTATTGCACCTTAAACCTTGTTTATTAACCAATACCCCAATTTCTCTTTTTTCCCTTTTGGCCTTAGCTGCTCTTGCTAATAGTTTTGAACATCTATTGCTAAATTCAAAGTATTCTCTGTTTAAATAGATCAAGTCTCGTTTAACTTTGTCAATATCTTTACCCATTAATTCTGCTTTAAGTCTTTGCAATTTCGTGAGGATTTTTTTATCTTTACTTTTCACGTGATCCTCCTGTAACTGTTTTATTTCTCTTTCTTTTTCCATCTGTTCTACTTTATGACTTTTATATTTAAAACTCACCAACTTTATGCTTTCCCCTCTGAAAACCGACTTCATGGTATCCCATACAACATTGAAATTAACCTCGTTATTATCGTTCCACTGCCAACTTTCTTTCCACTTTTGCATAATCTGCTCTTTACATTTTTGATCTTTAAATAAATTAGGATCATACCTCCAACTTCTTCCTCTTCGGGTATCTTTTTGTAATTTCAATTCCAAAAGTACTTTGGCATGATCTGATTCCTTAATGATCCCAATTTCCATTCCTTCTATATCTTTAATCAAGTTCTCCGTAAGAAAGACATAGTCTATTCTCGAGTAGGTCCCATGGACATGTGAAAAAAAGGAATATGCCCTTTCAGAGCCCTTAAACTCTCTCCAAGAATCCTTCAGACCCATAGCATCCATCCATTTATCCAAAACCTTCCCTTTCAAGCCGGTTCCACTTCTTGCTATGTTTGTACAATCTAACCCCGACCTTATCAAGTTAAAATCTCCCGCCACAATAGTTTTTGCAACATTCTCTAATTCCACTATTTTCCGAACTTTTTCTAGAAAATCCGCTTGATGATCGTTTGGAGCATAAATATTTACCAACATGATTTCCTCATCCTCTATTTTTCCTCTTAAAATCAAATATCTACCCTCTTGATCAGCAACACTTTTTGTAATCTCAAATCCTAATTTTTTAGAAATCATGATTGCCACCCCTCTCGCTTTTGAAGTTCCAAACGCCATCTCATAATGTTGAATCCATCCCAAAAAAAGTTTATTCGTGTCTTTTGACTTCTGATGCGTTTCCTGTAAAAACAATATATCGGGTCTATCTTTCTTCAACGCCAGTTCCAACCTCTGTCTCTTAAGAACAGAACGCAACTACTTCTTAATGACAGCTTGCACAATGCTCTGGAGGTCTCTGTAATGCAAAGACTAACCATCGACCTGGAATAATGTATCTGTAACTCTTGTTATTTCTTTCGCTTCTACACCAGCTACCACAGGCCATTTGACTTTATGTTCTGAATTACCATAATAAATACAATTGGATACCCAATATGGTATAGTGGATAAAGTGATGGACTAAGACTCAGGAGGGCTGGGTTCAAATCTCCACTTAGCCATGGATACTTACTGGGAGTGTGGAACTGGCAAAACTACTTCTAAAATACTGTACTTCTTAATGACAACTTGCACAATGCTCTAGAGGTCTCTGTAACGCAAAGACTAACCACAAGAGCAAAGTTTTGGTATAGACCAAGAAATACAGAATTTAAATTTATCTCTCCCCCACCCCCCACCCCCGGGTCCTGCTCATTTACTGGTTTGGCTGTTCCTCTGAGATAATTGAACTTTGCTGCATCCTACTTGTAGCCTTTACAAAGATGATTGTAGGATGCTGTCAAGGTAGATGGGACAGTTGTCTGCTTCTAATTTCTTTGCCTCTCCTCTACTGTAACATACATATCCCTGAAGGCTTGATTATTTGTCAATTGATGTTAAATGATTCAATCACACTTGGGATTCAGCCAGTACATTTCTAGTAATTTAAGTCCATATAAGCAGCCACTTACCCAAATCTTTACCTCTCTCCAGCTAATCCACTTGAACATGAATCTAAGTAGAGGTGTCTCATAATCTGATGGTGGGGGAGGAGAAATGGCCCTTCTAAAATGTTCATGGATAATGTGTTCCTCCTATTGTTCTGTCCATAAAACGCAATGGATCCAAATACTCTTTAGTTTTCTAAAAGTACAGAATTACTCACTGAGCACATCAATGTTATAAAGTTCTTAGAACAGTTACAATAGACTTCAGTATCCAAGGCAATTTCTGCATCATCCACAGCAGAGAAAAGAAAAGAGCAGATGAAGCACAAAATATTGTTAATGCTTCTCATGGCTGGGCTGCTTTCTGCAAGGCCTTTAGATTCCTATTTTAAAAGTCTTACACCTCTTCCCACTGTGTAACACATATTGTGCAGAATTCTGTTGATTCTTTCCCCTGTTGTAATGGCTTGTTGTCAAAGTGGTTGGACCGTTTCTTAGCATGCAGAAGCAGGAATCCAGAAACATGTCACTGAAAAACCTATCCTTATGCTTGTCCAGTTGATCACTGCACAAGTGGAAGGAAAGAACTCGAGTCTGTCCCATGGCAATGAAAGGGACAGAACTTTTTGGGGCAAGAGGGAGCCTTTCAAGCCTAGTTCTGTTATATTCCCTTGTTCAGCCATATTGTTAACAAACTTTTCCCTAATAGATTGTGGAAGGCCTTTTGGCTGTCAGGGGACTGCAGTGGCTTAATGGTTAAGACACTGAACCATGAGAACTGGAAGGTCAGCAGGTTGGCAGTTTGAGACCGAAGTGGTGCACAATGGAGTGAGTTCTTGTCACCTGTGCAATTTCCTCCCAACCTAGGTGTTTGGATGCAAGAAATTGCAAGTAGATAAATAGGTACCACATTGGCTGGAAAGGTAACAGCATTCTGTGTGCTCCGGCATCTAGTCATGCCATGATGCCTGCCACATGACCAGGGAAATATCTACATATGCAGACAGCTCTGGCTCTTTGGCTGTAAACGGGGATGAGCATCACACTCTAGAATCAGACACGACTGGTTTTCATGCAAGAGAGACCTTTACTATTTCACAATCATTTATTGCAGCAGAGCTGAGACTTATTTTTTCTCACAGCACATAGCAGTAGTATTGCAAGTGTACTATACAATAGTAGAAGTGTTGGTTATAGACTTTCCTTGTAGACAGAAACTTTTATTCAAGCTCTGTTTGTTTTTTCATTTTTAAAATGCTGACACTTAATATATCTGAGTTTTTCTGCCTTTAATTGCCCACCAATATGGAAAAGCAAGTCCGGGCATTGCATTCATTGCCTTTTTGTTCTTTCTTTTCACAATCTGTCCTTCTCTTCAACCCCTCACCAATCCTTTCCCCACTAATTTACTTTTCAGTGGGCATGTCACACAGAGAGGTCTATCCAGAGCCTGAAAGTAACTCCTCACTTTGCCTGTAACTAGTTACCAGTTACTTTGGAATTACATGTATAACAGCCAGTAGTTACAATGCTACTTTTTAGATGTAACAAATAACACCTACTCACTTTCAAAAGTTATTATTTAAAGTGCTTTTAAAGAGAAACGTTGGCATCTATTTTCCAGTTTGTGTGCCATAGTATAGGAAACATTGACATTTCTGCTCGCTCTCTCTGACAGTTCTGGCAGACTGTACTGGGGGCTCAGAGGCTTCATCCTCATGTATTCTCCACTCAAAGGTGAGGAACAGGTGAAGCCAACTCCAAAACAGGCTGCAAATGGGGTGAAATGCTAAATGGGTGAAGTCAATCTCACCTGGGGACACAGGAACACTCACTCCTGCATCATGCTTGGGGTTCTGGATAGCTTTACTCTGATGAGGGGGACTGTGGTGGCTCAGTGGTTTAGAGGCTGAACTTGACAACTGGAAGGGCAGCAGGGCAGCACTTTGAGACCTGAGTGCTGCATGATGGAGTGAGCTTCTGTCTCTGTCCCAGTTCCTGTTAACCTAGCTGTTCAAAAGCAAGAAATTGCAAGCAAATAAGTAGGTACCACTTCAGTGGGAAGGTAAACAGCGTTCCATGCACTCTGGTGTCTAGTCATACCTGCCACATGTCTGCAGATGCAGACACTGTGGGTTCTTTGGCTATAAACAGAGATGAGCACTGAACTGTAGAGTCAGATACGACTGGCTTTTTAACAAGGGCTACCTTTACTTTACTCTTGGGAGAACATCACATGAGCAGACTCCCAGTCCTAGTGGCCTCTCCATGTTTCTTGCCTCTCAAGTGTGGTTTCCTAGTCTTCATATTAAAAACAGTGATATTGGAGAGCAAGCGTGTTAGCTGATGCTGGATTCTTTGGTTTGTTATGGTCAACTTTACCATCTCTAATAAGTAAAGTTATGGTCAAGCTCTTATCCTATGGACTGCTTTCCTTCACCACCACTTCTTGTACTCTTAGCCACTGGAGTGCTAGACCTTGTAGTAAACTAATATAACTTTAAGCTCAATCAGGAGAATGAAAATGGTCAATGGATATAGTTCCTGTTGTGCTATATCTGAAACACACATTTGTATTTCCCTTCCTGTGTCCTTGTTGAAACATCAAAGAAAGAAAAACTTATTGTAATTTGAAAGATAGATCAAGGTCACAGTGCTATGCCCTTGTAAGTATGCCCTCTTTATAAATCTATGGTGAGGCCCCATCTGGAACATTGTGTACAGTTCTAGTCGCCATACTTCCAGAAGGATATTATGGAGCTGGCAAAAGTGAGGAGGAGGGCAAACAGAATGATTAGGGGACTGGAACACCTTCCTTACCATTTGAGGCTGCAACAGTTGGGCCTCTTCACACTTGAACGACGGTGTCTAAGAGATGACCTGATTGAAGTTTATAAAATCATGCACGGTGTAGACAAAGTAGATAAGGAAAAACTGTTTTCCCTATTGCATAACACTAGAACTAGGGGGTACTTCATGAAACTTTTGGGTACTAGTTCTCAAACAAATAAGAGAAAGTACTTTTTCACCCAGAGGATCACTCAGTCTTGAGAGTTTTAAGAAAGAATTAGACAAGTTCATGGAGGACAAGGGTATCAATGGCTATAATTATGGATACCTAAGGACAACTTCCGGGTTGGAGAGATAGGCAGGATATATCTCAATGCCATTTCCAGGGAATCCTAAGCAGGTGAAGGCATCTGCTTGGGAATACCCTGAAGCAAATGGTGAGCCACTGTGTGAGACAGAATGCTGGACTGGATGGGATGTGGCCTGTTCCAGCAAGACTGTTCTTATGTTCTTAAGTATAGGGTACACTGGACTAATGGGCAAAAATACAGATACCTAGGAAGAAACTATGTATATTCCTCGTCTCAAAGTGAAGTTCTTTGGAGTATGGCATCGGTAATCTTCTGAACATTCTACCCATAATAAAGTAGAAGCTTCTTCTATTTCATCACACCACTGCAGGCCACTTTAGACTGATGGAATCAGTCTACAGTGACTTACAATACAGCATCTTAAAAGTGTGGCCACCAAACATGGGGGGGTAAAACAAGCAGATACTGTCGTCATGTTGTTTCCTGATGCATTGTAATTTCACCCCCTTACAGTTTGCACTGCAACTTATTGCATAGCCTATCAACATTAGTCTTATATAGTAGAACCCCACATAATGAAAAAAACTCGGTTCCACGTCGATATGCAGTTCCCTATGGGAGATACCCGGCATAATGGGGGAAAAGTTCATTAACTGGGGTTCCCGTTGAGCGGGTATATCCTGGTTACCAAAACCCCCGCATAACAAACTTTTTTTTTGTTTTCAGGGTATCACCCTTGCATAACAAAGGCTTTGTTATGCAAATTTTTCACTATGCAATGCATTCGTTATGCGAGGTACCACTGTATTTTTCCTTCCTTCCTTGATCTATGACTCGTTGCACATTGTTGCAATGTTTAAAGCTGAAACTGGTTGGAAAGGTGGAAGGTATGTGGTGTTTTGTAATTCTATGCTCTCTTTTCATTATGTTGTCATCTCATCACAGTAGCAGGGAAACCACACAGGGGCTGAAATTCTGTTGTTTAGCTTAGTAAGTCACAGCTGGAGCAAGCCCATTGAGTCAATGGTGATTTGGTGAATCAGCTCCCTCAAAGGGTTCACTAAGGCACAGATATATTGTACAATAGAAACTGTCAAAAAGCCACATTGGGATAGTAAATCATGTGGCTTTTTGGTGGTTTAAAGGTGGCGTTAGGAGCTCTGATTCATGGCAAGACATAAATCAGAATAAGAACTACATCATGACATTAGAAAAAAGCAGAATTCCCCACCCCCAGTTAGCTTCACCTCTTGCTAATCCATCTCTTCAAATCAAGCTGTATCCCTACTTTATGGAAAATCATGAGACAAGATTTTCTGTATACTATCTGTACCAACCATTCCTGTTCCATTCAAACATTATGATAATAGATTATACAAGAGCCATTCATTTGCATACTTGGTGAATAGCTCATAAGCATAATTTCCAATACTGTATATCAAAAAGTACATTACAGATCAGTAACCTGCACTTTCCATTTCAGCTCGACAACTTTAGTTAAGGGCACAAAGGCTTCCTTTACTGCACAATTTTGAACAATCAGAAGACAAGGGGACATGCCTTCCTCCCAGACCTTTGCCTTTCTGGTAGCAATAGCTGACTTCGCCCTCGGTGGACTCATCTCCAACGGCTTCATAATTACAATGATGATCCACGAATGGGCTAAAACCAAGAGCCTCACTGCCAGTAAACAACTCCTCTTGGGTTTGGGAACATCCAATTTCCTTTTCACAATAATCCTGGCTCCATTTTACTTTGATGACTTCATAATGGTCAACTTTACTACCAACTTACTATTGCAAAAACTGTTTCCAATAGCAGTCTTCCTTATCTTGTCCAGATACTGGCTTACTGCCTGGCTCTGTGTCTTCTATTGCGTCAAGATAGTGAACATCACTCATACCTTTTTCCTCTGGTGCAAACTGAGGATATGGTGGCTAACAACCAGGCTTGTAGTGGGATCTCTGATTCTCTCCTTTTCTATTTCTTTCTTTGCATTCTTGAATGACTCTCCAGAGCACCAAAGCAACACAACAGTCATGGCTGCAGCTGAGACCCAAGGAAAGACCCTGAGAGGGACTGTTACTTCGTTCAAGTTCTTCTTTATAGCCATTGGTTCTGGCACTCCCTTTCTCGTGGTTTTTGTTTGCTCCATCTTTGTTGTTGGGACACTCTATACACATGCCAGGCGCATGACAAGGACAGAGTCCACTCTGAGGAATGCTCAAACGGAAGCTCATATCAAGGCAGCCCGGACAGTCTTCTCCCTCCTGTCCCTTTATGCTTCATTCCTTATCGGACAGTTCTTGTCTATGACTGTAAACTTGACACAATTTGAACGGTTTGTCACATCAGCAATCATGATGGCGTACTCCCCTGCTCAAGCTCTCATCCTGCTACTGAGTAACCCCAAGCTAAAGCAGGCAGCTGCTCAGAGGTTTCAAAGAACAAAGCATTAACCTCATGTAGACAAAAGCAGATGTGTTGCTTGTCTTATATTCTGCCCTGGTACACTTCCTTAAAACAAAAGAGCTCATAACAAGAGTGAGGACTAAATTGGGTCAAATATGAGGAAGGAGTCTCTAACCATTTCATCTGACCTTATTACCAATTAACATCCACCTATACCATACGACAAAAGCTTCTGTTGATACAAATGGATCGATTAATTGCCCCGGAGAATAGAAAGCATGGAAGTGGGGTGCTAATTTCAGCTGAGGCTATGGAAGGGACAAGTTATATTCTCAAACTAGCTCGGTGGAGATGTAACATATTATTTCAACTGAGGAAGCCAAGGCAGCATCCTTCTCATCCTTTTTCCGTATCTGAAGCTGAACATTGGCAATCATCATGGTATTCAGCCATGAAGACTGTCCTGAGAATATAATGCAGTGGCCTTTCATCTGCCTTCCACATCACAGCATGATAGCCGTACCACTGATCCAGTTCCACGAGTCACTTTCTGGTCCTAAGCCCTTTTGGCACGCTAAGTCCTCATCAGCCCCAGACCATCAAGATGGATTCAAGTGGGATTTAATCCATTTGGGGACTATCACCCTTCCCTGTCGAGTTCAGTATCCAAGGCTGTTAGTCCTCAGGGTTGTCAGGTTAGTTAACTGCCTTCTGACACTCGGTGTTGAGGCGCTAGCAATATGATCTACTCTATTACCATAGCAGGATAACCTGGTCAGACTATCAAGGCAGACTACATGAGGAGGAATACATCTAGTGTGGGCTGCGGTAGATTAGCCATTTGGAAAGCAACACTCTCCAACTCGCATAGACTAATTTAGCTTTTCTTAACTGGAGAGGAACTATTCTGCAAGTTCTACAGCTGTGGCATCAATGGGTACATTCTTTGTGAACAGGGATCTATAAAAAACCAGAACTATACAGAATGTTATGAATGTTATGCTTTGCATTGAAAACACGGGATTATGCTGAAATCTGGAAAAGCCACCATTTTAAAAAAATCACAGTTAATAGCAAGGTTTATGTGTGTGCTCTGTTCCAGGGTACAATCAGCATTCCTACGGTGTTCATTATGATAAATTAAAAAATAAATAAAACTTGCTTAAGGAGTACAAAATATCACTTATCAGGAATCAATTTTTTAAAAAAATTATGGTTGTGGATACTGAAGTAATAAAGGAATGATGAATATGAACCTGTAGCAGCAGATAATAATGGATATCCATTGAAGGTTTAAAAAAAGTCTTCAATGGGAAGACACTGATTGACTCTATTTTGGCTGTTGTGGTGGTAATCTTCTTAGGAAAAAATGGGAGAGCCATGTAGGAAGAGTGCTAGCAGCTGAGAGAAGAATCTGGGATAATGCCATCATGAGCTTAATTGCTATGACTTTTCATTAAGAGGGCCTAATGTCCTTTATGATTTTTTTAAAAAAACTTTTCAAAAAGGATAATTTTTTGGGACTGCTTGTAGCATGGTCTAGTTCAAGCTATTTTGCAGCAACTGTGTAACATTGGGGGACTGCGGTGGTTTAGTGGTTAAGACGCTGAATTTGAAGACCAGAAGGTCAGCTGGTCAGCAGTTCAAGACCAGAGTGCTGCATGGCGGAATGAGCTCCCATTTTTGTCCTAGCTCCTGCCAACCTAGCAGTTAGAAAACAAGAAATTGCAAGTAAATAAATAGGTACCACTTCAGCGGGAAGGTAACAGTGTTCCATGCACTCTGGTGTCTAATCATGCCTGCCACATGACCACGGAAATGCCTGCAGAGGCAGACAGCACCAACCCTAGAGTTGGATACAACTGGCTTTCGAGCAAGGGTGACCTTTACCTTTACCTCTGTGATGTTGAGGAAATTGTGAGCCAGCCTAATCCTGCTCTGTACTCATTATTTACCATTTTGATTTTTTATTCTTTTTTTAATTGGGCTGGAGCAGCAGTAACTGGATCACATGCATCATGAAAGGACCTTTAAACAAGATAGCAGCCAGTGAAGTGATCCTTTCCAGTGCAATCTAATGTGGTCCAGTTTCTTTCTTTGAGTACTCACAAATATTTCATGATCCTTTCGGAGTCTGTTTATTAGGAGCCAGAGATGAGGGATAAGGTAGCCCTAACTCTAAAACACTAGCTTCTTAACATGCAGCATTATACCATGGAGACATGGCAATTAAATTATGCCAGTGTAAATAGGGTTTAGGATTCCACCTGTTTGTTCAAGTTCTCCAACTAATATTTAAGATACTTCAACAATACCCTGAAGTGGTTGGTATGTTTTTCATTGACTAATTGCTTTGAAAATAATAGGACGATATTTGAGCATGATTTGAAATCTCTATACTCCTCCTTTCCCTCCACCCCGGAAAAAAGAATATAATCCATTGTCCATATGTCTAGCTCTTATTGTCAATAATACAAGAAGCAAGTAGACCAAAATGGGAGTGATATCATTGTCTTAGTCTTAGACTAACATCCATAGTCTTAGTCCCAGTCTTGCATCTTTTAAAGAAAGAATTCTTTGTCAAATTTGTTGCAACACCATTCTCATACTATAAAAGTCTTTATTGTATTTCACTTATACCTTTCATGCTCCTGCAATTTTAACATAACATAAGAACAGCCTTGCTGGAACAGGCCACAGCCCATCCAGTCCAGCATTCTGTCTCACGCAGTGGCTCGCCATTTGCTTCAGGGTATTATTTCCAAGGAGATGCCTTCACCTGCTTAGGATTCCCTAGAAATGGCATTGAGAGAGATCCTGCCTATCTCTCCAACCCGGAGGTTGTCCTTAGGTATCCATAATTATAGCCATTGATACCCTTGTCCTCCATGAACTTGTCTAATCCTTTCTTAAAGCTGTCAAATTTTGAAACTTGATAGTATGATTTAAGTTTTTATCAGCATATTTTAAACCTTTATATATTTTGAAATATTTTAAAAACATGATTTAAGTATATTGCCTGAAACCTAAGTGTAATCTTCACATATTTCTAAGGATTTATACATGAAGCATAGCTTAAGAATTTAGATGACAATCATATCTGCAACTTTTCTCAAGCTGCCAGAATTAGTTTCTGTTTAAACATTTAAATCTGCAATTTCTCATAAGTGACTGCATAATCTGGATTTCTGTAGAACTGAAGTAACGTGCCTGTAACAAAAGTTACAAGTTGTTCATTTTATTGGATTTGTGGAATTATAGTATTCATGCATATGCAACATGTAAACATTTAGATAAATAAAGCTTCTAGAAATAGACCAATTGATGTTGCATGGAATTACTTTTCAACTTGAAAAAAACAGATTAAATAAAATGTGGCTTTCTAAAGAGGGTGGGGGCTATGGTGGGGACATACCTGTCAAGTATCCCATATTGGCCGGGAAATCCTGTATTTCACCCCTCTTTTCCAGTCCTTCCCGTGGCCATCCCGTATTTGAATGGCCAGAAAAGGGGTTACTGCGCAAGCCCCCGTCAGAGGAAGCGGTGCGCATGTGCGAAGGGGTTACTGCAGCAGTGCACATGCACAAAGGGTCACTGCTCATGCACAGTAACTCCTTCACGCATGTGCACTGCTGCAGTAACCCCTTCGCACATGCGCGCCCGCTAGACGCAGCGGTGCTTCCCATTTTTTCACCGCCACAACTTGACAGGTATGAAGCTCTTGATGTGGTCAGAGCTTTTTTTTGCCTCTCTGTGTGTAACCACTCGGAACTTACATGCCTGGGTGCTCCGGATAGAACTCTTGAGGAAGAGGCGCTCCCTCAAATAGCTTGGTCTCAAACTGTTCAAAGCATTATAGATCAACACCAACACCTTGAATTTGGCACGGAGCACCACAGGCAGCCAATGCAGACTAGCCAGGACTGGGGTGATATGGTCAAGCTGACCAATACCCGCAATCAGCCTGACCACTGCATTTTGCAACCACTGAAGCCTCTGTACCAGCCTCCTGGGTAGCCCAACGTAAAGGGAATTACAATAATCGATCAAAGAAACCACTGGATCCTGGAAGTCCTGCTCTAACACTCAAACTCACTACTCTTCTGATTTTGGGATGGGTGTGTCCAGTATATTTAAAGGGGTTGATGGCTGGGGAATCGATCCATCTCACACAACAGACTACACACAACAGACGACACAAAAGTGAAAAAGAGATGGGAACTAAACCCGGCTGCAAACCCAGAGATGTCATTTTTGCTTCAACATTCACCCTGAAAACAGTATTACTGGCCCCAATGGCACCACACACATCAAAGGCAGTTTTACTTGCTCTTCTGCCAATGTGATTTATGCCATCTCCTCCCAAAAATGCCCTTCTGTGCTCTATGTAGGACAAACAGGACAATCATTGTGCAAAAGAGTTAATGGACATAACTCAGACATCCGGAATGGCAACACAGAGAAACCTGTTTCACACCTTATCAATCCACCAGGACACTCTATCCAAGACCTGAAAGTTGCAATTCTGGAACAGAAAAATTACAGGACTAGGATCCACAGAGAGACAGTAGAAATAGAATACATCTATCTGTTGGACACCCATCACAAAGGTTTGAATATTAGCCAGGGATTTCTGCGACATTATCAAATTTGATACACAGATTGTTATATGCTGCTATATATTTTTATATTATATTATATTTTGTTATATTATACCAATATTATATCTATACTAGCATAGGATGTCCAGCGTTGCCGGGCTGTTATAAATTGTATCTTGTTTTGGGGGTTTTTTTAAGTTAAAAATCAACAGAGGATGCTATAAATCTTTTTACAGTATTTTATTTATTTAACATATTTTATTATTTCTGTAAACATTTGATTTATTGTTATTTTTGACTCATTTTTACTCTTGTGGCCTCTAGGTGGTGCTGTTTTGTTTTTGACTTGTTTTTCATATTCCGGCCTGCAGGTGGGGCTGTGGGTTTTGTTTTCATTTCATGTGTTTTTCTCTCTCCTGGCCTCTAGCTGGGGCATCTTCCGGTAAGTAGTCTTTGTTTCTTCATTTCTCTTCCAGTCTCATGGAGGTAGGACGTTTTGGTGAGTTGACTGGTTTTATTTATTCTGGGATTTTTCTTTGTTTAGATTTTGTGGTGGTGGGCTGGGAGGTGTTTCTGTTTGTTCTTTTTTGTTTTGGTTGGGCTTTAGATGTGTGTAATTGGTTTGTTTATTTCTGGGTTTTTTTGTGATTTCATTGGTGTTTTTTGTGTAATTTGTGTTAGAGTTAGGTATTTTTGTGTAGTAGTTAGGTGTTTTGTCTCTGCTTTTGTGGTATTGTGGATGTTTTTGTTTGTGGATTTTGTGGTTTACTTTTTTTGTTTATTAATGGTTTTTTAAAAATATTTATTTATTTTTGTTTTATTAATTTTTATTAATTTTGGTGTTTATTGTTGATCTGTACTTTTGCATGAAGAAAGGGCTGCCTGTCGGTTACTCTTTTCCCCATTGCTGCTTCGAATTTTGGTTTTGATGCAGCAATGGGGAAAAGGAGGAGCCGGCAGTCAGCCCATTCTTCCCCTGGTAAGGTTCCTTAGTAGGTCGGGGGAGAAGGAGGCAGAGAAGAGCTATCTGCCTGACAATGATTCTCTCCTCTCTGTCTCCTTTTTCTCCTGGCTTACCTAACCGGAGATCGGCAGACAGCGATCCGTAAGGGGTGGTGCTCTTCCTTGCGGATTGCTGGCTGCCGCTTTTGTAATACCTCCACCACTGTTTCGTATTGGTTCTCGAAACAGTGGCATCAGAACTACAAAGGCAGCAGCCAGTCATTCGCCAGGGAGGGTGCTTCCCCTGACGAACTGCTGCCCGCTGTTGGTTTTTTTTTCCACCCCGGCTCAAGGTACCTTGAGGCCGGCAGTGGTCTCACCGTGTCTTTGGTGGGGTAGCATGGAGGAGAGGGAGCCCCTCTTCTGCCCGTTGCTCTGGGAAAGAATGCAGGCGGGTGTCTCACGGTGTTTTTTTGTGGCTTTTTGTTTTGTGAGGCTGTTGAGGCGCTGCATCCGCCTTGCGCTCCCGTTGCATTTTTAAATTTTATTTTTCACGCACCGGCTTTCTCAGCGTTCTGCACGCTCACGGCACGAAGGACGCTGGGACTTTGAGTTTTGCGGTTTTTGTTTGCGTTCATGTGGCGGTTTTCCCCCCTGCAGCTCGATTTTAATTGGCTGCATTGCGTTTCCCAATGTTCTTTTTGCTCGTGCCTCTCAGCCTGATTAGCTGAGGCGCAGCGCCTTCGGCAACCCTGCAGTAACCTGCGGGCCCGGTTCAGGTGAGTGCAGGACGCTCAGTACGGGATAGGATGGATGGGTGTTTTAGTGTATGAAAACCAAGACACAGGACACAGCCTCGGGCTGGGTTAACTCAGGTTTATTGCATCGTGGACAGAGGGAACATGAGGTAATGGCGGATCGATCGCTCTTTTTATACAGCAGTCATACATTTGAACGTGGTGCCATGGTAGCCCATTGGCTACTGCCTGCGTGACGTCATTGCGAGTCACGCCCTTCTTGTCCAGGTGTAGGTAGTGGCGGGAAAGCTTCCCGCGCTGTTGCCTTTGATGAGTTTGGACCAAGAGAGCTTTGGACGCTCGCTGCTGCCAGCTGGTGGTCATTAGCTCGCGTCCTATTACAGGGTTTATGATACAGCTGAAGGTTACATTGTTGCTATAGGCAAGGTTACATTGGCTCTGATACATTGTAATCCATGTGGAAGGTAAAACCATTAGAACACAACACCCCTCCCCCCTAGGATGAGACAAAGTCTCGAACCCCCACTCAAACCACTCCCCCCCCTAGGAGACAAAGTCTCTCAGCCAAGATGGCTTATTTCGAACACGCTGGGGTCTCGATGCGGGCTGCCTTTGCCCGGGCTTGCTACCTTCTCTTTGTCCCCTGGTTTCCTGCCCTGTAATTGGAGAGGGAGACTCGTTAGTGACCTGCCGCGGCTCCGCGGCGTTGTTGGGAGGTGTGCTCTCTCTTAGGGAAGAACCGGGGGCACTGGGGGCTAACGAAAAACCCCTCTTCTCGCTTGGATGGGTGGGGGAACACTCCTGAAAAACCCAAACCAAAATTACATTCGGGGGCAGCGGTCGCGAATTCCTCTCCCCCTTCCCCGGCCTCTGATGGAACTGGTTTATCAAAAGGATATGAGTCGGGGCCGCTGCTTCTTCCTTCCCCCCTTGCTTGGGACTGTTGTCCGCTGATGTCTCCCCCTTGGGCTAAGCGGGTGGGGGAGAACCCTAACGCTGAATCCTGTTGATGAGCCCCACTGTCTGGTACGCTCACTCGGTGCCTCAGCTGGTCCGCGTGCCTCCTCCAGAGGAGACCTGTGCTGGTCTCGACCCGGTACGACACTGGCCCCGTCTGTTCTACTACCGTCCCCGGCACCCAGGCTGGCCCTGCGCTGGCATAGTTCCTGCAGTGAACAGGGTCGCCGGCGGCGAAACCTTTCGAGACTGCCACCCCTATGTTTTTCCCTTTATCCTCAACTCTCGTCGGGTCTAGCCTGGACAGGATCGTGGTCAGTTTACGCCGCATCAAGAGCTCTGCCGGCGAGTAGCCTGACGCTAAGGGGGTGACCCTATACGCTAATAGGAACTGGCATACTTGATGATTTAGGTCCCCCAGGCCCATGCGCCGCAGGGCATCCTTTGTTGTACGCACCAGCCGTTCCACTTGGCCATTCGTGGCCGGGTGAAACGGCGCGGATGTGACATGCCGAATGGCGTTTGCCTCCATGAATGTCCCGAACTCCGCGGAGGTGAAACAACTAGCGTTATCGCTGACTAAAGTGTCGGGTAAACCGAACGTGGAAAAGACTCTCCTCAGCTGGCTGATAGTAGTGGCGGAGGATGTGCTCTTTACTGGGATAACCTCCAGCCACTTGGAGAACGCATCCACCACCAGGAGAAACATGGTTCCTCGGAATGGGCCAGCGAAATCTACGTGCACTCTGGACCATGGTCCCCTTGCTGTGTCCCATTCCCTATGCGGGAGGCGGGTCGCCTCTGGTCGGGACCCCTGGCATGCCTCACAAGTGCCGACCATGTACTCAATGTCTGCGTCTAGCTGTGGCCACCAAAAGTAACTCCGGGCCAGCGCCTTTGAACGAACGATGCCCGGGTGGCTGACGTGCAGCAGTTCGAGCACCCTCGGGCGCAGGGACGTAGGGATCACCACCCGTTGGCCCCACAAAAGGCACCCCCTCTCTAGGGACAGCTCTAGCTTTTTCCGAAAAAATGGGTCAAATTCTGTGCTTGGGGACGATGCCGGCCACCCCTTCTGTACCCATGAACTAACTTTCTCCAGCGTTCTGTCCTTGCCTGTCGCCCTAGCAATGTCGGCCGGTACTATTGGGGGTGCGTCCAAGACCTCAATCAGCAACACCTGGCGGTCTCTGTCTACTCTCGCCTTTTGGTCGTCCGATAAGGGCAAAGGAGATCTCGAAAGAGCATCCGCATGGCAGATCTCCTTCCCGGGCCGGTACTCCAACTCGTGTTGGTATGCGTTGAGAAAAATAGCCCATCGCAGCATTCTCGGGGACAGGATCTGCGGCGTGGGCTTGCTTGCCGTGAAAATCCCTAACAGGGGCTTGTGATCAGTCACGATTTTGAACGGGCGGCCATACAAAAAATCGTGAAATTTTTTGGTTCCCGCTACTATTGCTAATGCCTCCCTGTCGGTTTGTGCGTAATTGCGCTCCGCTTGGGACAGGGACCTTGAATAAAACGCTACCGGAGCTTCCCTTCCGTCATCCAACACGTGGCAAAGCACCGCCCCCACCCCCACCGGGGATGCGTCACAGACTAAAACCACTGGCCGTTTGGGGTTGAAATGCGTCAGGATTGCCTCAGATGTTAAGAGTTGCTTTAGTTCTTTGAATGCCCTCTCGTGCTCGTCACCCCACATCCATGTCTCCTCCTTTTTAAGCAACCGATGAAGCGGTTCGGCCACGGACGCCTTCCGCGGGAGGAATGTATGGTAAAAATTGAGGAGCCCCAGGAATGACTGTAGCTCGGTTTTGGATGTGGGGCGAGGGGCCTTCTTTATGGCTGCTACTTTGGATTTAGACGGCTTAATACCCTCGGGTGTGATTCGAAACCCTAAAAACTCGACCTCAGTTTCGAAAAAAACACATTTGTCCTTCCTCAGTCTCAGCCCCGCTTTCTCGAACACAGTTAGTACTTTATCCAATCTCTTTGCCAGTTCGGCTTCACTCCCCCCTGTTATCAACACGTCATCAAAATAGGGCAACACCCCCTCCAGCCCCTTCAGGAGGCGTTCCACAAGCGACTGAAAAAGGCCGGGTGCCGAGTTCACGCCGAATTGTAAACGCGACACCTGGAACGCCCCTTTGTGTGTAACTATCGTTTGTGCCGCGGCCGTGGCGGGAGTTACGGGGAGTTGCTGATAGGCTTGTGCCAAATCGAGCTTAGCGAAACACTTTCCCCCATTCAGCCTGGCCAAAAGGTGGCTGACCACGGGCACCGGGTATGCATTAGGGCGGATCGCCTTGTTGATTGTACACTTATAATCAGCGCAGATGCGCACCTCCCCGTTAGCCTTCAGAGCGGTTACAATTGGGGTTTCCTACTCCGCGGAATCAACAGGAATGAGAATCCCCTGGTCCACCAGTTTGTCCAGTTCCGCCTCTATCTTGTCCTTGAGTGCGAACGGCACCCTGCGCGGTTTGAGTCTTATCGGGCGGACCTCCGGGTCTAGGTCGAAGGCTACAGGAGGTCCCTTGAACTTCCCAAGTCCTTTTTTGAAGACGGCGGGATGCGCATCGCAAACCGCTTGTATTGGGTCCACCCCCACTGTATGCACTCCCCCTATGAACAAGCCTAAGGGCTGAAACCACTGTGTCCCTAGGAGGCTACAACTTCCCCCCTTAAGGACAACCAGGGGCAGTTCCGCAGAATGTCTCTTAAAGCTGACCCGAAATTTCCCGACCCCCAACACTGGAATGCTGTTTCCCTGTACATCTCGTAACGTGGACCTCAACGTTTTAAGTTTGGGCCGCACGTGGGGGTCGATTTTCAAAAACTCTTTTTGGGAAATTATGGAATAGGAGGACCCCGAGTCAATTTCCATCCTAATTGGGGCCCCTTGTACTAGTACCTCAACGAAGTAATGGGACTGTCCCGCGGCCACGCTGAACACTGGGACGTCGTCCTCGCTGTTGTCCGAGACGCGGCCCACGCCATCCTGCTGCCTCGTGGGCCGGACGCCATCTTTGACCCTCGCCTGACGGGCCGGCTTGGACGAACGGTCCGGTGAATTCCTACGGGCTTCTTGTCTCTTCCTGCACACCTTGGCGATGTGTCCGCGACGGCCGCAGATGTAGCACTCGGCTTTTCGGAATGGGCACTTCGTACGGTCGTGGGCCGCCCCACAGCCATCGCAACGCCGCCCCCCCTTTCGTACCTTCTGGACCTCATCGTCGTCGCTGCCCTCGGCCGACGACTTTGATGTTCGCCGGGTCGCGTGCACCGCCTGTCCAGTCTTCCCGTGCACCGAATTGTCCGCCCTGCCGGTCTTCGGTCGCCACTCACGCCACCCGTGCATCTCCTCCACGCCAGCATTCGTGGCCTCCGCGGCTTCCGCGGTCTCTATTACCTCGGCCAGCGTGGGTGGCGGCTCCTTGTTCATCAAGCTGCGCTGCACCTCCTTGTCTTTCAGGCCACACAAGACGACGTCCCTCATAATCATCTCTAGGTTGTCCCATTTGCAGGGGACGGCGGCTACCCTCAGGGCTTCCACGTAGGCTTCCACGGACTCGTCCGGCGCTTGAACTCGCCTCCAAAACGCCCCCCTGGCGGGGAACATTGCCTTCGACGGCTGGTAACGCTCTCGCAGTAGTTTCAGTATGTCCTCGGTTTTAAGGTCATCCACCGTCTTCGGTGCAATCATGCTCACCAGCATCCCCTTGGTTTCCGTTCCAAGCATTCTGGTGAGGATGGCCCTCTTCCTTTCCTCATCGTCTTTGACTTTGAGTTCCACCAATGCCGCCTTGAAATCCATCTCAAAAACGATCCAGTCCCGCGGCTTGGTGATGTTGAAACCGCTCTGTGTCCTGGCTCCTTGGGGATCCATTGATCCCACCTTCGTCGCCAATTTAGTGTATGAAAACCAAGACACAGGACACAGCCTCGGGCTGGGTTAACTCAGGTTTATTGCATCGTGGACAGAGGGAACATGAGGTAATGGCGGATCGATCGCTCTTTTTATACAGCAGTCATACATTTGAACGTGGTGCCATGGTAGCCCATTGGCTACTGCCTGCGTGACGTCATTGCGAGTCACGCCCTTCTTGTCCAGGTGTAGGTAGTGGCGGGAAAGCTTCCCGCGCTGTTGCCTTTGATGAGTTTGGACCAAGAGAGCTTTGGACGCTCGCTGCTGCCAGCTGGTGGTCATTAGCTCGCGTCCTATTACAGGGTTTATGATACAGCTGAAGGTTACATTGTTGCTATAGGCAAGGTTACATTGGCTCTGATACATTGTAATCCATGTGGAAGGTAAAACCATTAGAACACAACAGGTGTAGAAACTTATAGCAAGTTCCAATGGTTAACCCTTGGATTTATAGGTATAGATTATATTATATCTTTTTTACTAAATATCTCACAGAACAAAGGATGTGCTCACACATTAACACAGGTTAAACTCATTAGCAAATGTTCAATGCCAGGTGTTGTTTTGTATCTCCCCACTATTTAAAATTGAAAAGGGGACATTTAGAGCTAATCCAAATAATGACCAGAGATCATCTGCTACTGCCAGCTGTATGGATTTGCATGCTTATCTGTCAATCTGATTAATCACTCTATGCCTATGTATCTGGTGTAAATAAGTTCATGCCTTGAAGTCTCACTCCTACACTCCTCTGATGAAATGGACTTGATCCATGAAAGCTCACATTAAAAATATAGCAGTTAGTCTTTAAAGTACTGCAGTGTTTTTGTTTTATGACATATACAAAAATAAGAAAGGGTCTGTGAATTCATATGAATAGTTTAACTCTGTGCTCATTGAAACCCTATGGAATCTTCCAGAGCTGAAAGAACTCTACAGATGCAAATTGAAAAGGGATATAGTTATCTCTGTGCTGTATTGTTCAGGGACGTATGTTTCCATTTCTTGCTCTATGCACACTAAACAAATCAGCAAAAATGCTTTAGATGTTGAAGAAACAACAATTTGACAAACATACCATAAATTAGTCGCAATCTCACGCACACTTAGAGTAAACTGCTTTGGCTATAGAAGGACTATCTTCTGGAAAATAGATAGGCTTAGAAATAGTGTGTAAGTGGCCCTTGTCTAGGGTTGCCATAATTCTATCCCCCCAACCCCCCCCCCCCCCAATTCTATCTCTTGCTCAAAAGCCAGTCGTATCCGACTCTAGGGTTCAGTGCTCATCTCTGTTTCAAAACCAAAGAGCCAGCATGGTTTGACTAGACACTGCAAACTCTAAGACCCTTCCTCTTCCTGAGTCACCCCTACCATATCCTTCAACCCCCACCCCCACCCAGATTTAGTTGGACTCACCTTCAAACCCCACACGAGGATCCCTTGGAAGTAAGCTCTAAAATGTCTGGAACGGAAAAATATGTAAAAAGCTATGGATTTCTTCAGACTGCAAAGGGTTAAATGCATAGAGTCAGTATTCCTAGAGAGGAAGTGAAGTGAAGAGTTATCTTTCTCACTTCCTATCCATAGTGTTCCCTTCCTCTCTAGGAATGCTGACTATGCATTTAACCCTTTGAAGTCTTAAGCAATCCTTCGTAGCTTTTTACATACATTATTTTTCCTTGAACAGGGGATTTTTACATGTTTTTCCTTACTGGATGGGACAGCATGAATCTGTGAAAACCACGGAAAAACAGGACGTATGGCATCCCTACTCTTGTCCCATATGCTCTGGAAATTAAGCTTTTCAGTATGGCAACAGGAAGTGGGAGTGCAGTGAAATATAATTACTCAGAATGAAATAGGCACTCAGGGTTTCTGACCATAGGTCAGGGGAGGCAACTATCTAGGACTCCAGATATTTTGGACTACAACTCCCACAATCTTTTATAGGTGACAACAAAGGCTGAGGATCCTGGGGTCTGTGGTCCGAAACATCTTTCGTGCCAAAGATTTACATCCCTTGATTCAGTAAACAGAAAAACAAAGAGAAGCTGTTAAGACCATGTGACCCTCTAGAGCTGACCTTGATTTGAGCAAAAATAGATGTACAGGACGTGCCATGAAACCTCAAGGAACTGCTCACAAATAATTCTGCTTTGGATAATTTAAGAAGCAATTAACATGATAGGGAAGAAAAATTGTCCTAGCTGGTCCTGCAGAAAGCATTTTGTTTCCTTTTTTATTTATTTATTTATTTATTTATTTATTCAATTTATATCCCGCCCACTCAACACAAGGCCGACTCTAGGCGGCTAACAACATAAAAAGTAACCCCAGGGCAACCCAAGGAGTTTACATACAATTCACAAATACAATAATAATCCTAAAAACAGTTAAAACAGTAAAAAAGTTAAGACTACCCACCCCCTAAAAAGCAAGGGCTGCAGGATCGAAAAGGCACCATGGGGAAGGGTTCCTCTACACCAACCACCCCATGGTGGTTACCCTTCCACCCGCACCCCACACTTGACCTGCCAGCCAGGTTTTAAGATCCCTTCTGAAAGGCAGCAGCTCCGTCCGAAGACGTAGCTCTGTTGGCAGGAGGTTCCAGAGGGCCGGTGCAGACACGGAGAAGGCTCTCCTCCTTGTGCCAGAGAGGCGAGCCCCTCTGGCTGATGGAACAATTAGAGAGCCCCTCCGGTCCGCTCTGGTTGGACGGACAGACGTCCTCAGGGCGATGCGGTCTCTTAGGTAACCTGGCCCACTACCATATAGGGCTTTAAAGGTCAAAACCAGCACCTTGAATTGCACCCGGAGACATACTGGCAACCAGTGCAGCTCCCGGAGCAGTGGCGAAGCATGAGCATAACGCCCACACCCCATCACCACCCGGGCAGCCGCATTTTGGACCAGCTGTAGCCTCCGAATGGTCGTCAAGGGCAGCCCCATGTAGAGCGCATTGCAATAGTCTAGTCTGGAGGTAACCAGAGCATGGGTGACCATGAGCAAGGAGTCCCGGTCCAGGAGTGGGCGCAACTGGCGAATCACCCGAAGTTGGGCGAAAGCCCTCCTGGTCACAGCCGCCACCTGTTCTTCTAGCAGTAGCCGTGAATCCAGGAGGACCCCCAAGTTGCGCACCGGGTCTGTCTGGGGCAAAATAGCCCCATCCAGAACCAACGATGGTAACTCCCGGATTAACGCAGGACCCCTTATCCATAGCCACTCAGTCTTGCTGGGATTCAGCTGTAGCCCGTTAGCCCCCATCCAGACCCCAACAGCTTCCAGGCATCTGGAAAGGACTTTGACGGCATCACTGGGGTCCCCATGGGCCGAGATGTACAACTGAGTGTCATCCGCGTACTGATGGTACCGCACCCCATGGGAGCGAATGATCTCACCCAGCGGTTTCATGTAGATGTTAAATAGGAGAGGAGAGAGCACCGAGCCCTGAGGAACCCCCCATTTGAGGGGCCTAGGACTGGACCTCTCACTCTCCAACCACACCGACTGGGACCGACCCTTCAGAAATGAGGAAAACCAGGACCACACAGTACCCTGGATTCCCAAACCTCGGAGCCGTTCCAGAAGGATACCGTGGTCAACGGTATCGAAAGCCGCTGAGAGGTCAAGAAGAGCAAGGACGGATGGATGACCACCGTCCCGCTCCCGCCAGAGATCATCCATCAGTGCGACCAATGCCGTCTCGGTACCATATCCAGGCCTGAATCCTGACTGAAAAGGGTCCAGATAATCCGCTTCATCCAGTACCCCCTGCAGCCGACACGCCACTGCCTTCTCCAACACCTTCCCTAAAAAGGGAAGGTTTGAGACAGGCCTATAGTTAGTTAGGACAGCTGGGTCGAGGGAAGATTTCTTCAGGAGGGGGCGCACCAAAGCATGTTTTAAAGGTGCAGGAAACACCCCCTCCCGCAATGATGCATTGATCACAGCCCCAACCCAGCCACCTGTCACTGCCTTGGAGGTTTTCACCAACCAGGTGGGACAGGGGTCCAAAGGGCAGGTAGTGGCGCGCACAGCTGCAAGGAGCCTGTCCACTTCATCAGGGGCAACTGGATCAAACCGGTCCCAGATGGCATGGCAAGACTGTGCTCCGGCTCCCTCCGGACTCTCCCCATCCACGCCAGGATTAAACCCAGAACGAATCCGATCGATTTTCTCCACTAGATGGTCAGCAAAGTCCTCAGCCGACCCCTGCCAACCGGGCACCGGGGTCCCCCTACCAAGGAGAGACCTGGTAACACGAAACAGGGTGGCTGGGCGATTATCAGCGGAGGCAATAAGGGTGGTGAAGTATTGTCGCCTCACCACCTCCATCGCCACTAGATAGGCCCTAATAGCGGCCCTAGCTAGTGTCCAATCGGAGTCTCTCTGGGTCTTCACCCAGCGGCGCTCTTGGCGTCTCTTTGCCCGTTTGAGCTCCCGCAGTTCATCTGTGAACCATGGAGATGACCTAGCTCGATGAGCTCTGAGAGGCCGTAGTGGTGCGATTTCATCCAAGGCCGCTGTAGTCATCCTGTTCCACAGGTCGACCAGCGCCTCGGGTGAATCGTGTTGCCGATCCAGAGGGAAATCCCCCAGTTCCCTCTGGAATCCATCAGGATCCATCAGTTGCCTGGGGCGGGCCATTCTAATAGGCCCTGCCACCCTACGGTGCAGCGTCGCACCCAGGAAGTCTAGAGCCACCAAATAGTGATCTGACCATGGCACAGGTGTTATGTCTAATTTCCGTAGTCTCAGATCACTCTGCCACCGCTCCGACAAAAAGATTAAATCTGGTGTGTGGCCACTGCCCCTGGTCGGGCCCTGAATTACCTGAATCAGGTCCATATCTGCCATGGAAGCCATGAACTCCTGAGCCACCTCAGAGCCAGTCCCCAGCGAAGGCAAATTGAAGTCCCCCAGAACCATCAGTCTAGGGAACTCCAATGCCAACGCTGAGATGGCCTCGAGGAGCTCAGGCAGGGAGTCCCTTACCCTGCAAGGGGGCAGGTACAGGAGTAAGACTCCCAACTGACCCTTAGAGCCCAGACGCAGAAGCAGGGCCTCACAGCCCAGAATTTGTGGAGCAGTAGCCCTGGTGACTCCCAGTGACTCCCTGGCTATGATGGCAACGCCACCGCCCTTACCCTTATCCCTAGGCTGGTGCCAAATACTGAACCCAGCTGGACACATTTCTGACAGAGGAACCCCATCCTCTGGTCTCAGCCAGGTCTCAGTGATACATGCCAGGTCGGCCCGCTCCCCCATAATGGAGTCTTGTATCAGGGGGGCCTTATTACATACCGACCTGGCATTCATCAGCAGCAGCCTAAGGACAGGGTCACCCTGGGTCAGCTGCTCAGGACCTAGAGGTGTAACCGTGGGGCTGGAACGAGGGACAGGTACTAAGCATCTGCCCCGCGTTCCCCGGGTGCGGCCCGCCCCTCGGTACCCGCTATATCGCCCCATGCCCATCACAACCTCTATATTGGTCTCCGGAGCCTCCCTGCTTGCCCTGGACAGAATGCTGCCTCTCCTTCCTGGCTGGCCTGGCAATCTCTCCCTCCCTCCCTTCCACCCCAATATAAAACCGCCCCATTCACTCCCCCCACCACCCTCCGCACGGCTCCGGTGGTGATGGAAGTGGTGGGGCATTCTTCCACAACTGTGTTGAACCCTCAACTGCCGGGCGGGGCCCGAAACGCCGGCCGATGGCGAGTCCAGCGAGCCTCTTCGCCCCCGCCGGGGCCGAGCACAGCGGCGGTGATGTTTCGTCCGGCAGGCCCCCTCGCCTTTTGAGTCCTGGCGAGGGGCGGGGCCCGAAACGCCGGCCGATGGTGAGGCCAGCGAGCCTCTTCGCACCCGCCGGGGCCGAACACAGCGGCGGTCCTTGGCGTTGGCCCCGCTTTTGAGGCTGCCTGCCGAAACTCCCTCCAGCTGTACCTGTTCATCTCCCGCCGGTCTGGCCGGGAGGGAAAGAGAGCGCCTGGTGTCCTTGGCTGGTGTCCTTTTTCTTGTGAATTCCTTCTTTTCACAGCATCATCTTTACCTTCTGCCATTTTTTTTACTGAGAAGGTAAAACTGGCTCCATGAAATGGTTGTTTGTGTTAAACAGCTCCCAAAACTGAGCATCCTCCCTGATGTCAAGAGAAAGCCCTTCCATCTAGCCTGTATCAGCATGCCTATTCCAGACAAATGTTATGGAAATGCATCACCCAAGAGCACTTTTCATTTACATACTTTGATGAAGTGCAATAATATCCCAATCCTTAGGGGAAAAACGCTACACCAATCAACTACCCAGTAGAGCTGCTGCCTAGGTCTTCAATCTCAGCTCAACAATTTTGACAGGAGAGAGTAAATGCCACCTCAGTCTGCAAATACTGGAGGATCAGGAGAGATGTCTTCCTCCCAAATTTTTGCCTTTCTGGTACTGTATTATTAGCTGACTTGGCCCTTGGTGGACTCATCTCCAATGGGTAAATAATAACAGTGATGATCTGTGAATGGGCTAAGCGCAAGAGCCTTGCCTCCTCTGAACTACCTCCTTCTGAGTCTTGGCACATCCAATCTCTGTGCCACAGCAGTACTGGCTCTATATTTCTTTGACAGTTTTTCAATGATCACTGTAAGTGAAAACTTATTAGCAAAAGTCCTTCCTCTTTGTGTCTTCATCATTACATCCAGATTCTGGTTTACTGCCTGGCTGTGTCTTCTATTGCATCAAGATAGTGAACAACACCCAGTCTCTCTTTCTGTGGCGGAAGCTGGGGATATCATGGCTAATACCTCGTCTTCTTGTTGGATCTCTGGTCATCCCCTTATGTATTGGCTGCTATGCATTACAAAATACAGTATTCTGACAGCACTCAAAAGCAACACAAAAGGCAATGTTACAAATGGGTCTCAAAAAAAATACGATACCATATATTTCTGTTTCTTTGAAATTCACCTTTATATATTTTGGTTCCACTTGTCCATTTTTTGTGGTTTTACTTTGTTCCATCCTGGTGATTGCTTCGCTCTGTATGCACGCCTGCCGCATAAAAGGTAATGGATCCAGTTTTGGGAGCCTCCAGACAAAAGCGCACATTTTTGCACTCTCTCCTATTACTGATATTTTGTCTTACAAGCAAAGCATGCTCGTCTAAGGTGAAAACTTACTGTAAAGAACTCCTTTTCACCAAGCAAAGCATGTGTTTACTTATCTATCTGAAGCAACTGTAATTAAAATAACTATTTTGTTACATTACTAAACATGTGTGAATAGTTTATTTGCTGGGCTAGAGTGGGGAGTATAAGGCTTGGAGAACTTGCAAACTCAAACTATGGCTACTGTAAATTTGCCCCACCTACTGCTGTGTATAAAAAAACTTGATAAATCTACACCTGTTCACTTTACCAACACTCTCTCCATGTAGAAATGCAGTTTTGACATCTGTGGTTAATACCTTCTATTGTTGCTTTTGGCATGCAGAAAATTGCCAAGAAAGATTTTTTTTACACTTCTGATTTTCTAAGTTTCTTACTTGTGTGTAGAGCCGTGGTTCCTAAAATGGGGTAGATGTCTCACAGGGGGCAATTTGATTGGGGGGGGGAGCGCAATTCAAGAATGAGTTATTAACAATGAATAGCCTTTTAGCCTTCCTCCTGCAGTGGCTCAAATGGCTAAGACACTGACTGGGAGGCGGAAGGTCAGCAGTTCGATTCCCGAGTACTGCAGGACGGAATGAGCTCCCGTCTTTGTCCCAGCTCCTGCCAACCTAGCAGTTCGAAAGCAAGAAATTGCAAGAAGATAAATAGGGACCACTTCGGTGGGATGGTAACAGCGTTCTGTGCACTCCGTTGTCTAGTCATGCCTGCCACATGACCATGGAAACATCTGCAGAAGAGAGCGCTAGCTCTTCAGCTTTGAAATAGAGATGAGCACTGAACCCTACATAAGAACAGCCTTGCTGGAACAGGCCACAGCCCATCCAGTCCAGCATTCTGTCTCACACAGTGGTTCACCATTTCCTTCAGGGTATTCCCAAGGAGATGCCTTCACCTGCTTAGGATTCCCTGGAAATGGCATTGAGAGATATCTTGCCTATCTCTCCAATCCGTAGGTTATCCTTAGGTATTCATAATTATAGCCATTGATACCCTTGTCCTCCATGAACTTGTCTAATCCTTTCTTAAAGCTGTCAAGACTGGCAGCAGTCACCACTTCTTCTGGCAGGGAGTTCCATAGACCAGTAATCCTCTGGGTGAAAAAGTACTTTCTCTTATTTGTTTGAGAACTAGTACCCAAAAGTTTCATGGAGTGTCCCCTAGTTCTAGTGTTATGCGATAGGGAAAACAATTTTCCTTATCTACTTTGTCCACACCATGCATGATTTTATAAACTTCAATCAGGTCACCTCTTAGACGCCGTCGTTCAAGAGTGAAAAGGCCCAACCGTTGCAACCTCAGATGGTAAGGAAGGTGTTCCAGTCCCCTAATTATTCTGGTTGCCCTCCTCTGCACTTTTTCCAACTCCATAATATCCTTCTGGATGGCGACCAGAACTGTACACAGTATTCCAGATGGGGCCTCACCATCTATACCTATAAAATGGTGCGTTCACCGTTGGAATGTGACAAAGGATGCTGCACCAGGCCCCACTAGCCCGTAATGGGCCGCCATTCACTCGCCCGAACCTGGTTCACAGGTAACTGTCGGGTTGAAATTTTCGACCCGGGGGCAGGACCCCCCAGTCGCAAACAAAAAAAGGGAACTTCAATTCCCAACGTTCCTTGCGCCGCGCCGCGCCAGAGCCAATCAGCCTGAGCGGCGCGGCAAAAGGAACGTTCAGAAACGTGCCGCGGCCAATAAAAAAAAAAACCGCCACAGTAAGCAAACACGCGCAGGCAAAACTACAAGCCCCAGCGTCCTGCACGCCATTAGCGCACCGAACGCTGAGGCGGCCTGCGCGTGAAAAAAACCCACCCACCACCGCTGCCCTTCTTCCCCACGGGCCAGCCAGCATGGCCCGTGGGGAAACCCTCCCCCCGCCGCCGCTGCCCTTCTTCCCCACGGGCCAGCCAGCATGGCCCGTGGAGAAGAAAACAAAAAAAGCACCACCCCCACCATTGCCCTTCCTTCCCACAGGCCAGCCAGGATGGCCCATGGGAAAGAAAGCCCACCCCCCGCCCATGCCCTTCCTTCCCATGGGCCAGCCAGCATGGCCTGCGGGAAAGAAAGCCACCCCCCTCAAAAAGTAAACAAAACAAAAACACTCAAAAACACACAAAAAAAGAAAATGAAACACAAAAACAGCTCGCCACCCCCACCCAGAGGCCAAAAGAGAAAAAACATTCAAAAATATTGAAACTAATAAGATTAATTCAAAAATTAATCAAATAAGTTATAAAAACATTCAAAAATAATCACACTAATCTCAAAAAATACCAAAAATAACAGAAATCACTTTTCAGTCAAAAAAACCAAAACAAAAAAATAAAAATGCGTAAAAATAAAGACTTAAAAAACCAAAATTAAATTTTGAACTAAATAGTATTAAATTAAATAAAATAAATAAAATTAAAATTTGCATAAACAGAAAACAAAAACCTTCAAAAACCAATTCAAAGAGCCCGGCACTGAGGAAGCCAGCACGCGAAAAATAAAAACCAAAAAACCCCCACTGGGAGCGCAAGTCCGCCGCAGGCGGACGCAGCGCCTCGAAGCCAAAAAATCACAAAAACTTACAACACCATTTAAAACAGCCCAGCACCATTGGTTCAAGAAAAAAAAAGAAACCCTTTACTACCCAACGCAATTTTAAAAAGCCCGGCACTGCCGGGCAAAATATGCTAGTAGATTTATAAAGAGGCAAAATGACACTTGCTGACTTATTTTCTATACCCTTCCTAATGATCCCTAGCATTGAGTTTGCTTTTTTCACTGCTGAGGCACACTGGGTTGACATCTTCATTGAGCTGTCCACCAGGACACCAAGGTCCCTTTCCTGGTTTGTCGCAGAGAGTTCAGAACCCATCAGTTCATAAATGTAATTGTTTTTTTTGCCCCAACATGCATCACTCTGCACTTACTAATGTTGAAGCTCATTTGCCACTGTTTTGCCCACTCCCCCAGTGTCAAAAGATCCCTCTGGAGCTCCTCGCAATCTCTGCTTTCACTACCCTGTATAATTTAGTGTCGTCAGCAAATTTGGCTACCTTGCTTTTTACTCCTACCTCTAGATCATTTATGAAGAGGTTGAAAAGCAGGGGTCCAAGTACTGAACCTTGGGGGACCCCACTCTTGACTTCCCTCCACTTGGAGAAGTGTCCATTTAGTGCTACCCTCTGTTTCCTGTCCCTTAGCCAGTTGCTGATCCAGGACAAGACCTGTCCCTTTATTCCATGACTGGTAAGTTTATTCAAGAGCCTTTGGTGTGGGACCTTGTCAAAAGCCTTCTGAAAGTCCAGATAAACAATGTCAACTGGATCCCCCTTATCCACATGCTTGTTGACACTCTCAAAAAATTCCAACAGATTAGTGAGGCATGATTTGCCCTTGCAAAAGCCATGTTGGCTTTAGCAGTGCCTTCTCTTCTATGTGCCTATTAATTCTATCTTTTAGGATGGTTTCCATCACTTTACCTGGGACACATGTCAAACTGACAGGTTGGTAATTTCCTGGATCACCCCTGGATCCTTTTTTGAAAATTGGTGTTACCCTAGAGTCAGATACGGCTGGCTTTTGAGCAAGGAAAACCTTTTCCTTTACCTCGTGAATAGGAGTTCACTTTTTGAATAATGAGAATTATATGTCACTGGGAGCGGGGGCATTAGGATTTTAGAGATGCTTAGGTGGGGCATAGCCGAAAAAGAAGTTTTGGAACCACAGGTGTAGAGTCAACATGCAAGTTGGGCATTCCCTTCTCTGAGTGGAAACAGTGAAAAAGAGACAGATCTTAACCCTTTGATGAGAACAGAGTAGGCAATGTACTACTAATGCTCCTGCAGTAAATTAATTAGTCTACAGGCTAGCTGCCTATTTTTCAGAGCAGCCATGTGTTATCCTGTTTACCACCCAATTTGCAAATCATCTAACATAAAGACCCTTATTTTGCTTGTGATTTTTAAGAAGCACTCACAAGACAGGATGGGAAGGGATATTATGCAACAATCATCAAGCAAACCCAATAACTCAACTTGAGAAACGCCCTCCACAGGTGAGTCCCTGGGAGGAGAAACAGTGAGGCAGCCTGCTTGCCACTAGCTCACCCATATAGAGGTAAGCATTTGGCAGGGCAACATGTGGTAAATCTAGTTCCTAGAGTGGCAGAAGTTGCAGAAGGAGCATTGAGGGGCCCTTCTCCTTAACCACTCCACAGCTGCCTGATATAACAATGGAAGATGAGCCCCTCAGGTCGACATAGGAACCTGTCCAATATGCTACTGGGGAAGAGCAGAGGACAAATACAAGTAGCCCCAGAAAGAGTGAAGCAGCTGAGCTAAAGCCGGAAGGATGCTCCGCTGTGGATGGATCTGACGGTGAAAGAAAAGTCCAATGTTGTAAAGAACAATATTGCATAGGAACCTGGAATATAAACTCTATGAATCAAAGCAAGTTGGATGTGGTCAAACATAGGATGGAATGACAGAGGAGCTGTCATTCAATCCAGCAGTAGTCTATCCTCCATTTCCTAAGAAAATACACTCGCCATTTTTGAACCATTAGTTTTAGGATTTTTAAATTCATATTTTATCCAAATGGTGGATCACTTGCGGTGCCTGCTTCCATGATACTGTTTTTTGAGATGGCAGGGAAAACAAAAGATGCAATAGAGGGGGAAACACAGTAGACAAAAAAAAAGTAAGAATCAGTACATCTTCGTGTCCCTGGACCACGGCCACCATCAGGGGGGGACCATCAGGACTCCCGTCCTGAGCCCGGGAAACCACTAATGTGTGCATGCACAAACAAACAGTGCATGCGCAGGGAACCATGGGGCATGGCGGCGCTGGGAAACCACTGATGTCTGCATGCACAAACAAATTATGCATGCGCAAGAAACCACAGGCGCGTGGCCAAAATGTGTGTGTGTGTGTGGGGGGGCGCATACCGGGCCCGGAAATTTCTGATACTGGCCCTGCCTTGGACTGCCAAAATGAAACAACTTTCTTGGCTGCTTTGTCATTGGCCAAACTTAAGTCCTTATTGGTGCATGTTTCTGGCAGTAATTGGCAGACAAATAAATGAGCTGGATTCTGTATCGCTCCACATTCACATAGCGGTACACAGAAAGAGCCTCCATGAAGATTGTGAATACAATTGGGCATACTCTGGGCAGCAACCTTGCTGGCTAATCTTTCTAACACCAGATCAAACCAAAGATTCAGTACTGAAAAAGCATGGTGCATGTGACTCGTATATAATGTAGCTTTTTAAAGCAGGAAAGTGGGATTTAAGTTAATTGAACAAAGAAAAACAATGAAGCCAAACTGCTATTTAGCCAGAGGCAGGACAAGAAATAAAATAATCCATTATATCATTTGCATTCATACATGACTGGCTTTCAGTGTAGTTTGCAAATCAATAACTCAAAAGTTAGAAGAGAGAGGTCTTCAACAACTGTTTATTTATTTAGTTTACAGTTCAACCTTTTAGAATCACTATTTCCTTGTTCTGCCCCCTCAAAGAGTACTAACAAGAGAAATCCCATTGATATTAAAGAAGGCTACTTGTCAGGATACTTAGCATCTGATTCTGGGTTAGAGTCACCTGTGATTGCAGAATTACTTAAAAGAGTGCAAGATTTGGCAAAACGCATGGCCTCAGTGTAAGTTCTGCCTCTGGAACCCAGAGGGCATGTTTTCTTATTCTTCTGGAACCCAGAGGGCATGAATAAGCCACTGTAATGCACCTATTCAAACTCTGAAGAGCACGAATGAAGGTACCAAAGCAACCATTTCCAAAGTGGCTTTTTGAAAAGAAGAGATGTGGATTAGTATTAGCCAGCCAGGCTGCTTAACACGGAGGTGGGTCACAGAAAGTGTAGCCAGCTTCTGCTGTCCTCATTTTAGGTGCTGGAGCAACCAGAGTGCAATATTCATGAAACCATCGGCCTCAGCTTCCACACCAGACAGTGCATGGTTATTTCCCAGATACCACAGCATCCTAGAAAAGAATACAGAGACAGGCAATAGTAGTTATCTAACTGTTGCTTCATTTTTAAGCTAGAACTTGTCTCCCATGTATCACTGTCTTGGCCCCAGTAGTACCAGGGTTTTGCCCTCTATGGTCACCATTCCCCCTTCTCCCCACAGAATACTTTTACAACTATTTCCAAGCTTGACATGCGTACTTACCGGGTTGGAATGCCCCTGGCCTTAAGAGCATGGTAATACTCCACGCCTTGCTTGGGAGGCACCCGCTTATCCTCATCTCCTATCATTAAGAGAACAGGTGTCTGAACCTGAGGGGAAAATGAAAGACAGCAACCCAAGGCTGTTAAGATGGCTTCTGGAAACTGAAGCCGGGAAAGCACAGTGAATTATCAGGAGAATGGACATAGGGAAGGAAAGGGTGGGTGTTTATACCTTATCGACATATTGCATAGGCGAATGAAGCAGCATCGCTGTCCAATGCCTGGGATCTGGAAGAGCAGCCTGGTCATAGAGCAAGCCAGCCTCGGTCAGGCACCTAGAAGCAGCAGAACAGCCTATAAGGATGGGTGTGGCTTGAAGGTGGAAAAAAAATCTGTTCAAAGTTGCTCGAGTCACTCACCAGTCAGGGATGTCAGTGCTTGCAACCATGGATGCTATGTTGACTACGGGGTTTCTGGCCACACAAGCCTTGTAAGTGCCAGGATACTGGCCAATGAGATGGCAAGATAGGAAGCCACCATGGGAACCACCCAACAAGGCAATTCTCTCTGGATCCACAGGCTCCTCCTGCAAGACCTGCTCCACACAAAACTTGAAAGGAAAGAAGAGCTTTATCCAGCACTTATAAGGGGAAAATACAGGACTGGAGCATCTTGGATGAAGCTCTGGATTCAATGACTAAGGAAGTCCATTCAACTGTTTGGCAGTCTGTCCTAAATGGGACAGACGGTCTGTCTATCAGGTATATGTGTGGGAAAATCACACAATTGAACGTGCCTGCTTACTAAAACTTTCCTCAGTCTTTGCATGCAAACCAAACCTGTTACATGTCTCTTTTGAGCTAGTGCATTCTCATGAGGACTGTAACATGTGCACATATTGTGACGGAACATATTAAAATCCTTAGCATTAGGCTGAACCTCCTTCCCACCTTGCTAGGCATACAGTGGAGGTAGATGCATGTTCCCTCACTGCTAATAGGAAGTGATGGGGCTCTTCTCACCTGTACATCCTTGACATCCTGGCTGCCTACATTCCCTGGCAAGGAATCCACACTGTCCTGGCCAAAGCCCAGTGATCCTCGATAATTCACTAAGAAGGGGAAAGACATAATAGTTAGAAACTATTGTCAGTTCCTTGTCATCTAAAGGGTCAGGACCCTACAGAGTTTTTTCTTCTGCTCAGTTAAAAGATCACTAGACATGGGCCATCTATTCTAATGAGAGGAGAACAACTGAGCAGGAAGCTTCCAACATACTATCTGCAGTGGACTTAAGGATGCTGTAATATCAAAATGTGACCAAGACAGCTAAGTATAAGCAAGAGGCCCCTATTTCTAAAGCAGAATTGCCGCTTTTTAGAATGGTAACTGTGCTTCTTGTGCTACTTACATTTCCTAAGTCACTAAAGACTTACATGTGTCAGCAAACTTTTCAAGGCCTATAGTAAGAGCACAAATACTTCTATACCACCCCACAGCGCTTAGTGCACTCTCTGGGTGGTTCAAAAGATAATTAGCATTTTCCCCCCAACATGCTGGGTACTAATCTTAGAAGGATGGTAGGCTGAGTCAACCTTATGCCCTTATGTCAGGATCGAACTCACAACGTTTTTGGCTGCAGTACAGCAGTTTAACTGCTGTGCCATCAGGATTCATATAAGATCATTAGAATGGCATAGTGTTCGCCCTGGATTTCCCCCCTGTTTCTGATGATGTTGTATTGTATGTTTTATATATTGCGAGCCACCCTGAATGGTGCTTGCATCAAAAGGGCAGGGTATCAATGTAAATAAATAAATACTTCTCAAATCTCTCTTTTCTTGCATTTCATTTGAGGAATCGAAACAAGAAGCAAGACAAGAAAAAGTGTCACCAAACTATCCTCAGATTAAGAGTTTTGGACCAGAAATTAAAGCTCCACAATAATCCTATGACTTCCAGATTCAGTGCCGCCAAATAGCCCAAGACAAATACCCTAAAACAAGACAAGACCTTAACACCCCTTTGGGTGACTGAGAAAGACTTAGAACATCACTCACCTAGTAGCACAGCAAATCCCATCCGACAAAGCACTGCTGGGTAAAGCATCCAGCTGCTGGTGAACACTGCATGTGGCCCCCCTGGCAGAGACAGAAGAAAGATGGAATAATACTGAGATGGAGAGTACCAGAATGACAGAATTCTCCAAATCAGATATGGGATAACAACAACAACACCAACAATAATAATATACTTACCATGAGGTGTCACAATTAAGGGATGTTTGCCACTTTTTGGTATAAGAGTCGGCCGGAGTAGGATAGACTCAAAGTCAAGGTCAGCTGTGAAAACAGACCACCATTCTCAGGTCATATGAGACATATACAATCTGCTTATCATGACCGCAGAGTCCCTAATTCTTATCTTAGCCTCCAATTCAGGACAAGGAATGAAGTCTGTCTGTTTCTTTACGGGCACTTACCATACTGTGGGTTGTTCTGTTCTGGAGGAGGCTGCCATTTATGGACCTCCCAAGCGATGTCTTCAACTGGGCTGGCTTCTTCCAGACATACCCAGTCTACCTCAGATTCCTTGCCAGCAGGAGGTAGGAAAGCCACCATCTGCAGCAAAAATTTTTACTCAGCTGAAATAGAGAGGAAATCTAACACCCTAGGATAGTGGTGAAGAACCTATAGAACAGTGATGGCGAACCTTTTAGAGACCAAGTGCCTAAACGGCAATCCCAAACCGTCTTATTTATCACAAAATGCCAACCCAGCAACAGGGGAGGGAGGAAATGCTCCCATTTAACTACTGGGCAGAGGTGAACCCTGTGCTGGAGGGAGGGAGGAAGTGTTCCCATTGGGCTTCTGGCAGAAGGGCGGGACAAACTCTATACTGGGGTGACCACATGGGTGCTCACAGAGAGGGCTCTGAGTTCCACTCTGGCACGCATGCCATAGATTCGCCACCACTGACCTATAGCCAATGCCGGATTAAGCCAGCGCGAGGCCTATAGCAAATTGTATCAAGAGGCCCTTGCTTAAATTTAGGATGCCTATAAAATAAAACACCACTAGTAAAAACAAACTTTTCTTGAGATAACACTAGTCAAATCAATTTCTCTAAGTAAATCACATACGAAAGCACTAGAAGATCAGTGCCGGATTAAGCCTATAAAACAAAACAGAGCCACTCAACACAAATTCGCGCTATTACGGAGTAGCGTGTAAGATGTGTGCACAAATACGGTTCCGCCTGCGTGCACATCTTTACTATTTGGCACGCATTGAACACTCCAATGAGGTGTTGTCGAGTCTCTCCGAGTGAACATTTCTTGAATATCCGCGCGGAATATTTAAATTTGGATTTTCATTCTAACTGAGAGCGGGGGCCAGGCCCCTCAGAGATGTGGGGCCCATAGCATTTGCTACTCCTGCTATATGGCTGATCCGGCACTGCCCATAGCATGTGTGCTGGAGAGAGCACTCCCAGCCCTCTCTGTTGGCATGCATACCATCACTCTCTCCCTTCCCCCAGCTCAGAGCTGGCCATGCCCCTCTGCTCAGCAGCCCAATGGGAGCACTTCCTCCTTCCCCTAGCACAGTTTACCCCACCCCTCTGCCCAGCAACCCAATGGGAGTGCTTCCTCCCTCCCCCAGCATAGAGGTCGCCAAGCTCCTCTGCCCAATGGGAACGCTTCCTCCCTGCCCAGCACAGAGATCACCCTGCCCCTCTGCCTAGCAGCCTAACCAGAAAGCTTCCTCCCTCACCCCAGCACAGAGTTCGCCCTGCCCCTCTGTTTGGTCACAGTCTCTAAAGGTTTCGCCATCACTGCCCCAGGAGCTTCACAAGAAGATCCAGTAAATTGCCCAGGAAACACTGTTTAAATACCCATTTTTCTGGTCAAAAAATATCTAATTGTTTTAACACCTTAATTTGTTTTGAATTTTACCTATAGTTCATACACACCCCTAATTTTAAACTGTGCAATGCTCTGCAATGAATAAGGAAAGAACAAACTACAAGGCAGGAAAACTGGCTAGGATAGATGGCCTAGATAGAATCTACTCATCAAAAGGTACACCTATAAATTGCAACATATTGTCATGAAAGGGAAATGAGAAGCTCAGAGGTGAGTAAGGGATAGTGTTAACATTGCTACCAAGGCAGAAAGCTCCATAAGAGTACAACCAGGTGTACACACAATCCCATCTCAACTGCAACACTTATATCCTATGTCTGGCTTCTTAATCACTATGCAATGTGTTGTTGATAATCCTGTACTCTAAAGCAGGAGTTCCCAAACTTTTCAAGCTGGGGGCTGGGTCGCGCTCTCTGTCAGCTTTGAGGGACGGATGGCCATTTTGCCCTGCCTGCACGATGGGGTGGCCATTTTGTCTCAACAGCTTCAAAGGGGGTGACCATTTTGTTTCTCAAATAACCTTGGAGGGGTGGAGGTCCACATGAAATGGTGCCGCGGGCTGGATCTGGCCCACGGGCCTTAGGTTAGGAACCCCTGCTCTAGAGCCTCTCTTGTTTCAGGAAGGGTCTAGACAAGCCTTGTTCCAAGCAATACCACACTTATCTTCTGCAGAAGATCCCATGTTGACTCATTCAATTTATTCAGGGGAAAAACTTAGCTAACGTAGGGAAAGTAAGTTTGGATTCTCCAGAAAGAGCTGGGCAGCAAATCTGCTCATTCCTTCCTACTGGCTACAACTGGTGGGAGTCCAAAATATATTCATTCCTGAGTTAAGCACAAGATGTTTCATGCTAGTCACAAGGCTTGCTCAACCCCACCCAGATGAGTCTGATGAAATAAGGAAAAATCCCCTACTAAGATAATAACAGTGACTTCTCTGGGCAGTTCAGTACAGATTGGTTCCTAAGTGAAAGCGCACTGGTTTCATCTGTTTAACATTTGTGCCATCCTTAGTATTTGGTATTGGGACAGTTCTGAAAAGTTTCAACCAAGTCCTATCAGTCAAACATTTACTTCTTGCTTACTTTACTCCTGCAACACTTACAAGCTTGGGAGGACAGTTTGGAGTGGAGAATCTGGCTACCAACAGGTCTCGGTCGATTGTGAGCAGTGCCCAGCTTCCAAGATGTGAACCTAGGTTAGGCAAAGGAACAGAGTCTTTTTCACTGACCCTCTTTTTTCTTTCCTGACTTCCTTTGGCTGGTGAGGGGGATCACACATCACTCACAACTTTCTTTTGGACCCAATATGTCAGGAAAAGTTGAAGAGAGCAGGTAAAGGGGAAGACCAAACAAGAGATGGATTGACTCAATAAAGGAAGCAACAGTTTTTAGTCAGTAAGGCATGGGCAGGGCTGTTAATGACAAGACTTTTTCTAAGTAATTAATTTACAGGACTGCCTTAAGATAGCGATGTCTTGATGGGAACATCATGTACTGTCATTTGGCCTTGGACATTTTCTGCTAAGCAGTATCAGCAGAATATACCTCCCATTTAGGAAACAATTATGATGGCCAACACACTGCCCTTGATACTTACCTTTGGTGAGAGAACACACACTGCCTGATAAAGTATCCACCACAATCAGCTCCTAGAGAGAGAGAGAGAGAGAGAGAAAGCATGGGAGAACTTTACTTTAGGATTTATTCAAAGAGAGGACTCCCACACAGATGATGGAACAATTTAGGACTTAAACTGGACATGAGAAGCAGTGTAATAAACAACAAGAAATAAAGATCCAGATGGACAATTTCCCAGGATTTTCAAACAAGCCCTGTAGACCAGGCACAGGCAAGCTTTGAACCTCTAGATCAGGGGTGGCCAAACTTTTCAGGCTGCAGGCCGGTCACATGGTTCTTTCAATCGGAAGCAAAATGCACACTCATGCGTAAAATACTGCCATTTACGGTGTTTTATGCATGCACAGGTGTGTTTTACTTCCACTTCTGGGAGCGGCAAGTGTGGTATGGGCCGGATGATTTGGTGTTGGGGGCCGGATCTGGCCCACGGGTCAGATTTTGGCCACCCTTGGTCTAGATGTTGACAAATTTCAAATCTACTGCCCCTCCCAGGCTATGCTGAGTAAGGCTGAGGGGGTTGTAGTCGAATATAACATTTGGAGAGCCAGATGTTCTAATTCTGCTTTAATTTTCTATTTAATTAACTTTTGGCAAGATCTTCCCCAGACCTATAGAAGCCAGATACAGTATGCTGAATTCAGTGTACCTGCCAGCTAAGCAATTTTTCATTTGGTTATATTCTTGAAGGTCAGCCAAGTGCATCATTCTAGCCCAAATGAGACCTGGTCCAGTCTGCAATTCCGCAGTTCATTCTCACCTGGTGACTGCGTTGAGCTGTGTCCAGCACGACCCTTTGACTGTCTGCTGCCCAGCAGTGCTCAGGCAATGCTGTACAATAGATTCCAGTAAATTCACCTGCAAGAGATAGAAGAATTCCACTTACGTAGAGGCTGATTTTATGTGACTCTTCGGTCACAGGTTGCACAGTGACTGACATCGGATGCTTTCTAGTTCAGCCCTTATGCATGCTGGCACATTTGCTTTAATATAGAAAAGAGGTTATTCCACAAGTGCTCAATCCTCCAGTAATCACGTCCAAACACATGCACAGACTTTTACCAAAAGCATGGGATTCCAGACTGCACAAAGGTCTATGCATGTTTAGTTAAAAAGCAAACCAACCACGGGCATGTGCACACACATGTGCGTGCGCGCGCACACACGGCTATATTCTGTATGCCCAGACAAAGCTCCAGTAGGTACATTGTCTCTCTTTGTTGCCACAGAGTTCTTCACAAAGGTTTGTGTTCCTCCAGATCTCCTTGGATCCCAGCCTGCCTTCCCCCCTGGACACATTGATGGAGCCAACTGTGCTACACTACTCACCTTCGCCTGGCCGAGGCACAATCTCCACTACGACCGAAGTGAGTTTAGTGTACCAGTCATACTGAAACACAGATGAAGAGACATCATAAAGAAAGGTGAGAGAGCACAACTCTCTCCCACCCCCCACCGATCATCACAGCATGCCACATAGAGGCCTGGGGTTAAAGCCTCTTTCAGTTTGTACTATAGTTAAATCAGTAGCATCACAAGGCTTAAGTTGACAAAGACATCCTAAGTTGTCAGCAGAACACAACACATGTTAAGAGGATGCCAGCCCTCAGCTCTCCCCCATTCCTTATAACATCCATCACAAAGTTCTGCCTAAGCTGCCATGATCTGGTTCTTCAAGACCAATCCTGCAGCCAGGGACTTCTCAGTGGCTCCTGCCATCATGACTGAATGAAATTAGTTGAGGCTCACACTGTCTGACTTCATACAGTAGGCTTAAAATGTCTGAACTCAGAAATTCAGTATAGGTTAAAATGTTCCACAACTCTTCTAGATGCTATACAGAGGATGATATGACAACTAGCCCTCTTGTGCAAACAGCCAATGCACAAAGGGACTTCTCACCATGCACAGGCGGCTGCACTGCTGATGAGCCCCAGAAGCTTGGTTCTCCAGGTATACAATGCGACATTGGTCTGGACTCAGACGAGGAGACCAAATGGCCTTGGTGTCATCTGAGAGCAGCTCTGCAAAGAGAGTGGGAAGCAGGAAATTAAAGAAAGTAGGACAATAGGAAGGCACTCTATACCCTACCAGACTCTTACATCAGCTACCTTAGCACCGTCAATATTGACTGGCAGCATCTTTCCAGGATTTTGTGTGGGCAGTTTTTCCAGCTCTTGTTGGAGATGCCAAGAATCACGCTGCATACCAAGCAGGTTTGGCCCTTTCCCTAAAACCCTTTCATAAGAAGATCACGAGAACCCATCTGCTGTGAAATAAATTACAGAGACAAGTCTCTTACCACAGCGACCGCCTGTTAGGTCCACATGGAAAAGGGCAGATCTAAAAGAGGAAAGAAAGGAAGAAAAGCCTGAGATGAGAAGGGAAAGCAAGACTCAGTGCCAGAATGAGCAGGTAGGAGGAAGTCACAACTTGGACAGTAATAGCAATATTCTCATGCAATTATCTCAGGTGACTTTTCTGACCATTAAACAAAGAAAGCTTCAATACCTTGGGCATATAATGAGGAACAACATGAAGTATAGAATACTCCAACTCATTATGCAAGGGAAGATCCTTGGGAAAATAGGCCCTGGATGTAGATGGACTTCGTGGCTAAAGAACCTGAGAAATTGGTGTGGGAGGTCCTCAGAAGAACTTCTCCAAGGAGTTAAGAACAGGAAGACTATCACCATGATGATAGCCAACATTCGACCCTTGAAGACGATGACTTATCTGACAATGCAACAGAGTGTTGCTCATACAGACGTGTGTCTATGCTTACTATGAGAAGCTACTTCACCCATAGGCAACCAGAGAAAATCTGCTTCTTGTAGAAAATCACAAGAGCAGTTTCCCCCAGCATTCCAGCTATGTCAAGCTATGCTGGCTGGGGAGTTATAGCCCAATGAATCTCAAGGGCACCATTGTGTTGAAGACTGAACTACAATATCCCCTCCTTTTAAGTGCTGTTCTAAAGATAGAACACCTCCAAAGGTTACTTCAGTAAGCCAACCTCATGATGTTTCTCGCTACCCTTCCTATAGTCTGCCCCTCCGTCTCTATAAGGAGGGTCAAGAGCCAAGTTGGTTCTGGCCAGTCCTGCTAGGAAGCTCACCTGCGATTGGTACAATGCCTCAACCCCAGACGGAATGGGTCATGCCACCAGCCTGTGAACACCACCCCTGTGTCACTTGGAGTCCAGAAGGCCTACAGAGATAATGCAACATCAACAATCAAGAGGCAAGTTTAGGATTAAGGCTTCAGTAAGTGAGAGATACTAAAGGAGAGATTTAAAAAGATAACTAGTGGATAATGATCCAACTAGATAATGATCCAACTAGTAATATATACTGTACCCTTGGTTCTTCCATTTGATCCTTAGTTTCTGCATAGCTATGGTTGTGTCACAGATTGGCTAAAGACATTGAAGGGTGACCAACACAGCAAGAGTGCACAAGAGTTATGTGTCAGCAAAAAGCGCTGTAGTATCTTAGTTGCATAATGCCAACTCCTTTGCCAGGTGCTCTGCACTGACCTGTCCAGGTGAGATGTGCTCTGGAATGCCCTCCAGCACTGAGACATTGTTGCTCTCAATGTCCAATACACACAGCACAGGGGTGCTCTTGGCTACAAGAGTTTCCCCCCAGTCTTCATAGAAAACATATTGCTCCCCCTGGGAAAGAGAAAGAGAAATGTTGTAATGCAGGGTCCCTCCTGTGTCAGCCAAGAGAATCCAACCTGTCTGGCAGATTGACAGGGCTTGTACTGCTAGATTTTGAATTTGCATTGGTCAAGACTCCCAGCATTTCCAAGCGCTTAGCTGAAAAGGGGGCAACTACACACTGTACTTACAAGCTTAAGACTTTCCCATGGCAGGTCATATCATCAAGGCAGCTGGTGTGTGAGGAGACCTCCAAAGAGACTGCATGTAAACATCACCCTTATCACATTTAAATATAAGGAAGGTGCCCCCTCACCATTTTAGGCTCTTAATTTGAAGCAGTAGGCAAAGGAAAACAGTGAACTGTGTTTATACACAGCAACGGACTGGCTTCCAGCAGAAAGACGTGCACACAATTCATGCAAGGTAGCAATAGCCTACAGAGGAAAGATGGGCATAGGCTGTGAAACCCCATCTAAAGTATGAAAATCAAGGCAGGGTGTGGTTGGTTGGTTGGCTAGCTTGCCTGAAAGGGCCACTAACATAATGTCCATACTCAAAGTTATGCTTCTGGGGAAAAATTGAAATATTAGCTTGCAGGGCACTGAATGAGTTCCTTTCCTACCTTAATGGGTTTGTCTTGTTGCTCTGCCTTGGCCAGTTCATCTTCGCTTTTCATCTCAGGGGGTTTTGGCTTGAAAAAAGACTCAGCCTTGGGACGCTTCTTCTCTGCCACATAGAGAAGGTGAGTCTCTGAGTGTGACCAAGCCAAGCAGCCAAACTGGTCTAGCAAGCGAGGGGGAAAGGACAATAGATTCATATACATCCCTACTCTTTGCCACTCTAAAACATGGGGACAGCAGCATTCCATGAGTCTTTATTTGCCCAATCAGACAAATATTGACTAAAGTGCATCATTGCTATATTTTTCAACCAACTAAGTCTGAGCTGCGACTTCCTTTATATCTTGCCCATCCTCTAATGAATTTAAAAAGCATCATTCATTGTTCTCCTCCCTTCCACAGCATCCTCAACCGTATGAAATAGGCTAAACTGACAGGTGGCTGGCTGAGGATCACCCAGTTAATGAGGACCTCCCAAGCCCCAGTCTAACCTGTTAGCCATTCTACCACACTGGCTCTCTAAAAAAGTAGGACTGGGGCTGAAGATCTGCTTGTCTCTTACAAACTCTAGCAAACGTGTCAAGAAGACTCACCATCCTCATACACTTGGCCATGCTTCTCCAGGGCAGTCAACTCGATGCTCTTCACTTTGCGATTCTTTTCCCAAACCTAGGGAAGCAGGCACATCAACAGCTGAAGCCTCCCAACCTGCTCCCCAGGTACCATTATTCTTCTCTACTGCAAGTCACACAGTTAGCAGGATACGAACCTTTTCCCTTTCCTTTCATGGAAAAAGACACAAAAGCTGCACAAGAAACAGCTCCCCCCCCCACACACACACACACACAAACTACCTCCTGAGAAAGAAGCAAGGCAAGTTTTCCAGCCCAATTTTCATGATTTAGGAACAGCTGGAGATTCACCGTGGCCACTCAACAAACCAGCAGAAGGTAAAGACATGCTAAGTTGGGAACAAATGACCACAGCATTGTGGCTTTACAGAGAACACATGCTTGACAAAGGCAAGTACCTTTGGCCAGAGAGGCTCTGCCCCCTCCAAGCAGACATACCTCCAGGAACTGTTTCTCCTCGCCTTTGCTGCTGCTAGTCTTTCGCAGGACAGCTTTCTGTGCTCCACTGGGAGAGTCCCGACTGAGTAACCTGGGGGGGGGGGAGGGACAGCAATGTGGGTAAGCCTGCAGAACTCTGCCCTTGCAAGCAAGTGCTGGGACAGCCACAATAATTGGAAAGGCTCTGACAGTGAGTCTACGTCCAGAATGGAGGAGGCAACCTACGGCCTGCAAGCATCTTGGGAGGCCTTACTTACAGCTATAGGAATCCTAAAGGGCAATAACCTCCTTCCCTGAGGCTACAGGAGCTTGCATTCAGCACAAAGCTTAGGTGCTGGCGGGATATTTCTGGAAGAAGAGTGGTGGCCTGCAAAAGATACTTACTCCCCTTTGATTTCAGTGCAGTTTCCAGAGGGGCTTGAATACACAATGGACTGGTTGTCATGGAAAATGAGGTACTGACGGCAGAATTTCACATTTTCAGCTCTTTCCAAATCTCGTTGAGACCACTCTGTAACAAGGGGGGATGGGGGGGGGGGGAGAGAGAGAGAGAGAGTTATATCAGGTTCAGCCTGAGACAATGAGAGCCAAGTCTCATCAATACAAACACAGGACCAACAGAAAAAGGCCAAATGTAAGTGATGTGCTCCCCCTCTTTCCAGATCCCCAAAGATCAACATCTTCAAACCAGTCTTTAGTCAGCTACATGTACACTACATATACAAAACAGATACACTGAAGAGATTACAGGTCAAATAAAGTTAGAAGGCTCAGAAAAACGAACATAGTCAATACAATGCAGAAGGAGCTGCCTTTCTAAAAGGACCACTATCCATTCTTGGCCCGCAGTGAGAACTTTTAACAGTCTGTCTTCAGGCCAGAATCAGACAATACACAGCCCATTTCTCAGGGAGGGTTCTGGTATCCCATTATTTCATCTCCTGTTGTACTTGCAACAACAATTCTTCCCTCCTCCCACCATTATATCTCTTTAAATCAGGGGTGCCCAAACTACTTCCCCTGGCCTGGCCCACTCTGCACCATTCCACTCGGCCCCCACTGCCCTCGCTGCTCCTGGAAGCAGAAGTAAAATACGCCTGTCGTGACCGGCCCGTGTCCTGAAATGTTTGGGCACTCCTGCTTTAAGTGCATGAGGAGTCTACACTTTGCTTTCAAGTTATACTACTCTCTTGGAAGCTTCCCAATCTATGCCTCCACTTAAAAATAGTGCATCTAGAGCAGGGGTGGCCAACCTACAGCCCATGGCACCAGTTCATGTGGCCCACTGCTGCTGCCCTCAACACTACTCAAAGCAAAAGCATTTATGACCGCCATAAAATGCACCCACGCCTGAGTAAACATGCCTGCACCTGCCATAAATACACCCACAGTTGTTGTAAACGCATTTATGACAGCTGTGGATGCATTTTATGGCAGTGTTTATGGCAAGAGGAACCGCGTGACCGGCCTGCTCAGCTGTCCGGGGGCATGGTCCAGCCCGTAGTATGAAAAGGATGGGAACACCTGATCTACAGGGTCTGCCATTTTATGTACTATCAAGTTGATTTTGACTTATGGCAGCCATATGAATTAGTGGCCTCCAAGTAAGCATGACAGCAATAATAGCAATTTGTGCACTGTCAAGTCAATTCTGATTGATCTCCCATCCCAGGGTTTTCTAGGTACAGAATGTGCAGGAGTGGTTGACCATTCCTCTCTTCTTGGGACATTCTAGAACTGTGGAGCTTGCCTATGGCCGTCTACACAACTTGACTCTTCTCCTGGGAAGCACGGTGGGGAAAACAAACTCCTGACCCCTTTTGCTCTGACTCACTGAGCTATCCAGCCAAAGGAGCATACAAAAACCCCAAACATCTTGTTGATCATTCAAGTCTCTTGACCTATCCCTGCTGTGGGAGTGAGAACCCAAAACATGGTGGAGAGAAGATGTCATTTTGGTCTCTAGAGTCTCTTATTTGTATGGCTTAAAGGTAAAGGTTTCCCTTGCTTGAAAGCCAGTCGTATCCAACTCTAGGGTTCAGTGCTCATCTCTGTTTCAAAGCCGAAGAGCCAGCGCTGTCTGCTTCTGCAGACATTTCCGTGGTTATGTGGCAGGCATGACTAGCATGGAACGCTGTTTACCTTCCCACCGAAGTGGTCCCTATTTATCTACTAGCAATTTCTTGCTTTTGAACTGCTAAGTTGGCAGGAGCTGGGACACAGACGGGAGCTCTGTCCTGCAGTACTGGGGAATCGAACTGCTGACCTCCTGCCTTCCAGTCAGTGTCTTAGACGCTTGAGCCACTGTAGAAACCCCAAGCAAATGCAAATCTCCCAAAATAGGGAGAGACTTTACCTGTGTAAATGTTGCAGTATTTGCCACCATACTGAGTGGTTACCTCCGGGCCGATGCAGGTACTGGAAAGAGATGGGAACTGGCTAAGCTCACGGTATAAAGCAGCGATTTCCTCTGCATCACTCAGCAGCTGAACAACACAAGAAGAAAACATTTAATTGGCTGCGATGGCCTCCAAGGAAAAACTAACCAGTGCACTTACAATAAGGTGTTCGTTCTGGGCAAGTAACATCTGCTTCTAGGTGAAAAGCTGGAGCAAGGAAGTATGTGATGTGGGGCCACTTAGGTGATTTGTGAAGGAGAACACACAGCAATTGGGAGGGCAGGAGCTGGAAACAAAACCATCATGGCTTTGGACTTTCCCCCCAGGGGAGGAGGATCGGCTGTAGCAGTGGCTTCTGCTCTTCCTTCCTAGCTATGCTTAGTAAAGGTAAAGGTTTCCCTTGCTCGAAAGCCAGTCGTATCCGACTCTAGGGGTTCAGTGCTCATCTCTGTTTCAAAGCTGAAGAGCCAGCGTTGTCTGCTTCTGCAGACGTTTCCGTGGCCATGTGGCAGGCATGACTAGACACCAGGGAGCGCACGGAACGCTGTTTACCTTCCCACCGAAGTGGTCCCTGCTTATCTACTTGCAATGTCTTGCTTTCGAACTGCTAGGTTGGCAGGAGCTGGGGCAAAGACCGGAGCTCATTCCGTCCTGCACTACTCGGGAATCGAACTGCTGACCTCACGCTTTCCAGTCAGCGTCTTAGCCACTTGAGCCACTGCAGTCACTATGCTTAAAGGTAAAGGTTTCCCTTGCTCGAAAGCCAGTCGTATCCGACTCTAGGGGTTCAGTGCTCATCTCTGTTTCAAAGCAGAAGAGCCAGCGCTGTCTGCTGCTGCAGACGTTTCCGTGGTCATGTGGCAGGCATGAGTAGACACCGGAGCGCACGGAACGCTGTTACCTTCCCACCAAAGTGGTCCCTATTTATCTACTTGCAATTTCTTGCTTTTGAACTGCTAGGTTGGCAGGAACCTGTTGAATTTCTCTTTGCCGCGCGCAAAACCTTGGGACTCGGCCATTGCAACTCAGGCACACCACGTAAGCTACGACAGCCCCCACCCCCAAACGTTCCCCCCCCCGCCTTTTCTTGCACCCATTCCTACCCCCACCGCGGTCTCCATCTCCTTGTCCGTGCTCTCGCGTGCCCACCACGGGCCGTTCCAAGCCCTCTCGTAACCTTTCGCTCTGCTCCGCCTTCGTAACCTGGGAGGGCGGGCCTTTGGGAGCGGCCATGACCATTGGGCTGGGGAGCTGCCCGTCAAAGCAGAGGCCGCTCCTTAGTGGAGAGCATCCCTCCCCTCCCTTGCCAGGAGGCGGGGTTTCCTGGCTCGTTCTCGTCCCCTTTCCCCTCTCTCCTCCAGTTCAGTTCCTCTTTCGCTCTCTTCGAGGCCCCACCTTCGTAGGGTAGCGTCTCCGTGGGGCGGAGGAGGGGAGGCGGCAACCAGGAGCACGTGACTACCACTACCAGCAGCCCCCGCCCACCCCAGAGAGGGAGTGATGATGATGATGATGGTTGTCCGACGGGATGGAGGAGGAGTACAGGTGAAACTCGGAAAATTAGAATATCGTGCAAATGCCCATTCATTTCACTTAAAAGGTGAAACAAAAATATATGAGATAGACTCACTACATGCAAAGCGAAAGAGATGTCATGCCTCAATTTGTTATAATTGTGATGATAATTGTCATGTACAGCGTACATGAGATGATTATGTGATGATTATGGGGTACATGAGATTGGAGGGGCTGGGGTTTTCATAAACTGTAAGCAGTTCGAAAGCAAGAAATTGCAAGTAGATAAATAGGGACCACTTTGGTGGGAAGGTAACAGCGCTCCGTGCGCTCCAGTGTCTAGTCGTGCCTGCCACATGACCACAGAAACGTCTGCAGAAGCAGACAGCGCTGGCTCTTCGGCTTTGAAACAGATGAGCACTGGTCCCTAGAGTCGGATACGACTGGCTTTCAAGCAAGGGAAACCTTTACCTTTAAGTCATAAGCATAAATATTATAACAAAGTATGGCTTCAACTATCTCGCTTTGCATGTAATGAGTCTCTCTCATATATTGTTTCACCTTTTAATGAACATTTGCACGATATTCTAATATTCCGAGTTTCACCTGTAGCTCCCCATCTTCCAAAGCTGTTATTTATTATTCATTTATTAGTTATTTATTAGTTATTTATTAGCGGGGTAATTTGTTTTAATGGGGTTGTTCTTGTTTTAAGGGTTTTAAGATTGTATGCCGCCCAGAGTCTTTGTGAGTTGGGCGGCTATATAAATATGAATATGAATAAATAAAATAAATAGCTAAGTGGAAAGAAGATGTCGGCGCTTTTGGCTACTTGCTAATGCATTATTTTTATTCCGTGAATGGGGCGGGGTGGTGTCTTCAGCACCTTAGAAATTAGCGTTATCAGAGAATAAACAAAACAAAAACCTTTGTTTTGTTTATTCTCTGATATGATTGAAACAGACTAACACAGCTACTATTCCAAAAAATTAGAAATTAGCATTGCAAGTGATCCACCCAACTACACTTGCACAAAAACACACACAAAGGGTAGCTGCTTTAAGTCTGGCCAGGTTATTCTGTTACGGTAATAAAACAATTGGTACACCGAAAGAGCCTCCTCAAAGTTTGTGGTATTTTTGAACCACAATGGGTGTACCCTGGGCAACGGCCACCTTGTTGTGCCAGCTAGTCTTTCTCACGCTAGGTTGGGCAAAAGGAACTGTAGAATTAACTCACCAAAAGGTGCTTTCATTTTGGCAGTTTCACGTCTGGCCTAGACACAGAAGAAGAATAGATCAGAAGGTGTGCTGACTTGGGCTTCTTTTCTGGGAATTGAAGTCCAAGAACACCAGGGGGACCAAGGTTGAGAAACCCTGAAGTAGACCCTACTGCCAGGCACTCGACACTGACCATCAAACAGAGGTTAACGTGACAACTCTGAGGACTATGGCTTGGGTACCAAAGTCCACAGGGAGGGGTGTTGGTCCCCAAGTGGATTAAATCCAGTGGTGGGCTCCAAAAATTTTACTATCACACTGTGAGCGTGGTATGGTGGGCACGGCCAGGAGGAAAGCCCTACATTGCACCCGAATTAGGACTACTTATTTCAAAACTTGAATGGGCATGGCCAGCCAGAATTTCTGCTACCGGTTCTGGTGCAGAACTGGTGCTAACCTGCTGATGCCCACCACTGATTAAATCTCATTGAATCCATCTTCATGGAGGGCAGCAGCTTCATCAATACTGGCCTGGGGCCGGTGAGGACTTTGTGTGCCAAAAGGGCTCAGGACCAGAAAGTGACTCTTGAACTGGATCAGTGGTACGGGTATCAAATGGAAGGCCACTACATTATTATATTGTTCCCAGGACTATATTAATGGCTGATTACCATGATGACATCCAATATTTGGAATGGGATACAGCGCTAGAAGAAGAAGGGCAGCTGTAACGCCCTCAGGAAAGAGCCAGCAGGGAGCTGCATAGATAAGAGAGATGGATGGACTCTGGGGAGTCCTGAATTCAGTTCCTTTGATGTTTGCAGATTGATACGCAGTAGGCAGCATTCATATGGACAAACACATCTTTATTGTAAGGTATGCAATCTGAACATGAGGTAATGGCGGAGACGCAGCTCCTTTTATACAACATAGTACATTTTAAACTGGTTACACGGTTGCTCATTGGTTACTGTATTCGTGACGTCGTTGTGACACATGGCATTCTTCATCAGGTCTACCTGTGGCGGGAATATCTCCTGCAGCTGACTGTAATTGGATAACATGTATCATGTGGGTTGATCGCTATCAGCTGCCTCTCGATACCATCTAGAGGCAGCGGTAGCTCACTGTAACTGTTGCGATACACCGGGTTACATTGTTACATTCCATCTAAAAGGCATAGCATTCCATACATAACATCTCTCCCCCCTAGGATGGGACGAAGTCCCTTAACCATTGTGGTTTCCCGCATATTTGCTTGGGCCATATGGCAGCTTGGCCGAGCTCGTGTGAGCCAGGGGCTTTGTGTTCCGCAGAGTCTCGTCCTGCAATGGGAAAACGAGACTCGTTAACTGCCTGACGTGAATACTGCTCTCCTCTCGAACTTGGGGGTGAGATAGGGACAAATAACTGCGACTTGAAACTCTGCTTTCCCCCCTCTGCGGCCGGGGACCTTTCTGGTACGAAGCTCGGAATTGAGGAGGAATACCTTAATGCCAGGTCCCGCCTGTCACCCTGTGCAGCGGGCGGTTCCATGGGCATTTGTGTCGCTGCTTGGGAAGGAGGGGACTCATAAATTGGAGGACTGGGGGTACATGGGACTAAACTAAACCCCCGCTTTTCGCTTGGACGGGTGGGGGACCACTCCCCAAACTCCTCCTGGTCCTGAAACTCAAACATAAATTCATTGGGCTCTTCCCTTCCTGGTGGGTACAAAGGGCATGGATTTGTACGCGCACCTCTGCTGTGGGGGGAACGGTACTCTGTGTCTCTGTGGGAATCCCCTTGTGGTGGGTACTCCGTGTCTCCCCCTTGGAATAAACAGGTGGGGGAGGACCCTAATGCTGAATCATCCTGACTGTCCCCCCCCCTGGTTGTTTGAATCCCCCGGGCTGCCCCCTCCCTGGGTGTCCGTGACCCATCGTCTGAGCTGGTCCACGTGTCGTCTCCACAGTAAACCCGTGCTGGTTTCTACTTTGTATGATACTGGCCCAGTCTGTTCGATCACAACCCCTGGGACCCATGCTGGGCCGTTGGCCACATAGCTTCTGCAATACACCGGGTTCCCTACTGCGAATACCTTTGTATGTCCCATCTCTATATTCCTCCCTTTCTCCTCCACCGTGGTCGGATCCAACCGATCAAAAAGCGTTACTGGTCTCCTGCACATTAGGATCTCAGCAGGTGAGAGTCCGGATGCCAGGGGAGTTGTTCTGTAGCAGATGAGGAATTGACACAGTTGCAGGTTCAAATCCCCGGGACCCATTCTCCGAAGTGCCTCCTTGGTGGTTCGCACTTGGCGTTCAACCTGCCCGTTTGTTGCGGGATGAAAAGGGGCTGAGGTGATGTGCCGAATAGCATTTCTCTCTAGGAATGCCTGGAAGTCGGAGACAAGCACATCGGGCAGTCTGAAACAACTGAATACCTTGCACAACTGCTTGATTGTTGTGGCTGAGGAGGTGTTGGGCATTGGGATAACCTCCAACCACTTTGAGAAAGAATCGACCACGAGGAGGAACATAGAGTCTCGAAACGGGCCAGCAAAGTCAATGTGTAATCGAGACCATGGGCCGCAGGCTGTGTCCCATTCTCTGTGAGGAAGTCGGGACTCCTCGGGTTGAGAACTCTGGCAACTTTCACAAATGCCCACCATGTGTTCAATGTCAGCATCTATCTGGGGCCACCAGAAATAGCTCCTGGCCAAAGCCTTTGAGCGCACGATCCCTGGGTGGCTGGTATGCAGTAATTTGAGCACCCTTGCATGTAGTGCCTCGGGGATGACCACCCATTGCCCCCAGAAGAGGCAACCCCTTTCAAGCGAAAGCTCAACCTTTTTTCGTGAGAACGCTTGGAACTCTGCAGCTGGTGGAGTTGCGGGCTGGCCTTTCTTGACCCATGCGATTACATGGGACAGAACCTTGTCCTTCATCGTGGCTTTGGCGATATCTGCGGGTACTATGGGCGGCGAGTTGAGGGATTCGATTAGCAACAATTGGTGGTCTTCCTCCCCCTCACATTTGGGTTTCCCTAGCTCTGGGAGGGGGCACCGTGAAAGTGCATCAGCGTGGCTGATCTCTTTGCCCAGGTGATATACCAGTTTGTACTGATACGCATTTAAAAATATTGCCCACCAAAGCATTCTAGGGGACAGAATCTGGGGTGTGGGCTAGCTTGTGGTGAAGATACCCAGTAGAGGCTTAGGGTCGGTAACAACGGTGAACTCCCGACCGTAGAGAAAATCGGAAATTTCTTGGTTCCAGCGACTATAGCTAGAGCCTCTCTATCTGTTTAAGCATAATTGCGCTCAGCCTTAGAAAGTGACCTGGAGTAAAAGGCCACTGGGGCTTCCCATCCATTTTCCAACACATGGCACAGCACCGCCCCCGCCCCCACTGGTGAAGCATCACAAACTAATACCACGGGCTTCCTGGGGTCAAAATGAGTTAAAATTGCCTCTGAGGAGAGGAGCTGTTTTAACTCCTTGAACGCTTTTTCCTGGCTGTCCCCCCACCGCCAAACCGCGTCTTTCTTTAAGAGATGATGCAGGGGCTCCGCTATGGATGCTTTCCTTGGCAAGAAGGAGTGATAAAAATTTAGGAGCCCTAAGAAGGACTGCAGCTCTGGTTTCGCGGTGGGGCGAGGGGCATTTCGAACAGCCACAACCTTTGAGTCAGAGGGCTTGACACCATCGGGGGTTATCCTAAACCCTAGGAACTCAACCTCGCTCCCTAGGAACACACATTTGTCACGTCTCAATCTCAACCCCACTCTCTCGAATACAGTTAGGACATTATCCAGTCTCTTGGCAAGTTCCCCCTCACTCCCCACTGTTGTCAATACATCATCAATGTAGGGGAGGACCCCGGGGAGACCCTTGAGGAGCCGTTCTACCAACGATTGAAAAATCCCGGGGGCCAAATTTACGCCGAACTGTAGGCATGTTACCTTAAAGGCACCTTTGTGCATTACAATCGTTTGCACAGCTGCGGCGGCAGGCATGACCGTGAGCTGCTGATAGGCTTGCGCTAGGTCTAGTTTGGTGAAACATTTACCCCCATGTAAAGTGGCCAGTAAATGGCTAACTACCGGCACCGGTTATGCATTAGGGCGAATAGCCTTGTTAATCGTACAGTTATAATCAACACAAATCCTAACCTCCCCGTTAGATTTCAGTGCTGTAACAATTGGAGTTTCCCACTCCGCAGAATCCACGGGGACTAAAATTCCCTGACCCACCAATTTGTCCAGTTCTGCTTCGATTTTGTCCTTTAAGGCGAATGGCACTCTTCACAGTTTTAGCCTGATGGGCCGAATCTCTGGATCCAGGTCGAATGAGACTGGGGCCCCCCTGTACTTCCCAAGGCCCTTCTCAAAAACTGCTGAGTGTGCGGCACACACGTCCCATACAAGGTCAGTCTCTACGGCATTAATGCCGGACAGTTCAATTACCAGGGAGGCAAACCATTGTGTCCCCAGGAGGCAACAGGACCCTTGTTTGAGGACGACTAGGGGTAATTTGTCCGTGAAACCCTTGAATTTGACCACAAAGTTTTCCACCCCCAAAACCAGAATCCCGTAGCCTTGCACGTCCCGTAAGTTTGACTTGAGGGCCTTAAGTTTTGGGCGCACATTGGGAGGAATGCACATAAATTCCTTTTGATAAATGATAGAGTAGGATGAACCCGAGTCCACCTCCATCCTAACCGGGACCCCTTGCAACAGTACCTCAACAAAGAAACGTCGGTGCACCAGAGACACTCAGTTTACTGTTATGTCGTCATCGGAGACCTTCCCGATGCCGTCTGCCCTCCGCCATGGCTGGTCCACCGGCTCTTGGTCCCCTCTTCGCCGCTGCCTGCACGCCTTGGCAATGTGGCCTCGCCGTCCGCAACTGTGGCACTCGGCTTTCCTAAAAGGACACTTCTTTCGGTCGTGGGATGCTCCACAGCCGTCACATCGGTAGCCCTCTTTGTTGCTGGCGCTTGTCTCAGTCTTCTTTTTTCGGACCTTTTGGACGTCATCGTCCTCGCTGGAGCAGAGGCCTCCAAAGATGATGGAGAGCTCACTGGGGGTCGGGGCGAGCGCCATGTGGCCTGAACAGACGACCGCGGCCCCTCTGACACGGCATGCTTTGCTCGGAAGGTTCTGATTCCAGACCTCACCACCTCAGCCGCCTGAGCCTCCTGCAGGATGGCTTGAAACGAAAGGTGCTCCCGGACCATCACCCTTCGCTGTACTTCTTCATCCCGCAGACCGCATAGCAGCCGGTCTCTCAGGGATATTTCCAGGTTCTCCCAATGGCAAGGGGCAGCCACCGACCTGAGGGCCGCCGCATAATCAGCCACCGACTTGCCCGGTAGCTGGTCCCTCCTTTGGAAGGCGACCCTGGCCGGAAAAATGGACACGGCCGGCTGGAAGTGTTCTCATAAGGCCGTTAAGATCTGCGCGAGCGGGACTGCATCGACCTTCCTTGGTGCGAGTAAGTTGATCAGGAGCCATAGTGCTGGGAGGCCTATCTGTGCAAGGAGGCAGGACCACATTTTTTCTTTGTCCTCGATGCCCTCGGCATCCATGGCGTGCCTGAACTGGCACTCGTACAGCTCCCATGATTTGGCGTCATTGATGTCGAACTGGGATAGCTTGAGGCTTCGGGGAGCCATATCCCACCTTCGTTGCCAATTTGATGTTTGCAGATTGATACACAGTAGGCAGCATTCATAGGGCCAAACACAATTTTATTGTAAGGTATGCAATCTGAACATGAGGTAATGGCGGAGACGCAGCTCCTTTTATACAGCATAGTACATTTGAAACTGGTTACACTGTTGCTCATTGGTTACTGTATTCGTGACGTCGTTGTGACACACGGCATTCTTCATCAGGTCTACCTGTGGCGGGAATATCTCCTGCAGCTGACTGTAATTGGATAACATGTATCATGTGGGTTGATCGCTATCAGCTGCCTCTCGATACCATCTAGAGGCAGCGGTAGCTCACTGTAACTGTTGCGATACACCGGGTTACATTGTTACATTCCATCTAAAAGGCATAGCATTCCATACATAACAGTTCCTCAGGGCCCCCACTGTTGCAACTCGCTGGCCCTGAAAGCCGCATTAGTGTGGCTGGAGGTTGGTTCCGACTTGATAAGCTGCAAGTGGCCTGTGGTTGTGGGGAGGAGGTACTGGAGCCGGGGGACAATGGATAGCCCACCCTTTAAACCTCCTCCCCAACTGCAGGTGGTTAATGGCAGCCTGATGCTGCTCTACAGTGAATAGCTGGGGCTTGTAGTTTTATTTGTTTAATCACACACGGTGTGTCCGTAGCCACTACATTCTCGTCTTTCTTTCTGGTCTTTTTTCTCAGTGACATCCTGACAGCCTGGTGAATTTTGCGGTGAAGAAAATAAAATCGTACTCCCCAGCCAGCCAAGGAAGATTGCCTGGAATGCCACGTACTGCCTTTCTCTGCCTCTCACATAGGATGCCAGGAAGCCAGTGCAGACCACTCATGCTCCCAACAGGGCAGGCGTAGAAATCACATGTCCACCTCCATGAGGGGGGGGGGAGTGTCTTGAGTGGTGCTCATACTTTGGTGAGATATTTGGCAGGGGATGCCTTTGTCTAGGAGAGAGGCTAGGTTGGCAATGTTGCCTGATGGCTTTCTGTGTATTGTGTAGCCTGTCCAGGTGGAGATTTTCTTTGCTTTGTTGCGGTTGGCTGTTTTTGGGGTCCCTCCTGTTATGTATGCATGTTCAGTGTACTGTTAAGATAAGAATGTAACCACTCCAAATACAATGTATCTCAGCTGTAAAGGAACGCGAGCAAGCAGCCCATAGAGGGCAGCTGCGAGCGTTCAGTCTCACATGGTTCACATTGCTCAATCACGGACAGCCGCGGGAAAACCTTCCCCGCATTCAGCAGCAGGAGAAAGAACTACTGAAGAGAGGCGTGCCTGGGCGAGGCCACGCCGGTAGCGGCCAATGAGCTGCCGTGCTACAAGATTCAAATGTATAATGCTACTGTATATATAGAGATGTATCACCGCCATTACCTCATGCTCCACCGGATCGTCATGCAATAAACCTGTGTTAAGCCAACCCTTCGGCTGTTCTGTTGTCTTTGGTCCCATACAGTAAACCTCCTCATCTTCTCTTCACATCCCATGTCAGTCTTGTCTGATTGGGTCCCTGCTGACCCCAGGACAAATTTGGGAAAGGTGCTTGTGGTGGAATCCTTGGAGAGATCCTCTCTGTCAGTGTATGAGATAGGCCACTTTTTGCTCTCCATGTGATGTTAGGGTCCCATCAACATAGCCAATAATAAGGGGGAGGGAGGGAAATGAGAATTTCAGTCCAGCAATCTCTGGGAGGCCATAGATTGCTCACCCCTGATGTAATCTCATTTTTATTAGTTTTGGTATTCTTCATGTTTATTCTTTTTCTTTCATCCTCTGGGATTCTTGTTTTGTAACTCATATTACAAGCAAATTTAGCATTCACATTATTTTCTGTGAAGGCTTAAAACCAACCACTTTTGATGCATTATCACTGATGTTGCTCATGTTGGTGAAAAGCATTTCCCACCATGGTTGTCTTGATCATGGGATGGGAAATTTGGGAAAGTATAAGAGCAAGTACTCTACCATTATATTCTGTACTTTGGTATCCCTGCCAGAACGTGAGTTGGAGGAGGGGGAGGGGGGTCCCAGCTGCTCAATACATCACAGCCTCATTCTGATTTATTGATGGTATGGCAAACCAGGATGCCATCCTGCATTAAGTGGGGCTGGTTTTTCAAACCTGGTGCCCTTCTGGAGTTTTAGTATCATTCCTGCCATTTCTGGTTGTTGGAATCTGGAGAGTCCCAGGTTGCCTGTCACACAAAGGGATTAAGGTGATGCTGATGGCCAAATTGATAAGTCCTTTGGGATATGAATGGTCAGAGGGTTTGCAGAGTGAGGCTATTAGTTTCTTCTTGGAATTCTTCAGGTGCTCCAGACAGGCTTTGTACAGCTCATGGTTCTTCATGGGCTAATAACTGATTTATAACTCAACACGTGTAGGATATAAGATTATTTCTTACAGGGGCTTCAGTTAACAAAGGGATTCTCTGCTTGGCTGGTCCTCCTTTGGGAAACTGTTTACGGAAAGCATTCAGTTCATTTGTCCTGGTGTGAGCAGGGAAAGGGATGGTGTGTGTGTGTCTCTCTCTCTCTGTGTGTGTGTGTGTGTAAGACCGCCAAGCTCTCTCCAAACAGTGTCGCCACCTTCAGCCTGCAGCCACGGAAAGGGGTATCCTTCTTTTACTGTCTCCAAAGGGAAAACACATCATGTGCCACCTCTTGGCAAAGAAGGGTTGCCTCACACCAACTCTTTCCGATGCTGGCTGTAGAGGACTAAATGTTCTTGTGCCAGTACTGAATGGGGAATAGTAGCACATGCCATGTGACTCCCACAGGAAAGCTGCGAGGCTCCAGGGCACCTAGGCAGTAGATTGTCAGCGTGTTCGGATGGGGCTCCTAGGCAGGGAGCAGCTTGAGGGAGCATCAAGTGTCAGCCTCCTGCCTAACTCACTAAGGACTCTGCCATCCACAGGAGCTGCTTTCCCTCTCAGCCACATCTATGGGGTCAAAAGATCTCTGCTCTGCAAAGCTAAGTGGGAGGTTGGCCCTCATGGCGGTGTGAGTTTGGAGGATAATGACAAGTGACACACATGCTGATTGGTGTTGCCAACATGTTCCTACTTGGCTGAGCAACAACACAAAGCACTAGGTGGCAGATGGCTGCACAGGCACTGAGTGGGAGCTCCATCCGCATGAGGTGGGTGGGTATAAATACCTAGGGATGGTAGAACAGAGGGGAGAAAGGTGGCAAAAAGAAGAGAGGGGATAAATGAACCTTTTAAGACAGTGGTGCCCAAAATACGGCATGTGGGCCCAATTAGGCCCATGCATCTCATTAATCCGGCCTGGAATAAGAACCCGGGCCGTCTCCGGACTGCCCCCACTGCCTGACATCAGTGGCAGTGGCAATCACGCTTTGTCCCTGCTGCTCCGAGCAGCCCCTGGCTTGGTCCCATCACTGCAGCAGCCTTTGGCAATGTGGATCGCTTCCTTGGGAAATTTTTGGAGCTTTCCCTGTTTCAAAACCCGCGGCGCTGGGAGAGCCCCTTGGCACGCAAATGCTGATGTCAGTGTGCTGCACCAAGGGGCTCTCCCAGCGTCGTGGATTATGAAACTGAGAAGGCACCGAAAAATTTCCCAAAGCAGCGATCCACATTGCCAAAGGCTGCTGCAGCGATGGGACCGAGCTAGAGGCTGCTTGGAGCAGCAGAGACAAAGGACAATTATTTATATTTATTTATTTAATTGGATTTGTATCCCGCCCTCATGCCCTAGGGCAACTAGACGCCCGCAGGGATGAAGGACAGGCTGGTGCACCTGCCAACGCAGAAGGCCACGCCGGGAGGGAAAGACTTTCAAAGACCCAGCCAGAGCTGGCAAAAGGTAAGTGTGGTCGGCAGGGGTTAGGGAGTGGGGGGGGGGAGGCACGGCCCCGGTAACCATGCCGCCAACCCACCCACCCCACCTAGCCCACCCCCCACTCCCTAACCCCCACCGACCGCACTTACCTTTTGCCGGCTCCAGCTAGGTCTTTGAAAGTTTTTCCCTCCCGGCGCGGCCTTCTGCGTTGGGAGGCGCACCGGCCTGTCCTTCATCCCTGCAGGTGTGGAGGTCTTGATGCCCGCAGGGATGAAGGACAGGCCGGTGTGCATCCCAATGCAGAAGGCCGCACCAGGAGGGAAAGACCTAGCTGGCAAAAGGTAAGTGCGGTTGGTGGGGGTTAGGGGGTGGGAAACACAGCCCCGGTAACCACACCACCCATCCGCCCCACCACCTAGCCCCCTCCACTACCTAACCCCCACTACACTTACCTTTTGCCAGCTGCCCCCCCCCCAGCACAGCCTTCTGGGAGTCGTCACCGAGGATTGGGATGGGGAGGAGGGAGATCCCCTCCCCCCAACTTTGGCAAGATTGTGTGTGTGTGTGGTCACCGAGGCTTCCAGAGGGGAGGAGGGGGAGCCCCTCCTCTCTCTGCGGAGCTATGGCATGTGTGTGTGCATTGTGTGTGTGTAATGAGTGTGTGTTTGGTTGTGTTGTGTGTGCAGTGTGTGTGTGTGTTGTGTGTGTGCATGGTTGTGTGTAACCCCCTACCACCAAATCACACACACACAAAAAAGCCTGGCAGTGCCGGGCAAAAATATGCTAGTGTCATATATTCATCAGCAATGTGGTGTAGCAAGAAGTGTTCTCCAATACAGGAGAAGCACCAAGCTGCATACAACTGGGTCCCACCCCCTTTTTCTTACATGTAGACGTTCTGGGACACTCATACACATAGCCAAGGTGGGAAGGGAGTCCTTGACCATTTCTGCTGGATTCCTTTCTGGAAGAATGTATGGAGTGGCATTTTGAGAGATTTGGTGCTAGTGATTCTGTGTACGCCCTCCTGAGGCACCTAAATTGTCTCTGAGTATGGTATAATGCAGTAGGAACAGATTGGGTTGTTTTTTTGATGGCTGATCCTTCTTTGTAGAAATGAGTCTCTTTTTAGGCCTTTAGACCTATACATGGCAGTCTGTACTAGTTCATTTTGTGACATGATATAACTAGTGCTACAGTATTGCTCAGCTTTGGTTTATTTTTTACTAAGGTGGCAAAGCTGTATTCAGGTGGCATCTCTTCAGGCTGCATATAGTGACTGTCTTAACGGTCTCACCTCTAAAAAAATTCATTGCACCCTTCTGTCTCCTATCCAGTTTTCTGTGTGCAGAAAATGTTTGTGTATGGGAACATTCAACCACATGAGCCTGCTCTCCTGTAGCTACGAAATCTCACATTTTTGGTCTAAGGCTTCCAGAAACACCGAGCTGGTGAGGCCATGCTGGATGGGGAGCATAGGAGTATGGGAAGACGTCTTTTACAGACTCAGACAATGGATCCAACCAGTCCAGTCCAGTCAATGGTTGACTGGCAGCAGTTTTCCAGAGAAGTAACTTTTGCAAGTTCTGCCCCTGCTCCAGCTTTGTCAACATCTTGATGATAGGGAGGCCATGGAAGGAAAGTGTTCAGTCACTTCAAGTGGATGCTCAAAAGCTCTGCACAGAAAACATGCACCCCCAACTTCAGGTGTCTCCAGCAGGCAGGGCCAAGGCAGAGTAGCTCATGAATCATATCAAGTCCTTTTATTCTGTTTGCCACAGAAATATTCTGTAGGGCAACTTGCCATACGGAATCACAATACATGAGGTGGTACACTGAAATACTACAAGTTCTCACAGAGCACAGCAGGACACACATAATTTACAATGTTCAGATAAAGGATTTAGGTCATTGCACGTACAAGTGTAAACTTCTGCTTTTTGTTTGATGGGTGTTTGTTTGTTTATACAGAACCTCTCCCACCTTCAAAATAAGAAAAAAGAAAGAGAAAAAGGAACTCAAGATACACGGAAGGCAGGCGGAGAGCGTGGAAGGTATGTGTCATGTGACAGCCACAACAACTCTACAAGACACTGCTATGCTTCGCAAGAAAAGGAACAGTCCAGAGGAGCCAGTCACAAAACACCAGGCTTTCATTGTTGGGGTTTTTTTTTGTACACGGAAACAAGAGTTGGCAGGTGTGCTGGTCATTAAAATGGAACCCCACAAAAGGGACCTGTGAATTGATTGTTTTCTTTTCTTCATACCATATGAGTTTTTAATCATCATTTTTTTTTACACACTGTACAGATATTTACAATGGAAGGGGTGGAGGGACGTTGTAGCAGCCACTTGAGAAAACCTGTAGGGGACACAAATTCAACCTAGAGCCCTGAAAAAGCATCCTCAGATTATGCACTTGTTATTGTTGGGACTCCATGCGGTATAGAAAGAAACCGGGTGGGAATTACTCCAGCCGCTGCCAATAAATGCCTTTTATCAGATCCACGTGGAAGCAGATTCCCATTTCAGGGCATATTGAAGGAGATGAGAGTCTCTCTGGCCCAATGTTCCATCTCAACAGAAGCAGCTGCCAAGAAACTATGCCTGCCTACATGCCTTCCACACTGGATGCAGCTCCATTAGAAGCAGTTTTATTCCTTTTCCTGTTCAAAATTGTTTACAGTGTGTTCTTTGCCAGAAAGGTCCATGTGCTCGACTGCTAGCCTTGTATGAACTAAGACTAGACATTTTGGGGCACTGGTGGTAAAAGTGGATTGTTGATGATAAATTGCTTCCTGGGAGGACATGCTGTTTTCTTACCCATGGGAAATTTCAAGCTGAGGTGGCATCTTCTGGCTGCCATCTTTTGCTCCAGTGAGCCAAACATGGAGGCCAGAAGATGTCACCTCCACTTGAAATTGTATAATAAAGAAGTACTCCCAGGCTTCCTGCCCTAATTATGCTAATCAGTGCCTGATTATTATTATTTTTTAAAAAATTTAGGCAAGCACCTGGTTTAACACTCAGAGACAGCTTTCAGGCTCCAAAGCATAATCTTTGTCTTCATTCTTACACAGTCATTTAAGGCCTACACCTCACTTTATTTCTATGAAAAATTTCATGCTGGTGAAATACAATGGAAAGGCTACTCTAAGAAATTGCATAAAATCAAGAATTTCCCTATCTTGTCCTCCTGCCTTTCTTAGAAAGGCTTAGCTTAAGGCTTACTGGTGTTCATACTTTATGGTCACTCAGGCTAACAGAGCAGGAAAGGGAGATAGTGCCAAAGGTTATAAAGGCAGTGTGTCTGTATCTTGACTGAGGACTATTTTTCAGCAACCATCCAAAAACTTCCTATTTATCCTTTTTAAATGTGCCTCCCAAGGCTATGTCTGCACTGGGATAAATCAGAGATTAGGTGTACCTGTATCATCTCTGCAGCCCATGGGCTCCAGTACATTTAGGCAGATACCTGCTATTGTTGCTTTGATGTCTCAAGGATTTTTTTTAAAGGTACTTGCTTTTTCTAAGGCTTTTTATACAGGTCACAAAAAGAGACAAGGAGGACAGTAGTTACTGCATGAGCATACTGGTCTCTGCTTCTCAGACATAAACTTTGTTCTGAGCCTTTAGTGGCAATGCAAGGCCATCATCTTTTATAGTTCACTTTGCATGCTAGCGGTGCAACTGCATCTAAAACTACGGTTTAAAAATGATACACGTCTGGCTTCCACAAAACTGTGCCATGGCTCTTTTTTAAATAGCTAACCAAAAACGTTAAGTGTATGAAATGCATTGGGAAGGATATAAAAATGTTAGATAGGGCACAATTAACCAAGGCTCGCTGTTGGGAATAGAGTTGATAAAGAGCTTTGCTGCACCATCATATTATGAAATGGCCCTTATACTCTCTTTTAAAGGCTGAACTTTATTTCAACTTCTCCCAGAGTCTTCAATATATGACAGTGGTGGTCCATCAAAAGTTTATGTCCTTGTTAACTAGGACTCTGTAGCTGCTCTTGATGCACTCTGCAGTATGAAGTAGACAGTGGCATCCGGGACTTGAGAGTATATCTGACAGGTGCACGCATGGATCAAAGGGAGACATTGTCATTTGAATCTATACATTCTACATCAAAGTGATTTTCACATTTTTAAGAACCCATTATTTAACAGAAACATTAGATGCTTGGCTTTTCTCTCCCTCCTCTTCTCAATGTACAAGGACACACAAATTTATTCCAGTTTTTGTGTGACACAATGCCTTTAAATCCCTGTGCCATCAATATACCAACATTGTAGATATGGTGACTATGGGTGGGATTGCTTTGTATTGTGGAATCTATGATATATGAAACTGTACTTCTCAGTGGATGTCAGCCTTCAAACTCCAGTAGAGGAAGTAGTCAGGAATGCTTTATTTATTAACACAGTGTAATTGGGAAAAGGAACCAGTTCCTTCCAGGGCTCAGTGTTGAATATAGGGAGAAAAATTAAGCTATCATTTTTCTACTGTTAGGAATTGGGCTATTCCCTAACTTGTTGGGAAGGATAATATATAAACTATCATAGCATGTCTGTTGCTTTAAGACTGTTGAGTTGATGCTGCAATAAGGTAATTTACTAGTTGATGCGTAGCTGTGCAAATGGCTATTACAACGTTTGTTATTGTGTTTCACTCTTGGAGTGCCTTACCATATTGTAGTACTCTCAGGTCAAAATAGAATTGAGTTTAAATTTTTGAACAGGAGGAAAATGCTTCAGGTCTAGACAAAGCCTATGATCCCCTATAAGTGGAAACCAATGGCTACTGCATGGAAGGATATGGCAAAGTTCAGAGAGGTAATTACTTCAGTGGGGAACATCTGGTGTTAGCGATCTCCAGAATAATTACATATCATGATGTCACTGACAGCCGTTCAATAGCAAGTGCATAAATCTGCTTATGGCATTCAAAAGAGAAGATGAATCAACTGGAGAGAAAAGAAACAACCCCAAGCAAGGAACAACAAGCATCCAAGTAGATGAAACCGTGCAGAGAAGTTGCAAGCCATGCTCTACAACAGACAGAGGACAGTCACTGGCTCTATGGCTACCCTTTGGCAAAAAGTGTTCCTTGAATGGGTCAAGCATGCCACTAGTTGAAAAGTTCATACACACAGGTGTTTGATATAAAGATATCCAGTTTCTCAATAGCACATTTGCAATTAAATCCTTATACATAACATGAAACCTATTAAATATTAACAGTTGTTCTTTAAAATTTTGTTATTTCATTGCATAGAACATTAGACATGAGAATTATTTTGCTGTCACCCACGGTGAATGGAAGCTCCGATGGGTCACACCAATTGATTGTTGTTCTTGGAGCATGCTCAGCGTGGACGAGAGACGGGCAGAAAACAGACAGGACAAACAAGTGGGAACCAGAGCATCTGTACATTTGCTGAACCTTTTTATAGCAAAAAGAGGAGAAGAAAAAGCAAGAGCTATTTCCTAGGATTATTTTACAGCTCTCGCAGATTATTAGTGCACAGAGCTCCTTGCCAGCAGAGTCAAGAATATTCTGCTCCAGGGAGCTCCTTTATTGTTCTGAGCATGCCCACTGGTAATGGCTTAAGAAGGACTTGAATTGCACAGTAGTAGGAAGTAGGATGGCAGAGGCAAGCTCTCCTGATCTCAACTCACTGGATTGTGCTCTTTATAGCCTTCTGCACTCTATTGCTTCTACCAACAGCAGTCCATGTGCTAACCCAATACAAAGCAAATGGGAAAAGAATATGTTCAATACAAAGTAGAAAAAAAGCAAAAAGAAAAATTAACCTCACACATACACAAAAAAAATCCTAATCCCCAGTTGCTGGGTGCTAATGAGGTATACATGTAAATAAAAGTGGAATGATTAAGGCTGGTTTTAAAATAAAAATAACCCCCAGGCATATGTAAAACAATGCACAACACTAACAATGGAAAGCACTGCCAATTGAATGCTTTAGAATGGCTTCAGGATGGCTTTGGGTGGCTGATAAGACATGCCTGGCCAGTGTTTGCTTCAGTCAATAGTAAGCCAGTTCGCACTGCCTTTCATAGTTCTATGGCCTCTTTTATCTCAATCATGAAACAGTGTTAGGTCCTAGTCCAAGTTCTCCTCGTCCCATGCTTTCCATTGCAGGGATGATGAGAGGGAACAAACACTGTGCAGGTGTGGAAGGATTGATGGGCAAAATGGAATGTGAAGGAGAATGGAGCTTCCAGCTCCCAGCCCTCGAACACGTCTTGGAAAGTGGGGAAAACCTATGAAGAGTCTAGAGTTCAGATTCAGTAAGAGAGAAACTCTGTGTATAATCTCAAGAAAAGGCCATGGCTCACAACATTAGACCCTAGGCACAAATGGAACCACAGCCATGTGAGTAGTCTCTGGAGTGCCAAACATCTCCTCCAGCATCAGGGAAGTGGCCAGTCTGTGTGACAAACTGCAACAGGCCCATGTTCTGTAAACATCTTCTCAGACTAAGAATCTGCCTTCAGCCTTTGAGGCCCACACAATACAAACCGCAAAGTTGACAACCAATGACTTCTGAAACCTTTTCAGGCGTCTTCAAGAGCTGCTCACAGGATCCAGACACAAACATCTGCATTAACATCTCTTTCACCTTCAGTCTCATAGCCTACTGTTTTCCATGGTTTCAAAAGCTTGATTGAACCAAAAAAAGAAAGAAAAAGACAAGAGATACGTAGTTACAAGAATCATTTGGAGAAATAAATTTCCTGTCACATGATAGTATGGTGCCCGCTTTCCTTATCCCCTCTGAGTGTTCACCAGGAACCTCTCCTGGAATGTATACATCCTTTGAAAGTGAATAATTCTAAAGCAATTTCAGGTACAAGCCAGGGAAGGCCAACAATCAAATGGCATGGCTCACCAAGTATATGATCTGAAGAGAAACCAGCATATTTCTCTGATCAAGTCTTGAAATCAGCTGCCCCCAGTGATTGTGAGAGGAGAGGATTCAGATATTGTGACTATGTGAAGATTAGGTTTGAAAGAAACAACACTTTCCTGAAGAGGCTGGCTGGGCATTCTCATCTCTTCACTTAAAACCGCAAATGTGAGTCATACTGTATTCTACACGCTGAGGTAGGAAGTGAAAGAAGCTCCCCACTTACCTCGGCTGGAATAAGGTCATTTTTTCCCAAATCAAAAAGCATGCAGTCCTTTCAGTGAGCTCTCTACAATGGACAAAAAACAAATAGGGCCATGAAAGAAGAATGTGATGTATGGGGGAAATTCATGGACAGCCATGAGCTGGAACTGTAAGAGCCAGGCAGAGGTGTTCTCTTAGCTCTTGCTTCAGGTCTGCTGTGACCTTGGGGTCTTTGTAGCCCTGGACTGCCAGCATGCTTGGGACTGAAAAGGAGGTCTATACAGGGTGGTGAGGGTAGGACTACTTTCCATTTATCTCCTTAGTCTTTTTTTCCTACCCTTCCTGGTAGCCACCAGCACACAATGGACAAAATAGCATCTTCTTTCTCCTCTCCTATAAGAGTTGTTGTGGCTCAAGTGGCTAAGACGCTGACTGGGAGGAAGGAGGTCAGCAGTTTGATTCCCGAGTACTGCAGGACAGAAGGAGCTCCTGTCTCTGTCCCAGCTCCTGCCAACCTAGCAGTTCGAAAGCAAGAAATTGCAAGTAGATAAATAGGGACCACTTCGATGGGAAGGTAAACAGTGCTCTGTGTACTCCGGTGTCTAGTCATGCCTGCCACATGACCACGGAAATGTCTGCAGAAGCAGATAGCGCTGGCTCTTCGGCTTTGAAACAAAGATGAGCACTGAACCCTAGAGTCGGATACGGCTGGCTCTCGAGCAAGGGAAACCTTTACCTTTATTCTATTGGTAGAACAATGAGAATCAGGCAGGGTTGTGGCTTGTTTCCTGCAGCCCTGTTGAATTAGCTGCTCCGCCAAGAGCAGTCACTGTTATGAAGGCTGTGGAATGGGCTTGCCCAGGACAAAAATATCAAGCCAAGGACAAAATATCTTACTTTATGCTTCATATTATGTCTTTTGGTATTCATTTTACGTTCAACTTGCCACTCTGGGGTCTGCAGTTTAATATTTTCACATGCATTTGAAAGGAGTGGCTCTTCTACAAAACTGATGTAATTCTGATGTTCTTACAGTCCCCCAAAGAGGGGTGGGGTGGGGGAGCACTGTACAAAGGGAGGCACTTCCTATTACTTCTGAGTAATGAATGTTTTAACAATTCTTCCTCTCCCCTTGCCCTTACTTTGGGAAATCTGAATACTTAAATTCATGATGCCTCTCGTCTGTTCTCTTAGCAGTACTATCTTCATGCTACCTTTATATTTCAGTGTTTTGATTAAGTAAAGGTTGCCCTTGCTTGAAAGCCAGTCATATCCAACTCTAAGGTTCAGTGCTTATCTCCATTTACAGCCAAAGAGCTAGCGCTGTCTGCTTCTGCAGATATTTTCATGGTCATGTGGCAGGCATGACTATACACTGGAGTGTATGGAATGCTGCTTACATTCCCACTGAAGTGGTACCTATTTATCTACTTGCAATTTCTTGCTTTCGAACTACTAGGTTGGCAGAAGCTGGGACAGAGATGGAAGCTCACTGCATCATGCATTACTCAGGTCTTGAACTGTTGACCTTCCAGTCATCAAGTTCAGTGTCTTAACAATTTCAGATTCTCCTTAGCACTGGTCTACTTAAGAGTCCACATCACCCCAATGATATCTGCCCGTCCCACCAGAGCGGACTGGAGGGGCTCCCTAATGGTACCAACAGCTAGAGAGGCTCACCTCTGTAGCACTGGAAGGAGGGCCTTTTCAGTATCCGCTCCGGCCCTTTGGAACCTCCTGCTGACCAAACTACACCTCCAGTCAAGAGTTATAAGCCTTTAGAAAAGTCCTCAAAACTTGGCTGGCCCAGCAGGTGTGGGGTGCTGCCTGTGGAACAGCCCGCCTCCCCTTGCTGGTTCATATGAATGGCCATCTGGGTTTTAGTTTTTAACTGCTGTGAAATTTAACAGTTTTTAATGCTTTTATGATTTTAATTGTTATTGTGAGGATGCTTTTATATTTTAGTATTCTTATTGGTTAGATTGTAAGCCACCTGGAGTCGCCGCGGCGAAGGGGTGGCAATAAAAGTTGAACTAACTAACTAACTAAATGAAACAGTGGGGAAATGGGACTGGCAAATTGTGGGAAGTTGGGTAATCTTGTTAATAGTGGTAAAGTCTTGGCAGAAAATCCCAGCATAGCAAGACTTTGAAAATTGCCAAGAACAAGAAATTTTTTCAAATACTCATCTCTGTTTTAGTCAAATGGAACGTGATGGAAAACACAAAGGAAAAATGGAAGAAGAGGGCGATGGTAAGACATAGCTTAAGGCAGAATTGAGGTACCCAAAAAATGAAGGGGAAAGAGTGTGCAGATCCTGTTCCTATTCTGGAGAGAATGAGACAGACATGAGAAAGAAGGTCAGAACGTGACACTTACTGTTATACCCAGAGTCTGGAGCAGCAGACTAAATTCAGTGGATTCTTCATAGGTTTTTCCAGTAGAATGATGAGATTGCCACTTATTCTCCCAAACTCCTGCCCGGATGTTGAACAGAAACAAATGAGACAATGTTAACAATTATTAAATAAAAAAATAGCAGAGAAAAGGCGTTAGTGTGTACAGAATTTGAATCAAGATACAGTACTAAATAAAGCATTATTGCAGGGCTCTTGCTGTTGAAATAAAAAAGGTACAGTAGAACCCCATATAGTGATTTTAATCTGTTCCATGGAACTGATCACTATGCGGTTTCCGTCATTGTACGATCTTCCCTATGGGAAAATCTGTACAACGATTTTCCCTATGGGAAAAAACCATATGATGTTTGGTGCTAAGCGGTCTTCATATTTTCTGCTACGCGAACCTTTCTGTACCTGATTCATATAAATTGATGCCATGAAGTCTCACTCTTATGTCTGACAAAGTGGAATTATCCACGAAAGCTAACATTAAAATATAGCAGTTAGTCTTTAAAGTGCCACAACTTTTTTTTTGGTCTTTTTGTTTTGCTTTGTTATGTTTACTCTCTGATATGCTTGAAACACAGACTAACATAGTTACCATTTAAAAAGTTTCATATTTTCTAAGTGTTGGAATACAGATGGCCAAAGGGGGACTCACCTGATGGTATTTTCTCACCAAAATGATGTGAACTTCTTGCCAAAAGCTGACACAGCTGAAGGTATAAAGGAAAGGAAAGTCAAAGCAGTCTATCGGCATCATAATGTTCTAGAAACCTGTCTTCGTTTGGCTTCCTTTCAGTCTTTTTTCTGCTCATGCAAAAAGGCACCAGCCCCCCATCCCTGCATTGTTAGGTGGGGCATCTCAGGGTGAGATGTGTTCCCTCCCTTCATGCTGATACAGGGCATGAGTTCCACACTAGCTGCCCATAATTCTGATCAGAGTTTCAGTGGAGGATTCTGAAACATTGAAAGAGGTAGCTGATGGACCAGTTGACAAAGCAGCTTTGTTTGAGCACTTTTGCAGTCCTCACACCTAGGAAAATGCAAATCTAATACAATGAGATGGGCATCAAGCATAAGGCAAAGGTAAAGGTCTCCCTTGCCTGAAGGTCAGTTGTGTCCGATGCTAGGGGACAGTGCTCATCTCTGTTTCCAGCCAAAGAGCCAATGCTATCTGCATCTGCAGACATTTACATGGTCATGTGACAGCCATGACTAGATGCCAGAGAGAATGGAATGCTGTTACTCTTCCTGTCAAAGTGCAACCTATTTACCTACTTGAAATTTTCTTGCATTCAGACTGTTAGGTGACAAGAGCTGGGACAGATGATGGGCACTCACTCTGTCATGCAGCACTTGGGTGTTGAACTGCTGACCTGTCAACCTTCCAGGTGTCAAGCTCAGCGTCTTAACCACTAATCCACCATCGTGTTACATGTTTATCTCTGCCATGTCCTTCTAGATCCTCTTTCTGTAATGTTTCTTCTCAAGGAAAGCGACTTTCAAATACTGGGAAGAGCATCTGGATTTATTGAAATTTGAAACAGGGTTCTGTGTATAGCTATTGCTAATGTCTGCAAAATAGAGACATTTGCTTGATATCCATCTCAATTGATTGATTGATTAACATTTGCACCCCAACTCAGGGTGACTTGCAATATATAAAACATACAGTATATAAAACATTAAGTATTAGTCAAGGGTTCTTGGGCTATTAACCAAATGTAAAATGCTACAATAATTAAGTTGTTATCAGCTGTTATTTTCCATAGCCTAGATTCCTTTCCAACTACCCATTGCCACTTTTACAGAACAAGCTTTGAAAATAAAGCCAAGGATTATTAACTCATTATGAAATATAAAATATCACAATAATGATGGTTTTTCTGCTGTTACTATCTATAAACTGGGGTTCCTTTCTCCACGAACCATTACAGAGCAAAGCTTCAAAGGAAAAGAACTGAATATCAAACAGGGGTCTTAAGTCATTACTTAAGATATGAAATGTCACAGTGACATACTAATAATACTGATGATAATGATAATGTTGTGTCAGAGATTACTCTGGTTGAAAGGATTTTTGCTGGAGAAACTCCTCTCAGGGGACACACGAATGAGGCTCCTTTCATGTCCCCAAGTGCAGCCCATGGTTAGCGAAACCCGACCTTCCAGTCTCCAAGCTCAGCGTCTTAACCACTAAGCCACCGGAGGAGCCATGATTCATCCAATTGGTAACTTGCATCTACTAACCAACTATTGTCTCTTCATCTTGGGGCCATGTATCAGTGATCAGCATGTAGTCTCACTCTTACATTTGAGGAAGTGGGCTTGATCCACAAAAACTCACATCAAAATAGAACAGTCTTTAAGGTGCCACAATATTTTTATCTTATTATTATTTTTGTTTTGTTTCTTGTCTGACATGCTTTCACAGACTTACTGTGGAAGTAAGCCATCACCAGCGCGAAGGCTCCTCGCTCCTCCTCTGGCCTGGCCGCGTGAGTCACCACCGGCGCTCTGCCAGCCGACACTTTCTCGGTTCTCCCTTTGGTCCGGTCGACCTTGGGAGTTGCAGCTGGTGGTCGTTCCTGTGGCTAGGCGACAGGAGCCATCGTCAACATAGTTCCAGCTGATGCCATGGCCACCACTTGTAGTTGGTTGCGGTGGGATGGAGGGCGTCGAGACCATTCGGAGCTACAATGTCTCCATCTTTGTCGACCTGCCGGGTTTTGAAGCCAGGCAGCCACGGATAGTTTTTCGTTACTGTCCGGGATGTTTTTGGGGTGGGTCGGTACGTGTCGGGACAATTTCCATCTCAATGCCCCCTGTTGGGATTTCAGGACTGTGGTGGTAATGAGCGGTAATTGAACGGCTGGACTTTATTATCCCTCTCTGTTTGGACTTGTTTGCGTCTGGGTTAGGGAGGTTATGGTTTGCGCTGTATTATATTGCATTATATTCCATTGGTTAATTTCTGTTATTACTGATTATTGATTATTGTATTATTATTGTAATTGGATCATTATTTTTCTTTATTATTGTGTTATGGTATTATTGTATTGTTTGATATATACATGTTGTGATGGCCGCCTTGAGTCGGCTTCGGCTGAGAAAGTGCGGGATATAAATTAAAATTTATTATTATTACTGGATAATTACTTCTAGGTTGGGAAACTGCTCCCAGGAGCCCATGTCTCACTGTTTGAGGGCAGAGATGCCATTAAAATGCTTCAGAAACCTCTCACCTTCAGTCAGTTTGCCTGCTTGTTCTGCTGCCCCTCCTGGCAGGATTTTGGAAAAGACGCTTTCTCCCTCTGCTCCTGGCTGCCCAGTGGCTGCCCCTGCTGAAGTGGCTGCTCCTGCAGGCCTGGGACCCAGTTTAATGCCTGTTTAAAGGGACAGAAGCTTATTGGTACACATTTAGTCAAAAGTATTTCCCACCCTTTTGATTAACAGCAGCTCCAGGTGTTTGCCATTTGCAGAATTGATATCTCTCCTTTGGGCTATATATTGCAATTTCACCGCAAAGTTCTTAACCAATTTCTTTACAGTCATCTGCAGTAGAAACTGGTGGGTACACTGCTTTTGGCACTACAAAAACATTACAAACTGAACATGCAGAATAAGACAGTGTAACCAGCGGTGGGCTCCAAATTTTTTTACTACCACACTGTGGCCGTGGTATGGTGGGTGTGGCCAAGGGAAAAGCCCTGTGTTGCACCCGAATTAGAACTACTTTATTTCAAATCTTGGATGGGTGGGGCAGCCAGAATTTATTCTACCAGTTCTGGCGAACTGGTGCAAACCTGTTGATGCCCACCACTGAATGTAACGTAATTTAATGTGTGTAAGTAATGGATATATACATATACCATATTTGCTGGTGTACAAGACCCGCTCCCCCCATAAAATACAATGGAAACATGGAGTGTGTCTTGTACTGTATATAGTGGCCTATAGTGGGATATTTTGGTAATAATGGGGCATGTCTTATACTCGGATGTGTTTTTTAGGGCAGCAAATATGGTAATTAAAACAAGTATTGAAAGAGGAGTTGAATGAGGAGAATGCAATTTATACTCAGCCCCCAAATAAAACAGGATTAGGAGAGCGTCTGTTCTCAACAGCTATCAGAAGAAGACTTACATTCTCAATGTGGAATGAAATGTGGATTACTTTGAGACATCTTACTTTGGACCTCCTTTCCATCGCTTGCCCAGTGCTAATGTTCAATGAATGGAATTAACATACAGTACTGTATACTCAACGGCTCTTTGGGGTGAACCAATGCTAGATAGTAGCTAGTTTGTCTAAAAACAATCACCTTCTTTATCTCATTTAGGTTTCTTTCTTTCATTTTCCATGATTGGTTTTGGAACTTATGTTGATCACCGCCAACTACTGTCTTGTTCTTTAGTGAAACACAGACAATGGTATTAAAAAGACCACATGTGATGGAAGAGAGCATACTAACCTCCTGTTGCTATTCCCTGGGTCTGCGTTTGGGGTGCTTTCCCCACCTGTGGCACTTTTGTGGTAGGCTTGGATACATCTGTCTGGTCTACTTTAAGCTGTAACAATAAACAGAGATATATGTAAATGTATACAGTGGTACCTTGGATAAAGTCCGATTCGGATAAAGTCATTGTTTTCATGTACCCGTGATGCATCGCATAATGTCCAAAACTGCTAAAAAATTGACGTTATCCGAGGTATTTGGTATAGGAACCTCAGATAAAGTCAATTTTTGGACGTTATCCAATGAATCGCCCATTTGATTTGGATAAAGTCCAAAATCGGGTAAAGTCCAAACTTGTGGAACGGAGTTTGGACTTTATCAGAGGTTCTACTGTATATAAATATAAGACTCACTAGTTCTTCCTAGGTGTTGACCAGCACAAGTCTGGTGAAGTGGGAGAAGCAACAGTCAAATAGGAGAAAGATAAATGCAATCCCCATAAAAATTTCCTTGCCAGATCAATGAAGTAATTTTCTCAACCTTCTACCCATGTGCACCCACTATAGCAAATCAAGATGGTCGAAGCCAAGGACAAGCAAGGTGAAATGGCAGCTTTGCAGTTAGAAGTGGAGCTACCTTAAGAAGTAAAGGAGATGTGAATTGAATGTTGATTGTGCAAATATGGCAGTTCTGAAGAATGCATCTCTGGGGGAAGGTAATCTCATCACATCTTAATTGCAAAGCTTCTGTTCTTTTCTGCCATTAGACCAGAGGTTCCCAACCTATGGTCTATGGGCCGGGCCGGACCTGGCCCGCAATGCCATTCCATCTGGCCCATCGCCATCTCCACCGCACCAGGAAGTGGAAGCGGACATGTTTATGTCAGCCGTAAAATGCGCCCAAACATGCGCAAATGCACCAATGTCTGTCGTAAATGCGGAAGTGGGCACATTTACGACAGCCATAAATGCACCCGGTTCTGGGGGTATGGTCCAGCCCACTCAGCTGTCTGGGGGCATGGTCAGGCCAGTGGTGTAAAAAGGTTGGCCACCCCTGCATTAAACTATCCCCATTACTGCCTAATGTTTCCTCCAAATATTTGGTTTCTTTTCTCGCCCATATTTATTTTGTTCTTTATTTTATTGTTTGTTGTATTATGTTGCTTTTGTCTATTTAATTGCTTGTAAAAAATATCCCAGATGGGTGGTATAAAATGTAATAAATAAATAAATAAATAAATAAATAAATAAATAATAAAGTTTTATTTCTATCCCACTTTCCTGGCACAAGTGCCACTCAAAGCAGCTTACAACATATATAAATACAGTAACACAGATATAATTACACCAATAATCAACAATAATACAGTATCAAATTCAAAAAAGCGTAGTATCAGTATATCAAATAATACATAATTACATAGCATCAAAAATATATTCAATATTAACAAAATCCTCAGGTAATGGAGCACAGCTCACATCCCCGTTGGCACCCCAGCTCAACGTCTTCAGCTGCAATAACATCCGCCTGTCTCCCTGTCCATCTGACTCTCTCTCTCCCTGCCCCCGCTCTCACCACGGGTGGGGAAATGACAAATCCAGCAGCTCCATCAGCAGCATGATAGTGAAGCCGCGACTGTCGCCCCACAACTGGGCGCCAGTCTTTCTCGAGTCTCTCTCCCCACCCTTGCTCTCACCAAAGGTGGGGGTTAGAAAACGCTGGTGTCGGGCGTGGTGGCGGCGGATTTTCACAGCCCCGCCGCAGATGGACCTCAGCTGGGCTCCCACCCCCCACCCCCCGGTGACCAGCAAGGCCATGGAAGGGAGCCGAAGGCTCTGAAGGGGGCGGGGAGGCTCAGCTCATGGCAGCGTCTTTGAGCCCGACGGGGCTCCTTTTACCTTCCCCGCCGGTGGAGGGGCGGGGAGGCACAGCTTGCGGCGTTGGCAGCGTCTTTCAACCCGACGGGGCTCCTTTTACCTTCCCCACCGGTGGAGGGGGCGGGGAGGCGCAGCTCACGGCGTCAGCAGCGTCTTTCAACCCGACGGGGCTCCTTTTACCTTCCCCGCCGGTGGAGGGGCGGGGAGGCACAGTTCGTGGCGTCCGCAGCGTCTTTGAGCCCGACGGGGCTCCTTTTACCTTCCCTGCCGGTGGAGGGGTGGGGAGGCACAGCTTGCGGCGTTGGCAGCGTCTTTCAACCCGACGGGGCTCCTTTTACCTTCCCCGCCGGTGGAGGGGGCGGGGAGGCGCAGCTCGTGGCGTCAGCAGCGTCTTTCAACCCGACGGGGCTCCTTTTACCTTCCCCGCTGGTGGAGGGGCGGGGAGGAGCAGCTTGTGGCATCAGTGGCGTCTTTGAGCCCGACGGGGCTCCTTTTACCTTCCCTGCCGGTGGAGGGGTGAGGAGGCTCAGCTCACTGCGTCTTTCAACCCGACGGGGCTCCTTTTACCTTCCCCGCCGGTGGAGGGGGCGAGGAGGCGCAGCTCGTGGGGTCGGTGGTGTCTTTCAGCCCAATGGGGCTCCTTTTACCTTCCCCGCTGGTTGAGGGGGCGGGGAGGCGCAGCTCGCGGCATCGGCAGCGTCTTTCAACCCGACGGGGCTCCTTTTACCTTCCCCGCCGGTGGAGGGGGCGGTGAGGCACAGCTCGTGGCGTCGGTGGTGTCTTTCAGCCCAACGGGGCTCCTTTTACCTTCCCCGCCAGTTGAGGGGGCGGGGAGGCGCAGCTTGCGGCATCGGCAGCGTCTTTCAACCCGACGGGGCTCCTTTTACCTTCCCTGCCGGTGGAGGGAGCGGGGAGGCGAAACTCGAGGCATCGGTGGCGTCTTTCAGCCCAACGGGGCTCCTTTTACCTTCCCTGCCGGTGGAGGGGCGGGGAGGCTCAGCTCGTGGCGTCTTTCAACCCGACGGGGCTCCTTTTACCTTCCCCGCTGGTGGAGGGGGCAGGGAGGCGCAGCTCGTGGCGTCAGCAGCGTCTTTCAACCCGACGGGGCTCCTTTTACCTTCCCCGCTGGTGGAGGGGCAGGGAGGAGCAGCTTGTGGCGTCGGTGGCGTCTTTGAGCCCGACGGGGCTCCTTTTACCTTCCCCGCCGGTGGAGGGGCGGGGAGGCTCAGCTCGTGGTGTCCGCGGCGTCTTTGAGCCCGACGGGGCTCCTTTTACCTTCCCTGCCGGTGGAGGGGTGAGGAGGCTCAGCTCGCGGCGTCTTTCAACCCGACGGGGCTCCTTTTACCTTCCCCGCCGGTGGAGGGGGCGGGGAGGCGCAGCTCGTGGGGTCGGTGGTGTCTTTCAGCCCAACGGGGCTCCTTTTACCTTCCCCGCTGGTTGAGGGGGCGGGGAGGTGCAGCTCGCGGCATCGGCAGCGTTTTTCAACCCGACGGGGCTCCTTTTACCTTCCCCGCCGGTGGAGGGGGCGGTGAGGCACAGCTTGTGGCGTCGGTGGTGTCTTTCAGCCCAACGGGGCTCCTTTTACCTTCCCCGCCAGTTGAGGGGGCGGGGAGGCGCAGCTCGCGGCATCGGCAGCGTCTTTCAACCCGACGGGGCTCCTTTTACCTTCCCCGCCAGTGGAGGGAGCGGGGAGGCGAAACTCGAGGCATCGGTGGCGTCTTTCAGCCCAACGGGGCTCCTTTTACCTTCCCTGCCGGTGGAGGGGCGGGGAGGCTCAGCTCGTGGCGTTGGTGGTGTCTTTCAGCCCAATGGGGCTCCTTTTACCTTCCCCGCTGGTTGAGGGGGCGGGGAGGCGCAGCTCGCAGCGTCGGCAGCATCTTTCAACCCGACGGGGCTCCTTTTACCTTCCCCGCCGGTGGAGGGGGCGGTGAGGCACAGCTCGTGGCGTTGGTGGTGTCTTTCAGCCCAATGGGGCTCCTTTTACCTTCCCCGCCAGTTGAGGGGGCGGGGAGGCGCAGCTCGCGGCGTCGGCAGCGTCTTTCAACCCGACGGGGCTCCTTTTACCTTCCCCGCCGGTGGAGGGGGCGGTGAGGCACAGCTTGTGGCGTCGGTGGTGTCTTTCAGCCCAACGGGGCTCCTTTTACCTTCCCTGCCGGTGGAGGGGTGAGGAGGCTCAGCTCACTGCGTCTTTCAACCCGACGGGGCTCCTTTTACCTTCCCCGCCGGTGGAGGGGGCGAGGAGGCGCAGCTCGTGGGGTCGGTGGTGTCTTTCAGCCCAACGGGGCTCCTTTTACCTTCCCCGCTGGTTGAGGGGGCGGGGAGGCGCAGCTCGCGGCATCGGCAGCGTCTTTCAACCCGACGGGGCTCCTTTTACCTTCCCCGCCGGTGGAGGGGGCGGTGAGGCACAGCTCGTGGCGTCGGTGGTGTCTTTCAGCCCAACGGGGCTCCTTTTACCTTCCCCGCCAGTTGAGGGGGCGGGGAGGCGCAGCTTGCGGCATCGGCAGCGTCTTTCAACCCGACGGGGCTCCTTTTACCTTCCCTGCCGGTGGAGGGAGCGGGGAGGCGAAACTCGAGGCATCGGTGGCGTCTTTCAGCCCAACGGGGCTCCTTTTACCTTCCCTGCCGGTGGAGGGGCGGGGAGGCTCAGCTCGTGGCGTCTTTCAACCCGACGGGGCTCCTTTTACCTTCCCCGCTGGTGGAGGGGGCAGGGAGGCGCAGCTCGTGGCGTCAGCAGCGTCTTTCAACCCGACGGGGCTCCTTTTACCTTCCCCGCTGGTGGAGGGGCAGGGAGGAGCAGCTTGTGGCGTCGGTGGCGTCTTTGAGCCCGACGGGGCTCCTTTTACCTTCCCCGCCGGTGGAGGGGCGGGGAGGCTCAGCTCGTGGTGTCCGCGGCGTCTTTGAGCCCGACGGGGCTCCTTTTACCTTCCCTGCCGGTGGAGGGGTGAGGAGGCTCAGCTCGCGGCGTCTTTCAACCCGACGGGGCTCCTTTTACCTTCCCCGCCGGTGGAGGGGGCGGGGAGGCGCAGCTCGTGGGGTCGGTGGTGTCTTTCAGCCCAACGGGGCTCCTTTTACCTTCCCCGCTGGTTGAGGGGGCGGGGAGGTGCAGCTCGCGGCATCGGCAGCGTTTTTCAACCCGACGGGGCTCCTTTTACCTTCCCCGCCGGTGGAGGGGGCGGTGAGGCACAGCTTGTGGCGTCGGTGGTGTCTTTCAGCCCAACGGGGCTCCTTTTACCTTCCCCGCCAGTTGAGGGGGCGGGGAGGCGCAGCTCGCGGCATCGGCAGCGTCTTTCAACCCGACGGGGCTCCTTTTACCTTCCCCGCCAGTGGAGGGAGCGGGGAGGCGAAACTCGAGGCATCGGTGGCATCTTTCAGCCCAACGGGGCTCCTTTTACCTTCCCTGCCGGTGGAGGGGCGGGGAGGCTCAGCTCGTGGCGTTGGTGGTGTCTTTCAGCCCAATGGGGCTCCTTTTACCTTCCCCGCTGGTTGAGGGGGCGGGGAGGCGCAGCTCGCAGCGTCGGCAGCATCTTTCAACCCGACGGGGCTCCTTTTACCTTCCCCGCCGGTGGAGGGGGCGGTGAGGCACAGCTCGTGGCGTTGGTGGTGTCTTTCAGCCCAATGGGGCTCCTTTTACCTTCCCCGCCAGTTGAGGGGGCGGGGAGGCGCAGCTCGCGGCGTCGGCAGCGTCTTTCAACCCGACGGGGCTCCTTTTACCTTACCCGCCAGTGGAGGGAGCGGGGAGGCGCAACTCGTGGCATCGGTGGCGTCTTTCAGCCCAACGGAGCTCCTTTTACCTTCCCCGCCGGTGGAAGGAGGTACCACTTTCATGTAATTTTTACTTTCTTGAAACTGTCATCCAGTTGCCTTGATAAAAAGACTACCACTCTGCAATTCAATATGGCCTTGGTGAACTTTTGTTCTGCATAATAAAACCATTGAGATCAGGGTGCACAATCTTGCTGGAACTAAGGGCCATTCTCCTGATTTCTGAACAGTCTGAGTACTGCACTTATAGGAACAGGGCTAAAGGGGAATGTGTAACCAAAGAGGCTAATTTTGCATATTTTAATGCAGTAGTTACATACTACAAAGGTTTCTACAATGGGGTTTTTGTTAACTGAGATATTGAACTTTCTTTAAACCAGTGATGATTAACCTTTTAGAGACTGAGTGCCCAAACTGCAACCGAAAACCCACTTATTTATCACAAAGTGCCAACATAGCAACAGGGAAGGAAACACTCCCATTGGGCTGCTGGGCAGAGGGGTGGGGTGAACTCTGTGCTGGGGTGACTGCATGGGTGTCCACAGAGAGGGCTGTGAGTGCCACCTCTGGCACACGTGTCATAGGTTCGCCACCACTGCTTTAAACTGAAAAAGTCCCTTTGTACCCACTAGTGACCAATTACATTTTTAAAAATGGGGGGAGGAGGAGTATGGGGCACCCCAAGGCTGTGGAGACACGTCAAATTATGACAAAATTGACCCATGCCTCCTATGGGCACATGGTGGCCCTACCCTACTGAGCCTGGTGGCACAGTGGTTAAACTACTGTACTGCAGGCAAAACGTTGTAAGTTTGATCCTGATGGGGATCATGGTTGATTCAGCACTCTATCCTTCCAAGGTTGGTAAAATGAGTAACCAACATGTTGGGGGTAAAATGCTAATTTTATTTATTTATTTACTCGGATTTCTATAGCCGCCCCAATCACAAAGATTCTGGGCAGAATACAATACGACCCCACCCCCTGCCAATAAATAAAACCCCATTAAAACAGTAAATCCCCTTAAAAACCCTGTTAAAAACCCATAATGCTATTGCTACCCAATTGTTTTATTTATTTATTTATTTGATTGCTTGCTTGCTTGCTTGCAGTGGGAAGAAGCTGCTGAGAGTTGCAAAAATGCTCCTAGGATCACAATGGTCCATGGCCATTGCACAACTTGACTCAGTCTTTTGCACAACTAATGAATTTCCTGTATTGTGAGGTATTTCAATGAGAGCTCTCTGTGCAACTCCTATCCTACAAAATGAACCACTGCTCTCATGCAGAACAAGACAAGCTACAGCCAGCTGTGGTAGACGTATGTCATAGATAACTAGCGTCAGGCTAAAATGTCACACTGCTGTGGAAGCTGCACTGGCTGCCTATACAGTATGTCTCCCGGTGCAATTCAAGGTGCTGGTTGTCACCTTTAAAGCCCTTTATGGACCAGGATACCTCAGGGACCACATCGTCCCTAGGATACTGACCCATCACATGAGAGCAAACCGAGAGCATCCTTCAGGTACTATCTGTTGGCGAGGCCTGCCTCTCCAGCACGAGGAAAAGGACCTTCTCGGTCGTAGCCCCCACATTATGGAACCGCCTCCCGGTAGAACTACGCCTCCAGGCCCAGTTGCTACTATTTAGGAAAGAGCTGAAGACGTGGTTGGCAAAATGGGTCTGGGGGGTAGGATTGCCAATAAGCTCCCCTTTCTGGCTCGTCTGATGCTCCCCCCTCCTGTAACCATTGTTAATGTTAATGTTATGCTGATTTTATATTTGTTTTTAGATAGCAAAATGGCACAGCATGGTCAGTGAGGAGCTTGCTGGGCTATGGTCACTGCCCAGAGTCCTTCGGATTAGGGTGGTATATAGATCTATTAATTAATTAATTAATTAAACAAACAAACAGATATTAGTACTTACTGGTCCTGTTTGGTGAGCGCTGGATTGTGCTTGGACGGTTGACTGTTGTTTGCCTGCTGGCTGGGAATGTCCAGGCTGCTGTTGGGCTGCCCTTGAAGAGGGTTGGGCTTGAATCCCTGGCTGTTGTTGCTGTTGCGTCCTAGCTGGTTGGGGTTGTTGGGGTTGTTGCTGAGAAGACTGCTGTGAAGGGACTGTTGGTTGCTGCTGCTGAGGCTGTTTGCTTGGCTGCTGCTGAGGCTGTTGCTGCCTAGACGGTTGTTGTTGTTGTTGCTGCTGCTGCTGCTGCTGTTGCTGCTGCTGCTGCTGTCCTACTTGCTGCTGTCTTGATTGTGGTTGTTGTTGGTGGGAAGCAGGATCTGATTTTGGCTGCTGAGAGGGTGGTCCATGTTGCATCTGTCTCTGTGATTTTTGGGACTCTGAGGAATGATGGTAGCCAGAGGGTTGTTGTCGGGACTGCTGGGAGTACTCTGAAGAGCTGGAAGGATAGCCTGACTGTGCTCTCGTATCTGCTTGCTGAGTTTTCTTTTGGGAAGAGGGCTGTCCATGGCCACGTGATTCATGGCGGCCCACATCCCTTGGATGTTGCCTTGATGATCTTCTAGGCAGATCTTCACTGGAATGTCGGGAGGAGGACGTATGCCTTCCATAGTCTCCATGGTGCCTGTGTTCTTTTGAAGAAGAGTGACGTGGATGCGAGTAGTCATCATGATGCCACAAGTCTTCATCTGGGGGTTCATCATAGTCGTGATATGAATGTTTAATTGAAGCCCTCTTCTGGGCGGTAGAGGAGTGGCCGCCATAATGCCTCATCCTCTCTGAACGAGGTTCCCGTGGCTTATCAAACCAGTCTGTCTCCTCCTGACCCAAGTGATAGGCTTCAGAAACCAAAAACAGATCACAGTCAATCTCCCGATTCACAGGTGGAAATACAGTACAGCCCATGCTGAAGCCATGCAATGAAATAAAAGAATGCAAGGAGCTTATCTCATGCACCTAGGACATGCCACCCCAGCAGCCATTCAGGAAATAGGAAATCTGAGCATATGACCACATTGAGCAAGCAGTCAGCACCAGTAAGACATGCAGCGTGCAACATGCTAACACAAAGCCACCAAAACAGAAAGCAAAATGGGGAAGAAAGGCACATGACAAGCCAACTCAGGCTGTGGCATTGTCTTTGCAAATATGACCCACTTGAGCATGCTCTTGGATAAGTCACCACAGGAAGCCATTACCTTCACTGTCTGAAACAACACAATGTGAATCATCCATGATGTATCCATCTTCATGCTTGTAAGAGTGGGTTCTTGGCACATCTTTGATATGTTCTTGTACATCAGGCAATGAGTGACTAGAGCAGAACTGAGAGCAGCTATCTGCAGCTGAGTGAGGGAGAGGCCCTCCTGAGGACCGTGAGACACCCACAGACTTCCCCAAAGGACTGATAGGACTCTCTTCTTCCGAAGTTTGTGTGCGAATTGGAGGTCGCCCGCGACTCATACTAAGGGAAGAAGGCTTGGCGCTTCCTTTCTGAGGCTTCTCCATGCTCTCTCGCTCATAGGACCTACTCCTGATCTCACGGCTTGACATTTTGTCTGACACATAACCAGAGGATCGGGATCGTCCACCACTGTATGCTCTGTCATCTTCTTCCATCATGTCCCTGCTGGACACCCCATAGTACTTCTGCTGTTCGTACACATTCTTTTTGAGGCCGTAAGTGATGTCCTCTTGTAGCTTCTTTGCTCTGGATGCCACACTGCTACTGGTGACTGGAGTCACTGTATAGGAGGCCAAGTCTGATTCTACATCTTTGGCTTCTTCTATAGGGGAGAATTTGGAGATCTTCTGCTCTATGCCTTGTTTCCGATGCTTGCTACGTTTGGAAGAGACGACCGCTGGAGCTAAATTTTTTGAAGAATGTTTCTGTACTCCCATACTGGTGCCATGTTTGTCAACACGGGAGGAGTGTCGGTAATCACTGTCCCCATAGTAGTAGGAACCAGAACTGCCTGACATCTTCCCATTGCTCTCTGTACTTCTGTGGTAGCTTTTCCCCCGGTGGTCAGAGCCAAGATGATCATACATATCTTCCTCAGACTCCTCTTCTCCTTTGGAATAGCAGCAAGGTCTACTAGAGACATCTGTATCGGCTAGATCACTCTTTTCTTTGATATGTCGTCCATTGCTGCTTTGCAGCTGCAAATCTCCTTTCTGGCCCTCACCTGGAGTGCTCTCTTTGGTCAACTCACTGATATCATCAATCATTACATAGTTCCGTGGAATGTTTTGTTCTAAGTTGGTGGTGTAGAGAGATTCAGAGGAGTAGCTGGTGGCGGGACTCTGCACTGCACTGCTCCTATCTGCTGGCCTTCCCTCTGGAGCCCTGTATTGGTCATAGCTGCTTGTCACTGTTGTGGAACTGTATGTCACTTCTGGTGTTGCAGCAGAAATCACTACAGTAGGATTGCTAATGACTTCATAATTGGTGGGGATCTTTTGCTCTAGGTCAGCTAAGGAGGTCTGCCGGGGCTTCTGGGAGATTGTGTGAGTATCTGTGTGGGTGTGGAAAAGAGTGCTTTGGGTAGGCTGCATTGCTGTTTGGCTGGAATATGTGGTTGCGGGCTGGTAAGGTGGCCGGAAGCCTTGATGGCTTTGTAAACCCAGCTCAGACTGATAGCCAGTGCTTGGAGTGAAACTGTGTGTCTGATATGTGGTTTGGGGAGGGTAGGCAGCCATCTGGCTTGCCTGGAAACCATTTTGAGCGGGGCCAGTGCTTGCAGAGGGATAGTGTGGAGGTTGGAATCTTGTTTGCTGGAATGTGGATGTGCCCGGAGGGGCAGCCTGTCCTGAGGAGTACTGATAGGGAGTGTAGGAGGAGGCTGACGTGTGCTGTGTGCTGGAGTAATCTGCATATTGGTTAGATGGGGCGGTACTGGGCCTCGTGAGGAGGGTGCTGCTTTCATAGCCAGAAAGGCGAAGGTTGTTGAGCTCACTGTCTGACATGTAGTCCCTGTTCTCTCCCAGGCATCGCAGGTAAGGATAGTCACGGACATTCCGATCCTTCAGTAAAGACTCCTTTCTGTGATGGATCCCCAGTTCCAAATACTTCAGCTTGGCATCTATCTCCTTCTCTTCCTCATCTAGCTCAGCTTGTTTCTTCCTCAGCTTAGTAGACTCGTGCTCAACCAGTTTTAAGTCACGGTCAAGTTCTTTGAGGAGGCCAGCTTTAGTCACTTGAACAGGAAACCCTCCCATTCCTTTCTGCATGAGACCTGGCATGTACATCTGTGAGTGAGCTTGGCTGGCCAGAGGGAGGTGAGCTTCTTCTGGTGGTGGGCTAGGCAGTGTCCGCTTCACTTTCCGCATGAGAGTGCTTGACTGAAGGGAGGAAATCTAGAAGACAACGAAAGCACAGCTAAATTTAGACAGCACGTTTCTGTGAATATAAAAGAACACACAAACATTTTCAACTCAGCATTGGTTTGTACCTTTTTCAGAGACTGATATATTACATAAAACCCTATGTACTTACTTTCATCGCCTGGTTTTGGACCTAGATTGACCTGACATAAAAGTGATTCCATCACAAGTAATCTTAAATCCTATCATTTAAAAGAACATGATTCACAAGAATTCCAAAGAACTAAATCAGCTTTGTTCTGCTTAATGGTACAGCCCTCTCTAAACAAATCCAATCAATATGGAGGCTTTCAAATTTGGAAAAGCATGGATCAGTGTGCCTAATTTATGAGGTCTTCATGGTTTTCTTCAAGTTGGAATGTACGACCAAAATATTCCTGAGGATACTTCTTTATATGGTACAACTTGAGTGGATAAGCTGGCTGGATTGTTCTGTGCTTTAGAGGTTGGGAGTTCAATCCCCCATAGTGAGTCCCCAAGACCTTGGGCAAGCTGAACGGTTAGTCCCAAGGTGCCTGCAAAGGGGATGGTAAACCACTTCTGTGTATGCTTTACCTAGAAAATTCTGGAAAGAGTCACTTTAAGTCAGAGTTGACTTGATGGCTCACCAGAACAAGAAAAGAACCTGGATAAGTTATATTGGTTGCAAGCCTCCACTGCATGACTAGCTACGGTTCTGACAGCAAAAAAAATTACTTCTGAAAGAATCAACTTGAATATTTTCTCCTTATAAGCCACACCAAAATCAACCAAGTCTGGTTTAGATATTTAAATAAGCATGAGCAAAACTTTCTTGTTGTACAGTTTATGCAGAAGAGCTCTACTTCTGAAGACAAACCATTTTCCTGAGAACTCAAAATACATATACTGTAGCTCCAAAAGTCATTCTTACTTTGGTTGAAGTTTTATATTGTTGTTTTCATTTTTCCTGTAGTCTTTTTGTAATGGAATAGAAAATCCAGGAGTTCCCTCAAAATCCTGTCACCAGAGCACACAACCCTAATGGCTACTAGAAAAGCACCTAATTATTCATCTGGCTAAAATAAAATGATTATTGAAAGATATGAAAAATGCACCACAGAAGTTGTTATGGTCATGCAAATGATGTATGCTGAAACAGTGCATGGGATTAGCAGAAATCTAGAAGGAGATAACTATCATACAGATCTCGGGGGAATGGATAACAATTTACTGTACTACCTTTGCTTAACATTTAAGGCCATGCAGCCTTGAGGGCCAGGCCGAGAGGCCGAGGGCACCTTGTAGGCAAAGTATCATCAGTCTGACATGAAGAAAGTCTGATGAGTAGAAATCACTTCTAGGCCTTACGCAACCGGATCATTTTCATTATTTTTTTCCATAGCAACCAGATTTTACTTTTCGATGCTGAAAAACAGATTTTCTTATACAAAGATACCGTATTTATTCGTGTATAACGCACAAAATTTTATACCAAAAAAAGAAATCAAAGTTGGGGTGCGCGTTATAAACGAGGACTGGTGTGGCAGTGGCGGCCGGTCCCTTGAGGGCGCGAATGGTGAGTTCCCGCGAGTTCACTTCACCTTGTCGTGTACAGTGTGCGTCACAAATAGGGTTGTGCCGCTTCATTTCCTCGCCCACACGGGAGACTCAGTGAGCGCATGACGTCACCCACCCTACAAGGACGGCGCCGGCGTGGTTTTCTCCAGCAGAACGGGGCGTGGCCTCCGCCTCCAGCCATTTCCCGCCATACGCCTCCTCACTCCCGGAGTCCCACCCCCGTCGCGAGCCTCTTTTACTTCCTTTTTAGAATTGGGTCGGCTGTCTATTGCTGCGGCGGGTGAAGGGGAGGCGGGGGCGTGGCTTTGAAGAAATTGACGGGATCTGATTGGGTGGCGCGGGAGACGAGGCGTGGCCCGGAGGTAGCTCTTATGAACAAGCTTTTTCACCACGCATTCAATTACAATGCGTGGTGTGAAACAAAATTTTATACCGAGGTTTCATGGAAAATTAGGGGTGCGCGTTATACACGAGTACGCGTTATACACGAATAAATACGGTACTGCTAGTCCTAAAATAGCTTCAGAGAACCATACATTCTACCATGTTAAGTTTAGTGAAGTGCCTGACAGTGGATTCTCACTGTTATTTTCTCTAAAATGCTAACTTGGATTAGACTGGCATCACACCTAACTTGATTTTACAAAGATTTAATATAGCTAACAATATCTTGCTAGGTTTAAAGACATTTTTAAGAGGTGGCTGGTAAGGTGGTCTTTTATTAAGTCAAAGCTTGAATCATTTAGATGTCTTGTTTATGTGATGTACATACAAGCATATCTTTGATTAATTTTTAATTGTATTTTCTATATTGAAAAACACATAATAAATACTGGGCTTTTTAAACTGGAGAACTAAAGTAGTAAAGAAAGGAAAAGAATTGAGAATGTGAAGGGAAAGACTAAAAGAAAGACAGATGTAAATCCGTGTGTGTTTTATCCTTGCAGGTGACAATGACTGTGCGTTCTGCATATGGGTGAGGTATTTTATGGGGGTGCAAATTAAACAAAATTACATCTGATAATGCTTTAGCAGAAAAATGCAACATAGGGCAAGAATTGTTGCTTTGCTGTGTGGACCTTTAAGGACTGGAAGCCTGAGAGAGGGGCTTCGTTTCTCTTTCGACAATCAACCATTGTTGTGTTTTTGTGTAATTGTGTGCACTGCTTCTCGAAGAGAAAAGCCACATGTTTTGCTGGGTAGTTTGCGGAAGGTATAGTGACCTTCATGAGAGCAATTGGTATTCTTTGTCTTGCTTTCTCTTGGAGGCGAGGAATCTCATGAAGATTGAAAATTCCTGGTCAAGGTTATCTCACCATGGCTGCCTAAATTAACAATAAATAATTTAGTGAACAATGCTTTAGAGAATACTGTTTACATCACAGGTTTAGACAAGTCTATTCACAAATATGAGTGGCACCTTCTGAAAACAGGGGGAAAATGTATGGCTCTCTATTGTGGCATACCATTCTTTTGTTAGATGCCAGTTCCGGCATTATTGAAAAGCCAATGATGCATTGCATTTTATAATTAACTTGAGGTGAAGGAAAGATTGTAGCATCCTGTTTTTCAATAAGCAATGTTTCGATTTCACTGACTTTTGGCCATAACTCACACTTTATTCCTTGGACTCTTCAAAACACACACACACAGAAAGACTTTGGACTTGTCTACGCAGACTCATTGGAATGGGTTGAATAGGGATAAACAGGGTCAGTTAAGGTTGGGTGTAGTCCTTGCATCCGAATGGTACGCACACTTCAAGCTGCTCTGTTTGGTCTGTAGAAACTATTCCTAAATCAGTGAGACTTATTTCTGAATAAGTGCTCACCGGATTGCAGTCTTAGCATACAGGGAAGGCATCCCCTGTTCTGTGGTTCTCAATGCTCACAAGTCTCTAAGGCAGGGGTGCCCAAACCTTTTGGGCCGTGGGCCAGTCACATGGTTCGGGGGGCTGGTCACTATGGCCCATGGGCCAGATCCGGCCCTGACACGAATTCATCTGGCCCACAAAGCCCTCGTTGCTCCCAGAAGCGGAAGTAAAACATGCCTGTACTGGATGAATTGGTGTCAGGGGCCGGACCTGGTACACGGGCTGTAGTTTGGGGGGCCCTGCTCTAAGGAAACCCTCCCCTTTTGAATTACAGGTAACACATGTTGTATGTGTGTATGCAGTTGCATGTGGGAAGCCTTTACCTTTATGTTGTAGGTATTAAAGCCTGGCACTAGTAACTGAAGGAGAAGGGAGGACTGTTGCTCATTGGTAGGCATTCCAGATAGATAGATGGAAACAGTAAGACCATACAAATTTTCTTCCACTATGAACACAGTGAAGCAGTGTAACATATGGCACAACCCAGCATTTGTTAATCAGAAGTCCTATTGATTTTAGTACGAGCAAAGGGGGAAAAGCACCTTCTGCCTTCCCCCTTCCTGTCTTCTCCTGCTCCCAGGAGGAAATCCTCCCCCAAATGGTGCATTGCATCGGTGCTGTCCTGTTGTTGTTCTATGCCAGGAGTTATCAACCTTTTAAAGCAGGGGACCGGGTCACGTTCCCTCAGACAGCTTCAGGGGCTGGACGGCCATTTTGCCCTTCCTCCACCACATGGCACTTCCTGGTGTGGTAGAGGCAGTGGGGCCCCCACGACAAATTGTGTTGTGGGCCGCATTTGGCCCATGGGCCACAGGTTGAGAATCCCTGATCTATGCCATCAAGTCATCTCCAACTCATGATGACCGTATGAATGAGAAATCTCCAAAAACGTCCTCTTCTCAACAGCTCTTCTCAGCTCCTGCAAGTTAGAGCCTGTGGCTTCATTTAAGAAATTGATCCATCTTGCATTTGGTGTTCTTCGTTTCTTGTGGCCTTCCACCTTTCCCAGGATTACTGTGTTTTCCAGAGTCTCGATTTCTCATGATATGCTCAAAGTAGGACAGTCTCAATTTCATTATTTTTGTCTCCAGAGATAGTTCAGGCTTGACTTGCTCTAGGACCCACTTGCTTATCATTTTGGCAGACAAGAATATCCAAAAAGCTCTCCTTCAGCACCATATTTTCTTGTCAGCTTTCTTTACTGTCCAGCTTTTGCACCCAAACATGATAATTGGGAACACAAAAATTCGGATAACTTTAGTTTTGGTCTCCAGTGAAACATCCTTGCACTTGATAATTTTCCCCAGTTCCTTCACTGCTGCCCTTCCAAGTCTTAGTCTTCTTCTGATTTCTTGGCTGAACTCCTCATTTGGATTGATGACTGATCCTACATATAAAAAATCTTTCAATATCTCAATTTCTTCATTGTCAATGTTAAAGTTGTGTAGTTCTTCGGTAGAGATACTTTTTGTCTTCATGAAGTTCAACTGCAGTCTTTCTTTGGCACTTCTTTCACTTTCCTTAAAAGTTCTTTCAAACCATTGTTCTTTTCTGCAGTAAGATGGTGTCATCTGCACATATATCTTAAATGATTAAGGTTTACCCTACCAATTTTTAGTTCTCCTTCAACTGAATCTAGTCCAGGTTTCCATATGATATGTTTTGCTTACTGATTGAAAAGATAAGGGGATAAAATGCACCTCTGGCTGACACCTTTGCCCATTCTGTCTCTTTTTGTTCCATCATAATGGTAGCTTCTTGCTCACAGTGTAGGTTATGCATTAGAACAATCAAGGGTTGAGGCATCCTCACTTCTTTCAGAACCACCCATAGTTTCCTCATGATCCACACAAATGCTTTGCTATAGCCCAGGAGTTCTCAACCTTTTAAAGCTGTGGGCTGGATCATACTCCTGGGGGGCCGCATGGCCATTTTGCCCTTCCTCCACCACATGGTACTTCCTGGTGTGGTGGAGGCGGGGAGACAGACATGAAATGGTGTCATCTGGCGCATTCAGCAACGGGCCACAGGTTGAGAATCCTTGCTGTAGTCTATAATAAAGCATTGACTGATCTTCTTCTGAAACTGACATGAACCAAACCGCAACCTTCTAATCAAATCCTGAAAAGTGAGTAAGTTTCTGTCTTTCACCATGTAAAATTGGCAGTAATTAAAAAAAATCATTATGATAATCAGGAAGACCTTTTTCTACGTTGCACTACCCTCACAGGTGCATTTGATGTCCTTCTACCAGCAGGCAAAAACCTTCATCTTCCAGCAGGCTTTTTCTTAGTGACTCACTGTCTAAGGGGCCATTCTAAATAATAATAAAAAAGATTGTGGGTGGCATATTGATTTCTAGTTATTAGCGCATTTTTTTCAAAGTGCTTGCAGAGTGATCTGGAGTAATCTGCTCCAGAAAGTTTTCTGTGATTGATGTTAGATTGTCTGGTTTGTATTTCGCCCAGTTCCTCCTTTTTGCCCATTTTGAAGACAGGGACATTAGCTATCCTCTAATCATCTGGTACTTCACCTGTCCTCCATGATTTCAAGAAAATGACAGACAGTGGTTCTGAGATCTCTCCAGCCAGTTCCTTCAGTTCTCTTGGATGCAGTTCATCTGGCCCTGGGGATTTGAAGTAATTCAGAGTAATAAGGTATTCCTTGGTTATTTGTTTATCAACCAAACTGCAATCCTGCCCCCTCTGTGTTTACTTGTTTGCCTGGATGGTCATAGAATATCTTCTGGTATTGCCAGTTGCTTTCCATGGCAAGTTCAAAGTTTTGATGTTAACACATAAATCCCTGAACAGTTTGGGATCTTGTTACCTTTCAAAATGTCTTTTCTGAAAATTATCTTCATGTCCTACCTGACCCTCATTACCAATTGCCATCCCAAGAGAGGTGAAGAATTTTGACTGGGAAAGCAACTTTCTCAGTGGTAGCTCCTTCATTGTGGAATGACTGATATCTGGAAATTCATCAGACTCTTCCATCCAGACATTCAAGAAAGCATTAAGAACAGAGATTTTTTAAGGAGACCTTTAAGGATACTTCCCTCTGCTAGGTAAAGGATGCCCTTGCTCAAAAGCCAGTTGTGTTTGGCTATAGGGTGCAGTGCTCATCTCTGTTTACAGCCAAAGATCCAGTGCTGTCTGTTTCTGCAGATGTTTCCTTGGCCATGTGGCAAGGTGGTACCTATGCTGAAGTGGTACCTATTTATCTACTTGCAATTTCTTGCTTTTGAACTGCTAGGTTAGCAGGAACTGGGACAGATGACGAGAGCTTACTTCAATGTGTAGCACTCAGGTCTAGAACTGCTGACCTGCTGACCTTCTGGTGGTCATGTTCAGTGCCTTAACTAATAAGCCACCACATAAGACTGTCTAATTTCAGCTTTTAAATTGGTTATTAACTGGTGCCTGTTTGTTTCTTATGTCTGTTGTTAATGCTGTGGGTTGCAGGTCAGGTGAGTTACTGAGTATTTGGGTTGGGTTAGATTTTGGGATTATTGTTTGTATTCCACCTCCCAGAGAATAGGTGCTGCAAGTCTAGTGCTGGTGAAATCAATAGCAATTTAACTTTGGCTCAGGATAAACACTAGTGCAGAGAAACCAAATGTCAAGAATATAAATTTGTACCATTTGTAAAATGTGCCATCTTTTGTGTATGTAATCCATTTTAGTATATCATGTAGAGCTGAGGAAAAAAGGTTGCAAATAAGCATGATTTTTGCAATAATACAAGTAATGCTTTTTCCAGCATTTGAAACAACAGTTAAAGCCAATGATATTTTTTTTTTTTTTGCAAAACAATAAATATTACCTATCTGTCTCAGGTAAAGCCAAACGTAATGGTGTTATGAAATCCATTATTATCAAATTCAGTATCATCCATTTTACACTAATTAATAGCATTATGTATTGCTTGATCTATAATAGTAATTTCATATTACTCAAGAGGCCTTAATATGCTTACAGCAGAACCATTTTAGTTCTTTAGAATGTATGGGAACAAAGAACTATAGCAAAGGCAATACCTTTGAAAGCTTAAGCAAGATACTGCCATGTATTACTCATGTTTGAAGCACTGATGACTGTAGAATGAAGAGATATGTATTATATGGATATAGAGTCTGATAGCTACCAGAAATGGAAGTGAGATAACAGGAAGGGGAGAAAGATCTGATTGCCGTAAATCAAAGAATGCACAAAGTCTCTTGATGCTAACAAGAGACTCAAAGATTCAGCAATTGTTGCATAAGATGACCATAATAAAAGAAGAATCACACAAAAATTCAAATGAAATGGGAAGGTAAATTAGACCTTACACAAGCCCCAGTTTGAAAAACATTCATCTGCAACATCAGGAGTGGCCCAGGGGTGGGTTTGTGTCTCTGTCCTGGCCACTCAAAACTATGAATGTGAATGTTTAAGGTATGTATTTTTTATGCAGGTTAGCAACAGTTAGGACAGAATACGGAATGACAGAGTGGTTTGGAATAGGAAAAGGAGTAAGACAAGGCTGCATTTTATCACCCTGCTTATTCAACTTATACACAGAGCATATAATGTGCAGTGCAGGGATGGAGGAATCACAATTTGGGGTCAAATTTGCTGGGAGAAACATCAACAATTTGAGATATGCAGATGATACCACCCTAATGGCAGAAAGTGAGGAAGAACTAAAGAAAGTGCTGCTTAGGTTGAAAGAAGAGAGTGCAAAAGCTGGCCTGAGACTTAACAACAAGAAAACCAAAAGATAATGGCAACAAGCCATATCAGTTCCTGGAAAATAGATGGGGAAGAAGTAGAAGCAGTGACAGATTTTACCTTCCTAGGATCAAAGATCACTGCAGATTGTGGTTGCAGCCATGAAATAAAAAGGCGACTGATTCTTGGGAGACAAGCTATGAGAAACCTGGGGAACATAGTTAAAAGTACAGACATCACTTTGCAAACAAAAATTCGCATAGTCAAAGCAATGGTATTCCTGGTGGTAATGTATGGTTGTGAGAGCTGGACCATAAGGAAAGCTGAGCGCAGAAGAATAGATGTCTTTGAAATGTGGTGTTGGAGGAGAGTTTTGAGAGTCCTCTGGACAGCAAAGAGAACAAATAGGTCAATATTAGAAGAAATTAACCCTGACTGCTCCTTAGAAGATCAAACTTATTTATTTATTTATTTATTTTTCACGCTTATATACCGCCCACTCAGGTACAACCCAACTCAGGGCGGTTTACATAGCGGACAGCAAATACATAAAAGACACATGATAAAAAAGTTAAAAGTTAAAAAAAAACCCACCCCTAAAAGGTGCGCAAGAACCGAAGGGACCTTGGGGGAAGGCACACTTCTCTATACCAACCACCCAACTGTACCCCCATCCCCACCCGCACCCCAAACTTGGCCCGCCAGCCAGGTCTTTAGTTCCTTCCTAAAGGGCAACAACTCCGTCTGGAGATGCAGTTCCACAGGCAGGAGGTTCCAAAGGGCCGGTGCGGACACGGAGAAGGCCCTCCTCCTTGTGCCAGAGAGGCGAGCCCCCCTGGCTAATGGCACAATTAGAGAGCCCCTCCGGTCCGCTCTGGTTGGACGGACAGACGTCCTTAGGGCGATGCGGTCTCTAAGATACCCTGGCCCACTACCATGTAGGGCTTTAAAGGTCAAAACCAGCACCTTGAATTGCACCCGGAGACAAACTGGTAACCAGTGCAGCCCCTGAAGCAGTGGTGAGGCATGGGCATAACGTCCACACCCCATCACCACCCGGGCCGTGGCATTCTGGACCAGCTGCAGCCTCCGAATGGTCATCAAGGGCAGCCCCATGCAGAGCGCATTACAGTAGTCTAGTCTGGAGGTCACCAGAGCGTGAGTGACCATGAGCAAAGAGTCCTGGTCCAGGAGTGGGCGCAACTGGCGAATCACCCGAAGTTGGGCGAAGGTCCTCCTGGCCACAGCCGCCACCTGTTCTTCTAGCAGCAGCCGCGAATCCAGGAGGACCCCCAAGTTGCGCACCGGGTTGGTCTGGGGCAAAACAGCCCCATCCAAAACCAAAGATGGTAGCTCCCAAGGATAACACAGGACCCCCTATCCATAGCCACTCAGTCTTGCTAGGATTCAGCTGTAGCCCATTTTCCCCCATCCAGACCCCAACAGCCTCCAGACAGCTGGAAAGGACTTTGACTGCATCACTGGGGTCCCCACGGGCCGAGATGAAGCTAGTAAAGATGAAGCTAAAATACTTTGTACATCAAATGAGAAGAGAGGATTCACTTGAGAAGGCCTTGATGCTGGGTCAGGTGGAGGGCAAAAGAAGAAGGGGGCAGCCAAAAATGGTATTGTAGACACAATGGGCACAGAGCTGGGCAGGTTGAGGAAGATGGTGGAGGACAGGGGTGCCTTGAGGGCAATGGTCCATGGGGTCGCAAAGGATCAGAATCAACCGTGCGACTGAACAACAACAAAAAAGCAAATGTTTCAGGAGTGCTCAAAGTTTGATTACTAATCATAAATATTTCATAAGATATGTTACTATGAATAGTATCTAAGTGCAAATCTCATCTCTATTGTCTCATCACCCCTCAACCCTTCTCATTTTTTTTTGATGTTGCATTCTCTCAAGTATTCCATGTGATTAGATTAAGCTTGTATCCCCAAAATACACCTTACCCAAGGGCATCAGCACAGTCATTACTTCCATTCCTCTTGTGCCTTGTCATGATTAGAGGGTTTGAGCACAATTGTTCTGCCCCCAACTCAAACTACAGAGATGGTCCTCAGGAGTTAACATTATGATCAGTCTGATTTTGCAGTTGGTGTTGTATCTTGTTTTCTGATCTTTTCTCATTTCCTACCATTCAGGGCCCCATACTTTCTTGTCTGTTTGTTTAAAGCCCCTTAACATGGAATGGGGACTGCGCTGGCTCAAGTGGTTAAGATGCTGAACTCGCTGACTGGAAGGTCGGAGTTCAATTCCCGGGTACTGCATAACGGAGAGAGCTCCCATCTCTGTTCCATACCCTGCCAACCTAGCAGTTTGAAAGCGAGAAATTGCAAGTAGATAAATATGGACCACTTCAGCAGGAAGGTATGCAGCATTCTGTGTACTCTGGTGTTGAGGCATGCCTACTACATGTCCATGGAAATGTCTGCAGATGCAGACAGCGCTGGCTCTTTGACTATAAGCAGAGATGAACACTGAACCCTAGAGTTGGATACCACTGGCTTTCGAGCAAGGGCGACCTGGAATCGTCCTTTTAAAAATAACATCCAACTAAAACCTGGTTCATTGTCTACATTGTCTACCCGTTGTCACCATTATAGCTATTAACTCTTTTTTATCCACATCTAAATTTATGTATTGCCAGACATTGGAAAACTAAATTAATGAAGATTGGTATAAGGAAATGTGGGATCTTGCACTAAATGATAAGTTAACATGGGAATTGAACAAAAAAAGGGTATAATTAAAGAAAATAGATTTTGGAAAATTTGTGGAGTCTAAATTGGCTGGCGGTGCGGGGGTTGGGCCAGTATCAGATCAATTGAGTTTTGGGAAATAGTGAAGACCGCTGTGATGTCCTGTATCCTCCAGGGAATTGTATAATACACCGGGTGTGTAGTGTGATTTTGTGTTTATTATATTTTTATTATTGTACTTTCATTGTGCTTTGCTTGCGTAGAAGTATGGTAATACTGTAATAGTTAATAGGTTTTGGGTAGATTAAATAAGGTAAATATAAATAGCTATAGGTATATATAAACAGGGCCACACTCAGAAATTTCTGGGCCCCGTACTGAGCAATCCTATTGCCCCCCCGCTTTTCTCTCTCCTCGCATTGGGGTGGTGGCGGCGGCTGGAATACACAATTTCCCAAAAGAAATCGATGGGCAGTTGTATCCAACTTTAGAGTTCAGTGCTCATCTCTGATTACAGCCAAAGAGCCAGTGGCATTGATCCACAAAAGCTCACATTAAAATACAGATGTTAGTATTTAAAGTGCTACACATTATGCCCAAAAACCAGACTTTTATATTAACATGAACATAATTAAAAGGTAAAGGTTTCCCTTGCTCGAAAGCCAGTCATATCCGACTCTAGGGTGCAGTGCTCATCTCTGTTTCAAAGCTGAAGAGCCAGCAATGTCTGCTTCTGCAGACGTTTCCGTGGTCATCTGGCAGGCATGACTAGACACCGGAGTGCACAGAATGCTGTTACCTTCCCACCAAAGTGGTCCCTATTTATCTACTTGCAATTTCTTGCTTTCAAACTGATAGGTTGGCAGGAGCTGGGACAAAGACGGGAGCTCACTGTGCAGTGGCTGTGGTTAAGAAGCTCACCTTGTTAGCTGGAAGGCTGGCAAGTCAGCAGTTCCAGACCCGAGTACTGCATGACGGTTTGACCGCCTGTCTCTGTCCCAGCTCCTGCCAACCTAGAGTTTGAAAGCAAGAAATTGCAAGCAAATAAATAGGGACCACCACATCTGTGGAAAAAGATCTTAGGGGACATGAAAGGAGCCTCATTTGGGCGTGAACCCTGAGCACAGTTTCTCCAGCAAAAATCTTTTCAACACAAAATAATTTCTGACAAGAAATGAATTATTATTACAGGTGAAACTCAGAAAATTGGAATATCATGCAAATGTTCATTCAGTCCAGTAATGCAACTTAAAAGGTGAAACAAGAGCCACTCCACCGCCCGGGGAGGTTTGGTTTGGCCATGGACTTTGCCATCAAGACTTTGCCACATCCCCCCATGACTTTTTTCACCAGCTGGTGAGGAGAGAGGCACAGCTGTTAAGGCTGTTGTGTTCCTCCGCCCTAGTTGGGCTGGAGGCTTGGAAGTCGTCCACATCCACTTAATTGTGTATGTATGAAATGTATTATGGAATTGTGCTCAAGTTGTTATGGTATTATTGTGTAAATTTGTATCTTATGAGGTTGATTCTTTGTGTAATTCTCATTGTGATATTGCTTAATTATTTATATTTTGTCTTGTATTTTTGCATATTCTGATGTTTTGATTGTATTAATTGTGTATTGCCTTCTGTAGTTTATTGTATACCTTGCTCTGTTTATTGTATTTGTATATGTTGTAAGCCGCTTTGAGTGGCACTTGTGTCAGGAAAGCGGGATAGAAATTAAACTTAATAATAATTAATAATAAAAAAATGAGATAGACTCATTACATGCAAAGCGAGATAGTTCAAGCCTTAGGTAAAGATTTCTCTTGTTCGAAAGCCAGTCATATCCGATTCTAGGGTTCAGTGCCCATCTCTGTTTCAAAGCTGAAGAGCCAGCGCTGTCTCCTTCTGCAGACGTTTCCGTAGTCATGTAGCAGGCATGACTAGACACCAGAGTGCATGGAACGCTGTTACCTTCCCACCGAAGTGGCTCCTATTTATCTGCTTACAATTTCTTGCTTTCGAACTGCTAGGTTGGCAGGAGCTGGGACAAAGACAGGAGCTCATTCTGTCCTGCAGTACTTGGGAATTAAACTGCTGACCTCCCGCCTCCCAGTCAGCGTGTTTGCCACTTGACCCACTGCAGTCCCAGTTCGAGCCTTACTTTGTTATAATATTGATGCTTATGGCTTACAGTTTATGAAAACCCCAACCCCCCCAAAAAAATCCCATGTACCCCATAATCACCACATAATCTCATGTACGCCATATGCCATGATCATCACAATTATAACAAATTAAGGCATGACATCTCTCGCTTTGTACGTAGTGAGTCTATCTCATATATTTGTTTCACCTTTTAGGTGAAATGAATGAGCATTTGCATGTACGTTTCTATAGAATTACTAGTATATTTGTGCCCGGCTAGCTGGGCAGTTTTTATTTGGGTTTTTTTGTTTGTTAAGGGAGGTTAGGGTGAGTGTGTTTTGCATTTGTGGTTTGTGACTTTTTTTGATCCATTTTGTTAGATTTATTTGTGATTTGGATTTATTTCTTATTTTTCTGACTTGTTTTTCCTCTCCTGGCCTTAGGTGGGGCTTCTTCCGGTAAGTAGATTCTTTATTTCTTCATTTCTGTTCTGGAGTCATGGAGGGAGGATGTGCTGGTGAGTTCCCTGGGTTTTTTAACCTGGGTTTTGTTTTTTTTTGTTTTTTTGGTGTTGGACTGGTAGATGTTTCTGTTTCTTCTTTTGCAGTTTTTTTGGGGGTTTTAGATGTGTTTAATTGTGTTGTTTATTTCTGGTTGTTTTTTATGTTTCTGATTTCTTTTGTGATTATTTGTTTAATTTGTGGTATTTTTGTTATTTGAGTTAGGTATTTTTGTGTTGTATTTAGGTATTTTTTCTGTGCTTTCATGGTATTTTGGGTGTTTTTGTTTGTGGATTTTGTTGTTTATTGTTTTGTTGGTTAATGTGTTTATTTACTTATTTATGTTTTATTAATTTTGGTGTTTGGTGTTTTGGGTAAATGTTTGGTTTTGTTGTTGTGTATTTTTGTGTAAAGAACAGGCTGCCTGTCGGTTCCTCTTCTCCCTATTGCTGCTTCAAATTTTGGTTTCGATGCAGCAATGGGGGAAAGGAGGAGCTGGCAGTCAGCCCATCCTTCCCCCAGGAGGGTTCGTTCAGTAGGTCAGGTGAAAAGGAGGTAGAGAAGAGCTATCTGCCTGACGATGGTTCTCTCCTCTCTGTCTCTTTTCTCTCCTGGCTTACCTTACCGGAGATTGGTAGGCAGCAATCCGTAAGGGGTGGTGCTCTTCCTTGCGGATAGCTGGCTGCTGCTTTTGTGTTACCTCTGTCGGAAGTACAAAGGCAGCAGCCAGTCATTCGCCAGGGAGGGTGCTTCCCTTGATGAACTGCTGCCTGCTAGTGGTATTTTTCCCCACTCCGGTTCAACTGACTTTGAGGCCGGCGGTGGTTTCGCCGTGTCTTCGGCGGGGTAGTGGGGAGGAGAGGGAGTCTCTCTTCTCCTCGTTGCTCCAGGAAAGAAGGCCGGCGGTGGTCTCGGCATGGGTTTTTGTGTGTGTTTGTTTGCGAGGCCGTGTGGTGGACTTGTGCTCTCGTTGCGGGAGGCTGGCGTGTTTTATTTTCGCGCGCCAGCTTTCTCAGCGTTCTGCACACTCGCGCTCTTCAGCCTGATTGGCTGAAGTGCTCACGGCACGTAGGATGCTGGGACTTGGAGTTTTGTTTGTTTTGTTTGTGTTTGTGCTGTATTTTTCTGCGGCTCGATTTCAATAGGGCACGCCGCGGTTCCCAACGTTCTTTTTGCTCGCGCCTCTCAGCCTGATTGGCTGAGGCACACCGCGGTTAAGAGGACGTTGGGAATTGAAGTTGTTTCCCTTTGTTCCCATTCGTGGGGCTGCTGCCCCACTGGTGACGGCCAAAACCCCGTGGCGCTGAGAACGCAGGGGTTACGGTGAGTGCGGAAGGCTAGATCGGGGATGGTTGGAGCTGTGTGGGAGCCTTTGAACAAACCCAACGGTTAACCCCTCTTTTCATAGGTATAGATAATGGATATATATTTAATAAAATGATAAAAAACCAGTCCCTCATCACGATATTCTAATTTTCAAAGTTTCACTTGTAGTCTAAAAGGGGAGTAGTACCTGAGGGGCTTCGACGATTTGAGATTCTGTTTGCCTTCACCAGTGCTCATCTCTGTTTCAAAGCTGAAGAGCCAGCGTTGTCTGCTTCTGCAGACGTTTCCATGGTCATGTGGTAGGCATGACTAGATACTGAAGTGCATGGGACGCTGTTACCTTCCCACCAAAGTGGTCCCTATTTATCTCCTTGCAATGTCTTGCTTTCAAACTGCTAGATTGGCAGGAGCTGGGACAAAGACAGGAGCTCATTCCGTCCTGCAGTACTCGGGAATCGAACTGCTGACCTTCCGCCTCCAAGTCAGCGTCTTAGCACTTTCAAGCAAGGGAAAACCTTACCTTGCCTTCACCAGAGTGGTGGGTGAGCAGCAAAATTTAGGCAGGAAGTCCTGATTGGGGAGACAACAAAGCTGATTTTGTCACAGGAGTGGTTGTGCGCTGGGCTCAGTTGGCGGGAAGGGGCAAAAGGCACGCTCTCGCCCTGTGCTTCCGAGGAAAAGGAATAATAACACTCAACCTCCCCCCCCCACCGGTCGAGAGAAGAGGTGCGCCAGGCGAAACTCACAGGTGGGCGGCGGGAAAGAGGGGCTCTGGCTGCTCCCTTCCTCCTGTTGGGCCGCTCTCCCTCTGGCTGAGGTGGTCCTGTCTGGGCTCCTTTTTCCAGCGATCATGCTGGAACAAGGATCCACCTGGCAGAGGAGACAGGAGAGGGGCAGCCCGGCCGCCGCCAACACCACCTCAGCTCACCCAGAAGGACGCACAGGGAGGCGGCAGCTGGGCTTCGGGCAAATTTTTTTCCACTCCGGGGGAAGGGAGGGGCTCTGAGAGAACTGGGGGCAGTGGCATGGGGATCGCTGGTCCCTTTCTTCCCGATCCCACCCACCCACCCTTTCCCTGTCCAGCTCTGGCCTCGGAGCGGAGACCACCTCGTGGGCTGAAGACTTGACCCAGCCCCCGGATATCAGAGGCAGAGCTCTATGGTGGGGCATGAGCAGTGGTGCCGGGGCCCCCATGTGCTGTGATTTAAAAGAAAATAAAAAAAATCACAGCTGAGCGGCGCGCTGGGACTCGGCCGGGCAAGTAAAAAAAAATGCAAACAAGTTTTTAATTAAAAAAAATTCACACAGCTGAGCGCCAGGCTCCTGTTAGCTCTCGGGCTCGGGACGGCCCTCCCCCTTGTTCCCCCCCTGATAGTAGCTCTGTATATAAATGAGGATGATTTGGAGATTCAATGTTACAAAAACTAGAGGATATTGCAAATGTAAGTTTTATGCTGTAAAGAATGAATTGGAGTATAATAACCGAGAGTTAGTGAAGGATGGGGAGGTATTACATTGGTAAAATAGAGTTATTATTATTAGTGTTATTGTTATTATTGTTTACTGTCTTATGATTTTTTTGTATTTGTATTGTTTATTGTCTTTTGATTCCTTTGTATTTGTATTTTAGCTTTTTCTTTTTGTTCTGACTTTGTTATAATTTTTTGAAAACTTATTAAAAAAAATAAAATCTGATTCAGAGATTTATGATCTTTCATTCCACTGGCTTAGAAATACTGTTAGTTCATCAGATAATAAAAACTGTATGGTGCCATTTTGTCCATCTAAGTCTGAAAATTGGAAAAAAGCAGGGAAAGGTGTTGGGATGCAAGAATGGCACTCAAACACTTGAGGGAGAAAGAAACACTTAAAATACTGAAGCCATTGCTCAGAAGGAGGTTGAAAGGAAGAATTTAAAAAATCTCAAATAGCTTCAGAACATTTGGGAGCAAAATCTAGATGCTATAGTAGAAGCCAGGTGTCCTGTTTTCAAACCTTCTGTAAATTGATGAAGACAGAGCTTTATAAGGAAGCTTTTCCTAATATCTTTTCCCTACATTAGTAATTTCTGTCTGACCCATGTGTTTGTTTTATTCAACTGGTTGCTATTTGTTTTATTCATTTCAGTGTCTTTTCTTTTGGTGCTGGTTTTGACCTTTAAAGCCCTTCATGGCATTGGGATTATCAACAAGCTCCCCTTTTTGGCTCGTCTGAGGCTTCCCCCCTCCTGTAATTAATTTTTTTATATTTGTTTTTAGATAATAGATGGCACGGTGTGTGTGTGTGTGTGTGTATTGTTATGTTTTTAAGGGTTTTAAAAATTGTTTTACCTGTATATTCTATGTACACCGCCCAGAGTCCTTTGGAGAGGGCGGTATATAAATCTATTAAATTAAATTAAATTGATCCAGGGTACTTAAGAGACTGCATCTCCTCAAGGGGCTGCCCTTGACGACCATTCGGAGGCTACAGCTGGTGCAGAATGCAGCTGCCCAGGTGGTGATGGGGTGTGGGTATTATGCCTGTGCCTCCGCACTACTCTGGGAGCTGCACTGGTTGCCAGTTTGCCTCTGGGTGCAATTCAAGGTGCTGGTTTTGACCTTTAAAGCCCTATATGGCAGTGGGCCAGGAAACCTGACAGACCGCATCGTCCCAAGAGAGTCTGCCCATCCAACCAGAGCAAATCGGAGGGGCTCCCTAGTTGTGCCTTAAGATAGAGGGGCTCGCCTCTCTGGCACTCGGAGGAGGGCCTTCTCCGTGTCCGCTCCAGCCCTATGGAACCTCCTGCCAACAGAATTGAGGCTACAGACAGAATTGCTGCCTTTCAGGAAAGGTTTGAAGACCTGGCTGGCGGGGCAGGTGTGGGGCCCTAATGGGAATATGGCCCCGGCCTGTTGGCTCATCCCCAACTAGTCCAGTTGTGCCCTCCTTCTGTGTCTTTGCATTTCCCCCCCTCCCTCTTAGCTTTTAGTTTTTAGTTTTAAATGGGGTGGGAGTAACGAGGGTGGATGGATGGGTGAATGATGGGGTTTTAACATGTTTTTATATGTTTTTAACTGTTGTACGCCGCCTTGAGTCGGATTTTTACCTGAGTGGGCAGCATAAAAATTGGAATAAATAAATAAAAAAAATTCAGCCTGTCCTACAAGGGCAGACAGCAGGGGTTCAGCTGTGGTCCCATCTGCAAAAGAAGTTCATCTTGCTGGGGCCAGGAAGAGAGCCTTCTCTGTGTCTGCCCCAGCCCTGTGTAACCTCTTACCACCAGAACTGCGACTCCAGTCGGACCTCCTATCCTTCAGGAAAATGTTGAAGACTTGGCTATGCCAGCAGGTGTGCGGCATGCTTGACTCCACAGCGTATGCCCGCTGGCTCATTTAGAACGTCTGTCTGAGGGATCCTGCTTGTTTTATTTTTCTGCTATTTTCTCTGCTATTTTATTGTGGGAGGGTGAGGGTAGGGGTAGTTTTTTTAATGTTTATCTGATTAGGTTCCTGTGTTTTTTGTGTTTTTAATTCTGTTTTACTGGGGGGGGGGGGGATTATTGGCTGTTTTTAGCTATTATTGTTTTAATTGTTGCTTTTTTATTGTTTTTGTATGCTGTATGTTGTATTGCATGTTGTTAGTACCCTGAGTGGTGTTCCCATCAGGAGGGTGGGATACAAATCCATAAAATAAATAAATAAATAATTTTAAGCTTCATGTGTGATTCTGCATTGGTGAGAGGGACTTAATTTTTTGTAAACTGCTCAAAGGAATGGCTTATCATTAAATGGCTGGTATGAATAAATATTTATGATAGATAGGAAAGTACATCCAAGTACAAAGAGTTATCTATGGAGTGAATTACCAGAGCTCAAGAAAATACAAACATGCACTCCTCTTTTTAAAACCTTACATCTTGTCCAGATAAGGAAACTAAATAGATTACAAAATTTGGCACAACTCAAGTACAGAACAAAAGTCTCCATACATAGGAAAAATGGGAAATTGTAGCTAAATGGATCTTTATGGACAAAATATTCAGCACAAAATTTAACAAAATATTTACAAAATATAATCTTTCTACACATACACATGAAGTTTTCTCCCCCACTCATGATGAACACATTCCAAGATATCTGTTGTTATGCACATTTTCCTATGTATGGTGACTTATGGGACACCCTATATATCAACAATTAGTCAAAAAAGTAAAAAGGGAGATGAAAAAGCATATTGCTGAAACATTAAGATAATCAAGGATGTTTACACCTTAGGTTGCTCTTGCTCAAAAGCCAGTCATATCTGACTCTAGGATTCAGTGCTCATCTCTATAGCCAAAGAGCCAGTGCTGTCTGTGTCTGCAGATGTTTCTGCGGACATGTGGCAGACATGACTAAACACCGGAGTGCATAGAACGCTGTTTGCCTTCCCACCAAAGTGGTCCCTATTTACCTACTTGTAATTTCTTGCTTTTGAACTGCTAGGTTGGCAGGAGCTGGGACAGAGACAAGAGCTTACTCTGTTGTTTAGGACTTGGGTCTCGAGCTGCTGATCTGCAAACTTTCCATACATCAAGTTCAGCATCTTAAACACTAAACTACCACAGTACCTGTTTACACCTTAGAAACAGGAAATCAGTGGTACAGTTAGACTATTAGACATCTCTACCTATAAGAATGGGTTGGGCCGTGCGTGTCCGGAATGTGTATCCACACACATCCATCCCATCCCATAATGAGCCAGCCACACCTTACCTCCCGGATAACATCGCCGGGCAAAATAGCTAGTATGAAATAATTGTTGATGGAGAACAGGTGCATTAGACAGAAGCTTTGCATGATTTTTCACTATGGAAAGTGTTGTGCAAGTACCCATGACTGACTGAAATTTTCTGGTCCCTTGGATTGATAAGAAATCCACCATGTGTAGTTAAACATATATTTCTAACTGTGGAAAATCTATTCTTCGTTTGTCCCCCACTGTTCCATGGATTTCTTTTGAAGCCAGTTCCTTTCTGTCGTTGGTTTTTGATGTAGCAGCATGTGATCAAAGTAATAACGTGCCAATCATTCATTTAGAACAATCCACTGTATTGGGATAAAACCATACATTTTTATAAGAGGATGCTACTTCTTGCTTACTTAAGAAACCACAGAACACTCCAGCCTCCGAGCACTCTGACCTAGCATTAGGATTGCCCTGTTAATGTCTTGTCTCATTTTGGGGAAACAAATGCTCATTAGATGTGACAAGAGATGAAGGTCTAGAGTGAATTAATTAAAGGCACTAGGCAAAGAGGGCATGCATTCAGGAGTTCATTAAGAAAAATAAAATGTGAGGCATTGATCATAGAACTAAAAGTGGCCTCTTCACCATGTGGACTGGAAGGTAGATAACACCTACTTTTAAAAAGAGACTGAAGAGAATGGCAACGTATTTCATTATAAACTAGAACAACCCTCAATAAAGAACAATTCATGAAGGGCAGGCTAGCCTTATCACCATTTTAGAAACTTCTGAGAGTGTCAACAAACATGTTCTTGCTATGGTATTGAATTTTTTTGTTGTTGGTGGGGTGGTTTTGGGCTCTGCGGAGAGGGAAGGCAGGGGGGAGGGGAGTCGGATGCAATCCGTCCCCCCCTTCCCTGTCTTTGCGGGGGGGGAGGCAAGGGAGGGAAGGGGAATACGATTCGTCCCCCCTTCCCTGTCTTTGTCGAGGGGGGGGGAGGCAGGCTGAAGGGGAAATGCAAAGGCGGCAGCCAGCAAACCGTCAGGGGAGGAGCTCTCCCTGAAGAATCTGCCGCCTGTGTATTTTTCCCTCTGCTGTTTCAAGGGCTGTGCATTCACCCCCTCGCTGTTTCAAGGGATAGCCCTCAAAACAGCTGAGGGGAAAATGGAAAGGATGGCAGCCAGCAATTCATCAGGGGAGGCGCTCTCCCTGATGATCTGCCGTCTGTGCATTTTTCCCTCCGCTGTTTCGAGGGCTGTCCCTCAAAACAGCTGAGGGGGAAATGCAAAGGCAGCAGAGCGATTCATCAGGAGATGCGCTCTCCCTGACGGATCTGCCGCCTGTGCATTTGTCCTTCCGCTGTTTCGAGGGCTGTCCCTCAAAACAGCTGAGAGGGAAATGCAAAGGCGGCAGCCAGCGATCCATCAGGGGAGGCACTCTCCCTGATGGATCTGCTGCCTGTACATTTTTCCCTCTGCTGTTTTGAGGGCTGGCTCGAAACAGCAGAGGGGAAATGGTGAGGGCGAGAGCCATCAGGCATGGCTGAGGGCAGGAGGGGCAGCAGGGCAGAGGCAGTGCCTACAGCGCCGCCTCGCCTGGCTGTGTCCTCAGGCAGCACGTAAGGGGTGGCAGACAGACCGTTCCCTCAGCCCGGGCTCTGTCTGCCTTGGTAAGGCAGGGCCCTGAGCTGTTTTGGGCGTGCGTCGGCTGTTTTTTATTTTCCCGTGCGCCGGCTGTCCCATCTCCTCCACGCTCGGGCCGTCCTGCCTGATTGGCTGAGGCATGCTGCAGCGCAGAGGACGCTGGGACTTGTATTTTGTTGTTCGCATTCATGGAGTGTTGGCCCCACTCTCGGCTTCCGGACCCTTGCGGGGATGATGTCCGGGAATTAAGGTAAGTGTGAACGGTGCATGACAGGATAGGCTGTACGTGTGTGGACATGGATTCCGCACACGAACGACCACATCCCATTCTTATAGGTATAGATTATGAGTCAGATCCAAAGACTGCTTTCCTTCAACGGGGTCTTTCCCTAATAGAAAAATATACTTGGACTTCTAAAAATGTTTGACAAAGTACCTTATCAAAAGCTCCTGAGAGAACCTAGCAAGCATAGATAGGATAGAAATGAACAGACAGTTTTTATAAACTAATGAGGTAAATACCCCAAGAATGTGTGTTAAAAGGAATCAGTGCTTCTCAAACTAAGAGCATGTCTACACTTTGATGTTCTTTTTCCAGTTGTATCGGGCTTAGCCCAGTTTTGGTTGATTAAGTAAAAGCGGCCACATACCATAAAGCTAAATATGGAAGACTACTCCCCCGCTCCAGGCATTTCATTTTGAGTACTCATCAGGAGGCTGTTTATTTACACCACTTTTCAGTGCAGTCATTTTTATTAGTTTTCACATGTGTGATCAGTGGAGTTGTTGGTGGTCAGGTGTGTGGTCTTATCTAAGTTGAGAGATACAGCCCAGCACCCTTGTGGTGACATGCTGGATAGCCATAGCTGGAGTGTCTCCCTCTCCCTCCACCTCAAGATGTGGAAAAGGGAGAAATGTGATCAATCTGTCATGTTCCTTTGCTTTAATTAAAAAAGAAAAGGTCAGAGTAGTTCAGTTGCTTCTTCTCCCTCCAGATTTCAAAAATGAAGGCAGGGAGACAAGCGGTTTACATGTATACTCAGAGAAGGATCTTGCAAGAAGCCGCCTGTAGATGTACACTGGCTTGCTCATTCTCTGCAATGTGCTAAGGAGGGTGAAACCAACCCCTTGACAAATGCTGGAATAGAAATAGTTGGGCTGCCTGGCACAGGTGGTGGAGAGGGAGCAGGGGAGGGTGAGAAAGTGGCGGAGGTACTACTGCTGCCGCCACATCCTCATTCCTTTCTTCTCCCTTCTCCTCAACTTGGAAAATTGTTTCACGAGGACACATATTGATACAAAGACCACATGACTTTAAACTGACTTCACAAAGACTCCTGGTTTATTTTATCAGGGTACTCCTATCTTTAGCAAAAAAAATCAAGTGAAGGAGTAAATTGTAAGATGGTCAGATTTAAAGATCAATAAAAATGATTCAACATGATGCCCCAAGTGGTTATGAAATGAAGTCTACAGAGTAAGTGTGCAAAAAGTAAAAATGACACGGAGAAGGACTAGCTGAGAGCTAGTGTCATATAGTGGTATAATAATAATTTCGTATCAGAAGTTATTTTGGGTTGAAAGGATTTTTGTGGGAGAAACTCTGCTCAGGGAATGCCCAGATGAGGCTTCTTTCATGTTCCAAAGAGCTGGGACAGAGACGGGCACTCAATCCATCATGCAGTATCCAGGTTTTGAACTGCCGACTTGCCGGCCTTCCAGCTAACAAGGCGAGCTTCTTAACCACTGAGCCACCACAGCTGGTGATGGTTAGGACAGGAGACTAAAACTTTGAAAATTGAAATTCTCATCCTGGTTGATTTTCTGCCAGTATATTACCTTCAACTTGATCTTTGACACAGATTTGTTGTGCAGATATGTGCCAGGTGTTTACTGAAGCAAAGGTGATATGTAAGGATGCCTATACTGTTGAAACAAACCTGGAGCTGGTTCAGGTTTTTGAAGTTGATTCAATGTCATGAAGTCTTTGTGTCAGTGAATGGCCCTCATGGGACATTTAGTTTGGTTGTAAGCTGTGCAGTGTATCAGTCTAGATAATTACACAGGACTTCAAAATGTTATGTTTATAAGCAAATTGGCACCTTGGTGCTCCAATTTTTCACCTGTACCTCATCATATCCAAAAGCATGTTTTTACTCTGCATAGCCATCTGTATTGCATTTTGTCCTTTGTCAATAAATCTTTAACGCTTGTCTAAATCATCTTTTTTGTTAAAATTACCAAAATCTGTAATCTGGGCACCAAAAACTTGCCAAACCCCAGGGACACAAGTTAAAATGTTTTTTTTTAAAAAAAGTGACCAGAATAGATTCAAAATAAACAATCTCCACTTGAGTGTTTAAAAAAAGACCCATCACTTTATGAAAGGAGAAAAAATGTGTGCTTAGCTGTACAACTTGTAATTGTTGATCTGTGTAAATTGATTTCAAGCATGACAAACCTGACCTAAAAACAGGAGCATTATGACATGTAATCAAAACTTCACCCTGATAAATCAAACAGAGGGGATCTCAATATTCAAAGATCTGAATGCCGCCCAGTACCAGTTAATGGAAAGGTGCTCTGCATGTGAGTCTTCCAGGGGCATTGAGCCTCTAGGGGAATTTTTTTGGCTTAATCCAGCACTGCATTGTTATGATCCATTTTGTAGTTGGTACTCAAGTGAGGAAATGCACTGTCAACCAGCTGATATGAAAAGTACTCTACCTTGTATAATATAGGCTACAGAATTCATGTTGTGTTAAATGTGAAAAACATATGGTGGGCAGGGAAAGGTGGATTTTTGGACCACTGTCTATACATCAAGAAACTACAGATACAACCAGGTGACAGGATATGTCTTGTGAATGCATGGGTGAATGACTATATATGTGTGAGCATTCAGGCTGCAACTTGAAGCCAGCCTTTTGAAATATTTATTAATGCAATGCTAAATGTCAATATGTAGGTATACCTGCTGAAGACAGTCTTCTGTGGAAAGGTTATTCTATAGCATGAAATGCTTAATGTACATAGGGATTAACAGTGTGCACAGAAGACATGCAGAAGTAATGGCCCAAACCTGGTGCATTTCTGTTATAAAACACTGCTTCAGCAATCTTTCCAGTTACACAGAAGGTCATGAAGAACAGCAAGGGAAAAATATTAAGACATGATGCCACTGTGTGGAAAAACAAATACAGTGGAACGTCATACAACAATTGCCCTGTACAGCAACGGAATCGCATAACAATTAGGTTTTTTAAAAAATGGCATCCCGTATAACAATTTTCCCTATGGAAAAAAAAATCATACAACAATTTTTCAATGGGAAAAACCACTTAGCAAAAAAATAAATAAATCATTGTATGATGCATCCCTTAGGGAAAATCGCTATATGATGCATGCAATTGTTTCGTACAAGCCCCGTGGAACAGATTAACATTGTTGTATGATGTACCACTGTACTATTGTTTTGCAAAATAATTTACCAAGAGAATTCATGTGCAACTCAAACTGAAAACCATATCTATAGGCAAAGAATGTTAGAACATTTCAAATACATCTTGTACCCAAAGCATACATGCCAGGCTGATGATTCTATACCTGCCACCAATAAGTGTCATTCAAGATTACTGAAAGACACTTGGAGCACTTCTAATTCCAACAAGGAAACATTTAAATGAAGGAATTGCCATTTAAACCAAGAAAATGCAATTAAAGGGATGATTGTGCACACAGACACATTTCAGACATCTTTCCAAATTATGGTTTCCGCCCCATGTTTCATCCTCTTCCTTTTCTCTATTTACATGCAGATTTCTCCTCTCACTTTTGTGGTTTGCTTTAGTTACAGATTGCCATTCCATCTGGACTAGAGTTAACATGCAGCTACTGCAAACTAGAATAGCTAAAAAGACATTACTTTGAAACCACATTTTGAACTGGTTTGCAAACTATGACTTGTGGCATTCCTGGGGCCACAAAATGGCATCTCTAGCAAACACAAGAGAAAACCTGCACTTCTAGCAAACCACGCACACAAAAAGCCTGAATTAAAAATACACATGCTGGAATCCACATACACTAAATGGAAGGAAGTGTGTGGAAGAGGAAGCACACAAATGTCCAGCATGCTCCTAATTTCCATATCATGATTTGGAACTTGGGAGGAAAAAAGAACTCTGAATTATACAAACACAGTAACCAGTCACAGATTCCCAGCATGTACCAGAAAATATATACAAATATTACATTGATGCCTGTCATCCACTTGTAGGAGGTAGTATATCTCATTGAAAGAAACAGTCAATCCAGTCAATGAGGGCCCAGGTTTGTAAATCATTTGGATAAGCACAAAAAAATGGATGACACTCCCAGTTTTATGGCAAGGCAAGTGGCAAAATGAAATTGTACATGGTATGTTGAAGCAGCCTCTAGCCCTGTAACTCATAATGGTTATTTATAAGATTGACTTATACTACGGGAGTGGTGAGTGAATGGCCTTGACAAACCACACATTATGGGCTATTTCAGCCTAAAATGCAGTAGTTTAGATGCTAAAAATAGCTGCAAGAAGTCATGATTCAGCTCTACGCCTAAAGATACTGCTGTGCATTCCTGCAGGTTTTGTGGCCACATAGAACTAATCTATGTTTCCTTGCCTGCAGAACATGCCAAGAAACAGGGTTCTTTAAAATATGACTGTGTCATGTGGCCCTATTTCACCCTCACTGCTTCTTGTAATTATGAACAAAAGTGAGCCTGTTATTCCTACATTTTAGGATGCTCTGGGCGCTAATACAAGTTGTAGCATTGTGGCATCTGATGAGATTGCAACAAGAGCTATGACGCATGGCCGTGAAAAAATATTTTTTGGCATTTACCCTAATTTTATTTTTATAGAAATGCTAAGCCAATCTGACCAGAGTGCCTCTCTCCTGCCAATCATAAGAACGTGACAGAAGAGTTGTGTCAATGTTTGGCCTCTTAAAGCTAGAGGGTTGTATTGTTTGTAGGAATAATAATAATAATAATAATAATAATAATAATAATAATAATAATAATAATAATAATAATAATAATAATAATAATAATAATAATAATAATAATATCATTTCAGAGATTACTCTGCATTGAAAGGATTTTTGCTAGAGAAACTCTGTTAAAATGGATGGCCTAATGAGCCTCCTTTCATTTCCCCAAGTGTAGCTCTCGGGTATCAAAACCCAACCTTCCAGGCTACAGCTCAGCATCTTAACCACTAAGCCACTGGGGGAATTTGTAGGAATAAAAACACACTGTAATGACCAGAAATATCTTTCCACTGCAATAAAAACAAAGAAGTTGATCCTCACGTTTTAAGAAATATCAACTGTGTGTGTGTGTATGTGTTATATAGAAGTTCGGAAGCAAGAAATTGCAAGCAGATAAACAGGAACCACTTTGGTGGGAAGGTAAACAGTGCTCTGTGTACTAGAGTGTTGTATTGTCTAGGCATGCCTGCCACATGTCCATGGAAACATTTGCAGATGCAGACAGTGCTGGCTCTTTGGCTACAAATGGAGATGAGCACTGAACCATAGAGTCGGTTACAGCTGTAGTAATATAATATTTGAAGGAAGGAAGTTGATGCTCCTGTTTCAAGTAGGAAAAAAAAGTCCTGGATAGATTATCATGCAACAAATTTATTCTGTGCTCCCAGTCTGGCTCTCAAGTAGACCCATGAAATTCAGAGTTTTAGGAAACGAATGCTAGCCTAAGTCTGGGATACCTTTCCACCAAAGTGGTTCCTATTTATCTGCTTGCAATTTCTTGCTTCTGAACTTCTAGGTTGGCAGGAGCTGGGACAAAGACAGAAGCTCACTCTGTCATGCAGCACTCGGGTCTCAAACTGCTGACCTACCGACCTTCCAGTTGTAAAGTTCAGCGTCTTAACCACTAAGCCACCACAGTCCCCTATTATGTTAGTACCATTGCATATATGGAGGTGTGGGTTATGCTTCCCATGGCTTATATCTGGACAATTTGACGTTCACATTAAGTTTACAGTCAGCAACACATGTTTTTACTATTTTACTATATCACAAAATTATATATATTTTCTTCACCACCACTAGATGGCACAGAGAGCAACTGAACATCTCTTCTGTGCTTCCACAGGATTTTAGGATGCAGTAAAAGGGTCATTAACTACAGTATTTTGATATTGGTCCGTCTTGCACGAGTTGGCAGTATACATACTACAGAGAATAAACAATATACTAAAGAAAAGAGGTTGCTGAAAGGGGCAGCACCTAACGTACTCATATATGGGAAGACTGATGTGTTGCACTGTTCTCCATAGTCATCTATTACAAACTTGTTATGAAAGTACACACTGTTAGCAAAATCTGCAAAAGATGATGGGAGTGGCAGTTCCCAAACCTGTGAAGATTCAGGGAAAATATGCTACTCCATCAAAACCAACCAACTTCTAAACACCAGGATGTCAGCTTGTAACACGGCATGCAACAGATGGGATGATCTTCTCATATCTTTAGAATGCTTCTGCCTACCTACCAACCAACCAATACTAAATTGAAGATATGAGATGTAGCAGTTGGTCAACTAATACTACATTGAGTGTAATAGCTTTCAAGAGTTTGGGGCATGGTTTGAAAGTGTCTTGTGAACTTAAAAAGTTGGACACACCCTCCCATCACAGACTGAATGGTGAAAAACTGTTTCTGCAATTTTCAACATACAGTAAAACCCCTGTTCACTATGCAATTTTTTCGTACGATTTTTCTTATGGAAAAAAATTGTACAATGAATTTTCCTAATTTTTTACGAAATGGTTTTCCCCATCGTTGTATGATTTTTTCCATAGGAAAAATTGTTATGTGGGGCGCCATTTTTTTTTTAAAAAAAACTATTTATTACGCGATTTTTTCACTATAAGGGGCATTCGTTATACAAGGTTCCACTGTATTAGGTTAAAAAGTTGGTTTGGGTTGTTGTAGATCAGGAGTTCCCAAACTTTTCACACCACGGGCCAGTCTTGTGGTTGAGCAAGCAGGTTATGTGGTTCCTCCTGCCATAAAACGTGTCCGTGGCTGTCATAAAGGTATTTACAATAGCCACAGGTGCATTTACGGCAGCGTTTGCGCATGCACATTTAATTTCTGGTTCCGGTAGTGGCGTGGGCCAGATAATTTGGCACTGTGGGTTGTAGTTTGGCCATCCCTGCTGAAGATGCTTATTGGTGAATGCCAATTACCTCACCAGTCTTTATATCACTTTTATAGTTAGCTTGGAAAAGCACTTTTTGGGTTCTTTTTTTTAAATTAAAAAAAAATGGCAATCTACCTAGATCAAAAATATGACTAATCACTGTTTTGCCATTTGACTAGCCTGCATTTAAGATAAACCAAATTATAAAGCTGAGTTCGCATTCTGTGATATGTCCTCCCCCACCATTTAAAACTGAACATAGTTCTCATTCATTCCTGGATTATGGCATGCTGGATCACGCTGATTTCATAAAAAGAAAAGAAAGCCACCAGGATGATGAAGGAAAAATAGAAGTTAAGGGCTTTGGAAATAGCAGAAATATTTTTCAACCCATCTTTTAGACAAGCATCGATCTTACCTGGCTTCCAGGGAGTAAAGTTTGCTGATATAAAGAAAACCTGTCCTTTGCAGCCTCCTCTGATGTTGGGCTGATGGGCTTGGGGTCAGATAAGGATCTCTGCATGGTTTTGATGGGGCGAGGTAGTGTCTGCTGGCGCTGGGTGGAGTCAGCCATGAAATGCTTCTGCGGAGTCACGTGCGCCTTGTTGAGCCGCTCACTGGTGGTGAAGGAGGACTCCAGCAGCCGATGTGGGGAGAGCGGAGAGACTGGGGAGTAGAGCACCTGGGGTGACTTGGGCGGCTGACGGGACACCAATTGAGACAAGGAATCTGTTGGCAGGTGGGATGGGTAGCCGATTTCAAGGGGGTCAGGCTTTTTCTTTGCCAGCGCCTGTTGCCGGGCTGTATGGGGATCCAGAGGGCCTGTGCTTACGATCTGGATGTTGGAGGAGTAAGGCGTAATTGTGGTAGGCACCGTAAGCTGAGGGACCACAATGCCTGGCTGGGGTTGCACCTCTGGCTCTGTCTGACAGGCCAGGCTTTCTCCCCGTTGGGTCTTCTCCGGGGCAGAGATGTACCTCACTATTTCCACCCTGGGGTCAGGAGAGGTAATATGGATGGAAGGAGAGACCCTGTGTAGTTGGTCAGGTTCTGTTTGCACGGAGCAGTGACTGATGGTTTGGATGGCTATGCTGGCCACACCTTTGGTGGAAGAATCTTGCTTGCTTTCTGCACTGGAGTCTGAGTGGCGGGAGAAGCGGGAACGTCGGCGCCGCACGGGCTGTTCCCATTCACCATTATCTTCCTCATCGGTCTGAACACTACAGTCTGTGCTGCGACGGGTGCGACGTCGTCGGGATGCATAGAAACGCTCCTCCCCATCCTCTTCATCAGTCTGTACACTGCTGTCTGTGATCTTCTTGACGACATATGGCTCATAGCCAGGCTCCTTGTCGTAGACATCCCGAAGACGTGGCATCGAGTTTCGTTTCTTTATCCCTCGACTCGGTTCCCACTGATCTTCTGTTGGCAGAGACATTTCGGAGGCTGAATTGGTGAGAGGCCTCTGGAGCCCTGGATAGCGAGGCTGTGCTTGCATATCTTGCCCTGGGCCTGCAGCAGCTATGAAGGCCTGGTTCATGGCTGGCCAGAATTGTCCATTTTGAGCCAGGGTTCTTTGCATTTCTATGGCTATCTCAGGGGCCGCCGGTGGAGGGATCCTTCCTGCTGGGTCACCTCCAGGAGGAGGGAAAGCACTCTTCTGTCTCTTCTGCTCCTCCAGTTGCTGCTGTAGCTGTTGCTGCAGCTGCTGGATCTGCTCCAACTGCAAGCGTTGCTGGGCCAGTTGCTCCCGCTGCAAAGCGAACTGGGCCTGGCGCTCCTCCTGCTGCTGTTGCAAGACCTGATGCTTTATGGACTGTAACTCCTGGATCTCCCGATGCATCAAGAGGTGTTCATTCTCTCGGTGTCTTTGCAACTCCACCCGTTCCCTCTCGAGCTCCTCATGCAGCCTCATCTGCCTCAGCTTCTCCAGTTCTACTCTCTCCCTCTCCATCTGAAGGATGTGCTCTTGCTGCTTCCTCTGCCTCTCTTCCTCCTTCTCTTTTTCCTCCCTTTCTGCAGCTCGTTTGCTGGTGACGCTGGACTGTGGAACGTCACTTTGTTGTTTTTGAGTTGGTGGCACCGCTGCTGCTGCTGACGGTTGTTGTTGTTGTTGTTGTTGTTGCTGCTGCTGCTGCTGCTGCTGCTGTTGTGTCTGGCTGGTGTCTCTGACTGTGTTCTGTGCCCCAGATGTTGCCACAGGCACCTCCTCTCGTGTGCCAATCCCTGTCTGCTCTGGCCTTTGCAGACTGGCAGCAGCTGGCGCTGAGGGCTTGGAAGCTGGGGCTGGGCTTACACTACTGGCAACAGTGCTGGCCACAGTGGTGCTGACAGGTTTCCCCAAATACATTGGTGTTTCTATCACTGATGATGTGGGAGCTGCAGGAAGCCTGCTGGGCCCTGGATAACGATAGAGACCTGGGGCTGCAAGGGGCATCCTTGGAGTTACTAGAGGCACTCTGGTCAGGCTGGCCAGAGAGAGAGCTGTGATCCCAGGTGGACCATAGGGCCTATAAAGACCCCGAAGCATAGGTCGTAGGACAGAAGCTGGCTGGGTGGTGATGGGAAGAGTTGAAGCTATTGGTGTGTTAATGGTTGAATATATCATGCCATCAGCAGCACGTACAGTGGCAGTTGAAGGGAGGACTTGTCTGACAGCTCCCAGTCTGGCAAAATTGTACTGGGCTAGGTTCCCAAAGCCTGGGCGAGAGTCTGGAAAATTCGGGTTATATATCATGTTGGATTTCATGGCACCCTGTTGAGGTGGGATGGTGCCACCCCCACCTAGTCCAGTGCCAACAGCCCCATGTCCGTACTGGAGAAGATCTGGGCTGTTTGTATGCCGGCCCCCATATTGGTCCATGGAGTTAAGTGCTGCACACATTCGGCTAATTTCACGAGCTGTAGTAGCACTATAATGAGCCAGACTGGCTTCCTGGAAATTTGCCATGTCACCTCTTGGTGCATATCTATAATCTGAGTAGATATTTGAGGCCGAGTTGTACCTTCGCATCGGGTATAGGAAATCAGTGGACTGTCGGAGATCAGAAAAGGAACCATACTGCAATCCATGTCCCATGTAGCCTCCTTCAGTAAAGCTGTGGCTGTACGAGTGTTTCATGGTTGTCAGATCCACAGCAGAATCGCCAGCAAGGGAGTGAAAGGGCTGCTCTCCTTTAACTGGGTAATAGTTCAAGCCCATTTCAGAAAGGTTGGTATCTGACATAGAGGAGTACAGTCTCCCAAACGCCCCTTGAGGATAGAACCTGTGCTGTTCGTATGGATGAGGTCCTGTTGCTGATTGCTCTTTATAAGGATATGCATCTGACCCCTCCTGTTCCCTGCTTGCATAGTATGGGCCACTAGGTTTTCCAGGGTGAGCTGCTTCACCAACATTTTTCTCTGGCACCTTGGAAGATGGGTTAAAAGCCCCTGTGCAACTGCCTGCAAATGGAAATTTGTACACTACATCACAGCAAGCCACTTGGCTTTCAGGCTTCATCCCTGTGAGATCCATAGCATTGGGAGGAGCTTCATCTTTGATCAGTTTTGTGGCGGGCCCTCCAATGATATCCTCCATCTGCACCATCATAACTTGCGATTTTTTACTTGCCATGGTGACTGCCGGTGTCGGCGTTTTCAATTCCATGGGGATCCCTCTGTATACCTCTGAGCTTTGATCCTGAGGAAACTGTCTGGGAATGGCACTAACAATATTCTGAGCATTAGTGGTCTGTGTGATCACAGTATCTTTCTTTGCCACGGCTGTCATCTGGTTGGGCAAATTATACCGGGCAAATTTTGCTTGCTGTGAACCTGCAGCTTCTGGCCGCCCCACAGAGGCAGTCATGCCAGTGCCACTCACCGATCCTCTGAAGGTGCCAGTCTGGACAGCTTGTTCTACCTGCTTAATTTGTGTCAGACAGATGGGACTTCCTGTCCCTTGACCAAAGTCCATCCGGTTCTGAAACGGGTCTCCATAGACTGCAGGCTGCTTTGGCTGAGACACAAGCATGGAAGATGCAACAGTTATGCTGACTGTGGTGGCTGTGCTTATGATTGCATGAGGCTGTTCCTGGGCATTAAGATTGATAATTAAGGGCTGGACAGCTGATGACTGCCGACTTGGTGACTGGTCAATAGTGAGGCAATATTTTCGGCTCTCAGTCGCTAGAGACGTGAGATCCATCCCTTGGTCTGTTATGATGATTGGAGCCGACTTTATTGCAGTCCGCAAGTCTACAATGTTGCTACTGGGTAGCTTGGGTCCAGGTTCTACCCTGGATGTCCCAGGTATTGATGATATTCTACATAAAGAAATGTTTTCTGAAGGCAGTGATCCCCAGCTGTAAGCACCAGGAAAGCTGTCAGCAGCAGCAGGGCTTTGTGCTTTCTGCACTGCAGCGCTATAAGCAGAGGCTCTTTCTAGCACTGATTGTGCCTTTGCGTAAGTGGGCTGCAGCTGCTCTTGCTGGAGTTGTGCTGCATTGATTACTGTCTGACTGTAACTATGCATTGTTTGTTGATGGCCTTGTTGAGTTGGAGATGAGTCTGGTGAAATGGAAGGACTTGCACCAATTGGCCTGGTTTGAATGGCTGCATCAGATGATAACGTGACGACCATAAATGGGGCTTCTTGTGATGACTGTTGCCTAGTAAGGCGAGGGGAGCTAGATCGGTGAGGGGTTTGTGTTCCTTGAGCTACCATTGGAGAAGATGATAATACAGCAGTAGTAGCTGGGACGTCATATGAAATAATTGTGCAGTGTGTTTGGGTGGAAAATTCAGCTGTTGATTTAGTGCCGACCCCTGTACTGGCTAGCATCCCAACCCTTGGAGAAGAACGGGTGGGACTTTGAGTGGGAGAAGAAGGGGAAAGGGGTGGGCTGGAGCTTTTGAAGAAAGAATACATTTTAGGTGTTGTGATTGGTATGCTAGTCTTGCTTTCAGTCATGCTTTGGAGTTTCTCTCTTGTTGAGGACCCACCAATCTCTGCAACACTCTTAACCCTGGAAATATTTTCTGTTTGAGAGCCATAGCTTGCGGTTACTTTTGTTTGATTGTAACTTTGGCTCGGGGTGGACACAGATGGTGCCTCTGAGCTGTTCAGAGATATGGGAGTGCTGTAGATTCGCGATGCGCTTGCTGGACTAGAAACAACTGTGGTGACTGTGCTAGATCCCTTAGTGTATGAATATGGTGTTGTTACACTCTTTGAAACTGAGCTAGATGCTGTAGCACAACTATGAAGCCTTGAGTGCTCATGACTCTCTTTTGCAAAATGCTGAGTGACTCTGACATCAGGGACCACTCTGCCTGCACTGCTTTCAGTAGAGGAAAAGGATACAGGAGCAGACAGCTGTGTTGGACTCGTCCCAGGAGTGAGTGGGCCACTTTCATAAGCGCTCTGTGCATTCAGAAACTGCTTCTCCTGATATGGGTCTTCTCTCCCCTTCTTCTTTCCTTCCTGTTCAAGTGCCAAAGAAGAGGACTGGTGCATCCTGGAGATATTTTGTGAGGTCTGAAGGATTTCTTCATAAACTGCCCCAGATTTAGATAGTTCATTTTGAAAGTCAGCATGAGAGGAGTCCATGTTCCGGACATCGTAGCTGTAGTCATCTATATACTGGTATTCAAAATGACTCTGGCCTTCTGAACTACGATAACCTTGTTGGTAGGCGCTGCTGTAGGAAACACTTTGTTGGGAAGGCTGCTGCTTTTGGAACATTTCTGCCTTTCTCATCATCTCTTCATATGCTTCTTCAGCACTTTTCAGGGGCTTGCTAGAGGGATAAGCAGAGTTAGCATTTTTTCCTGTTGGAGAATAGAGGGACATAAATGTTGGAAGATTGTATTCACTGCCTGACTTGTACAACTTAGAGGAAATGCCATCAAACCCTTCTGCTTCTGAGTCAATAGAAGGTGAGTATTCTGAACAGGAAGACCTGTGCAGCTCCTCCATCTCTGCAGCCTGCCGTAGTTCCTCTGTAGGGGAAGCATCTTCAATAGGGGACAGATTGCTGGGTGGGGTTTTGGATCTCTCTCTCCTCCTCTGAGCCCTCAACTCTTCTTTGTCTCTTTTTGTTTTGCGAGCGGTACTTCGGATACGCTGTTGTTCCACCTCTCGCATTTTCTCCTGCTCTCGCAAAAGCTCCTCTTCTTCACGCAGCTCTTCTTCCTCTGAGGAGTCTTCTATGGTCGGAAGCAGAGGGCCATGGGAGCGATGCCGTGCTTTCCTTTGCTGCTTTACCTCTTCTAGCCTCTGCCTGCGGCTAGGGCTGCTATCGCTATCCTCTTCCAAGGAAGAGATGGAGGTGGGTGATGTACCTGATGTGTAACTGGGTGTTGTGGCTGGAAGAGTAGAAGAATATTCACCTTTTGATCTGTCTTCTGGAGATCCGGTCAGACTCTCCATTTCCAGCTCAGGTTCTCTGTCCAGGCTGATGTCTGCCTCTTGGCTGATCTCCATGTCTCGGCCGTAGCTGCTAGTGCTGTTTAACTCAATAGTCTTGAACCGCCGCAAACCTCCCTGAGATGCAGCCATGTCGTCACTCTCTGTACTTTCCAGCTCTTTTCTTTCTTCTTCATATATGCTCCCAGAGCTGTGGGGCAAGTGCCTCTTGGATGAGGTAGCCTCTCTGCATTTGTCTGAGTCAGGTTTGTGCCCACTTTTTGGAATGCTATATTTGTCACGATCGTATTCTTCCTCCTCCTCCTCCAAGTTATCTTCTTCTGCACTCATCTCCAGGAGCTGCCTCCTCATGAACTCTTCATCACTCATTTTGGGCTCTTTGACTTTCTGTCTAGTAGGTAATGGGGAGAACCCTCCTTCACTGCTGTCTTCGACATAGTCGTGGCGAAGCCTACTGCTAAAGTCATCCGAAGACTCCATGCTGTCCCTCTGGTCCTTTTCCCATTCTACAGAGTCTTCATCTTCTTCCATAATGTCTTCTAGCTCCTCGTCAGAATCAAAGGCTTCTGGGGTGATAGAAAGGGACCGGGGCCTCTGCCTTTGCCTCTGTTCCTCTCGCGACGCGTGGTATGTCTTCCCTTTGTCACCAGGCTCTTGAGCCAAGCCCTTTGACTCCAGTAGAGGGCGCATGCTGCTTTCCAGTTTAGTGAGTTCAGTTGGACTTGGAGGACTGGGTTCTACCATTCCTGTTTCATTTAGCTGCTCTCCTTCTTGCTGCACTATACCTGTGATTTCACTCTGGGAGCTGGAGATGCCATCAGATGAGTAGCCAGTGTCACTCAAGCTTTGGGGACTACGGGACAGGTCTGAGGGATAAGGCTTACTGGATTCCTATACAAGAAGAAAGAAAACACTCATTAGAGTCCATTATAATAAGGTATTGTACATGCAATTCACTTTATTGTATGGGCAGTAATACATAGCCAAAATTAACCATACCTGTCAACCGCGGTTCCGGCCAATCCGGGACCTGTGCAGAACGGTTCTGCACAGGTTGCCTTCTACGCATGCGTAGAAGGGTTTTACGCTTGCGTAGCCCCCTTCTATGCATGGGTAGCCTTCTACGCATGCGTAGAAGGGTTCTAAGCAAGCGTAAAACCCTTCTACGCATACGTAGAAGGTGACCTGCACAGAAGGGCTGCGCAGTACCTCCTTTCCCCCACTGCCAAATTCCGGGGTTTCGGCAGCGTGGGGCGGGAAATGGTGCAAATCGGCGCCGAAAACCAGGAAATCCCAGCCAATCCGGGAAGGTTGACAGGTATGAATTAACTGGGATATTAACTGGGTGTAAACCCCACCTCCAACTTCTAGTAAATGTTTGTCAGGGTATTCCAAAATTAGATTGTAATCTCTGATTTCATAATACAGTATTATTAAAACTCTTTTGGAAGTGGTTCCTACTCTCATGGAACATCTTTAGGTTCCCACCCCACTATTTTTTATTTGCTAGAGTAAAAAGTATATGCAAAGAGTTCAGGGGTTTGAGTTTTATTTTATGAACTAGCATCCTTACAACCTAACATAAGAAAAGTATCACAGTGAGATCCATGTATTTTAAAACCAATTCTTGCCAGGGTTTGCCTATCAATGAAAGCAGAAAAGATCCTTTCTAGAAAATCCATTTATAAGCTAATAAATCAGCAGATCTTGGTCATTTATTTAATGCAAGATTCATTTCTCCTGATAGTGCTTTTGTTTTGAGGTACAGTAAAACCCCAGCATACGACTGCCCTGGGTTACGTTTGCCGCAGTTTTTGGCTGTAGCTCTGCCCAGGGAACTCAGAGAAAGGTGGGGACCAAGCAGACAAGGTCCCCAGACTCTCCCTATGCTGGCAGGGGCAGAAAATGGGCTCAATGCATGCTTCCCCTAGGTTGGAAAGGAGCAGATAAGGTCCCCAAATGGCATAGAAAAGGTAGAGAGATTGCTTTGTTGCTTTTCTGGGGGAGGAACAATCATGTCTGACATTTTTTGATTTTTTTTGTGGTTTTTTTGTAATTTTGTAAAATTATTTTTGGTCCAGTTGGGACTTTTGCAAAAAATTTCATGCATTCTTATGGGAAAACATGCTTTGGGGTATGATTTTTTCACGTTACGACGGAGGCTGTTGGAATGGACCTCCGCCATAACCCGAGGTTTTACTGTATATTACATTTCCTCAGCACCATAATGAAAATAGATTGCTGAAAGGAAACTGTTATTTCCTCTTGCCCTTGTGGTTCCCAACGTGGGGCACATGCCCAACAGGGGGAGGCAATTTGATTTTTTTGGGGGAGGGGGGAATTCAAGAATGAGTTATTAACAATGAAATTTTTGCTGTGTCCTTTCATTCTTTTATTTTTCTCTTTCATAGATGCCATGTTCTTTGGAAGCTTGTTTAGGTCAAGTTAATGGCCTTTTAGTCTTCATCCCTGTGAATTTTTGAATAATAAGAATTAAATGTCGTGAGGGGGGCGGGATCAGGATTTTAGAGATGCGTAGGTGAGGCATGGCCAAAAAAGAGTGGGAACCTCTCCCCTAGCCTGTGTTAGTATATCAGAAATCTTCTTACTAGCTTTCTCTGGTAAATATACACTTTCCCCCCCAAATTTTATTAGCCCATCTTTTATGATTAGCCATTTTCCTTTAAAAATAAAATTATTTCTCTTTGTAGGCCAGGTCTCCAGGTGACATTCATGCTAAGTCTGCTGATCACAGCTTCTGATTTCACCAAGTCCCCAGGAACACACATTTGTAAAATATAAACACCAAGCTCTGTAGGATTGAAAATCTGTGTTCTCTGCCTCTAAGCAAAGGAATTAGAGTTACAGTGTCTTACTGGTTGGTTCTTTCCATTTTAAAAAGGGCCATCTGTTTTGCTCAAGGCTGGTCAGCTACAAAGTTCTGTGTTCAGCCTTTTTTGTTACTTGACATCTAAAGAAAATATAGCTGTTGCTTTTGTAATGAAAAGGAAAACCACCTTTGAAATCTTATTGGTCTACAAAGGCAAATGAGTTTTCATCATCAGAGCCAGCTAACTCTTTGTACAGTGGAACCTCAGTTAACGTAATTAATGCGTTCTCCGGGACGTTTCTTATAGAGAAAATTACTTTAACTAAATTTACCATAGGAATGCATTGAAAACCAAAATACTTTAACTGAAACATGGTTTCCCATAGGAATGCATTGAAAACCAATTAATCCCTTCCAGAAAACATTCCGTAAACTGAACTACTATTTTCTATGGGTTTCCTTTTGTTATGCAATTTTTATGTTAACTGAGCCGTCTGTTAACCGAGGTTGTATATCCAAGCAGTAGCATTTTAATGCATATGGAGGAAAGTCTGCATGCAAGTTTTGCTCGTGGTATTATGTATCAACTATGAGCAAGAACCAGAGCTTGGATAAGTTTCTCTTTTAGATCACAATTTCCAGAACTATGCTGGCCTAACCTTGTTGATCAGCTGGAGTCTAGGAACTGTATTCCCAAAACATAGCCTTTCCAAATTTTTGTAGCAGTGGCACAAAATCTTCTATTAAATGGCTACAGATAACTATATTTTGCGGGCTCTCCACATGCTGTGTGGGTCACAGTACGTTCCTTCTTCTCAATGCTTGTCTTTGTAAATCTTTCCATAAACTGTAGAGTCCCAGTGTGGACAAACAGGAGCATGTATTTTCTGAACTGTTTCATGGATGGGAAACTAAGTACAAGTTCATATGTTGTGTCCACAGATCAATGCTGCTGTGAATTGTTCTATATGACCGCTGCTACCATGTGGGAAATTTCATAGAACTGAGTGATTTGCTCCAAAGCTACAGAAATGGTTAAAAAATGGTTGACTGTGGTGCTGTTCAGAAAATCTCCTAGTCAGCAGGGAGAGCCAGTCTTTTTACGCATATTAGAGAGTAAACAAAACAAAACAAAACAAAAACATAGCAATCTAAAGACTAGCTGCTGTATGTTAGCTTTCATGGATCAAGTCCACTTGGTCAGACAGCTAGTCTTTAAAGTGCTATGTTTTTGTTTTGTTTACTCTCTGATATGCTTGAAACACAAAATAACACGGATACTATTCCAAAAAAAATATTCTTTTTACACAGAGGACCATCTAGGTCAACAGTGATGGCCAACCGTGGCACTCCAGGTATTCATGGACTTCAATTCCCAGAAGCCCTGATCAACAAGAGTGCTGAATTGGGTTTCTGAGAATTGAAGTCCAAGAACACCTGGAGTGCCAAGGTTGGCCATCACTAATGTAGGAAGTGACAGTTGTCAAATGGACCATGGGTGGCTTTTAACACATACACTAGTGCCTGCTAGAAAAAAATTGTCAATTCCAATCATATATCACTCTCAGTTGAATGTAAAGTATATTTGACTAAGGGGAGTAGGGTTTCCTTGTTTCATACAGAGAAACATGCAGAATTAATTTCCTAGCAGAGATTCTAATATTGGTAGGATAAGGAGAAAAAACATCCTCCATTAGGACAAGGAACACAATTGGCCTTTGCTGCCTTCCTTTGCCCTAAGAGACAGAAGGCAGAAGTACAGTAGCTCACAGGACTGAGAGTGTAACTATAAGGAGGACTGTACTTGCTCCTGATTTGCTCATGGGCGCTCAACGCACATGCTTTGAATGCATATAACACCCCTAATGTCACTGAATATAGCCAGATAAATTGTACCTGTAGTGTATGTCTTGTTGTCTGATGCGTTAGTTTCTTGCCAGGGATTCTGGGCTGCCAGTCCAGGTATTAGTGTCTGGGAGGGCAAAATACTCCATTGGGGTACAAAGCCCTCAAAGCTATTCCCAAAACACGTCTGTGGCTAAATGTGTTTCTTAATTGTGGGGCAGGAGGAGAACAAGGTGGCAGTAACAAAATCTTGTCAGATATAATCTTTTCTGGAGGGCCATACCCAGTCGGTGTGGTTGGAGAGTGAGAGATCCAGCCCTAGACCCCTCAAATATGGGGTGCCGCAGGGCTTGGTACTCTCTCCTCTCCTTTTTAACATCAACATGAAGCCGCTGGGTGAGATCATCCGTTCTCACGGGGTGCGGTACCATCAGTACACGGATGACACTCAGTTGTACATCTCGGCCCGTGGGGACCCCAGTGATGCGGTCAAAGTCCTGTCTGGATGCCTGGAGGCCGTTGGGGTCTGGATGGGGGACAATGGGCTTCACCTGAACCCTGGCAAGACTGAGTGGCTTTGGGTTAGGGGTCTGGGGTTATCCAGTGAGCTACCACCTCTAGTCTTGGATGGGGCAGTCTTGCCCCAGACAGACCCAGTGCGCAACTTAAGAACATAAGAACAGCCTTGCTGGAACAGGCCACAGAAGCCCATCCAGTCCAGCATTCTGTCTCACACAGTGGCTCACCATTTCCTTCAGGGTATTCCCAAGGAGATGCCTTCACCTGCTTAGGATTCCCTGGAAATGGCATTGAGAGATATCCTGCCTATCTCTCCAACCCGGAGGTTGTCCTTAAGTATCCATAATTATAGCCATTGATACCCTTGTCCTCCATGAACTTGTCTAATCCTTTCTTAAAGCTGTCAAGACTGACAGCTGTCACCACTTCTTCTGGCAGGGAGTTCCACAGACCAGTAATCCTCTGGGTGAAAAAGTACTTTCTCTTATTTGTTTGAGAACTAGTACCCAAAAGTTTCATGGAGTGCCCCCTAGTTCTAGTGTTGTGCGATAGGGAAAACAGTTTTTCCTTATCTACTTTGTCCACACCGTGCATGATTTTATAAACTTCAATCAGGTCACCTCTTAGATGCCATCGTTCAAGAGTGAAAAGGCCTAACCGTTGCAGCCTCAGATGGTAAGGAAGGTGTTCCAGTCCCCTAATCATTCTGGTTGCCCTCCTCTGCACTTTCTCCAGCTCCATAATATCCTTCTGGAGGTATGGCGACCAGAACTGTACACAGTATTCCAGGTGGGGCCTCACCATAGATTTATAAAGAGGCAAAATGACACTTGCTGACTTATTTTCTATACCCTTCCTAATGATCCCTAACATTGAGTTTGCTTTTTTCACTGCTGAGGCACACTGGGTTGACACCTTCATTGAGTTGTCCACCAGGACACCAAGGTCCCTTTCCTGGTTTGTCGCAGAGAGTTCAGACCCCATCAGTTTATAAATGTAATTGGGGTTCTTTGCCCCAACATGCATCACTCTGCACTTATATAGCTGCACTTATATTCCACCAAACTTAGGGGTCCTCCTGGACTTGCGACTGCTGCTAGAAAAGCAGGTGGCAGCCGTGGCCAGGAGGGCTTTTACTCAACTTCGAGTAATTCGCCAGTTGCGCCCGCTCCTGTACCGGGACTCCTTACTCATGGTCACTCATGCTCTGTTCACCTCCAGACTAGATTACTGTAATGCGCTCTACATGGGGCTGCCCTTGACGGCCATTCGGAGGCTACAGCTGGTGCAGAATGCATCTGCCTGGGTGGTGATTGGATGTGGATGTTATGCCCGCGCCTCCCCACTACTCTGGGAGTTGCACTGGCTACCAGTTTGCCTCCGGGTGCAATTCAAGGTGCTGGTTTTTACCTTTAAAGCCCTATATGGCAGTGAGCCAGGATACCTGAGAGACCGCATCGTCCCAAGAGTGTCTGCCCATCCAACCAGAGCGGACCAGAGGGGCTCCCTAGTTGTGCCTTCAGCTAGGGGGCCCCGCCTCTCTGGCACATGAAGAAGGGCCTTCTCCGTGTCCGCACCAACCCTATGGAACCTCCTGCCAACAGAATTGATGTTACAGAATAGAATTGCTGCCCTTCAGGAAAGGTCTGAAAATCTGGCTGGCAGGGCAGGTGTGGGGCCTTAATGGGAATACGGCTCCAGCCTGTTGGCTCATCCCCAGTTAGTGCTCAGTTAATATCCCTCCCTCTGTGTTGTTGTATTCCCCCTTTCCCTTTTATTCCTTTTTATTCTTTTAATTGGGGTGGGGGGTAGTAGGGTGGGGAGGTGGGTGGGCGATTTGGGATTTTAAAATCTGTTTTTATACGTTTTTAACTGTTGTACACTACCCTGAGTCGGGTTCACCTGATTGGGTGGCATATATTTTTTAAAAATTAAATTAAAGTAAATCAAAGCCTGATGAGCTTTTCCCTAGAATACTTGTAAAGCTGCAGCCCTTTCCAGGACAAAGCGGGTAGATGCTCATACACCTTTAATAGGCAAATTTATTCAGAGCAGAAAACCTCTGACACTAAACAGGAGTTTTGCATCAGAGCTATAAAAAGCATAGCATGGTGTGCTCAATTTTTTTTAAAAAAGGGACAGGCAAATCACTTTCTTGATACTTTGGATAAATTTGAGAGATGACATGTTAGAATCTGGGGATGATTGCCCAAACCGGGTAAAGTAAGAAGTAGATTTCTGCTATGCTAACACAGTATCTGGTGGTCCTCTTCTTCTTCTTCTTCCTCCGTGTCTAGGTCAGATGTGAAACTGCCAAAATGATGGCACCTTTTGGTGAGTTCATTCTGCAGTTCCTTTTGCCTGACCTAGTGTGAGAAAGATTAGCCAGCAACACAAAGTCGCTGTTCCCAGGGCATACGCCTAATTGTGGTTCAATAATACCACAATTTTTGAGGAGGCTCTTTCTGTGTAGCCCTGTATCTGGTGGTAGAACTATGTGATTCTCACAGATTCTAAGACTTGAACCAGAAAGCTCATGATTCATGACTTGGATCAACCTTAGTGGACTAAGCTGTGGTACAATGCACACACATAGTAGGGAAATGCTACAGCATTCCACCAAACTGGCAGGCGGGACAAAATCTCTGGAGTGGCCAGGTAAAGGTAAAGGTTTCCCTTGCTCGAAAGCCAGTCATACATGACTCTAGGGTTCAGTGCTCATCTCTGTTTCAAAGCTGAAGAGCCAGCGCTGTCTGCTTCTGCAGATGTTTACATGGTCATGTGGCAGACATGACTAGACACCAGAGCACACGGAACACTGTTTACCTTCCCATCGAAGTGGTCCCTATTTATCTACTTGCAATTTCTTGCTTTTGAACTGCTAGGTTGGCAGGAGCTGGGACAAAGAAGGGAGCTCATTCTGCCCTGCAGTACTCGGGAATCGAACTGCTGACCTCCTGCCATCCAGTCAGTGTCTTAGCCACTTGAGCCACTGCACTCCCATTTGGAGTGGCCAGGCCTGGTATCCCGTCCTTTTGCTCTTGTCAACTGCACAGAATGGTACCTTTTGTCTAGTCCTAGCCATCAATGTCAGTTATCCTGAGCTTGAGAGTATGTCCTCTAAGGTCAGTGTTAAATCCAGTTTTTGTGTGGCTACACAGGGCTTGAGTTAAGGACCTACTGTCCTTCAGCTACAAAATACTACTTGTCCATTTTACACACATGCAACCAATCACAAACGCATGGTCTACTAGCTTTGGGCCACAAGGTTTTAATAATTCTTCCCACCCATCCCCAGCCAGTCACAGTCCAGTTGCTTTAATGCATGGAATTGATTCTGATGGCCAGCAAACAAGGAGCATATAGACTGCTCTTTGGTAAAACCTGTTCCCGTTTCACCTCCTCAGAATGCCATGTCCATGTTTTCTTTTTGCCCTCCCTATTTGCTGTGACTGGCTTGTAAATCAACCTGGAGGAGCATCTTATTCTGACATTTTTTTGTGGGGAGGGTGTACCTCTGACTCCAGTAATGAGTCAACTGTGGAGCTAAACCTTTGCTTACGGCAGCAAATGTATATCAGGAGAGCGAACAAGTTGAAGAGGGCTTGTAATTTATCATTGTGGAAGTAGCCTGAGGTTTCTCCAAGACAAAACATGGAAAGAATTTGCTTTCCCTTTCAGGTATAATGAATTGGATAGTTGGCGAAAGGCAGTCATGACTGGAGGCCATAAACAAAGGAATCAAAGAAACCCAAAAGAAAAATGTTTGCCCAGACAGCTAGAAAGGTAAGATTCTTCAGAACTGAAAAGAGGCACAACATAGTATTAGTATTTGTTTTCTACCCACACTTACCCACCTTTGAATGCCCTTCTTACTCTCTCTCCCTCTCTTTCAGGGATTTCCCTATTTCTGTTAAAGCCTTCACTAGGCTGCCAGACTCTAATGGTCGCCTCTTAACAACTAAAAACAACCAAAAACTTGCTTAACAACTAAATTGGGGTTCACAATCCCCCCCGCCAGAAGTCACAATTGGTCACTTACAATGGTGTTTCGCTTAATGAGCAAACTTGCTTAAAGAGCAATCCCGTGGAACGCATTATGCTCTTTAAGCGAGGTACCACTGTATATGTTTTGCAACAGGATGGTATAGATTTTAGGTTGACATTTTCTCTGCTCAAACCAGGGGTGCCCAAACTATGACCTGCGGGCCTGATCCGGCCCCCGATGCCAATTCATCCAGCCCGCACCGCCCTCGTCGCTCCCAGAAGTGGAAGTAAAAGGCTTCTAGGAGTGACAAGGGTGGTGTGGGCCAGATGAATTGGCATTGGGGGGCAGATCCAGCCCACAGGCCATAGTTTGGGCACCCCTGACCTAAAATTTAGGAAACTTGTGATTAGAATTTGAGTTCTGGTAGGGCATTTTCTTTATGTCATGAAAAGTTAAAAAAAACCAACCCTAGAGGTCTTAGTATGTGCCCAACAGATGCCAACAGCTGATGACAGTATAACAGTAAGGACAAAAGAGCTAGCAAATAATAATCTTGGGCAAAACAAAAAAGTGATAGAGAGGAATCACTTTATGAATGTTAAACTCAGGGGCTGACTGTTTTGTAGTGAAGATTCAAAGATAATGGAGCTTAGCAAACTAGCACAAATATAAGCTTTGCTTCTAATCAATTCCCCAAATCAAAATACTGGCGACAGAATGGCTGTGCATGACTTAGTGTTCTCACACCAAATATGTGTTAAGAGTCATCTGTGCTAATGGTAACCCCCCAATTTGCAGCTTCACAGAAAAGAATGCCCTACAACTAAAATTGTTTCCATTTCTATGCCGCCCCATACTGCTCAGCACTCTCTGGGTAGTTTACAAGGTAGTTGTGTAAACTACAATAAAATGTAATGCTTCGGTTAGTTTCTAGAAAATATTCTTTAAAAAATATCAGAAAGCTTATTTATAAATAATCCTTTTCTTTATCAACAGAAACATCAGCTTGTTGTCCAGATTTCTGGGACATGCCTCTTACAAACACACCAAGAGGCTTCTGACATGCAGCGGGAGAGAAGAGGAAACATGCATAAAGGAGCTATAATCTGAAACAAGGAGTTTTTGAAAACTATGAGGTTTTATTATGCCATTGCCCTGACTCTTAGATTGAATTTTGTGGTGGATTCAGAATCATCCTTATCTACTCCATGTGCAACTCTCACATTTTCTGATTACTATTACTGTCTTTTTCATTACCACAGAAAACCCATTAAGGTGGTGGTGGGGAGATGGAATGGCTGCATCGTACATACTAATTGCTAGTTTACAAAGCCTTCCATCTGAAAAGGCCCTCACTTGCATTTCTTCACTTCACTGTGATCTATATTTCAGCAAAAACTATTTACTACTCTCTGAGATGTTCATTTTTTATCTTAGCTTTTCTTTGGCGTGTTTCATAATTAGCTTCATAGTGTGAAGACAGCACCTAATGCTCAACTTCTACTTTACTTCTGCTACCTCTAGGTATTTCCGATTGCGATTAAAAAGGACCAGGTAATATTTTAAGGTAAAGGTTTCCCTTGCTCGAAAGCCAGTCGTATCCGACTCTAGGGTGCAGTGCTCATCTCTGTTTCAAAGCCGAAGAGCCAATGCTGTCTGCTGCTGCAGAGGTTTCCGTGGTCATGTGGTAGGCATGACTAGACACCGAAGTGCACAGAACGCTGTTATCTTCCCACCGAAGTGGTCCATATTTATCTACTTGCAATTTCTTGCTTTCGAACTGCTAGGTTGGCAGGAGCTGGGACAAAGATGTGAGCTCATTCCGTCATGCAGTACTTGGGAATCAAACTGCTGACCTTCTGCCTCCCAGTCAGCATCTTAGCCACTTGAGCCACTGCAGTCCTAGGTAATATTTTGAAAAGCTATCTATCTATCAATAAATAAATATAGATATAGATGAGATATGTAATATTTTAAAAAGTACATATCTCATCTATATCTATTGATAGATAGATAGCAGTTTAAAAATCTCGAGAAACAAACAAACAAAAAGCTTGAGTAGAGATTTTTTCCTCCCATTGGAAACAATAGTAAAGAAAACATTTTTAAAAATATCTCTGGAATTTGTCTCCAGTAGAATATTTCTGCATCTTCCATTGTAAAGGCCAGCACAGCTCTAGAAGTAGTGAATGAATGATCGGCCAGATTAAAACTTTCCTCAAACACTCATTTAAGGAGTGCTCTCCAAATTAATTGGATAATTAATTGAAACCTCCATGTACAGAGAAAGTGTGCACATTACAACAAGGCACTGGATATAAACAAGAAAGACTTTAGTACTCTGCTTGTAAGCTTCTCAGAAACATCCAGCTGGCCACGGTTTGATACGGAAAACTGGAGAGCAGAGATTCTTAGTCTGATCCCACAAGTTACTTATTGCATTTGGATTTAAAGGCCATTATATCACAAGTGGATTTACAGGGGGTACTTTCCTATGTAGTTGTAACTACTGTATAACTACACTGTTGCAAGAAGTATTAATTATGTTTTTTCTACTAAGAAAGGGAAATGAAAACAAATCCCCTTTCTGAGATTAATATACTTTGCAATCCAGATTTGCATTAGCATAGATTCCTTTTTTCTTAGGCAATAACCTCTCGTTACGTTGAAATGTGTTTCTGAAAAGTGAAGTTAACTTTTAAAGAACAAGCAAGAAGCTCTATAATAAAAGAGGGTAAAGAAGCTAGACCCTCTCACAAACTGAAGACTATCGTGTATTTGTGTTGTAAAGTCTCTATTAGCATGCAAGTGACCTGCGAGCTCAAACCAGTGAAATGAATGGCCTCCTATTGGCTCCTATTATATACTGTTGTGTCTGGTAGAAAAATCCTTACTTCCTGCTCTCTGCTTTTTTGAGACCCAGATATTGTTGTGCTGTCTTTGATCTCCGCCTCTGGTTTTGTGATCACAGTTTTCCGCTTTGGCAATGGACTTTCAGAAGCTTTAGGAGGCTGTTCAGAAAGTTTGGAGAGTGGTTTTCCTTCTGTTGAAGTTGGAGGCTTTTTTTCTTGGACAGCAGTGGGTAATGTGCTCTGTTCTGCTGAAGTCCTGAGAGGTGGAAGTTGCCTTTCTTGAGGAGCAGATGCTGCAGGATGCTGAGGTGTTAAAGGGAGAGGGGCTCCTCTCTGTAGTTGACCACTTCCTCCAGGTTGGTGTCGAGGAGATCCAGTTGGCGTTTGTTTTGGAGTAGGCAGTGGCATTGGAGCAGGATCTCCTAAGCTTCCTTCTAGCAGCCTCTGCGTTTGGCAGCTCAGACACAGCCATTCGTTTTTCTGAAAAACAAGAAAAAATAGTTGGCACTATATATCTAAAAATGCTGAATCTAATTCAAAGATTAGCAGGAAGATCAGCTTCAACATGCCTGCTCTCTCCTCTCCCTAGGCATGACTACTTTCACTTTGCCTTTTGTGGAGGAAAGCAGGTTTTACCACAGCTCTACAATGACACATTCCGATGGATGTCAAGTGTACAGTGCAATCCTATATATATTTATCTAGAAGGAAGCTCAAGAATAGGTTGTTGTCTTGCAGTCATGCAGTCTGTTGACTTACCTAGCACAGTACTATCTACACTGGCAGACAGCAGTTCTCATGGGATCAGACATGGGAGTTTCCCAACACTATGTCAAGGTACTGGGGATTCAACTTTTCTGTGAAATATGTCTCTTTCCTCAGGATCATGATTCAAATTCTATCTTAATTGTATATGATGTTAATAGGGTCCATACCTGTCAAGTATCCTGGATTGGCCAGGATTTCCCATAATTCAGCGCCACAAACTCTACTTTCCCGCCACCATCCGTCGCCATCCCGCAATTTGATGGTGGGGGAACGTAGTTACTGCGCAGTAGTCTTCTGCGCAGAACCCTTCTTACGCATGCATAGAAGCCATCTACGCATGCGTAGAAGGCTTCTGCGCAGAAGACTACTGCGCAGAACCTGTATTCTCTGGAGCCGCACTTGACAGGTATGATAGGGTCACCTTCAATTCATTGTAAAATTGGGTTAATAGTGACCATCCATCCAGGACTGCTGTCAGAACAGGCCAAGTTAAAGGATGGAGTAGCAAATTACTAGGATCAATTATTATTGAAATATCACATACAGTGGAACCTCAGTTAATGTAATTAATGCGTTCTCTGGGATGCTTCTTACAGTGAAAATTACTTTAACTGAATTTCCCATAGAAATATATTAAATGCAATTTCCCATAGGAATGCATTAAAAACCAAAATACTTTAACCGAAATGTGGTTTCCCATAGGAATGCATTGAAAACTAGTTAATCCATTCTGGGAAAAAAATCCATTATTTTCTATGGATTTCCTTTTGTGATGCCATTTTTACGTTAACCGAGCCATTTGTTAACTGAGGTTCCACTGTATTTAATCTTGTTCTTCAGCTTATACAGAAGAATTTTTAATTTCTAAAGAAAAAGGTTTATAGGCTAGTCATTCTATGCTCAGAAAACCATTATAGAGGGGAAAAGGAAAGTAAATTGCCCAAATAGTTCTAACACAGCACAGCTATTTATGAAGATACTGTGACTTGCATATTTTTAGCCACTGGACTACATGAAAATGAACCAGAACTGCAATAGCAATAAAGCAATGTGGAATGCATAGTAGGTTTTGAGTAAAGCACATATTCCTTACGAAACCCCTTGGATTGTGATGGTTAATTGTATTGGGACATGGGTAGACGAGGTACTACTCATAGATTAGCTGCTGTGCTGGCATGAGATTGGCTCATCATATGTGCTCACTGGTTTCAGATGCATGTACAGTATTTGAAGCTGCATCTTGACTGTTAAAATAAGAATATAGTGGCTTAGGAACCAGTACAAAAATCAGTACAAAATAAATTATCCCTGCTGAGTTGTTTAAAATAAACTCATTTTGGTAAGAAAATGCTCACCCCAGCTGTGCATCATTTATTTCTTGGTATTTGAATCAATTTGGAACCTGGCAAAACTGATGCAAATGTAGGACTCTTTGCAAATCAAGATGCATTGTGCACAACTGGAAATCATAACACATACAACACAGAAAAATGTGTATGCATATTCCTTTGAGTGACAGATTTTCAAATAAATATGAAGCAGATTAATCTATGAAAAAATTTGAATTAATTAATTGCTTTAATTCCAAAAGTTATTGTTCAGATGTTGGAAAAGGAGCAAAGTATTCATCAAACATTTTCACAAGATCAGGTTCAAATTGTAGTTCACATGTTGTCCAACAACAAGCTTTAAAAAAGATAGTAATGTTGCCGATTCCTTTGTCTGTCACAAATGCAACTTAAATTGATAAGGTTCTATTCAGTATCTTTCCTTAGAAAACATACTCTACAAATAGTAATATTTTTACTAATGAAACAACAGGGTCATTGCTAATGTCCCAACATTAAGAAAAGTTACTTTTGTGTTTCCTGTTGTTAAAGAAAGCAATTCAAATACATTAACAGCTTCGCTTTGATCTATTGTGATTTCATAAGTAATGCTTAGTCACTTTAGCATCGTTAATTGCATCCACTCATTCTGCCCATAATGGTTCCCTTGTGTGCGATGTGTCTGCTGCATGTACAACAGCAGAAATTCTTCTCTCTTTCTTTTATTTTTAGCTCTGATAAGCTAAACAGTGTTTTACGGGCAGATGATTCTCTATAATTAGGGCTCTCAACGTTTATTGGATTGGCTACAGGAGGACAGAGAAAAAGAAGAGTGTCTCTACACCCACCCACCCCAAATTAATATATCCTTTCACCCTTCAATATTTCAAACTACAGTTAGACATTTCTTACATGCTTCATATTATTCCATTAGGTGCATTATTTACAGAAATGTTTGTACAACTGACTATACACTCCTTCCAGACTGACCTCCAGCAATGCAGTTTTTATTGGACATAGAGTTGCCATAATTCTTTCCCACAAAACCAGGACAGAAGTATACTTGAAAAATGGTGGGTGTGTTTCCCCAGGTGGGTCTCCTTATGAGTAATGGTGGGGAAAAGCCACCCTCCACCTCATTTCTTCCCACACCTGTCCCATTTTGGTGACTCCGAAGCTTCCAGAAGAAGAGCGAGGGAATGGAGAAGAGAGGATGATGGACGAGGCAGGGGAGCGTGCGTGCACGGGGAGGAAGATGCTGCCACCTCAAAATCTCGCAGACCCATGAGGGAGAACCTGGTCTCACATCCACCCTGCTCGGTGTGCCTTCTGTGACTGGGGCAGGAGCGGACTCCTAATTGGACTCTTGGCAGGGCCAGGGATGGCACTAGTTGAAGTGGGCGCTGCCTCCTGGCTCCCCCAGGAGCCTCAGCAGAGCAGCAGGGGTGGTGGATGGCCAGGTTAAAGACTCCTATAAGTGAATCTTTAAGGTGGCACAATGTTATTTTGATGGTGTGTTACAATACACAATCAGTAAGTTGTAAAAATCCGGGACTTTACCATGAATTTTATTGAACTGGCCAGGACAGTTTTTGAGACCTTGAATCTGGGACAATCTTGGTTTTCCAGGATGTATGGCAACACTAATTGGACGGGGGTCTGTTTCAGAAACCTATGTAGACAGACCGTTGTCCTCAATCATGATCATTGACACAGGCCTCCAGTTTATCTCTCATGCTTTTTAACATCAACATAAACCCAGTATGTGGAGTCAGTTGGAGTGATGTAAGGTCAGTATGCTGATATTAGGTACACCGATTTCTCCTTTTTAGGTCAAAGAGTGGAAAGAAATACAGTCAGAAATGAACTATGTAAGGGCAAAGAAACAGAAGCCCAATCCAGACAAGATGGAAGTGCTCTTAGTAAGTGGGCTGCCCAACTGAGCAGGTGAAGACAATGTTTGACTCATGTATAGGTCCAAGTATTTGAGGGAAAATGGAAAGCTCTCTGCTGGCAATGGGTCATATTTTTTCTGCCTTCCATTTTTAGATCAAGATGACTTTGGTTGGGATTCTGTTAGTGTCAAATGTTTATCAGTGAACAAATTATCTTTTATTATGTCATTTGCACAAGGAGGTATCCAAGACTCTGTTTAAGATCAATTCTTGCACAAGTGAGAGATCAAAGGTTATTCCACCAGTGAGGCTTTGTGCCCTGTCAGTGCTCAGAAGAATCCTGCCCAGAATCTACAGTGGCACCTGATGTAGCCAATCAGATCTAATTTTATGACAACATCAAGGAAGCCCTCTCATTGCCCTTATTCTGAAGTGGGAAAGGACTGAGACATGTAATTCAGTATCTTGTTGAATTGTGCTATTGCCCTATATAGCATGACGAAACAAGAAATGGAGGCCTGATCACCTTAGCCAAGGAAAAACAAAACAAAACATCCAGAGTGTACTCTGCAGACAGATCGATTAGCTTTAGCAGTCAAGTCATCTGATTGCTAGATAAAAGGGAGAACTAACGTGTCCTTGCAGCACATCAAACTGCAGGACAAATGCTCACTTGATCAAGCCCTCAGCTCATGTTATGATGTAATGAGTTTGATAATAAGGATAAGCACATCTAATAGCATCGGAAAGTGGCTTCATTTTGGCAGTCCAGAGTTTGAGTGGGACACAAAAGGTGAGGAATAGTATCAGAAGCAATTCCAAGGATCTCTAAACCTGGATCCCCAAATGCAGAAATTTTGCACCATCATATATTGCAGGCAGTGATGCATTGCAATTTTTTTTACTATCTACTCTGTGGGCTGGCCAAATCTGTGTGTGGGGCCAAATCCGTGGGTGTGGCCAAACATTCTGCATTATGGGCTATGTAGGTGGGCGTGGCCAACCAAGTGGGCATGGCCTGGGGAATTTTCCGCTACCAGTTCTGCAGAACGTGCTGCAGTGCATCACTGGTTGCAGGAGGATTCTGGCAGGTGTAATCCAAAAGATAACTTTTCCAAGCTTTGAGGAGTGAGGGAGGAAAGAGAGAAGAAAGAAGCAAGAGAAGTGGAACTGACCATAGATGGGCCTTAAAGCATTAGAATAGATATGAAAGTTTGTATTGCTAGGTCAAGTCAACTAGAAGAGCCATAGTAGATGAAGTGTTAATACAACTTATCAGAAAAGTCTGCATTAACCTTCATAAATGTTTTGTTAGTTTTCAGTAGTTTTTCATTTCTGCATTTCTGCATCTGTTCAGTTATTTGTTTTGGAAATTTCAACTTAGTACTGTAGTATAAAACAGTAATTGTTTTCCCCACTTCACACATATTTTTGTGTGCCTGTGATTCTCTGCTTTTGAAAGCCAATAAAGCTTTATTGTTTCATTACTGAGATTCAGCATTTGTTCTGTTTTGTGGTTGCTAATCTGAAACCATGAACTGAGCTAAGGAGAAATGTGTTTGCAGTCATTGGGGTGGGATAAAAATCAAATCAAATCAATCAATCACACATACACCCCCCAACAATATTGGATTCATTTTCCAATTTATGACAGATCTATAAAATGCTGCTTATCCTTCTCTTTACACCCCACACAGTTGATCACAAACATTGAGAAAAAGAAAACTATTTATTTACTCCCTCAATTTCTATACTATACTTCCTTTCATTCTGATAGCAACATCAGGTATAAGAATTTAGATATGAAGAGGTATTTTCATGATAAAGGAGAATCTGGACAAGGTCACATTAGATTTGCATTTGAAATGTGCACAAGTTTGTGATGGTACAAATGTGACTACAGCTCCTTAGAAAGGATAATCTGGAGTTGGTCAAATAAATTATTTGGAGGGCACTAGTAAATAGTATGGGAACACACAATGTTGTAATATTAAAATTATATTAATATGGATTGATCAGTGCCTAAAAGGGAGAGCTCTATTAAGTCCTTCTAGCTCAATTAAAAATGAGTGGCATATGATTAGAATATTGAGACATAATTTTCCAAGCATCTTTTTCTAGAATTCCTGCTCAGCTGCTAACACTTGTTGCAGCTAGCTATAAAAGAATTAGACATATCTTGGGGAATACACCTACTAATACTTACTAAACAATTTATTAATAGACATCTAGTGGAACCTTGAAATCTGAGGAGGCAGTTAGGGGTTTAAAAACCTGTGATTCTCTTGTTGTTGCTGGATTACAACTTCTTTCATCTCATCCATTAGCCTTGCTGGCTGGATGGTAAGATTTGGAGTTCGAAGATGTCTGAATAGGGCATTATAGAATACATTCATAACCTGCTTGTTAACTTTATGTTTCCTGATTGATCACTATTGAAAACAGAATATTAGGTAAACTAGACCAAGGGCATACAGAACACAACTCTTACGTTCTTACAGAACCACAGATGTGGAAGAGACTCCAAAGATCCCTGCAGAAGCTCACTGCAGAATAAGGACAGCCACCACTAATACAACCATGAAAGGTGGCTACCCAACCTGTGCTTAAAAACCACTTCTTCCGTGTCTAAGCCAGAGGTGAAACTGCCAAAATGAACATATGCTTTGCTTGGCAACTTCACACTTTTAAGATTAAAAGGGGGACATTTAAAACTAATCTGAATAATCATTTGTTACTGCTAACTGTAGGAAGCTGTATTGATATGCATGCTTGTCTGTCATTTTGCTTGATTACTCTTTACCTCATTGCTTTGTGATCCATTTGCCTTCTGACATCTTGACCCCTGCAGCTAGTGTATATAAACCATGCCTGGAAGTTTTACTCCTTTGTCTGAAGAAGTGGACTTGATCCACGAAAGCTCACAGTAAAAATATAGCAGTTAATCTTTAAAATGTTTTTTTTTTGTTTTCTGATATGCCTGAACCACAGACTAACATGGCTACTATTCCAAAAAATGCCAAAATGAAGGCACCTCTTTCAAATTTAAAAGTTTTCTAACCTAGTGTGAGAAAGATTAGCCAGCAACACAAGGTTGCTGTTACCAGGGTAAACCTGACTGTGGTTCAAAAATACCACAATCTTTAAAATGGCTCTTTTTGTGTACCTCCATCACCTCCCAAGGACAATCTGTTCTTTTAACAGTACAATACTTTCTGTCAGTAGGTTCTTCCTAATGTTAGTCAAAATTGCCTGTCTTGTAATTTCTATCTGTTACTTCAAATCATACCCTCTGGAACTAGAGAAAGCAAGATTGTTCAATCCTCCACATTAGCAAAGCAATCATGTCACCTCTATTTTTTCTCCCTCTCTCTCTAGGCTAAACACAGCCAGTTTCCTTTATCATTCTTCATATGGATTGGCTTCTAGAGCATTTATAGTCTTAGTCACTATCATCTGGATACCTTCCAGCTTCTCAATGGTCTTCTTCAATTGTGATGCCACAAACTGGGCACTGTGCTCCAGGTGAGGTCTGGTGAATACAGTGGTACTATTACTTCCTTTGACGTGGATATTACATTTCTGTTGATGCAGCCTTGCACAGAATTGGGGGTTTCACCCCTGCCACGTCACACTGTTGATTCATGTTTAGCTTGTGGTTTAGTAACACACCTAGAGATGCTTTTCACAATACGACTGCTGAGCAATCTATGCTTCTGCTGATGTTGCTTCATCACTTTCCCCTAGTCAGTATGTGGTATATTTCATTGTGCTGTGTTTTATACATGGTGGGGCAGCAAAGTTGCTGCAGAGGAGTTGAGCTGATGTCTCAAACATCTCAAGCTCTCAAAATGGTGATTATTATAAAGTCTACAGGCAAGGAATATTGATCAGGATGGAATAGAAAAATTCCAGAAATTATTAAATTTTTTTTTAGTAGAAAGCTATAGGAAAGCTAAAAAACCCAGAAACATGCTGATGGAAAGAAAGGAGTACGAATTTGATTCGGAAATCTGTGAGAAAAGCAGGTGGAATGAGAAAAGCATTGTCTTGCCAGACCAAGCCACTAAAAATGTGCCTGTACTTTCAATCATTTCCAATCTTTGGCCTCTATGCTTTCATGAAACATTGTGATCTGAAAAGCCTAAAGAAGTTGTAAAGGGACAAAAGCAGTGGAGGGCTCAAAAAATGTTTACTACCACACTGTCGGCGTGGTATGGTAGGCATCGCCAGGAGGAAAGCCCTGTGTTGCACCCGAATTAGGACTACTTTATTTCAAAATTTGGATGGGCGGGGCCAGCCAGAATTTCTGCTACTGGTTCTGGCGAGCTGGTGCGAACCTGCTGATGCCCACCACTGGCCAAAAGGCTGTATAAAGGAATTTTTATTCTACATTTCACTTCAACCAGTAAGTTATTTCTTTGAGAATATACATTTAGTAGCACTGGACTATCAAATCAACTCTACAGGAGTACAGAAGGGAAGATGGGCATCCCAAAAAAACGCACTACAAGTATTTAATGAGGCTTCATCTAGATCCGTGGTTCCCAACATGGGGCATATGGCTCACAGGGGGGCAATTCAAGAATGAGTTATTAATAGTTATTATTCCTCCACACGAATAGGAGTTCACTTTTTGAATAAGAATTATATGTCATGGCGGGGGTTTGGAATCAGGATTTTAGAGATGCTTAGGTGGAGCATGGTCAAAAAGAAAGGTTGGGAACCACTGATCTAGATGTTCTTCATCCACTTGTCATTTCGTTCAATATAGTTCTGCTAGTAAAGGTAAAGGTTTCCCTTGCTCGAAAGCCAGTCATATCCGACTCTAGGGTTCAGTGCTCATCTTTGTTTCAAAGCCAAAGAGCCAGCACTGTCTGCTTCTGCAGACGTTTCCATGGTCATGTGGCAGGCATGACTAGACACTGGAGCGCACGGAACACTGCTTACCTTCTCACTAAAGTGGTCCCTATTTATCTACTTGCAATTTCTTGCTTCCAAACTGCTAGGTTGGCAGGAGCTGGGACAAAGACGGGAGCTCATTCCATTCTGCTGTACTCGGGAATCGAACTGCTGACCTTCCGCCTCCCAGTCAGCATCTTAGCTACTTGAGCCACTGCAGCCCCTACAGATGCCTTCACCCATTTTTACATCCATTGTTACACTACTTGCAGGTTTTTGTTACTTGAAAATAAATAATAATAATAGTTTATTTGTACCCCGCTCTTCTAGTGCACGCACCACTCAGAGTGGCTTCCAACAATAAATAATAAGCAATATACCATACAACATAATTGGAATACAATAGATATAAGCATATCATACATAAGATTACAATTTTTTTAAAAAAACACATCAAGAAAATAACACATACATTATAAAGAAAATTACAAAATAAAGCAATGGAGTGGAGGATTAGCATGGTTGTTTATAGGCATGCCTTTTGCTACCTTATTCTTCTGTTTTTAGCATCTTTCCTATTATTCATCTATTAATGTAGGTATGCTTTTCTGACAGAATTAGCATGCCAAACACGTCCAATGTCCTTTAAATAATTTAGTGTATGCAAACCAAGACACAGGACACAGCCTCGGGCTGGGTTAACTCAGGTTTATTGCATCGTGGACAGAGGGAACATGAGGTAATGGCGGATCGATAGCTCTTTATATACAGTAGTAATACATTTGAACGTGGTGCCATGGTAGCCCATTGGCTACTGCCTGCGTGACGTCATTGCGAGTCACGCCCTTCTTGTCCAGGTGCAGGTGGTGGCGGGAAAGCTTCCCGCGCTGTTGCCTTTGATGAGTTCTGACCAAGAGCTTGGACGCTCGCTGCTGCCAGCTGGTGGTCATTAGCTCGCGTCCTCATGCAGGGTTCATATGATACAGCTGAAGGTTACATTGTTGCTAGGCAAGGTTCAGATACATTGTAATCCATGTGGAAGGTAAAACCCTTAGAACACAACATCCCTCCCCCCTAGGACGAGACAACGTCTCGCGCCCATGCTTCTAGGCACTCCCCCCCCAGGAGACAAAATCTCTCAGCCAAGATGGCTTGTTTCGAACACGCTGGGGTCTCGATGCGGGCTGCCTCTCCCCGGGTTTGCTACCTTCTCTTTGTCCCCTGGTTTCCTGTCCTGTAATTTGAGAGGGAGACTCGTTAGTGACTTGCCGCGGCTCCGCGGCGTTGTTGGGAGGTGTGCTCTTACTTAGGGAGGAACCGGGGGCACTGGGGACTAACGAAAAACCCCTCTTCTCGCTTGGATGGGTGGGGGAACACTCCTGAAAACCCCCCCGGCTCGCAAAATCAAAATCGAAATTATATTCGGGGGCAGCGGTCGCGAACTCCTCTCCCCCTTCCCCGGCCTCTGACGGAACCGGTCTATCAAAAGGATATGATTCGGGGCCGCTGCTTCTTCCTTCCCCCCTCGCTTGGGACTGTTGTCCGCTGCTGTCTCCCCCTTGGGCTAAGCGGGTGGGGGAGAACCCTAACGCTGAATCTTGTTGGAGATCCTCACTGACTGGCCCACTTACTCTGTGCCTCAGTTGGTCTGCGTGCCTCCTCCAGAGGAGACCGGTGTGGGTTTCGACCCGGTACGACACTGGCCCCGTCTGTTCTACAACCGTCCCCGGTACCCAGGCTGGCCCCGCGCTGGCATAGTTCCTGCAATGAACAGGGTCGCCAGCGGCGAAACCTTTCGAGACTGCCAGCCCCACGTTTTTCCCTTTATCTTCAATTCTCGTGGGGTCCAGCCTGGACAGGAGTGTAGTCAGTTTCCGCCGCATCAATAGCTCTGCCGGCGAGTAACCTGACGCTAAGGGGGTCACCCTATACGCTAATAAGAACTGACATACTTGGTGATTCAGGTCCCCGGGGCCCATGCGCCGAAGCGCCTCCTTCGTTGTACGCACCAACCGTTCCACCTGGCCATTCGTGGCCGGGTGAAACGGCGCGGACGTGACATGCCGAATGGCATTCGCCTCCATGAATGCCCCGAACTCTGAGGAGGTGAAGCAACTCGCGTTATCGCTGACTAAAGTGTCGGGTAAACCGAACGTTGAAAAGACTCTCCGTAGTTGGTTAATTGTAGTGGCGGAGGACGTGCTCTTTACCGGGATGACCTCCAGCCACTTTGAGAATGCATCCACCACCAGGAGAAACATGGTTCCTCGGAAAGGGCCAGCGAAATCTACGTGCACTCTGGACCATGGCCCCCTTGCTGTGTCCCATTCCCTATGCGGAAGGCGGGCCGCCTCTGGACGGGACCCCTGGCACGCCTCACAAGTGCCGACCATGTGCTCAATGTCTTCGTCCAGCTGTGGCCACCAAAAGTAACTGCGGGCCAGCGCTTTTGAGCGAACGATGCCCGGGTGGCTGACGTGCAGCAGTTTGAGAACCCTCGGCCGCATGGGTGTTGGGACCACCACCCGTTGGCCCCACAGCAGGCACCCCCTTTCTAGGGACAACTCTAGCTTCTTCCGAAAGAATGGGTCGAATTCCTTGCTTGGGGACGATGCTGGCCACCCTTTCTGCACCCATGAGCTGACTTTCTCCAGCGTTCTGTCCTTGCCTGTCGCCCTAGCTATATCGGCTGGTACTATTGGGGGTTCGTCTAAAACCTCGATCAGCAACACCTGGCGGTCTCTTCCTATTCTGGCTTTTTGGTCGTCCGACAAAGGCAAAGGAGATCTCGACAGCGCATCAGCATGGCTGATCTCCTTTCCGGGCCGGTACTCCAACTCATGTTGGTATGCGTTAAGAAAAATGGCCCATCGCAACATTCTCGGGGATAGTATCTGCGGCGTGGGCTTGCCTGCCGTGAAAATTCCTAACAGGGGCTTGTGGTCCGTCACGATTTTGAACGGGCGGCCATACAGAAAATCGTGAAACTTTTTGGTTCCCGCTACTATTGCTAATGCCTCCCTGTCGGTTTGTGCATAATTTCGCTCTGCTTGGGACAGGGACCTTGAATAAAACGCAACTGGGGCCTCCCGACCGTCATCCAACACGTGGCAAAGCACCGCCCCCACCCCCACCGGTGATGCATCACAGACTAAGACCACCGGCCGTTTGGGGTCGAAATGCGTTAGGATTGCATCAGAAGTCAAGAGCTGCTTTAGTTCTTTGAATGCCCTCTCGTGCTCGTCACCCCACATCCATGTCTCCTCCTTTTTAAGCAACCGATGGAGTGGTTCGGCTACGGACGCTTTCCGCGGAAGGAATGTGTGGTAAAAATTGAGGAGTCCCAGGAATGACTGTAGCTCGGTTTTGGATGTGGGGCGAGGGGCATTCTTGATGGCGGCTACTTTGGATTTGGACGGTTTAATACCCTCTGGTGTGATTCGGAACCCTAGAAACTCGACCTCGGTTTCGAAAAAAACACATTTGTCCTTCCTCAGTCTCAGCCCCGCTTTCTCGAACACAGTTAGCACTTTATCCAATCTCCTGGCTAGTTCGGCCTCACTCCCCCCTGTTATTAATACGTCATCAAAATAAGGCAACACCCCCTCCAGCCCCTTCAGGAGGCGTTCCACAAGCGACTGAAAAAGGCCGGGTGCCGAGTTCACGCCGAACTGTAAACGCGACACCTGGAACGCTCCTTTATGCGTGACTATCGTTTGGGCCGCGGCCGTGGCGGGAGTTACGGGGAGTTGTTGATAGGCTTGTGCCAGGTCGAGCTTAGCGAAACACTTTCCCCCATTTAGCCTGGCCAAAAGGTGGCTGACCACTGGCACCGGATATGCATTAGGGCGAATCGCCTTGTTAATTGTACACTTATAATCAGCGCAAATGCGCACCTCCCCGTTAGCCTTCAAAGCTGTTACAATTGGAGTTTCCCACTCCGCGGAATCAACAGGAATAAGAATCCCCTGGCCCACTAATTTGTCCAGTTCCGCCTCTATTTTGTCCTTTAGTGCGAAAGGCACCCTGCGCGGTTTGAGTCTTATCGGGCGGACCTCCGGGTCTAGGTCGAAGGCTACAGGGGGTCCTTTGAATTTTCCAAGTCCTTTTTCGAAAACGGTGGGGTGCGCGTCACACACCGCTTGTATCGGATCCGCGCCCACGGCATGCACCCCCCCTATGAACAAACCCAGGGGCTGAAACCACTGCGTCCCTAGGAGGCTACAATTCCCCCCTTTGAGGACGACTAAAGGGAGTTCTGCGGAATGCCTTTTGTAACGAACCCGAAATTTCCCGACCCCCAGCACTGGAATGCTGTTCCCTTGTACGTCTCGTAGCGTGGACCTCAGAGTCTTAAGTTTGGGCCGCGCTTGGGGGTCGATCTTCAAGAACTCTTTCTGGGAAATTATGGAATAATAGGACCCCGAGTCAATCTCCATCCTAACAGGGGCCCCTTGTACTATTACCTCAATGAAGTAATGGTTTTGTCCCGCGGACACACTGAACACGGGGGCGTCGTCCTCACTGCCGTCCGAGATGCGACCCACGCCGTCCTGCTTCCTCGTGGTTCGGGCGCCATCTTGGGGTCTCGCTGGACGGTCCGGTCTGGCCGAACGGTCTTTCGACTGCCTCCGGCCCTCTTTCCGATTTCTGCATGCCCTGGCGATGTGCCCGCGCCGGCCACAGCTGTAACATTCGGCTTTCCTGAAAGGGCACTTCGCACGCTCGTGGGCCGCCCCACAACCATCGCAGCGGCGCCCCCCTTTCCGGACCTTCTGTACCTCTTCGCCGTCGCTGCCATCTGTAGAGGATCTCGAAGTTCGTCGGGTCGCGTGCACCGGCTGTCCTGACTTGCCGCGCACCGAGTTTTCCGCTTTGCTGGCCCTAGGACGCCACTCACGCCACTCGTGTATTTCGTCCACTCCCGCATTCGTGGACTCCGCGGACTCCGCGGTCTCTACGACCTCGGCCAGCGTGGGTGGCGGCTCCCTGTTCATCAGGCGGCGCTGCACTTCCTTGTCCTTCAGGCCACACAGCACGACGTCCCTCATGATCATCTCCAGGTTGTCCCATTTGCAGGGGACGGCGGCTACCCTCAGGGCCTCCACGAAAGCCTCTACCGTCTCGTCCGGCGCTTGGACTCGCCTCCAAAACGCACTCCTGGCGGGAAACATTGCCTTCGAGGGTTGGAAACGCTCACGCAGCAACTTCAGTATATCGTCGGTTTTGAAGTCATCCAACGTCTTCGGTTCGATCATGCCCACCAGCGTCCGCTTGGTTTCTACTCCCAGCATTCTGATGAGGATGGCCCTCTTCCTTTCCTCGTCGTCTTTGACTTTGAGTTCCACCAATGCCGCCTTGAAATCCATGTTAAAGATGGTCCAGTCTTGCGGCTTGGTAATATTGAACCCGCTCTGTGTCCTGGCGCTTTGGGAATCCATGATCCCACCTTCGTCGCCAATTTAGTGTATGCAAACCAAGACACAGGACACAGCCTCGGGCTGGGTTAACTCAGGTTTATTGCATCGTGGACAGAGGGAACATGAGGTAATGGCGGATCGATAGCTCTTTATATACAGTAGTAATACATTTGAACGTGGTGCCATGGTAGCCCATTGGCTACTGCCTGCGTGACGTCATTGCGAGTCACGCCCTTCTTGTCCAGGTGCAGGTGGTGGCGGGAAAGCTTCCCGCGCTGTTGCCTTTGATGAGTTCTGACCAAGAGCTTGGACGCTCGCTGCTGCCAGCTGGTGGTCATTAGCTCGCGTCCTCATGCAGGGTTCATATGATACAGCTGAAGGTTACATTGTTGCTAGGCAAGGTTCAGATACATTGTAATCCATGTGGAAGGTAAAACCCTTAGAACACAACAAAATACAAAACTGTATTGCTAAAACTGTGGATTAACACCCATGAAGTACTGTGATAAATCTGTTGTAAACATAAAGCCTGTTGTTTGGGAAGGTAAATTCACAGTTTAAAATGATGAGGTAATCATTTTGAAAATCCTGCTGTATTCATTCTCCTCGGAGACTATAATTAATGTAACCGGCTGTTCTCTTTATTCAGGTCAGTGCTAAGGCTCAGCCCAGAAGTCCCGATGCAGCAGATGAAATGGAGGCAGGGTGGGGGAAGTAGGAAGAGGAGAGGCTCACTGCACAGAAGCTTACATTAAATGGGTAAGTACCAAGAAACAAAATGTTAATGGAATATAAAACAGAAACACAGACTTATAGGACTGTATATTTGGAAGGGATCTTAATGGTCACCTAGTCCAACCATTTTATGGGCATCCTAGGTGTAAACATGTGAGGCTGTGTCTCAGTTTTGCGTCCGCTTGATTCACAGTTTCTTTTGCAATCAGTACGGATGACAAGACAAAGACTCCAGATTGTTTTGCTACCAGTGTTCGCACTTCCTCTTCAATCTGATGTGGTTTCATCTGCCCCTACTGCCAACCCCTAACTCTCATGTTATGTTTTGCTACAAAGCTGCACCAACACTGTTTAAAGCAGGGATTCTCAACCTGCAGCCCATGGGCTGGATGTGGCCCATGTAGTGGCAGGCATCAGCAGGTTCGCACCAGTTCACTGGAACCAGTAGCAGAAATTCTGGCTGGCCCCGCCCATCCAAGTTTTGAAATAAAATAAAATTATTCCTAATTCGGGTGCAACACAGGGCTTTCCCCCTTGCCACGCCCACCATACCATGCCCACAGTGTGGTAGTAAATTTTTTTGGAGCCCGCCACTGGCCCACAGTGCCATTTCATGTGGCCCCCAACAGCCTCCACCACACCAGGAAGTGTCATGTGGTGGAGGAAGGACAAAATGGCTGTCCGGGCCCCGAAGCTGTCTGAGGGAACGTGACCCAGCCCCTGGCTTAAAAAGATTGAGAACTCCTGGTTTAAAGCATTGTATGACTGTAGAATAAAAAGGGACAGTTTTCTAAACTTCTCCCTACATGTACAAACATACACACATACCACAAAAACACTGTAGTTATCTGGAGTTCATCAGAATTCTTTCTAACTTGTGTGTGTGTATATATGTATGTATATATATATACATACATACACACACACACACACACACACACACACACACACACACACACACACACACACACACACACACACACACACACACACACACACACACATATATTAACCTATAAAACCAAGTGTTCACCGTTGGAATTGGCTATGGGCTGCTGTGCGTCGCCCTACTTACCCGTTCCCTCCCTTCGAGAGCACGGGCGAAGTGGCTACGCATGTCAACGAATGGTTTAAAAAATTGCGATTGGGGCATCAGCCCCACCATTGGCAAGAAAGGGAAACAACTTCATTTCCCAAAAAGCATTGCGTTTCGCCGTGTTTCTCCCAGTGTCAGCCAATCAAGATGATAAAAACAACGGACTCAGTCTTTGTTTTACGAGCCGCAACCAATCAAAAGTAGCGTTTCAAAACCTTGCCGAGCGACGGACATCAGAAACTACAAGTCCCAGCGTCCTCCGTGCTGTGACCCCTCAGCCAATCAGGCTAAGGGACATGAGCATGGAGGAGGCTGGGAAAGCCAATGCGTCAACAACTTCCCTCCAGGAGGCACTTCGTCTCCCGGAGGGAAGCCATCCCCAGCTCATCACGGTGGGCGGCTGGCCATGTCGGATCCTGGACTGCCTGCTTTTGGCGGCCCCCACCCAACCGGCGAAGACCTCGGCACCAGCGGAGAGGGAGAAAAGGCTGTGCCACAGAGGCATGGAAGGTGAGGCCCGGCACAGAAGGCTGCACTGGGGAGACGTAGAGTACGAAAGGCCCAACTGGCAACGGGTAAGTGGGGCGGGGGAGAGGAATTGAGGAGGGGAACGGGCCTGGGGAGCACGCCACCCACACAGGTCATAGAGAAGAAAGGGGGAGAACGAACCCACCTCCTTCCCCCCAGTCTCAGTCCCCTGCCCCACTTACCTGTTGGCAGCTGGGCAATTCGTACTCTGCGCCTCCCCAGAGCGGCCTTCTGTGCTGGACCACTCACCTTCCATGCCTCCATGGTGTGGCCTTTCCTCCCTCAATGCCGGCGCCAAGGCCTTCATCGGTGGGGTGTGGGCCACCAAAATCAAGCAGCCCAGCAGGCAAACGATGCTCCCGCCCGCCCAGCAAAGGCCTCCTGGGTGTCCTCACCAAGGCTTGGGGGGAGGAGGAAGAGCTCCTCCTCCCCCTGCAAAGCTTCAGCATGTGTGTGTGTGTGTGTGTGTGTGTGTGTGTGTGTGTGTGTGTCCTCACCGAGGCTTCAGGGGGGAGGAGGAAGAGGCCTTCCTCTTCCTGCAAAGCTTTGGCATGTGTGTGTGTGTCCTCACTGAGGCGTCAGGGGGGGAGGAGGAAGAGTCCCTCCTCCCCCTGCAAGGCTTCGGCGTGTGTGTGTGTGTGTGTGTGTGTGCTCACCAAGGCTTCGGGGGGGGGGGAGGAAGAGCCCGTCCTCTCCCCATGGAGCTATGGCATGTGTGTGTGTATTGTGTGTGGGTGTGTTTGTGTTGTGGGTGTGGGTGTGTTGTGTGGGTGGTTGTGTTGTTTGTGTGGATGTGTTGTGTGTAGTTGTGTTGTTTGTGTGGTTTGTGTGGTTGTGTTGTGTGTGTGTATTGAGTGTGTGTGTGGTTATGTTGTGTGTGCTGTGTGTATTGTGTGTGTTGTTGTGTGTGTATTGAGTGAGTGTGTGGTTGTGTTGTGTGTGTGTTGTGTGTGTGTGTGGTTGTGTGTGTGATTGTTTTGTATTTGTGTATTGAATGAGTGTCTGGTGATATTGTGTGTGCTGTATGTGTGTATTGAATGAGTGTGGTTGTGTTGTGTGTGCTGTGTGTGTATTTTGTGTGTGTGTATGTGTTGTGTGTGTGTGTATTGTGTGCGCGTGTGTGGTTGTGTTGCATGTATGCTTATATTGTGTGTATGTCTACCCCTCAAAACCACCCCAACCACAAGCACACATGTTATACCTGCCCGGCAGGGCAAAAAATGCTGATCTTAACCTATAAAACCAACCTATAAAACTTTACAAAGTTAAAAAAATAAAAATTTTACAAAAAACAACAAAGAATTCATTGTTTTATATAAAGCACAGGGGAAAAAAAGCCCGGCAACGCCGGGCAAACTATGCTAGTATATATATAAATTACTGTGCAGAGGTGATGAAGTGCTAAACTAATGTAGCAATGTAATGACTCAGCAATTCATAGACTCAAATGTTTATGAAAAATATTTACCAGGGGGAACAATTAGGGAGAAAGACTGCAGGAGTGGATGTTGTCGTTGCCCCCAAAACATTATGCCCCATTAGTACATCATCAGAATATCACCCAAAGGCATGCCCCTGGTCCTTTTGTAAAACAAAACAAAGCAACCACACAGGGAAAACACTGTTCAAATCGTTGCAGCTAGAAAAAGGAGGGAAACCACACACACACACACACACACACACACACACACACACACACACACACACACACACACACACACACACACACCAGTGATAAATAAATAAATAAAATAAGGGGGAAAGTGTGATTTGGAAGGAAAAAAGGATGGGTTGATTTTCATTGAACTTTACTTCATATGATCATTGAATAATACTTCAGATTCATCACTTTGGACCAAAATGATTTTTTCCTCTTATAAAATGCATTTATGTGATTTAAAAAATAAGAATGATAAAAAAATCTAAAAATTAAATTGACTTACATCCAGGAATTAATTAACAGGCTTAATTTGGAATAATATGTTCTAGTGTTAGATCAGTGCAAAAAATATATATATTTTTATAAGTTTTTATAAGGGGGAAAATTACAGCAGGTTGGTGAAACTGAATCAGGATGCTCTAAATCAGGGATTTCCAGCCTGTGGCCCATGGCACCATTTCATGTGGCCCCGCCATCACTCCACCACACCAGGAAGTGCCATGTGGTGGAGGAAGGGCAAAATGGCTGTTCGGCCCCTGAAGCTGTCTGAGGGAACGTGACCCCGGCCCCCAGCTTTAAAAGGTTGAGAACTCCTGCTCTAAATCATTATGGAGAATATTTAAAGTTTACCGTAAATAATCGATAATAAATATTTATTTTCTTCATGGAGTGAAATATTAAATTACTGTCCAATTTTAAAACACTTTTATGAATCACCTTTTTCTAGTGACACCTTTTATTTCTTACAGTTACACTAAACTTACATATTTGATTGTTCCTCTGATAACTGTTCAGTTACAGCTAATCTCTGTACTGACTACTGGCCATGCTAGTTGGGGCATATGGAAAATGAAATTCCAGTCCTTCATTATCTGAAGGGCCATGGGTTCCTTATACACAGCTCTGAGAAAGACATAACTGTCTTTGACTGATTGCATTTTATGCCATTTTTTCCTGATGAAGGACTAAGTGCAGTTCACAAGATTGTTTAAAAAACTCCAACATGAATTAAAACAAAATACTGCGACCATTAAAAAGATATTATCTATTAAAACACACATCTAAAAACAATGTAAAAACATTAACAACATTTAAAAGCCATTAAAAGGATATAAAATATAAGGCTAACTGTTAAAATTAGATATTAATTTTTCAGAAAGGCTTCCACTTGTCACCAAAAGGTGAGGACAAAAAGGATGTGTCTAGTCTCATGGGGAAGGTATTTTATAATTGGGGGTGGGGTGGGGGGTTTCACCAAGAAGGCCCTCTTGGCTACTCATCAAATATACCCACAAAGGTGATGAGATAATAGTTTTCCCAGAACATCTTGAGAAGGGTTATATGAGGAGATGGAATCTGTCAAATCACATGCGCTCAAGCCATATAGGGATTTATAGATCCTAGGTTTCTGATAATATGAATTGCCAAGTGATAAGGAAGATTAGTATAATTGTATGTACTGTCAATAGGGATTGTGATGGCTTAGTGGTTAAGACACTGAACATGATGACTGGAAGGTTGACAGGTCAGCAGTTTAAGACCTGAGTGCTGCACAGTGGAGTGAGCTCCTGTCATCTGTCCCAGCTCCTGCCAACCTAGCAGTTTGAAAGCAAGAAATTAGATAAATATGTACTGCTTTGGGGGGAAGGGAGCAGTGTTTGGTGCACTACAGCATCGTCATGCCTGCCATATGACCAGAGAAAGGTCTGCAGATGCAGACAGACCTGGCTCTTTGGTTGTAAACGGAGATGAGTACCACAGCCAAGAGTCAGACATGACTGGCTTTTGAGCAAGGGTGACCTATATACTGTCAGCAAGAACTAAATTATTTAAAAAGACACCATGAGGCAATATGTTATCCTGAAACTTCATAAAATCACTTGGGAAGCAAAAAGCCGTACAGTGAAGGCAATGGCCTTTACCCTACTGCTCCATTGTTGCTTTCTACATATGGAAACTGATGTATCTGCAGAGAAGAGGTTTCTATCCTTAGGAAGACTCTCAGTGTAAGAAGAAAAGGGGCTGTGGTGGTTCAGTAGCTAAGAAGCTCGCCTTGTTATCTGGAAAGCTGGCAAGTTGCCATTTCGAAACCCGGGTACTGCATGACGGATTGAGGGCCCATCTCAGTACCAGCTCTTGGAGATATGTAAGGAGCCTCATTTGGCGTTCCCTGAGTGAAAATCCTTTCAAACCAGAATAATTTCTGACACGAAACTATTATTATTATTATTATTATTATTATTATTATTATTATTATTATTATTATTATTATTATTATTATTATTATTATTATTATTATTATTATTATTATTATTATTATTATTATTATTATTATTAGTGTAAGGAGAGCCCCAGAAAATCACGGTCTTTGGCCTGATGGGGGAGAGCCTCCATGTGAACAGCTTCCTCTCCTGTTCAGACTTGTGGAAGCAACCAAGGGGCTGGGCAAGGTACCCCTTTCAATGTGTTGGCTAAAGCATGGTTATGCTTGGTTGTGACACAATTACCCATGTAGGACGATGTAGGTCCTGCTATGATATGAAGGACACATATTGGAAGGAGTTCTGTTTTTAAAGATACAGTACTGTACAGTAGACCCTTGCATAACGACGTTACTTGGTTCCCCAAGTAGCGTTGCTAAGCAATTTTTGTTGTTATGCGGGTTTCTATGGAGTTTCCAGCATAACAACGTTTTTAGCGTTGTTGTCTGGTTATTTTAGCGTTGCTGTTCGGACAATGACACTAAAACATTGTTATGTGGGGGAACACGTGGTGCAAAACGACACGTTGTTAAGCGAAAATGATGCTATCTGAACGCGTTGTTATGTGAGTGTTGACGTACTTGTATTTATGCCTTATTTTTAAAAGATAAATAAAGAATCTCATAAGAGAGGTTAATATAAATTTTGATACTAAAATTAGTTCAGTTCATCTGAGAAGTTCCTCTCCAGTTGGAGGAAAGTGATTCAGTAGTGTAACACTACCCCGAAGATTTCAATCACACTTTATTCCACAAAAACCTTTATTTCTTGACAGTGTCACAAAAGGGGCCTGTCTGCATCATCGGCTTCCATCAATAAGCAATCCCAACATGTGTTCTTAGTAACCACAGTATTTTCTCAGGACCAAACAAAGCTGACATTTGAAACCACAGCTACTATTGAGGTCTTAATATACTTGTCAAATAACTGTTTAGCACATAGAAAAACCATTTGGCCTTGAGAGAATGGGTAGCAATGGATACCTTTTGAACAAGAAATGGATTTGTTCTCTGATGTTCTATACTGGGATGAATGACCTTAGTTGGGCTGAGGGCCATTCTTTAGATTTACCAGCACCCAGAGAGTTGCACATTGAAAGGGGAAGGGGGATAGATAAGGAAGGTCATGACCCAAGAAACTAATTGGCATAGTTAGGTTTTTTTCTTCTTCAAAAAAGCTGATCACAGTTTATAACAGCCCGGCAACACCGGGCAACCTATGCTAGTCCATTATAAGAAGAAAAGCAATCACACTTTTATACCACCCCTTAGCGTTTAAGTGCACTCTCTGGACAGTTCAAAAGTCAAAAGTCAGTTAGCATTTTGCCCCCAGCATGCTGGGTACTCATTTTACCAACCTCAGAAGGATGGAAGGTTGAGTCAACCTTGATCCCTGATCAGGATCGAACTCACAACCTTTTGGTTGCAGGACAGCAATATAACCACTGTGCCATCAGGGCTCACTATTAAGTCTATGTTCTTATCCCCCCTACTGCAGTGGCTCAAGTGGCTAAGACACTGACTGGGAGGCGGAAGGTCAGCAGTTTGATTCCCGAATACTGCAGGACGGAATGAGCTCCCGTCTTTGTCCCAGCTCCTGCCAACCTAGCACTTCGAAAGCAAGACATTGCAAGTAGATAAATAGGGACTAGTTCGGTGGGAAGGTAAACAGTGTTTTGTGCGCTCCGGTGTCTAGTCATGCCTGCCACATGACCACAGAAACGTCTGTAGAAGCAGACAGCGCTGGCTCTTTGGCTTTGAAACAGAGATGAGCACTGCTCCCAAGAGCTGGATATGAGTGGCTTTCGAGCAAGGGAAACCTTTACTTTTACCTTCTTATCCCCCCCAACTTGGAAATCACATATTTGAGAGTTGTTTTCTCTTGATCACTTAACAAAAATTACTTAATGAGATCTTGTCTGAACTCCACATTTCTGATTATGTGTATATCATTTTAAAGGGCAGCATTTTCACCTTCTCTCATGTCATATATCTTTTCTGGATCAGTGCATCAGGATGTAGAAATTATTTTCAGATACACTGTGGTCACATACTTGGTTCAGCAATCAGTGGCTTCTTCATACATAGTCCTGATTGCATTCTTATTCTTTTTCCTACAGACGATCTTTGCTTCCAGACAATCCTTACTTTCCTAATAGTTCTGAAACAATCACTGACAGTGTACACAAATCAAAGTATACACACAAAAATACATTAATAATAAAGGAGGTGTTGTTCTTTTTGTAAGCCTTTCTGTGTAGGATGGCTCTGATTTCATTTCATGCCTTACAAAAATCCTGTCTATTGCCACCAAGGAACCAGTGTTTGCAATATTGTCTCATATTAATCCAGACTAGGATTTCAAACACAGTAAAACATTTGAAGAGTGTGTCTGCTTAGAGTTCTATATCTAGCTCTCTCCAGATTTTGAGCCTATAATATGTATTGTTTTGATGTGTGCCACCTTTTCTCTGATTGTATTCAATTCTACAGAGCATGCTCTCCCCACAAATTTTATTTTCCTACAGGGATATGGGAAACATGTAGAAGAAACCATATGGCACCTGAAGTCCCACATATAGCAATATACTTGCTCAGAATACAGTTGAGGAAGGGGAATTATACGATGTCCCAGCCATTCAAACTTTGGAAGTAGAAGAGCCCCATAGGTTTTCTGGGTCAACTTTCCTATAACCTGTAAAGTGCTGTATCATCTAGGAACTTCGTGAGATATGGGAGCTTCTATATCACAGCTTTTCTAGGTACTCACAGAGCGAGGGAAGTACATAAGCTCTTTCAACCTGAGGTACAATTGAGCTGATGATAGAGCACAACATCATTTACTTATTAATATGCTTAGTGGCCTGTCACCAAGATCCCAAGGTACATTCATTCAATGACGTACCAGTTGGGCTTACTACACTTCAGGTAACACAGCAATTAATTCTCTTGATGATTCTGATTTTTCCAAAGATTCATTAGTTCCTGCTGTGTGATTAGGTTTGTTAGCATGATTATAGCTTTTCCCCCCTGGTGAGAAGCAGCAAGTGCTAATTCTCAGGGAGATGGATGGGACTGTAGGAACTGGGAATAAAAATAACCCATTGAAATAAAGATAGTTGCCATGGCGACTGGAAAAATAGCAACGCAGAGATGGACAGGCTGCAAAAAGAAAAGCTATACTTCTTGTAATCAGTTCTATGCCAAATCTATAACCATACGATGCAGAGTCTGCCATATGGTTTATTGTGGTCTACATCTACTGAATCATGTACGTGTGGGTCCACGTCAACACAGCAACAGAACTATACAAAACTGTGAGTGATCGTCAGCTTGGATGGGGACGTGATTCAATTGCTCAACTGACTTATTTTAAATCATCCTGAAAACTGAAATTTTCCTGAGGAAACATATAAGCACAATCTGTCACTTTTGCTTTTCCCTCTGTGATATAAAAGAAGTTTATAGACCAAGACTTTCTGCAAAAGCCTCTATTCAGATATTTCTCTAATGTTGAGTGTGTGTTGGACGTCCTGGAAACAGGCAGTTTTCCTGAGATTCTAGAACAGCTGGATTATATTCTGTTTTCATATACAAGATAAATATGATAAATATGATAAATAAATAAATAAATAAATAAATAAATAAATAAATAAATAAATAAATAAATAAATAAATAAATAAATAAATAAATAAATAAATAGCTAGCTAGCTAGCTAGCTAGTTAGTGCAGTCTTGAGGGACCAGCATACCATAAAACTTTACCATCCTGATTCTGTGATGCTCATTAGTAGAGGCAGGAGCAAGCAGAATGTTTAGGACCTTGTTTACAAGAACAATACTACGTATTAGAAAAAGAATAACCCAGGCTGAGAAAGGTTTCAACTCTGATGTCATTTGGCCAATCTTGTTAGTGTAAAGTTATGCTAGTGTAATCTGGATTTGGCCCTGGAAATAATTAAACTAATTAAAAGCTTCCTATCCTCTCCTTTCAGGTTCTGAAACTCCCTATGCCTCTTTATCACTCTGAGGAAACCTTTGGGAGCCTTGGGACGGGGTGGGTGGGAGTAATTAATAATCAGCATTTGCCACTGGATCACTAGTGGTGATAACAATCCTGGCAGCGACAATCTGGCAGTGATTTGTGACTATTAAGGCCCCTGCCCTGCACCTTCACTTCTCATGCTTTCAAAGGAGCCTTAGGGAGCCACATGACCTGAAAAAGGATAGGAAACTTTCATTTAGTTAAATAAAGTATTTACAGCACCAGATCCCATTTATATTTGTGTAACTTTATGTAACAGGATTTTGCCCCTGATTTCAATTCACTGCTGCAAAATGATATCAAAGTTGTTTTTTGTGATCACAGAAGGGGGACACATTCTATAGATAGGATAACACAAGAAAGAAGGCCCAATTTAGACACAATCTGTTTATCTTCAGATAATGAAGGGGTACTCCATTATCTTTTCAGTAGAAGATGGAGGACTCATCCAGAAGAAATAATAATAATAAAGGGCTGCTTCCAATTGTTAGTCTCAACCATAGAGTTGCCTTACCAAGGTCTCATTTATTTAGTGAGTCTACTCTAGTTGGAACCAATTGTAGCAGCACCAGCACTACGAAAGATCACACTTCATACTTTCAATAATAAGTATATTTACATATTTGATTCATAGTGACCATGACACTGTGTGTTCCTAGGGATGGTGCAATGGCATGATGCCTTAGTTGAAGGTGTATGTTTCTGAACCTGCTTATGAATACTGCCAAAGTACTATGATAAGGAATCCCAAAAGAAATTTTTCAGTCTCTGTTTACTGCATTGGGCTACTCTAATTCCATCCTTTGAATTTTGTTACAGTCTACTTAGGACTCTTTCTATGAGCCCTTCCCCACCAATAACACATATAAAAGTAGTTAGACTGCTATCTATGGGTTGTCAGGGATAAGACATGTACAGTATTCTGTCTTCAGGGTTGATATGCTTTGCTTATCATAGCAAAGGTCTCCCTTGCTTGAAAGCCAGTCATGTCCAACTCTAGGGGGTGGTTCTCATCTCTGTTTACAGCCAAAGAGTCAGTGTTGTCTGTGACCGTGGATGTTCCTGTGCTCATGTGGCAGGCATGACTACACGCTGAAGTGCATGAAACACTATTACTTTCCTGCCATAGCAGTACCTATTTATCAACTTGCAATTTGTTGCTTTCGAACAAGATCTGGGACAGACAATGGGAGCTCACTCCATCATACATCACCGGGTCTCGAATTGGTGACCTGCCAACTTTCTGGTCATCAAACTCAGCGTCTTAACCACGAATTGTGGCTAACTAACCGTTGCAGCCCAATTGCTTCTCATATTTTGCTTAAAAGGCCAACAATAGAACAGGATTCTGTCCTGCTTAATACAATCTCAACAGAATTTAAACACAAAGGTAAAGGTAAAGGTTTCCCTTGCTCAAAAGCCAGTCGTATCCAACTCTAGGGTTCAGTGCTCATCTCTGTTTCAAAGCCGAAGAGCCAGCGCTGTCTGCTTCTGCAGACATTTCCGTGGTCATGTGGCAGGCATGACTAGACACCGGAGTGCACAGAACGCTGTTACCTTCCCACCAAAGTGGTCCCTATTTATCTACTTGCAATTTCTTGCTTTCGAACTGCTAGGTTGGCAGGAGCTGGGACAAAGACGGGAGCTCATTCTGTCTGCAGTACTTGGGAATCGAACTGCTGACCTTCAGCCTCCCAGTCAGCATCTTAGCCACTTGAGCTACTGCAGTCCCTAAAAACTTTTAAAGGCATAGGAAAACACTTTAAAGCATAGGAAAAATGTAATCGTATTGACACAATGTTCCTAAAGATTGTGTTGCAATCCTTTGACCTCTTGTTTAAAACAGAAGATGTTTTTCTAATGAGAATTGAAATCTCCATATAGAAAAGAGCAAGGGAAAACAATATGAAGAGTGCCAGTCATAAAGATATAAATAACCAGCCTTGTCCACCCACTTTCACTTTAATTAAATTAAAGCTAAAACATACAATAGAAAGTAAGTTAGGGTGACTGTAAAAGTTCTCAACAAGTTTAATTAAATGTAATTCAGCTCTTATTTTATGTATTTATTTGTTTACTAGCATATTGGTGCCCGGCCGTGCCGAGCAGTTTCTTGGGTGTGGTTTTTTTTAATAGGGGTGGTTTGGGTGGTGGTGTTTTGAATTTGTTGTTTTTGACTTTCTTTGAATTTGTCTATTTATTGTTTATTTTGTTTCAATAATTTTTGACTATTTTTACTCTTGTGGCCTCTAGGTGGGGCTGTGCTTAAGAGTACTGTGTTTGGTGTTTTTTAAATTGTTTTTGTTAGTTTTTACTCTTACGGCCTGAAGGTAGTGCTGTGGTAAGAGTTCTCAGTTGTTGTTTTTAATTCAGTTCGTTTTAGTCAGCATGGAGAGAAGACGTCACCGTAAGTGCTCCCGTTTTTTTGTTGAGGGTGGGAGAGTTTGTGTGTGTGTGTGTGTTGGGGGGGGGGGTTTGGGAGGGTTTAACATGGCCTTGCCTTGCTGGCCAGGCTGTGTTAAATCCTTGCGTTGGGGTGGGGATTCTTTTATTTATTTATGCATTTTTACAGGGGGCCCGGCCGGTGTCTTGCCATAGCCTGGGTTTGGGGTGGGTGGGAAGATGGGGGTATCCCCTTCCCCCAAGCTATGGGCCGGCCTGGGCAGGCCTTTGAGGCTGCAGGGGAAAACATAGTTTTTCCCCGTTGCCTCGCCAAACCATGGGTCGGGGGGAAGAGAAGGGTATCCTTTTTCTCCACCCCCCATGCTACGGTGGCCGCTTGTCCCGGCCTCCAAGGCTGTAGGGGAATTTTTTCCCCTGTTGTCTTTCCAAAGCTTGGGGAGAGAGGGGGGGTTCTTTCCCCCCAAGCTATGGGGTGGTTGTGGAGATGGAGGCCGAGAACGTCTCCCGTGTTCATCTTCCTTGGAAGATGGGGGCCGAATCTTTTGGACTCCATCCTCCTAGGAAGACGAATCGGTTCCCTCTGGGAAACACTTTCCCTCCCATTGCGGCCTTCTGCGAAGGGAGAAGCATCGGACTGTCCTTTGCCACATCACCCGCAGAGACGAAAGACAGTCTGGTGCTTCTCCCTACGCAGAAGGCCACGACGGGAGGGAAAGAATTTCAAAGACCCAGCTGGAGCCGGCAAAGGGTAAGTGCAGTCGGCGGAGGTTAGGGAGGGGAGGCTAGGTGGTGGGGCAGGGAGGGCGCCATGGTTACCGGGGCCGTGCCTCCCCCCCCAACCCTCATCAACCGCACTTATCTTTTCTCGGCTCTGGCTGGGTCTTTCAAAGTCTTTCTCGGGCCGTGCTGCACTTTAAAACCACCGCGCCGCGCTTTCCCAGCCTCCTCTGCGCTTGCGTCCCTCAGCCTGATTGGCTGAGGGGTTGCGCAATAAGCAATAGTCCAGGCAACGATGAACAGAACAGCAACAGGCTTTTATTAAACAGTCTTTCAGATAAAGCTTACAAGGCACTCCAGACACAAGATCGCTATATGAATCCCATGAAATCAGTCCCTCTGGAATCTGCCGTAGAAGACTGGCAATGACTAAGCTACACTAGTAGTGATAGCGTGTGGAGGAGACCCAGGCTTAGTACGTACTGGCTACCTGTGCGGAATGGGTAATATAGATCTGGCCTGCCCCCCCTTGTTTACCCGTGGGGTTTATATAGTGTCTCCCCGGTGGTGGCTCCTTGATACAAAGTAGCGACCCACCGGACAATCCTAACCAACCAATCATAACATGATATATATGTATTAACCAATGAGGAACAGGATCCAAAACTATAACCAATCACAGAACTCTGATTAGCATAATGAGCGCGCTTGGAGAAGGAGATTTCACGCCAACTTTAGCTGCTAATTTGGATGGTGGAAAACCGCCATTTTCTTCTTGCAAGGCACTGCCCGCGCAATTTGCAATTGTGCCTTAATACACAACACCCCGCCCATCCAAGTTTTGAAATAAAGTAGTGCTAATTTGGGTGCAACGAAAGGGCTTTCCCCCTGGCCACACACACCATACCACGCCCACAGTGTGGAAGTAAATTTTTTTGGAGCCCACCACTGTTTTAAGTTTTCATCCTGTTTTATTGCCAGATCAAATTGTAGGTTACACCATATGAAAACACATCTTTCCTTTCTGAGAGCTTTTAACTAAATGTTACTACAAATGATACAACTACACAGAGGCTCTCTGGCCTCCACAAAGAATAAAGCTCTCCTGTTTTTGGGATAGTCCCACCTTGAAAGAATGATAAACTCTATTGTCAAATCATTCCTTTCTGCTCCTTTCATCATATCAGGGTGCTCCAACTGATTGTTGTTCCCACATTTCTACCCATCTCATATAATGTAATTACAGTACTACTATTGGGAGAGAGCCGGTGTCTTCTGACAACAAACCTTATTCACCTATATTGTATAGATATAATACACACTTTTCATGATATATATGCTATCTCCTGCAACAAAATAAAAGATCCATCAAGCATGCATGTGTTCATATTGGAAACATATATCCTGTGCCCTAATAAAAAAAAGACAAAGATTACAAGGAAATACCAACAAAAACACATTAAAAATACAAAATCATAAGCCACAACAAAAGTAGCATCTTTTAGCACAAAAAATAACAAAAAAATCTCCAAAGGGAGAGCACTATCAACCAAAGGTGCTGTTGTTTGTTCGCTATCGGACTACAGCTGGTAAAGAGATCTAGACCAGGGGTGGCCAAACTATGGCCTGTGGGATGGCCTCAGTCCATGGCATCATTTCATGTGGCCTGCCACCACTCTCACTGCTACCGGAAGCAGAAGCGGACATGCTTACAACAGCCATAAAATGTCCCTCGTGCATGTGGAAACGTGCCCGCGCCTTCCATAAACGCTGCTGTAAATGCACCCATGGCTGTCATAAATGTGTTTTACGGATGTGTTTTATGGCAGTGTTTATAGTGGGAGGAACCACGTGACCAGCCCACTCAGCTGTCCGGGGTGAGTGGTCTGGCCCACAACGCAAAAAGTTTGGGAACCCCTGATCTAGACCATGGCCTCAGATGATGAATGTAGCATAGAAAGAAGAAGATAATAGAGAGGGATATCCTTATGTAGAAAGTTCAGCCCCATTCAAACAGTAATGATAGTCTGGTAACTTTTCATTGTACCCCGCGGTAATTTTTGCAGGATGAGGATGATTAAGGGATGAGCCTACAATGGCCACTTACATAATCAGAAATGAACTTGTGAATAACTGAAACAGAAGACAAAAGAGGATAATAAGTTGCATAAAATTATGTATGTGTATTTATACATACATAAGGTGCAAAACTAGAAAAGAACATTGTAATTTCAAAAAGAAACTCAGTGTATCTCACCTAATTGGGGAAGACTAAGACCTTTGGAGTCCTGCTGGATTTGCTGTCCAGATGCATCTTCAAGGTAACTGATCTCTCTCCTCTCTCCTTATATTTTTATTTTATTTATTTACTAGCTGATTGCCCGGCCTTGCTGGAGGGGGGGGGGTGTTAATTTTTTTTAATTGAGGGAAGGTATGTCCCTTCTTTTGCAATGTTTATCTGGTTATTGTGTCTGTCTGTGTGTGTATTTGGGATGCAGATGCAGACAGTTTTTTTGTCATAGATGGTTTGATGTTACGTGTGCTCTGGTGTCTAGTCATGCCTGCCACATGACCACGGAAACATTTGCATAAGCAGACAGATTTGTGTGCTGATAGATGCTTACTGGGATGTGGAAGGTAAGCATTTTGATTTTCGAGTATTGCAGGATGGAATGAGCTCCCATCTTTCTCACAGTTCCTGTCAACCTAGTAGTTCGAAAGCAAGGAATTGCAAGTTGATAATTAGGCACCACTTTGTCGAGAAGGTAAAAAGTGTTACATGATGATGGAAACGTCTTTAGAAGCAGACAGCACTGGCTCTTTGGCTTTGAAACAGAGATGAGCAGTGTGCCCTAGTGTCTGATACGACTGGCTTTCAAGCAAGGGTCCTCTGTTCGTTTACATTTAGCAAGTTTAATGTTTTTTCATGTTGGAGTGTGCTTTCCTGGGTGTTTGTTTTGATTGTTGGAGTCGTATATCTGCGATGACTTTGGTTTTGTGTGTTGTTAGAGCGAACTGGGTTTGCTGTATTTTTAGAAAATAGAATGTGCCTGGGCTGGTGGTGTGGCAGGCTCCTCAAGTGCGCCCGGTCCTGAGGGTGTCGTGGCAGCAGGGCCGTCGGTACCACAGGGGCTCTCTGTTAGCAGGTGCGATGGGCCCTGTCCCTGGCTTTGGGTGGAGGCTTGCCAGGCACTTCCCATGCGGCTGTGGCCCGACGGCGGCACAGTGGGGGTCCTGCTGTCCGGACAGGGGGCACAACTGACAGCGGCCCAGACCGTAGCCTAGAGGCCTTGGCGGGAGCTGGGCTGGCGGAGGCGATGGTGGGGAATGGCTGTCCTCGACCAGTTAGGGTGGCCAAGGGTTGGGATGCGATGAGGGAGAAAAGGACCAGACTGTCCCCTCAGCCCGGGCTTGGTCCACCTTGGTAAGGCAGGGCCCTGAGCTGTAGTGCGAATGCGTCGGCTGTTGGTTTGTGCTTTCGCCTGCCGGCTGCCCTGCCTCCTCTGCGCTTGGGTCCTCCTGCCTGATTGTCTGAGGCATGTTGCGGAGGACGCTGGGACTCATAGTATATGCTTTTTTGCATTTGTGGGGTGTAGGCCCCACTCTCGGCCCCCGGACCCTCATGGCGCTGATCTCGGGGCCAAAAGGTAGGTGTGTGCAGAGCATTACAGGATAGGCTCCAGGGGTGTGGGTACGCATTCCGCACATGTACAGCCACATCCCTTCCTTATAGATATAGATTATATTTATACTCCACATTACTTGTTAGTTAGATTGGCAGTATATTAAACTAACCAACCAAAAAGATAAACAGTCTGTGGGAGTAGTGACCATGAATATGCCTGTATAATCAAAGGTTCTGCAACTGTGATATATAATAAGAATCCTTGATTTGTTCTATCAAGACAGTTCTTAGGCTTTAATTAGCTGGTGAGAAATAGATACAGCAGGGGTTCTCAACCTTTTTAAGCCATAGGCCGGATCATGCCCCCTCTGACTGTTGACAGGAACACCAAGAGCCCACACCATTTCTCCCCCCATGCCACCACTGCTGCCACCAACACTCCCCCATGTGCCACCAGTCTAGCCTGCAAACACTCCCCCCACACGCCGCCACTGCCTTCCTTACCAGCCTGCTATGGGTGAAGGAGGGGTCCTGCCTGTCCTTGCCAGCACTTGGCCAGAGCGGCACCTGGGAAGGATGCGGGCAGCCGCATGCGTCTGCTGCTTCCACCACCAGCCTTTCCCCCTCTGCCTGGCTTGATATGTCCCTAACGCCCATCTGTAGTAGGGCAGATGTTGTAAGCCTTCTTACAACATCCGCCCAGCTGTGGAGCAGCATTAGGGACACGCCAAGCCAGGCAGAGGGGAAAAGGACAGTGGTGGTGATGGCGGGAGTAAGGGTGTGGGCTGAATGGAATGGCCACAGGCTGGACCCGGGCCATGGGCCATACGTTGAGAATCCCTGAGATACATGATGCTACAATAGGTTAGGAATAGAACCTCCATACATTTCAGTGAACAGCAATTGCTGGGAGAAATTGCACAGGATGATGGTGGCAGCATGAAACACTCTTGGTTCAGTGATATCCTGGCTATATTTCCCTCATACACATGACAGAACAGTTAGCATTTACAATGTATATTTTAATTCTCTCCAGAGCAGTAAACATACAATTCCCAATTGAGTTACTCCTGCTACTGAAGTTTTTACTTTTACTAAGATATCTTAAGATACAGGATATAAATGGATGTATTAAAGATGGATAATAATGCTTAGTTTTGTTTCTGCAAGGCTTACCCTCTGATTTAGCATCTGAATAAAGTGAGGGAAACTCCATATTCTTTTACACAGACTCCTGCTTCATACTGACAGGGGGGAAAATGCTTTTCAGTACCTAATGGATAGGGATTGTACTGTACCTTGCTGTACTATACAGCACAGTCTCCACTGCAAAATGTACCCTAAAGCCAAAAAAGGAGGACATGCTGCAGGAACCATAAATGGATATGCGGATGCTTCTCTTATGTAGTGTACTAAGAGTACAAAAACAACAACAACACCTTGACAGAAAATTATATTGAAATGAGTGGCATTACTTCTGAGTAAAGCACTGAGCTGTTAATGATCAACCATTACTAGGTGGCATATTTTTTCCTCACAATTGACAGAAATATATATTTAGTTCTGTGTTTCATTATCTTAACAGAAGAGGATAAATAGAAGAGGAGGATGTGCACACTACCCTCTCCCTTCTGCCAATGCTCTCCTCACTAGTCTTACTTGGAGCGCAATTTTTTTGAGCCGCCTGTAGCCACTTGATCCAGAATGACCAAAAAACAACAACCAACCCCGTGTATTGGATTGCATAGAGGGGATCCGTATATAGAGGAGCCTCTCACTTTCCACGAGGCAAGCATTAGAAACATACCCATACAGTCAAACCTCTACATACGAATTTAATTCATTCCTCGAGGTTGGCTATATCTCAAAACATTATCTTAAATTTCCCATTGGAATGCATTGAATGCAATTTCCCATAGGAGTACATTGAATTTCTTATCTCAAAAAACTCCTATTAAAAATTCTTATCTTGAACCTGATCTACTCCATTATTGTAGTGGGATGTCTGGCCAGACAAAGTTTAAAATTAGGAATTTAAAACTTCTTAATGCAGAAATGGCATAGTACTGACTTGTGAAGACAATGAAGATTGCAGAAAAACTAACTTCTGTACCCGAAAGAGAATAATGGTTGCTTGAAATGGATGCAACATTTCAGAGTAACTTTAGAACATTTCTAGATAATTTTCACCGAAATATGAACAACGATAACACCCTCTTTAAATATATGCAAATAGTGCAAAAACGTTGGTACTAAATACTTCTGCAGAGGTCCATAGTTCTGCTCACAAATGTTCAGAGGAATTTAGCTTCAGTTAAGTAGAAGCATTCATTTTTCCATTTTGAAAGAAATGCCATATGGACATGATGCTGCCATGTGTACTCTTAAAATGTATTAATAGAGCTGTTTTTTTAAAAAAAAATGGATTATAAAACACGTCCAGCCTAACTTTTATTTTTGAAAATGAAGCAAAAAACGGAAGGCCTCACAAATCCTTAAAGGAAAGCTAGCAATTTTAAGAATAAGTCAGGTAAATAGAGTTCTTTTCAGTATTCTTTGACACAGTAAACATCAGATTAAAGGAAAACTCTATAATAGCATTAGTATTTACTTCAGTTTTACATATCTGGTTTTTTCTGAGTCTCCATTTTATTTATCAAAATTAATAATGATTGTATCACAGCTCCACCTGATGTTTCTACATTGTATAGAATAAGATGTGGAATGGCAAATCTATAACCAACTCTACAAGGAATCATAGTGATTAATAAGGAATTGAAAAATAATGAACAAAGGCACACTCACCCTGTGTTTTTCTGGACAAAGGATCCATTACCAAACAAGGCTATTTCAACAACAGAACTTGAAGAGAGAAGCTTGAATAATGAAGAATGCTAGAATGCTATTAAGTGTAGCTAGACAAGATTATGTTACACTGATTCTATAAGAAGTGCTCTAGAAGATGCTTATTTGCTTCAGGGACTGACTGAAAGTGCTAGTGCTGATCTATATAAAGACCAGAATAGCTTTGCCACCTTATACCTAAAGGAATGTTGCTGTTGTTATGTGCCATGTTGTTGTTACATACCATCAAGTTGTCTCTGACCTGTGGCAATCCTATGAATGAGGGATTTCCTGAATGTCCTGTCCTCAACACTCCTGCTCAGCTCTTGTAAACTGAAGCGTGTGAATTCTCTCACAGAGACAATTTATCTTACGTTTGGTCTTCCTCTTTTCTTGCCGAATTTCACCTTTCCCAGCATTATCTACCTGTCACCCCCAAAGCATCTGACCTTTCATGATGTACCCAAGTAGGACAGCTTCAGTTTCTTCATTTGTTCCTCCAGAAATAATTCAGGTGTGACTTGTTCTAGGGCCCATTTATTTGTCTTTCTGACAGTCCAGTGTATCTGCAGAGCAATCCTCCATCACCATATTTCAAATGAATCAGTTTTTCATGTCAGCTTTACTGTCCAGCTTTCATACCCATACATGGTGAGCAGGAACACAATATTTTGGATAATCTTGGTCTTCGTTTCCCACCATGACACATTCTTGTACTTGATGATCTTCTCTAATACCTTAATTGCTGTCCCTCGGAGTCCCAGTCTTATTCTGATTTCTTTGGATTGATGCTTGAACCTACATATACAAAATCTGTCACTATCTCAATTTCTTCAAAGTCAGCTTTAAAGTTGTGTTGTTGTTCTGTGGTGATAATTTTTGCTTTTGTTCAACTGCAATCTTGCTTTGGCACTTTTGTCAGGGATAAAGTATTACCACTAGGTATTGCATAGGATGCATGTGTCTATAGCCTTAAGGGCTTGTGCTTGACTAGCACAGCTGATCTCACTGATGTATGTAGCAACCATGTAATCTATACCTATAAAAAGGCCCCTTAACCGTTGGGTTCATTCAAAGGCTCCCGCACCAGGCCCAACCATCCCCGACCTAGCCCTCCGCACTCACCGTAACCCCTGCCTTCCCAACACCGCGGGGTTTTAGTGGTCGCCAGTGGTGCAGCTGCCCCACGAACGTGACCAAAAAAAACCTACGATTCCCAGAGTCCTCTGTATTGCGCAACCCCTCAGCCAATCAGGCTGAGGGATGCGAGCGCAGAGGAGGCTGGGAAAGCACGTGCTGACTTAAAAAAACAACCACTGGGAGCCAGAGGGAAAGACTTTGAAAGACCAAGCCCGGAGCCAGGAAAAGGTAAGTGAGGTCGGTGGGGATTAGGGGGTGGGTGGGTGATGCATGACCCCAGTAACCACACACACTCTGCCCCACCACCTAGCCCGGGTTTCCTGGGTACAGAAGGGTTGGGGGGACAGAGCCCTTTTGTCCACACAACCCTTCCAAGCCCAGGGGACCAGGGAGAGGGGATCAAATCCACCCCCCCCCCAACACTCCATTGTTAAAGAGAAGAAACCGCTTGCTTTCCTCTCTTTAATATGGGGGGTGTCGGGGGGGATTCCCCCTCTCTGCTGGGTCCCCTGGGTACAGGAGGGTTGGGGAGACAGACCCCATTTGTCCCCCCAACCCTCCCAAACCCAGGGGACCAGGGAGAGGGATCGATTCCACCCCACCCCCCAAACAATCTGTTTTTAAAGAGAAGAAACTGCTTGGTTTCTTCTCTTTAATAACGGGGTGTCCTGTGGGGGATCCCCTCTCTGTAGGGTCCCCTGGCTCTGGAAGGGTTGTGGGGACAGACCCCTTTTGTCCCCCCAACCCTCCCGGAAACAGGAGACCCGGGAGAGGGGATCGATTCCCCCCTCCCAAACACTCAGTTTTTAAATATTGGGGTGTCCTTTAATAACGGGGTGTCCTGCAGGGGTTCTCCTCTCTGCTGGGTTCCCTGGCTCTGGAAGGGTTGTGGGGACAGACCCCTTTTGTCCCCCCAACCCTCCCAGAAACAGGAGACCTGGGAGAGGGAATTGATTCCCCCTCCAACACTCCATTTTTAAAGGGAAGAAACTGCTTGGTTTCTTCTCTTTAATAATGGGGTGTCCTGCAGGGGGATCCCCTCTCTGCCTGGTCCCCTGGGTTCGGGGTGGGGGGTGGGGGAACAACACACACACACACACACACACACACACACACACACACACACACACACACACACACACACACACACACACACACACACACACACACACACACACACAGCTTATCTCTCTCTCTTTCTCTCTCACACACACACATACAATACACACACACAACATTCCTGCCTTGCCAGGAATGTTTAATGTGTGTTGGTGGTTGTGATATTGTATGGGTGGTGGTTGTGCACACCCAAAACCACACCTAACCACCAACACACACTTTAAAAATGCAAAGCACTTGTTTGGAGGAGGACTAAATCTGGAATTCATGCTGGAGTTGTTGGAACACTGAAGAGGAGCTCAGGCGAAGCTCTTCTAAAACTGCACTGGACTGAACCTAGAGGAAGCATTCTGAGTAATCACCATCTGTTCTCTCTTGCCGGAGTGTTTGTTTGTGCTTGAATGCTAAACTGCTTTGCCAGTGTACTTGAAGCCTGAGACTGTTCTTGGCTTCTACCCTTCTGAACTGCTGTGAAGGAAACTGTTTTGCTCTTGAACTATCTACCGAAGAAATGTAAGCAATCTACAAGCTTCTATCTGAACTGTTTCTAGTTAGCCTCTTGCAGGACCTTGAAAGTTTCCAACATCCTTTACTGCTGAAGCAAAGAGACTGTTTATTCCGTGTACATATGTTTTGCAGAGATTCTAGTTATATTTACGTTTGACCACTGTAAATATACTAGGACAAGAAAGTAAAGTTATTTTTCTGTTGCACAATGCTACCGTCTTCCTTGTGTGTGGGCAGTCCATTGGCACACCGCTCCGTTTGCGTAAGGCTTACACGCACTCTGCTAACCCAGACAAATAATAGCCTTAACAACTTTCTTCTTTTAGTTTTGTTAAAAGTCATTTCAAGTCACTGCTGTTTTCTGACAATAAGATGGTCTCATCTACGTATCTTAAATTACTTATTCTCATTAAACCATTTCCCACTTCTCCTACTTCTGAATCTAATCTGGCTTTCCGCAGGATATGTTCTGCATACAGATTGAACATAAGGTAAAGGTTTCCCTTGTTCAAAAGCCAGTCATATCTGACTCTAGGGTTAAGTGCTCATCTCTGTTTCAAGGCCAAAGAGCCGTCTGCTTTCTGTGATCATGTGGCAGGCATGACTAGACACTGGAGCACATGGAACACTGTTTACCTTCCCACTGAAGTGTTCCCTATTTATCTACTTGCAATTTCTTGCTTTCGAACTGCTAGGTTGGTAGGAGCTGGGACAAGACGGGAGCTCATTCCGTCCTGCAGTACTCGGGAATCAAACTGCTGATCTCCCACCTTCCAGTCAGCATCTTAGCCACTTGAACCACTGCAGATTGAACATAAAAGGGGATAAAATGCACCTGTCTGATTGATAGTTTCTTGCCTGCAATTCAAGTTATAGTGGTTATTGTGGTGTGCTGGCCCACAGGGATACAGGGACTCATCCCGGTGTACCCGTGACAGGCGCCCCCTCTAGAAGGAGAGATAACGGGAATGTATAGGATTTCTCCCCCAATAGACACCCCCAACACTTCCTGTCCACCGCAGCACACCCCTGTACACTTCCTGTGTACCAGCACACCCCTGTATACATCAGGACAATCAATTATTGATTCACCCTAATTTCTTTCAAAACCACCCATAGTTTCTCATGATCCACTCAGTCAAAGGCTTTACTGTCTATACCTATAAGGAAGAGGTGTGGCCGTACATATGCGAAATACGTTTCCACACCCCTGGAGCAAATCCCATGATACTTGGCACAAGCGTACCTTTTGCAACCTAGGTCAGCACTGCGAGGGTCCCGAGGCCAAGGGTGGGGCCTGTGCCCAACAAATACAACAAAACCTAAAAATGACAACTCCCAGGAGACACTGCAGCACAACGCGACCAATCAGGGAGCCCGGGCCAAGAGCGAGAGAGGCAGGACGCCGATCACATGCGCACAGACCAACTGCTGCCCACAAAGCATAGTGCGGCCAAGAAACACAGCAGCGCCCATGGCCGCAATGGGGGCCAAAAAGCTGGCCCCCCAAATAGCCAGGAAAACCTCAGGTGCCCCTAACCAAGGGGCGCGGAGCCACTGTGGCAAGGCCCCTGCCAACCCCACGCGAAACCCCAAAACCTATACGGACTTACCATGCCACCAGAATCGCCTCCACCGGGCCCTCAGAGAGGGAGAAGGGGAAGAAGACAAAAATGGGCAGGATGGGAGAGGAAGGAGAGGGAAGACGGAAACACAGAGAGAACGGGAAAGAGGAGGAGGGAAGGAAAAGCCACTGCCCCCACTTTCCCAACAAACACCCCCCCACACACACACACGGACAAGTTGGTGGTGGCCGCGGCCTTGCTGGCAGGCCTGGGGTAGAAGGGCCTGCTGTTACTATGGCAATGAGCATCCGGACAAGCGGACTGCCTGCAGGATAGGGAACAGGGCAGGAGCACCTGACATGGGACTCTCCTCGCCCAGGATTGGGTCCTACCCGGGCACAGCCGGTTACCCCTGCTAGTAGTCTATAAAGCACAAACTGATCTTTTTCTGAAACTTTTTGGTGTGTTGCAGTATCCAATTGATATTTGCAATGTGATCTCCTGAAGGAATACTATTCTTGGTTGCTCATATTTTAATGAGCAATCTGCATGTTGCTTAACAGTCCAGCAGAGCCTTCCTTGTTACAGTATTCATTTCTGCAATAACCTCACCATAAAGTTATATCTAGAACTAACCTTGCCATCATTGCAGTGGCTAGTAAAAACTTTTCTGTTTAATTGGGCATTGTGAGTTGGCTAGACTGTTTTACACATTTTATTTAATCTGCCTTTTACTGATTTTAGAATTGTATCTTCTTCTTCTGTCGAGTTAGATACAAGGTTCTATATCTTTATTACGTATCTATTTTTGCCATCCTGAGATCTTGTGATGAATGTTACTTTAAAAATATGTAACTATATATTTAAAATGTTAATGTTAATTAGCATTTGATGTTAATTTTCCTTGTGTTCTGTTTTACATATTTATTTGTTTGTTCATTTTAGATCATGATGCATGCTCTGTATTTCTGATGCCTGGGAGCTGCAATAAAGGGCTAAACCCATGGTTTTAATCACTATCTCCTCAACTCTGACTACACCTGTAAGAATATGTGACAAATCTGTCCCTCATTAAAATACTTCAGCATTATATCTAAAAATCACCAACAACTGGGAGTTCTTTTATCTACAAATTATTTTTCCAGAATTGTATGTCTTTGTTTACAAGTCTCAATGTCCATCAAGAACTCTCTTCTTTTGCTACAGGTAGAACTTTTACACTTTTTCACATTGTGGCCCAATGGTCCAGGGAAGACACTGAAGTCACCTAAATTATAGGGTCATATTTTAAGGACAGTCTTTAGTATATTGAAGGGACAAAAAAGATGTAGCTCTCTGGATGCTGGAGATGTTGTTGAATTCCCACTAGCCCTGACTATTATGGTCAGGGGTTACAAATGTGGGAACTCTAGCCCAAACAATTTTGAAAACTTGATGTGCCATATATGTTGCATCAATAAGGTTAAAAAGAGTAAACAAAACCTGAAATCCAGGATTACTCTTTTTCTGCAAAGAAAAGGGACCACAATGGTCTCATTTTGTTCTTTCAGCCATGCGTGCTGTGATGGACTCCTGAGAACACAAAATATTGGTGTCAATGCCATCCAAGTCACAAGAACTCATTTGAGCTAGGACTGTACTATTGGCCTGGTTACAGTTGAGCAGAAAGAAAGCTATTTAAGGCTATGTGTGAGTCCATGGATAAGAAGTTTGAACTAAGGACCTTCTGGTTCAGAATTCACTAAAAGACATTTCAGCAGATTGTTATAGCAAATCTTTGAGCTTTTTTCTCTTTAAAATGCCTTTAAGCCAATACCAAAGGCTGAGTCTAAATTTAACAGAGGGTGACAAAATGGTCATTCACTGGATTGTAGTATCTCCATCTCTCCCTTCAGCAAATTGTTATCAAAGTTATATCCCAATTCAAGCTGTGATTTCTTAGAGCTTAATACAAATTGGTTGATCAACTATTGCCTTTAAGAAAGATTAAATCCTCTGATTTCCATTCCTTTGATGTAAGAAAGGAGCCATGGCATTACCCTTGAATGATAACATTATTCAGAGCTTCAGAAATGTCTCTAAAAACAACAATCATCCTCCCTAAATAATGAGGAAATAAACTGGGAACAGTAAAAATGGTAAATTAATGAAACTGAGAACAACAAAAGAACTTGGTTCAATATTCAGTAACACTGAGATTGTGGAATGATCTCTCTTGTCACTGACTGATCTTAGCTTTGCAAGGTTGAGACAGAACAATTAAGATGGTCTGCCCATATATACAAAGAGTGTCAAAACGTGTACATATTTCAAGAAAGGGAAAAAAAACCTATTAAAATTGTAATATTCAATATAGACCAATAACAAAAGATGAATACAACTCACATTTACTTCTGCAGTTACAAGAGGTGTTCAAAGTGGTTACCATCAGCACCCAGACACTTCTGATTATGGCGAAATACTTCTTGAGCAATATTAACCAAAGTGTCCTGGATCTTCACTTGTGCACATCACACACAGTACCATGTGTCTCAAACTTATCATGAATGCATGTAATTGTTATGCGTGTTGGAGGATTTGTTGCATACTCATGCCTCCATTGTCATTGTACTTGCACAACATTTTTGAATTTCAAATACCACTTCAAAATGGTCTTGTGTTCCTCAAACATCTGTGTTTTTGCCATTTTCTTTGACTGTCCTGCCTCTCGCATGGTGATGCTAGCATTCATTATTTTGAGCAAATGTCATACTACACATTGTTACCATAATTCAATTCAACTTCAAAAAGGCAGACATAGATAACATCTCTTAAATATGTATACATTTTGGCACCCTCTGTCCTTACAGAACTTAAGGAATTCCTGAAAACTCTCTTCTGGCTGACAGAAGTGATGATTCTGTTGAGGCCTTGGTCTTGCTATGTAATGCCATAGAGGGGAGAGAAAGAAATATTGACACCAGCTTGAGTACTGTGAAATCTGTAATGTTTGTTGTGTCAGATGGGACCTATAGATGATGAACTGGCCAGTCGACAGGAGGAGCACAGGCAGCATGGTGTAAACCACCGCAATTCACCACGCCTGGGATGGCATGTTTTGATATGAACTAAACAATTCACCACGCCTGGTATGTAGCAACATGGAGGGCAAAACTTCCTTATTTTGCCTCCTTCACAGTAATCTCAAGCTCTAGCCCAGGGGTGCCCAAACTTTTTGGGCCGTGGGATGGTCATGTGGTTCAGGGGGCTGGTCACTATGGCCCGTGGGACAGATATGGCCCCTGAAGCCAATTCATCCAGCCCATGAAGCCCTTGTATGGGCATGTTTTACTTCCGCGAGCAACGAGGGCTTTGTGAGATGGATGAATTGGCATCGGGGACTAGATCCGGCCCACGGGCTGTAGTTTGGACACCCCTGCTCTAGCCCATTAGGCTTGTTGAAGTTGGGATGAGGTTCAGAGGAGTTAGGAAAATAATTCACCATTTCAAGTTGATAAATCTAGCAAACTCTTTGAGGAGGAAAAACACACTTGTGCTCTATCTAAGATGGTATTAGGAGTGGTGCCAACTGTACCATACCATCAGGCATCCAGTGATTCATTTCAGTTGTTAAAACTTCATAACATGAACAAGACATTTGAATCAGTCAGTCAAGACTACATATAGGCTTGACCCTTATGCAGCTTTGTTGATAAAATCTAGTGAAGATGGATTAGCTAGATGGATCCAAAGGATGGTAAATGTTTCATTATATCAGAGGATGTTGCCTAGTGCCCTGAAGGAGGTAGTAGTGCATTTCCCCTCAAGGTTTCTTCCATTTCCTGGATGCACAGGTGGATGATTTTGATAACTAAATAGGAGACTCAGAAAACTCAAAGATATGTAAAACAGAAGTGAACAATAATGTTATTAGAGTTTTCCTTTAATGTGATGCTAACTGCTAAAGAATACTAAAAAGAGCTATGTTTACCTGACCGAGTTGTTGGGGACTTGACATCTGCTAGGCAGGGATATTTGCTTCATTCTGATGTGAACACTGGTGATAAATCTGCAGCACATTTTTGATCCAAGATTGAAACCATCCATAGATATGGTTTCAATCTTCGCTCCATTACTTTAGAACTCTCTTCCATCTCATGTTCACTAAGCCACCTCTCTCCAGATTTTCTGCCAATTGTCCAAGGCTAAACTATATAAGAAGGCATTTGGGAAAATTCTGCCCTTGGGTAATCTCTCCTTCCATTGACTGTGATATATCTTTCTTTGACTGCCTTTTTGTCATAGTCTTAAATGTCATTAGATGTTATTTTATTATATGCTTGGTGATATTTATTTGTGCTGATATCATGGGGTGATTCAATGTGTATTTTTCTGTACACGCTTTACCTGTAATTGTAAGCTTCATAGCTTGTTAGTTAGATGGGCAGTGTATTAAACAAACACACCAATCAAAAAGACAAACAGACAGTCTGTGGGAGTTGTGACCATGAATATACCTGCAATTAATGGTGTAATTAATTAATACTCCTTGATTTGTTCTACCAAGTCAGTTCTTAGCTTTTAATTAGCTGGTGAGAAGTTGATACAGGATGCTACAATAGGTTAGGAATAGAGCAGTGATGGTGAACCTTGGGACTCCAGGTGTTCTTGAACTTTAATTCCCAGAAGCCCTGATCAGCAGGAGTGCTGACTTGGGCTTCTAGGAATTGAAGTCCAAGAACATCTGGAGTGCCAAGGTTGGCCATCAATGGGATAGAGTCTCCATTCATTTCAGTGAACAGCAATTGCTGGGAGAAATTGTGCAGTATGGTGGCACCATAAAACACTCTTGGTTCAGTGATATCTTTTCCTCATACACCTGACAGAACAGTTAACATTTATAATATACTAGCATATTTTGCCCGGCAGTGCCGGGCTTTTTAAAATTGTGTTGGATAGTAAAGCATTTTTTTTTCTTGAACCAATGGTGCTGGGCTGTTTTAAATGGTGTTGTAAGTTTTTGTGATTTTTTGGCTTCGAGGCGCTGCGTCCGCCTGCGGTGGACTTGGCTTTTTGGCTTTTTTTTTTTTTGCGTGCCGGCTTCCTCAGTGCCGGGCTCTTTGAATTGGTTTTTGAAGGTTTTTGTTTTCTGTTTATGCAAATTTTAATTTAATTTAATTTAATTAATTTAATTTAATATTATTTAGTTCAAAATTTAATTTTGGTTTTTTAAATCTTTATTTTTACGCATTTTTATTTTTATTTTATTTTTTGAGTGAAAAGTGATTTCTGTTATTTTTGGTATTTTTTGAGATTAGTGTGATTATTTCTGAATGTTTTTATAACTTATTTGATTAATTTTTGAATTAATCTTATTAGTTTCATTATTTTTGAATGTTTTTTCTCTTTTGGCCTCTGGGTGGGGGTGGTGAGCTTTTCTGCCTCTCTACAATTGTTCTCTTCTGTCCTCTGGGTGTCACTTCCAATTTTTTTTTTATTTTCTCATTTGAGTTCCGGTCTTCATGGATGGAAGATGTGTTTTGGTAAGCTCTCTTGGTTTTTTTTTTTGGGGGGGGGTGTTTGGTATTTTGGGGGGGGGGGTTCTGTGTGTTTTTTCTTGTTTGTTTTTGGCTGTTTTTGTGTTTCATTTTCTGTTTTTTGTGTTTTTGAGTGTTTTTGTTTTGTTTACTTTTTGAGGGGGGTGGCTTTCTTTCCCGCGGGCCATGCTGGCTGGCCCGTGGGAAGGAAGGGCATTGGTGGGGTGGGGGCTTTCTTTCCCACGGGCCATCCTGGCTGGCCCATGGGAAGGAAGGGCAATGGCGGGGGTGGTGCTTTTTTTGTTTTCTTCTCCACGGGCCATGCTGGCTGGCCCGTGGGGAAGAAAGGCAGCGGCGGCGGGGGGGTTCCCTTCCCCCCCCGTGGGCCATGCTGGCTGGCCCGTGGGGAAGAAGGGCAGCGGTGGCGGGCATTTTTTAAATTTTAATTTTTCACCCGCAGGCCGCCTCAGCGTTCGGCGCGCTAATGGCGCGCAGGACGCTGGGGCTTGTAGTTTTGCCTGCGTGTGTTTGCTTACTGTGGCAGTTTTTTTCCTGCGGCTTTTTTTGATTGGCCGCGGCGCGTTTCCGAACGTTCCTTTTGCCGCGCCGCTCAGCCTGATTGTCTCTGGCGGGTGCGGCGCAAGGAACGTTGGAAATTGAAGTTACCTTTTTTTGTTTGCGACTGGGGGGCTCCTGCCCCCGGGTCAAAAATTTCAACCCAACAGTTATCTGCGAACTGGGTTCGGGCGAGTGAACGGAGGCCCATTACGGGCTAGTGGGGCCTGGTGCAACATCCTTTGTCACATTCCAACGGTTAACACACCATTTTATAGGTATAGATATACATATACATCAATTCTTTCCAGAGCAGTAAACATACAATTCCCAAGTGAGTTACTCCGGCTACTTTTTACTTTTACTAGATGTCTTAAAGGCAGCTGTTAAAATAACATATACCGTATTTTCCGGCGTATAAGATGACTTTTTAACCCCGAAAAATCTGTGCCAAAGTCGGGGGTCATCTTATACACCGGGTACTATGGAGCCAGGGGCCGCCTGGCGGGGAAAGCCATCTGCCGCTGCCATCGCGAGGCCTCCGGAGCAAGGGGCTGCCCAGATATCAACACCCTCAGCCTGGTGGTGGGGGTGGGTGTCTTTCACCACCAGTCAGCTGCTGCTGCTGCTCCTCCTCACCCCCCCAGGTGGTGAGGTGGAGGACCAGCTGACTGGTGGGGAAAGCCATCCGCCACTGCTGCTGCAAGGCTAAGGGTGGTGATATCCGGGTGGCCCCTTGCTCCGGAGACCTCGCGGTGGTGGTGGGAGTGGGTGGCTTTCCCCGCCGGTCAGGTGCTGCGAGGTCTCTGGAGCAAGGGGCCGCCTGGATATCACCACCCTCAGCTTCGTGGCTGCGATGGGTTTCCCTACCGGGTCAGCTGCTGCGCTGCTCCTCCTCACCCCCCCAGGTGGTGAGGTGAAGGACCAGCTGACCGGCGGGGAAAGCCATCCGCCACCGCTGCTGCAAGGCTGAGAGTGGTGATATCCGGGCGGCCCCTTGCTCTGGAGACCTTTCCATCGCGCCTCCTCCTCCTCACTCCCCTGGCTAGGGTGCAGTGCTCATCTCTGTTTCAAAGCCGAAAGAGCCAGCGCTGTGTCTGCTTCTGCAGACATTTCCATGGTCATGTGCACAGAACGCTGTTACCTTCCCACCGAAATGGCCCCTATTTAGTAAAGGTAAAGGTTTTCCCTTGCTCGAAAGCTAGTCGTAGCCAACTCTAGCGTGCAGGGAGGGAGGGAAGCAGCGCCCTCGCCCAAGCTTTGCTGCTGCTTTCTCATCCACTTAAAGCGGCTGCTAATCGCAGTTCTGCTCTGAGTCTGCCCTGAAGTCTCTGAGTTTCCCCGCTGAGGGGAGAAGAGGAGGAGGAGGACGGAAAAAAAAGGCGGGTCTCGTCGTGCTCAGAGGGCAGGAGGGAGTCCAGACTCCCCCCCACTCCTCCACTGGCCTGGGTCGAGAGACGTCTATCTGGTTTACTTACAGGTCAAACTCGGAAAATTAGAATATCGTGCAAATGTTCATTCATTTCACTTAAAAGGTGAAACAAATATATGAGATTGACTCATTGCACGCATAGTGAGATGGTTCAAGCATTACTTTAATATTGATGCTCATGGCTTAAAGGTAAAGGTAAAGGGTTTCCCTTGCTCGAAAGCCAGTCGTATCCGACTCTAGGGTGCAGTGCTCATCTTTGTTTCAAAGCCAAAGAGCCAGCGCTGTCTGCTTTTGCAGACGTTTTCCATGGACATGTGGCAGGCATGAAATTTTGTGAGAGCTGATGTAAAAAGTGGCAGATAGCACCGTAGGACATGAAATGATCTGTTGCCTTCAGAACACAGGAGTGCACGGAATGCTGTTGCCTTCCCACCAAAGTGGTCCCTGTTTATCTACTTGCAATTTCTTGCTTTCATGATAATAATAATAATAGGTAAAGGTAAAGGTTTCCCTTGCTCGAAAGCCAGTCGTATCTGACTCTAGGGTTCAGTGCTCATCTCTGATTCAAAGCTGAAGGGCCAGCACTGTCTGCTTCTGCAGACCTTTCCGTGGTCATGTGGCAGGCATGACTAGACACCGGAGTGCACGGAATGCTGTTACCTTCCCACCGAAGAGGTCCCTATTTAGTAAAGGTAAAGGTTTCCCTTGCTCGAAAGCCAGTCGTATCTGACTCTAGGGTGCAGTGCTCATCTCTGTTTCAAAGCCAAAGAGCCAGCGCTGTCTGCTTCTGGACATGTGGCAGGCATGAAATTTTGTGAGAGCTAATGTAAAAAGTGGCAGATAGCACCGTAGGACATGAAACGATCTGTTGCCTTCAGAACACAGGAGTGCACGGAATGCTGTTACCTTCCCACCAAAGTGGTCCCTGTTTATCTACTTGCAATTTCTTGCTTTCATGATAATAATAATAGGTAAAGGTAAAGGTTTCTCTTGCTTGAAAGCCAGTCGTATCCAACTCTAGGGTGCAGTGGTCATCTCTGTTTCAAAGCTGAAGAGCCAGCACTGTCTGCTGCTGCAGACCTTTCCGTGGTCATGTGGCAGGCATGACTAGACACCAAAGCGAACAGAATGCTTTTAACTTCCCTATTTATCTACTTGCAATTTCTTGCTTTCGAACTGCTAGGTTGGCAGGAGCTGGGACAAAGACGGGAGCTCATTCCGTCCTGCAGTCCTCGGGAATCGAACTGCTGACCTTCTGCCTCCCAGTCAGGGTCTTAGCCACTTGATTTTATCACTTCTTTGACATACAAGGCTACACCACCTCCCGTTTGCCCCTTCCTATCCTTCCTGTACAGTTTGTAGCCTGGGATAACTGTATCCCATTGGTTATCATCCGTCCACCAGGTTTCAGTGATACCAATAATATCAATATTCTTATCTATTGCTAAGTATTCGAGCTCCCCTATTTTGTTCCGGAGGCTTCTGGCATTTGTATACAAGCATTTATATATGCTTTCCTGATACAGACTTTTGAGTCCAGTTGCATTGTTAGACTGCCTCTTGCATCCTTCTGCTAGAGTGCTGGTGACTAGCTCCTTGCTCTGCTCAGTAATTTTTGCATCCTCCTCACTACTCAAGTACTCACTTTCCCGAACCGGATGCTGCCCAGCTCCTGTCGGCTTTCCCCCAGTTATCAGTTTAATTGATAATTACCGGTAGTTATTTCTAAGCTTTACAATAAAAGCTTGGCCCCAGCGGCCCACGGCCCTTTATCCCTGGTAGGAGCAGGGAGGGAGAGGCAGGACCCCTTGCAGCTGTGGCGGCGCTCCTACCAGACTTGGAGCCTTCCTCCAAGAGTGCCATTTTAGCCTCAGCTCAAGTCTGTGAGGCAGGATAGGTAACGGTCAAACACATGAGATGGTCAGTTCCACATTAAGAAGTAGAGTTCTCTTAAATAGTGTAAGATGTCTGCTTGCTCCTAGCAGGACCTTCGTTCACTTCTGCATTTTGTAAATAAGCTTGCCTTGCTTTGTGATTGGCCTTCAGGAGTAAATACATGTTTCATTTGCAAGTCTGCTTGCTCAAAACACAAATCTATGATTAATCCTATCACTAGGGGACAAGCATGCTGTTAAATTTAATCTGTGAGCTACCCATGTTATGTAGTTTAATCCTGAAAGACTGTGGCTTGCTGAAGATCAGCAGAAGAACTGATCATGGATTTGACAAATCCACAAACAAAAGCAATATTCTAACCAATATATCACACAATTTCTGCTATTAAATTATGACTCCGCCTGTATAAGAAACATTTTCCTTGGCATAAAGGGTGAAGTTAAATGCCCTGCTAAAATGCTTGCTTAAGCACTAAATGTGCTTTCATTGAGGAGGAAATGAATTCATGGTATAAAGGAAGGGTAAAACTTACAAATGGGAAAAAAATAGCTAAAGTTACTGATTTAGGGCAATTGTACAAAGATGGATGAGTCAACCTTTAACATGCAATTAGACCTATCATGTTCTGATTTGGCCTACTGAGAAAGACCAATTTAAAATGTGGAGTTCATGTCCAAGGAAACCTGCAGACTTAAAGAAGAAACCTGTGTTAACAGATCAGAAACAGCCTTGAAAGGACTAATTTTACTTTCACCATGGTGTCCTGGAATAAGGAGTATAACATTTTGGTGCCTTTTGAAGGCTTGATATTTAAAATCATTTCACCTCTCAGCTAAGATGAAAGCTATTAACCTCCCCCAGTAAATTTATGTTCTGTAAGTCAATTTCAGAATGTACTCAATTTGCCACTTATACAAAACCAATCCAACATTCCCCTATCTTCAGTTTATTTCCTATCAGTGAGGATGGGGAAATGATAATAAAAAGAAAAGAAAAGATGGAAGTGCTCAATTCCCCTTCAGCTCAGTCTTTTTCTAAAAGACAGTATATAACCCTCCAGGTTAAGGGACGGGACAGAATTGCATACTGAGGTTGATGAACAAAAAGTCAAGAAATACCTTATTACTTGAATGAGTTCAAATCTTCAGGGTCAAATGAACTGCATTCAAGTGTATTGAAGGAATTGGCTGAAGAGATCTCAAATCAACTGTCTATCATTTTCTTGAAACCATGGAGGTTTGATTACTTTGTGATATGGGGACATGCCTCAAATGTTGCAAATGTTGAATGTTGACTGTTTAGTATGTATTATTTATTGGTTTATTATTGTTTATGAGTTGTAGGCTTTGTTTCTTTGTTATTTTATAAACATCAAACAAATAAATACACACATCTGGTCCTATTTTGACAGCAAGCATATCTGCCACATGACCACGGAAACCAGAGGCGTGCTTGGCTACGCTAAAAGGGTGCTGAACAGGGAGTGATGAGGGCGGCTAACCCTAACAACATCTATACGTTCCCATTCACCTTCTAATTTCAACTCCCCTCTGGGGATTTGAACCATTAACCTCCTGCTTACAAGGCAAAATTGCAACCTCTAAGCCACAGCAGCTCTGCTGTCAACGGAGCTGTTTTTGTAATATTATCTTTGGCAACACAGGAGGAGGAAGGCAGGGAGAGGATGACGAAGCCCCATTCATTTGCTTGATCATTCCAGGCATCACAGATTGGTTCGGCTCTTTGCATTGGCACCCAAGGGAGGCGCCATGGTACCTGGGACCTGGGGGGCATCCTAGGCTGAGTCCCAGTTGCCCAATGGGCCAGTCCATCACTGACGGAAACGCTTGCTCTTTGGCTGTAAATGGAGATGAGCACGGAACCCTAGAATCAGACACAACTGGCTTTTAAGCAAGGGCGACCTTTATTTTTACTTTTAGATCCAGTAAACTACTTATAGTTTTATTTGTTTGTGACATGCTTTAGGTCCTCTATAGTGCTATATAAATAACATAAGTAATAACAAATACAAATATAAACATTTCAGTCGATGGAACAAGGAAATTTCTACCTATGTACACATTAGCTAGAGTGCCCTTCAGGAACAGTAATTATCTCATCTTCACTTCCATTATAAGCAGCTTCCCCCGATGGCTTAATGGTTAAAACACTGAGCTTGGAGACTAGAAAATTAGGTTTAGATATTTGAGGGCTGCACTTAGGGACATGAAAGGAGCCTCATCCGGGCATCCCCTAAAAATCCTTTCAACTCAGAATAATCTCTGACATGAAAAATTACTTCCATTATATACATTTAAATAAAAAAACCATAAATTGTATTAAGATGCATGAATTACAGTGCACTCAAAATAAACCAGTTGCTCCATTCACCCAGATCAAAATTAATTAAATTTAGATTAAGATCAGAACATTAGCTATTAATAAACTGGATTCACAGGCACTCTAGAAACTGCAAATTGGAGGTATTTTAAACTATTCAGTGGTAACCAATTTAAATATGTGTCTAAGTAAACAAATAGTCAAATCTAACTTGCTTGACAAGTGCAAAAGTTGCAGACATCACAAGAAATCTAGATAGATTGTTAGAGAGAACTGGGAACGAGCCAGTTGTCATGGTACACGTTGGTACCAAGGATGTTGGGAAGGCCAAGCGGTCTGTCCTGGAAGCCAAATTCAGGTTGTTAGGAAGAAGATTGAAGTCCCGGACTTCCAAGGTAGCATTTTTAGAAGTGCTGCCTTTCCCTCGTGCAGGACCTAACAGGCAGGCAGAGCTCAGAAGCGTCAATGCGTGGATGAGGCGGTGGTGTCGATAGGAGGGCTTCAGATTTGTCAGGAACTGGAGAACATTTTGGGACAAGCCAAATCTGTTCAGGAGGGATGGGTTGCATTTGAACCATGATGGGACCAGATTGCTGGCACTCAACATCAAAAAGCTGCAGAGCAGCTTTTAAACTGATAACTGGGGGAAAGCCGACAGGAGCTGGGCAGCATCCGGTTCGGGAAAGTGAGTACTTGAGTAGTGAGGAGGATGCAAAAATTACTGAGCAGAGCAAGGAGCTAGTCACCAGCACTCTAGCAGAAGGATGCAAGAGGCAGTCTAACAATGCAACTGGACACAAAAGACTGTGTCAGAAAAGCATATATAAATGCTTGTATACAAATGCCAGAAGCCTCCGGAACAAAATAGGGGAGCTGGAATACTTAGCAATAGATAAGAATATTGATATTATTGGTATCACTGAAACCTGGTGGACGGATGATAGCCAATGGGATACAGTTATCCCAGGCTACAAACTGTACAGGAAGGATAGGAAGGGGCAAACGGGAGGTGGTGTAGCCTTGTATGTCAAAGAAGTGATAAAATCGTATGAATTGGAATATCTAGGTGATTTGGAGTCACCATTAGAAGCTCTGTGGGTAAGAGTACCAGGCCACAAGGATGGTCTAACAGTAAGCATATACTATCGGCCTCCGACCCAAACTCTTGAGGGTGACTGGCAGTTGGAGAATGTTGTAAAGGAGGCATCCAAGAAGGGAAGCCTGGTTATAATGGGGGACTTCAATTACCCTCACATAGACTGGGTGAACTGTTGTTCAGCACATGATAAAGAGATAAAGTTCCTAGATATGCTAAATGATTGTTCCCTGGGACAGATGGTTGAAGACCCAACTAGAGGTACAAGAATCCTTGACTTGATACAAGATGTTAATGTGACTGATCCAATAGGGAACAGTGACCACAACTCAATTATGTTTAACTTGATCATAGACCGCAAGTCACTGATAAAATCTAACACAGAGACCTTAAATTTTCAAAAAGGAAATTTCCCAAAGATGAGGAAACTAGTAAAAAAGAAGCTGAAAGGGAAAATTGAGAGAGTCCAAACACTCCAAGAGGCATGGAGGCTATTTACAAAAACAATAACAGAGGCCCAATTGGAATGCATACCCAAAAGGAAAAAGGGCACTGCCAGGTCCAAGAGGACTCTGATGTGGCTTACAGGAGCTGTTCGGGAAGTGATCAAGAGCAAGAAAAGCTCATTTAGAAGATGGAAGGCTTGTCCGAATGAGGACAGCAGGCAGAAACATAAATTCTGGCAGAACAAATGCAAGGCAACAATCAGGAAAGGAAAGCAAGACTTTGAGGAGCATATAGCTAAAAATACTCAGAGAAATAACAAATACTTCTTTAAGTACATTAGAAGTAAGAACCCAACTAGGAAGGGCATTGGACCTTAAGATGACAATGGAAAGCAAGGGGTTATTAAAGAGGAAACAGAGATTACAGAGAGACTCAATGAATTCTTTGCTTCAGTATTCACTGAAGAAGACAGAGACCACATGCCCAAAACAGAGCCTATCTTTGTAGGGAGGGAAAGCAAAGAATTAAGCAAGATAGAAATAACCAGGGAGGAGGTCCTTGCATGTCTTGTTAAGCTTAACGCTAACAAATCCCCAGGACCAGATGGCATCCATCCACGAGTTCTCAGGGAACTTAAAGATGAAATTGCTGATCTCCTAGCCAAAATATATAATATTTCCATCAAATCAGGCTTTGTGCCTGATGACTGGAAGGTAAAGAATGTAAAACCAATTTTCAAAAAAGGATCCAGGGGTGATCCAGGAAATTACCGACCTGTCAGTTTGACATGTGTCCCAGGTAAAGTGATGGTAACCATCCTAAAAGATAGAATTAATAGGCACATAGAAGAGAAGGCGCTGCTAAAGGAGAGCCAACATGGCTTTTACAAGGTCAAATTATGCCTCACTAATCTGTTGGAATTTTTTGAGAGTGTCAACAAGCATGTGGATAAGGGGGATCCAGTTGACATTGTTTATCTGGACTTTCAGAAGGCTTTTGACAAGGTCCCACACCAAAGGCTCTTGAATAAACTTACCAGTCATGGAATAAAGGGACAGGTCTTGTTCTGGATCAGCAACTGGCTAAGGGACAGGAAACAGAGGGTAGCACTAAATGGACACTTCTCCAAGTGGAGGGAAGTAAAGACTGGGGTCCCCCAAGGTTCAGTACTGGGACCCCTGCTTTTCAACCTCTTCATAAATGATCTAGAGGTAGGAGTAAAAAGCAAGGTAGCCAAATTTGCTGACGACACTAAATTATACAGGGTAGTGAAAACTGTGAGAGGTTGTGAGGAGCTCCAGAGGGATCTCTTGACACTGGGGGAGTGGGCAAAACAGTGGCAAATGAGCTTCAACATTAGTAAGTGCAGAGTGATGCATGTTGGGGCAAAAAACCCAATTACATTTATAAACTGATGGGGTCTGAACTCTCTGCGACAAACCAGGAAGGGACCTTGGTGTCCTGGTGGACAGCTCATTGAAGATGTCAACCCAGTGTGCCTCAGCAGTGAAAAAAGCAAACTCAATGTTAGGGATCATTAGGAAGGGCATAGAAAATAAGTCAGCAAGTGTCATTTTGCCTCTTTATAAATCTATGGTGAGGCCCCATCTGGAATACTGTGTACAGTTCTGGTCGCCATACCTCCAGAAGGATATTATGGAGTTGGAGAAAGTGCAGAGCAGGGCAACCAGAATGATTAGGAGACTGGAACACCTTCCTTACCATCTGAGGCTGCAACGGTTGGGCCTTTTCATTCTTGAACGACGGCGTCTAAGAGGTGACCTGATTGAAGTTTATAAAATCATGCACGGTGTGGACAAAGTAGATAAGGAAAAACTGTTTTCCCTATCGCACAACACTAGAACTAGGGGACACTCGATGAAACTTTTGGGTACTAGTTCTCAAACAAATAAGAGAAAGTACTTTTTCACCCAGAGGATTACTGGTCTATGGAACTCCCTGCCAGAAGAGGTGGTGACAGCTGTCAGTCTTGACAGCCTTAAGAAAGGATTAGACAAGTTCATGGAGGACAAAGGTATCAATGGCTATAATTATGGATACTTAAGGACAACCTCTGGGTTGGAGAGATAGGCAGGATATCTCTCAATGCCATTTCTAGGGAATCCTAAGCAGGTGAAGGCATCTCCTTGGGAATACCCTGAAGGAAATGGTGAGCCACTGTGTGAGACAGAATGCTGGACTGGATGGGCTCATGTGGCCTGTTCCAGCAAGGCTGTTCTTATGTTCTAACTTATGAGCCTAAAAAATTCTATTACACAGTAGGTATTGGAGTGCACACTGCTACATTCTCATCACATAGACATTGTAAGAATGACTTTACTGGCAACAAATTCCCTTTCAGCACTGCTATATTTAATTACTGCATAATCAAAAAAAGTCTAATTAGAGGACAAATATAGCCCATTATATCTTAATGATTGCATTTGTCTCCTTTATTTCACAATTCATTCTCATCAGCTTGCTTCTGAATCACATTCCTTCCTAACAACAGGCTGCATTGCAATTATTTCAGACCAAAAGAAAATGTAATTGCTCTTCACAAATTGAATACATTTCTAAGAAAGTTTCTTAGGAATGTTATGGCCAATTCTGTTTCTGCTGAGGTTTCTCATATGGGAATGAGCATATGGCTGAGTCATTGGAATTCACTGTCAATTAGGTCAAGTTGTTTTCTCTGCCACAGATGCCCTGTTTTAGTCCCGGGCTACAATTTATTTTTGTGGCATTGTACAAGTGTGCAGAAAGGCCTTCTAACCCATTGTGCTCCAATCAATTAGTCTCTCAATAATAAATGCCAGGCACAATGTTAATTGCTCATCATTGAATGATTTCTGAATTTTAAACCAGCTTCACAGACCTCAGGTATTGGATTAAAACTTGTTGCTTAGCATAGTAAGGCATACTAGTGTAGGCCCATTGAATCAATGGGAATTTAGTTATTCTGTTCCTCCATAAGTTCGATTGATTCAAATGAGTCCAGTGGTTTAATGAGCCTCCTTTAGTTTGATGTACTATGCTAAGCAACAAGTTTTTATTCACTGACTTCTATCTTCAGGTTGTTGAGACTTAAAATATGGCAGTTCCCTGATATGTGGAAGAAGTCAAGATTCTTCTGCAGACAGACAATGGACATTTATCTGCCACTGGACTCCCACAAATGAGTTAATTGTTTGCTTATTGCACTGGCTGAAACTGCTATGAATCCTACTCTCAGACAATTTTGGAGCAGTCATAAAAGAAATTCCTGATGAAGTATCCCTGCAGTGTAAACTGCTGTCCTATTTCTCACAACACAGAATGTGCTGTCCCCTTCTGCAAGAATTGTTTTCAGTGCCGTGTCTGAATTGTTGCAATGACTGTTTAAGATATTATGGGCAGTTTAATGAAAAGCTCAACCAGACTTCATTTCAATAAGGAAGAGTACTATTAAATCAGGACAAGTTTGCATCGCTGCCTCATTTCTCCATTTGAAGAAATGTTCCATTGAAAAAATGCTTGCAAAAAATTTTTTTTGTCAGAATCACCTGTAAAGGCATGGATTCCACCCGCTTTTCTTTCTTTCTTTGTAGCTTAAGTTTCCACAATTGCAGAAACTGTGAGAAGGAACTGCAGGAACAACACATTCTTATGACACAAATTTAAATGCCATTTTTCTTAATGCAGTGAAATGGGAAGTGACAGTAACTAATCTGCCCAAAGGACAGTTGGATGGTAGAATTGATTCATGAAAATAATGGTGCAATTCATCCCTTACAGCAGGCATTACAATAATAATAAGAGGATGATGGATGAAGAAGAATTTTTACAAATTATTGATAGAACTGGACTCTACCCATTCTTTGCAACCAACAGGACTTTATGAAAATATTGGATAATACAAACAACAAACAGGGCAGGGAATAATATTTTATTACTATTAGCTCAATGCACGTTCTTATTTCTGGTTAGTAAATGTTAGCACCAGCATGTACATCCAGCAAAAGGTACACTAAACAGTGGAGATATTCCTGTTGCTGCTAGAATTTCTCAAATACTGTGAAAAGTGGCAAACAGGCAAGGCAAAAACAAACAAACAAATATCAAACTTTCCTCAAATAATTACCTAATGTTAGGACAAACCTGGTCTGGCCAGGTTATCCTACTATGGTAATAGAGTAGACCGTACTGCCAGTGACTCAATGCCGAGCATCAGGCAGTGGTTAACTAGCCTGACAACCCTGAGGACTAACGCCTTGGATGCTGAAGTCAACAGAGAAGGGTTTTGATGTTCTGGTAGAAATACGAAGCAGCCAGCATAACAGGACCAAATAACTTTATTAGGCAGTCAGAACATGGGGAGCAATGGCACGGCACTGCTCAAGATATATACTCAGAAATGGATACATCTGGGCGGGAAGCAACAAGAAGGGGAGTGGGGTAACTAGGAGGTTATCGGACCAGAGTGAAGACTGTACAGGCTACATAGTTTAGGAGGGAACGCAGTCCCGCGATATTTCAAGACCAAGAAGAAGGAGACAAAATGGAGGATCGTACTGATCCCAATTATTTCACAAAACGTTACAGCAATAAATGTATTCAAACACAACAAGGGTGATGGTCCCCAAGTGGATTAAATCCCACTTGAATCCATCTGGATGGAGGGCACCAGCTTCATCAATACTGGCCTGGGACCGATGAGGACTTTGCGTGCCAAAAGGGCTCAGGACCAGAAAGTGACTCAGGGAGCTGGATTAGTGGTATGGAAGGCAGATGAAAGACCACGGCATTTTATTTGCAGGACAGTCTTAATGGCTGATCAACATGAGAATCACCAATATTTGGATTCAGATACAGCACAACAAGAAGAAGCTAGGGCAAACAGCAATTATTTGGCTCACAATTCTTTTCTTTTCTTAATAGATTTTATTGCATAACATATAACATGTAAAAACATAAACATTTATAACATTACATTACAATACAATACATACAATCTATACCTATAAATCTGAGCGCTAACTGTTGTGATTTGACAAAGGATCCTTAGCTAGGCTCTACTAGCCCCAACCGAGCATTCGTGCACTCGCCCGAACTGGGTACGGAGGTTACTGGGGGTTGGAGAAATGCACCAGTGGGGCAGGAGACCCACGAAGGCCAACAAAAAGAAAGGACTTCAATTCCCAACGTTCCTTGCATCACGCCGCGCCACAGCCAATCAGGATGAGAGGCGTGAGCAAAAAGAACGTTGGGAAATGCGCCGCGGCCAATCAAAAATGAGCCACAGAAAAAAAAGCGCTGCACAAACAGAAAACACAAACACAAAACTACAAGCCCCAGAGTCCTGCACGCCATGAGCGCGCAGAACGCTGAGAAAGCCGCCGTGGAAAAAATAAAAATAAAAAACACAACAGGAACGCAAGTCCACCGCAGGTGGACACAGGGCTTCACAGCCACGCTACCCTGCCGAAGACAAGGCGAGACCACCACCGGCCCCAAGAAAGGTTGAGCCGGGGTGGGAAAAAAACACAAAAACGGGGGGAGGATTCAAGGGGGAAAAGGTACTGATGCCTTCGCCCCCCCCCTGAAAGCAAAACAATTCTTCTGGAAAGGAAAGGCAGCGAACGGCGCTCCAGTCGCTGCCTTTACTTTCCGAGTAAGTGTTTCACTTTCAAGGGAGGGCGAAGGCATCAGTGCCTTCGCCCCCCCTTGAAAGCAAAAAAATCCTCCAGAAAGTAAAGGCAGCGAACGGCCCTCCAGTTGCTGCCTTTACTTTCCGAGTAAGTGTTTCGCTTTCAAGGGAGGGCGAAGCCATCAGTGCCTTCGCCCCCCCTTGAAAGCGAAACAAATCCTCCAAAAAGGAAAGGCAGCGAACGGCGCTCCAGTCGCTGCCTTTACTTTCCGAGTAAGTGTTTCGCTTTCAAGGGAGGGCGAAGCCATCAGTGCCTTCGCCCCCCCTTGAAAGCGAAACAAATCCTCCAAAAAGGAAAGGCAGCGAACGGCGCTCCAGTCGCTGCCTTCGCCTACCGGAGGTACTCACCCGGCAGCAGCCTCCTCTCTCTCCCTCGCACACTCAGACACACACATACACACACACACACCTAACAAAAATAAAACCATAATTAAAAACAACCATTACTTAAAACACAAATCACAAAAAAAACACAAAACCACTTACAAAACAACTAAGTATCAAACGAAAAAAACACAAATTACACAAACAAGAAAAAAGTAAACAAAAACACAAAAAAACAAACCAATTAAACCTAAAAATAAAACAATACAACAACAACCAAACAGAAAAACCTCCCAGACAACAACCACAAAAGCAAAATAAACCAAACCCTCAAAATAAAGGAAAACAGCCAACTCACCACACCTCCTGCCTCCACGACGACCAGAACACAAATGAAGACACAAAGAGATGACCTACTGGAAGAAGCACCACCCAGAGGCCAGGAGAGAAAAAAAAAGTCAAAGTAAACGAGATCCACTAGCAGCCCCACCTGCAGGCCACAATAGTAAAAACAATTCAAAAAGACACAAGAGCCCCAAACAAAAGGCCACAGGAGTAAAAGCAAGTCAGAAACATAACACAACATCACAATTTTACACAAAAGGCCACAAGAGTAAAAAATAATAATCAAAAACATAACACAAAATCACAATTTTACACAAATCACAAACATATGTCAATAAAATAAAATAAAAACATTTCTAAAATCCTGTGTGGAGTTTTAACTCAAATAAAAACCCAAAACATCTAAACACAGTTTAAAAACATTGAATGTAAAAAACATGTACTTTTACATTTTTAAAATTATTACATACGGTACAACTATTAAAAAACCCCCACAAACTAAAACATTATTTGGTTAAATAAAACAATTTGAAAAAATTATATTATACTTTGTAAGCAGATAATTCCCATTTCTCAAAACATAAAGCAAAGAAGCTAACATAATAGAGGCTTGAAATCAATACTCAGTTCTGTGCAATCACGTCTCCTAATTCTGTCTAAATATCAAATGGAAAGTGGAGCCATATTCACAAACATCTTAAGTAAAGTCTTTGTTCCATCCAAACATTCCTACAAAACAACAGTCCTTCCCTAAATTTTGGTTAAATCACACAGAGAAATGTGAAATACTATCTATGACGCCAAACATTTGACAATTACTATATTAGAAAAACAATAATGATGAGCTCTAGCTGAGGTTTTATCTCTGCAAGTTCATTGGTTTGACACTCAGGCTGCTCATCCCCTGGAGCCTGGAAGATATTGCTTTGATTATCCACATGATAATCATTAAAAACCATGAAATTCCATTACAGAGTTAGACTCATGGTCTTTACTGTTATGCTTGACAGTAACCACTGCCAGGTATTTTGGAAAGCAAAAATGCACAAACAAGGCACAAAGACATTACGGTGAAATGATTTCTTTTCATACCAGACCCCCACAATGCATATGTACCTGCCCTGCCCTGCCACAGATACAGAAAATGCTTATCAATGCATTTGATTTAATAAGCTTCGTGTTGTCTACCAAACTAATGTTATCGTCACCATCACCATCATCATTAGATTCACAGTCACACACTGGTATAAAATTAGCAGTTCAAGACCTAACTGAGGACCTATGGACTGTTAAAATAACATCTAAGTAGATAGGAAGTTCCTAGTATTTTTTTTTGTAAAGTTAGGATATTGAAGCCCAATGTATCTAAACATTTCCAAATATCTAATGAGTCCTTTAGGTACTGGTCCAAGGGTTCCAATTACTATGAGTACAGGAAACAGTCCCCCCCCCAATAAACGCTCAACTTCAATTTGCAAATCACAATATTTTGTGATTTTCTCCAGCTGTTCGTCCTCAATTCATGCATCCTCTGGTATAGCAATGTCAATAAACCAGGCTTTCTCCTCATACAACTATTTTTTGTTAAGTTATGGAAGTCATAGTCTTTATTGGATGTCTGAAGGATATTGTTAAAATCAACTACCTAGCAGGTGTTGCACCCAGCAATATACTTTATGTAAGAAGGTAGTAGCTAACATTATCCACATCAAATGCACATCCATTTTTTGGCCACCATTGTGCCTCCTCCAGGTTTAAATAAAGTACTCCCTACCCCCACCCCAGATATCTATGAATTGTGAAAGAGCAACAGAGAATACTAGGACTATAAAGAGAATACATGGACGCTTGAATTACTGTACGTTTACTGTTTTACTGTGCTGGATGTTATTGCCACTATTTTTTATTGATATAAACTGGTACCTTGCTTAAAGAGCATAATGCGTTCCACGGGATTGCTCTTTAAGCGAGTTTGCTCTTTAAGCGAAACGCCATTGTAAGTGACCAATTGTGACTTCTGGTGTGTGTGTGTGGGATTGCGAACCCCCATTTAGTTGTTAAGCGAGGTTTTGGTTGGTTTTAGTTGTTAAGCGAGGAGACCATTCAGAGAAAATTCTTCTCTTTAAGTGAGTTAGTCTCTAAGTGAGGTGCTCTTTATGCGAGGTTTTACTGTATACAGTACTGTATTGTTTTAATTTAGAAGATTGTATTTGTTGTTAAAATGATGTTTATAATATTTGTTCTTCATTTGCTACCGAAAGTAGTGTTTTGGCATTAAATCTGGTGGGATAGATAGATAGATAGATAGATAGATAGATAGATAGATAGATAGATAGATAGATAGATAGATAGATAGATAGAAAACAAAGACCTTAAAATTAATGATATATTGCTTTAAAACTTAAAAAATTATTTCAGCATTTCTATTGTTCCAAGTACAAACTCCTCCATGATCTACATTGGTGTAGGCCTCTACCTGTAATTCAGAGAAGTGATATTTAATTAACATCAAAGATGTAACTCTTTGGGGATTCAGCAGGAATTTAACTTGGCAGATTTAATAAGAAGCTAACTGGTTCTAAAACAGATGTATCAGCATTCTAATAAATAAGGGAAAAGATTAGTACAATAAAGTAGATGTGAAAAAACTTGCCAGGTCAATTTTTAAATTACAGTGGCAGCAAACAGGCAGGAAGAAACCAAGAGTGGAGGAACCAAACCATGTAGTAATTTAAACAACTCCTGACTACAAAAGCAAAGTTACTAATAAAACCATTGGTAGTAAGGAAGTTATTAATGGAAATTAGGATGGTTTCAACATAAATCAAGAGAGAAATAAAGTAGTTGCATGACCACTTTTTAAAAATCTATTGCAACTTAACAAAAAGGAATCCACAGTACATGCAAGGTAGAGAAGCTAGACAGTTTACAACCATAAGAACAAACAACATTATACATAAAACAACTATGACATTTCTCGATTTGCTTCAAATGAAAAGAACAATATAACACAAAATATATGTCTTTTTGTCTTTTCCTTTCACAAATGTTTACAGCAACAAAAATAACACTATACCGCCCCATAGCAGTTAAAGCACTCTCTGGGCATTTTGCCCCTAACATTCCAAGTACTCATTTTACTGGAAGGATGGAAGGCTGAATCAGTAATACTTGACAATTTGATGATCTCGAGAATCTTAAGAAATGAAATTTTCATTAACTGTAATGAATGTTACATAGATGTAATTTGCAATCAAAGGCCAGTATTCAAAATGGCATCTAGCTACCACAGGTTTTCAGAATGCAGCCTTCTTCTTGTAACAAGGCTCAATCCATATCTACCTGAGCAGGCAATATATACTGCATTTGAATGTAGCCATAAATGAGGGCAATGTGAATGTGTGTTAAGAGTAGAAATCTAGCCTTCTCACATGCATTGTGACTGTGTGTTTTGTGTCATCAAGTCTTATTTATTTATTTTATAAATTTATACCCCACCTTCCAGGTGAGAACACCACTCAGGGTGGCAAACAACAGATGAAAATACATTATAAAATGACATAGACATTTACAATTAAAACCCCTAAATATCCTCCAATTAAAAACAAGATAAAAAACGTATAAAACTGACATTTCCTTAAAAAAATACCCTTATCCTCCCTCCACCCGCTTAAAACCAAAACAGAAAAGAAAAAAAGAAAAAATCACCATAAAATTTAAACAAGCCAGCGGGACTGGGAGGTGGAGCCTGTAGGGCCCCACACCTGCTGACAAATCCAGGTCTTCAGGTTTTTTCTAAAGGGGAGAAGTTCCGTCTGAAGGTGCACCTCCGGAGGTAAGAGGTTCCAAAGGGCTGGGGCAGACACGGAGAAGGCTCTCTTCCTGGTCCCAGATAGATGTGCTTCTTTCGTTGAGGGGACCAGTACTGAGCCCCTCCTGTCTCCCCTGGTCTTGGGGTGACACGGTCTCTTAGGTTTCCTGGTCCACCGCCATGAAGGGCTTGAAAGGTCAGAACCAGCACCTTGAATTGCACCCAGAGACAAACTGGCAGCCAGTGAAGCTCCCGAAGCAGCGGCGATGCATGGGCACGCCCCATCACTACTCGGGCAGCCGCACTTTGGACCAGTTGCAGCCTCTGAATGGTCATCAAGGACAGCCCCATATAGAGCATTACAATAATTCAATATGGAGGTGACCAGGGCATGAGTGACCATGAGCAGAGAGTCTCGGTCCAGAACCCATAGCCACTCAGTCTTGCCAGGATTCAGCTGAAGCCCATTGTCCCCCATCCAGACCCGCACAGCCTCCAGGCACTTGGTTAGGACTTTGACTGCATCACCTAGGTCCCCACGGGCCGAGATACATATTGATGGTACCTCACAAACCCTAACAGGGTTTTCAGGAGATGTAAGGTTGACTTACTGAAGCCACCCTCCATCCGACTGAGTTTCCATGGCTGAGTGAAGCGTCAAACTGGAAGCGGATGCGGGTATGACAGCCATGGACACGTTTTATGGCAGTGTTTACAGTGGGAGGAACCACTGTACAGTGGGAGGCCCACTCATCTGTCCAGTGGGAGGCCCACTCAGCTGTCCATGGGGCATGGTCCAGCCCATGGCACAAAATGTTTGGGAACCCCTGACTTAGACTATGGTGTGACTATTCCTGCAGACAGAGATCTTAACCTATAAATCCAAGGGTTAACTGTTGGAACTGGCTATAGGTTGCTATGCCTTGCCCTACTTGCCTGCACTCACCCTTCCTGCACACGGCCGATCTGGGTCCGCAGGTCAACGAAGGATTGAGAAAACCGGCAGTGGGGCAACAGCCCCACAAACGCGAAGAAAGGGAAACAACTTCACTTTCCAACATTCCTTGCGCCGTGCTGCGCCAGAGCCAATCAGGCTGAGAGGCTCTCGCACAGTGCAGCGTTCAGAAACGCGCCGCAGCCAATCAAAAGAAAACCATTTTAAAAAAACGCAGCACAAACACAAAGCACCAACCCATAACTACAAGCCCCAGCGTCCTGCGCGCCATGAGCACGCAGAACGCTGAGGAAGCCGGCGCCCAAAAAATAAAACAAAAACACCGGGAGAGCAAGTCCGCCAAGCTGCGGGAACCAAAGCCCCCCCTCCCCAACGGCGCCTGAAGCTCCTAATCGGAGTTTCCCCTTTAATATCACTGGGTGGGGGGGTGATGTGCTCCCCCTCGCTACTGGCTCCCCTGGGGTTGAGAGGGTTGGGGGGAACCAAAGGAGCCTGTCTCCCCAACCCTCCTGACCCCAGGGGACCCGGCAGAGAGGAGATTCCCTCCCCCCCACACACCCCATATTAAAGAGAAGAAACCAAGCGGTTACTTCTCTTTAAAAATGGAGTTGGGGGGGATCCCCCTCTTTACTGGCTCCCCTGGGGTTGAGAGGGTTGGGGGGGACAAAAGGAGTCTGTCTCCCCAACCCTCCTGACCCCAGGGGACCCGGCAGAGAGGGGATTCCCTTCCCCCCCACACACACCCCATATTAAAGAGAAGAATCCAAGCGGTTACTTCTCTTTAAAAACGGAGTTGGGGGGGAATCCCCCTCTCTACTGGCTCCCCTGTGGTTGAGAGGGTTGGGGGGACCAAAGGAGTCTGTTTGAGAGGGGATTCCCCCCCCCCAGGACACCAAAAAACACAAAAACAAACAATCAAAAACATTCAAAAATACACAAAAACAAACACAAATAACACCAAAAAAGTAAACAACAACAAACATTTCCAAACACACCCAGCACCCAGCACCCAGCCAAACACCACAAAATCCAACCACCACCACCACCCCAAATAAAGAAAAACAGCTAACCACACGACCTCATACCACAATGACTGGAAAAGAAATGAATAAAGAAAGAGACTACTTACTGGAAGAAGCTCCACCCAGAGGCCACGAGAGAAAAAACAGTCAAAATACAAGATAACCCCTACCAGCAGCACTTGCTGCCCACAATAATAAAAAAAATTCAAAAAGACACAATAGCCCCACACAAAAGGCCCCAAGAGTTTTTCGAAAAAGTATATCATCCTTTATTCTTTTTTTCATCCACAAAACCAAAACACCAAACAAAACTCATCACAGTTTAAAACAGGCCATCAATTTTTTTTGTATAAATAAAAAATTTAAAAATTTCAAATATAGATTAACCTCTTCTTTACAAACATTAACAACAACAACAAAAACTTTCCAACACCATTTAAAACAGCCCGGCAACGCCGGGCAACCTTTGCTAGTCAGATATAAATTAAGGCGGTGGTTCCCAACACATTCAGTACATTGGCTGATCAGTGTTTTGGGGAATTGGCTTAGGTTTCTGGGAATTGAAGTCCAAAAACCAAAGGTTGGGAAACAACTGCGTTAAGGTAAAAGGGTATTTCCTCTTCTTACAACATTATCCCTCCAAGAAAACATATTTTCACTGGTATGCATCTGACAACAAGCAAAATGAGCCATAAATCTCTTACTTGAAAATTACAAAAAACAAAACCTGAAACTAATTTACCACATGTAGATTGAGACAAGCTTATGTTAGAACAAACTTTTCATCTAAAAATGTATTACTTCCAGATATGAAACCAGTATTGCATCTAGGTAAGGTCCAAAGGCTTTCAATTTCATATTCTCAAAAAGAAGATACAGTACCTCCTTTGGGTGTGCATAGAAGTTGCCTGCAAACTAATGTGCAAACTTCACAATTTTTGAAAGAATTACAGTATTACAGTATGACCGTCAACTGCTTATCTCATTTGGTCTCTCGTGTTAGCCCAGAGGTCAGTGCATCGAACAAGAATAATAATACATATTAAGACATCTGATGTACATGTTACAGTCAGAAAGGAAAACAAGAGGCAGAAGTATATACCAAAATGGCTAATAACAAGATATTCATTGTACTGTATAATAATTTTAACGAGCAAGGATACTGCTGTGTGCAGATGAAAGCTACAAGTATGGTTGTAAGTTTTCACAACAGATTTGACAATAATATGCTGAACTCTGTTTCAGCAGCAGTAGGAAGAAAGGAGACGGTGCAAGATGTATTTTAGAAACCACGTAACACAGAGTGGCAGACACACGTGAAAGAAGTTGAGAGGAGGTGCGCTGAAGCAGGGAACACACACAATCAGTCAGCTTTCTTTTTGAAGTACTACTATAATAATAATAATAATTTTGTGTCAGAGATTACTTTGAGTTGAAAGGATTTTTGCTGGAGAAACTCTGCTCAGGGGACGCCCGAATGAGGCTCCTTTCATGTCCCCTAGCGCAGCCCTCAGGTATCGAAACCTGACCTTAAAATCTCCAGCTCAGCGTCTTAACCACTAAACCACTGGGGGAGCTAAGTACTACTATGATATGATATGAATCAAATCAAAGCTTGAACAAAGCTGTACAACCTTAAACTAAAGAATAATAAAGCTATTACAAGAAAAGAAAAAGGGGAAGTCATAAGAGACAAAGAGCAAAGTGTGCTGACACACCACTCAGTGTGTTACGTGGTTTCTAAAATACATCTTGCACCGTCTCCTTTCTTCCTACTGCTGCTGAAACAGAGTTCAGCATATTATTGTCAAATCTGTTGTGAAAACTTACAACCATACTTGTAGCTTTCATCAAGAGGACTCTCTAGTGTAGGAACTAGTTTGGAAAAAACCACACACACTGTGAATCACAGAGCCATGAAATCAGTGGTCATAATTAATCACTTAATGGCAACAGAAGTGAGCAATCACCAAGTCAGCATAACATGGCAATTTGTGGCATGGTGCCAGCATCACAATCAGACCTGGTATAAACAGTGCAATACCATTTTCAGGACTTTTAGATCACAAACAAATCACAATGATGGTGGTGGTGGTGGTGTCTATCCCTTGCTTCCACCTTTTTTTATCATGAAGTCATGAATAAGATGACTTGGAACACAGAGGTTCCATCTTCCTGCCATGCCTGCTAGTCTCAGAGAAACCTATTCTTTATTAATTTGTCTAGTTTCCCCTTTCAAGCTTCCTGAACTTGTTGACATTACCACACCTTATGATACTTTTATCTGTCCTGAACAGGATTGTCACGTTCTAGTATTACATATGAGAAAAATGTTCTTTATTTAGTTTCTACACAGCTCATAATTTTATAATGAACTCTGCTTCCCCTGGTGCAATCTACTGCACATTTACTTAGAATTCCTCCCACTGTGCTCAACCCAGTTTAACAATAATTGTGTGCCATCAAGTCAATCCTAACTGCAGTCATCATTTCCAGGTTTTTCTAGTTAGAGAGTACTCAGAAGTGGTTTACTATTTCCTTCTTCTGGAGTGCCCTGAGACTGTGCAACTTACCCAAGGTTACAGACCCTGGCTCTTCTGGAATGCAAAGATGGGAACTGAACTCCCAACCTCTACAGCCAGATAACAGCTTCCTCAATAGTTAAATGTACACAGGATTTCAGCCTTGTAGTGCAGTTCTATATTTCTAATCAGTGAACCTAGCTGCATTCAATGGGATTCACTACCACACAAATGTTTATAGGAGGACAGCTCTATTTTTCCAGATTAAAAAGGTACAAGGCTTGCTTTTCTTCATAAGAAATATATATAAACTCTTGATCAATCCAGCTATTATTTAATTATATCATTTTAGCCCCCTCTAGGTGAGAGCCTTGTCGGGGTACGAGTGGTCAAACTAGGCAGTGATGCCCATCTCTTGCCAATGATGTTAGGCTGGGACTAAAACTCACCAAAGCATCCTCCATTGGATCCGTTGGGCAAGGTGAAAGTGGAGGACACACGTAATGGTCCACCTAGCAGGTGGGTGGCTAAAATCACACATGCAAATAGACTTGATTTCTCAAGTTCATTTGCATGCATGGAATGTCATCATGGAGATGTCTACCAATGTGCAGATTCCTTGCTAAATAATGACCCCATGGTATCCAAAGTATCATTTCTAGAAGGTTGCACACACTGAACAGGTTAGGATACTAGCTTTGTTTTCAACCTTCCTTCCCTATAATTTTTAATACTGAACTTACTCTTAGAAATCTGGTCAGGTTATCCTGCTATGGTAATAGAGTAGACCATACTGCCAGCGACTCTACACTGAGTGTCAGGCGGTGGTTAACAAATCTGACAAACATGGGGACTAATGGCCTTGGGTGCTGAGGGAAGGGTGATGGGAAGGGTGATGGTCTCCAAGTGGATTAAATCCCATTTGAACCCATCTTGATGGAGAGCAGCAGATTCATCAATACTGGCCTGGGACCGATGAGGACTTTGCATGCCAAAAGGGCTAAGGACCAAAAAGTAATTCATGGAACTGGATCAGTGCTACGGTTGTCATGCTGCAATGCAGAAGGCAAATGAATGGCCACTGCATTATATTCTCAGGATAGTTTTCAAGACTTCAGCAGCATGTGGAGAGAGAATTACCAGAGGTGCAGGCTGGTTTCAGAAGAGGCAGGGGGACTAGAGACCACATCGCCAACATACGCTGGATCATGGAGAAAACAAAGGAATACCAGAAACAAGTTTACTTTTGTTTTATTGACTACACTAAGGCATTTGACTGTGTGGACCACAACAAGATGTGGCAAGTAATTAAAGAGATGGGAATACCAGAGCACCTCATATGCCTCCTGAGAAATCTGTACATGAACCAAGAAGCAACAGTTAGGACAGAACATGGAATAACAGAGTGGTTTGGAATAGGAAAAGGAGTAAGACGAGGCTGCATTTTGTCACCATGCTTATTCAACCTATACACAGAGCACATAATGCGCAGTGCAGGGATGGAGGAATCACAATATGGGATTAAAATCGCTGGGAGAAACATCAATAATCTGAGATATGCAGATGATACCACCCTAATGGCAGAAAGTGAGGAAGACCTAAAGAATCTCTTGATTGGGCTGAAGGAGGAGAGTGCAAAAGCTGGCTTGAGACTCAATATCAAGAAAACCAAGATAATGGCAACAGGCCCCATCAGTTCCTGGAAAATAGACGGGGAAGAAGTAGAAGCAGTGACAGATTTTACTTTCTTAGGATCAAAGATCACTGCAGATGGGGATTGCAGCCATGAAATAAAAAGGCGACTGATTCTTGGGAGACAAGCGATGAGAAACCTGGGGAACATAGTGAAAAGCAGAGACATTACATTGCAAACAAAAATTAGAATAGTCAAAGCAATGGTTTTCCCAGTAGTAATGTATGGATGTGAGAGCTGGACAATTAGGAAGGCTGAACGCAGAAGAATAGATGCCTTTGAAATGTGGTGTTGGAGGAGGGTTTTGAGAGTCCCCTGGACAGCGAGGAGAACAAATAGGTCAATCTTAGAAGAAATTAACCCTGACTGCTCATTGGAAGGTCAAATAGTAAAGATGAAGCTAAAATACTTTGGACATCAAATGAGAAGGGAGGATTCACTTGAGAAGGCATTGATGTTGGGAAAGGTGGAGGGCAAAAGAAGAAGGGGGAGGCCAAGGATGAGATGGCTAGATGGTATTATAGACACAATGGGCACAGAGCTGGGAGGGCTGAGGGGAATGGTAGAGGACAGAGGCGCCTGGAGGAAAATGGTCCATGGGGTCGCAAAGGGTCGGAGTCGACTGTGCGACTGAACAACAACAAGTTTTCATGGCTGATCGCCATGATGATTGCCAATATTCGGATTTGGATAAGGCAGAAGAAGAAGAACTTGCTCTTATCAATGCCACACAAACTGTCTGACTGTAAATGCTACACAAACTGACTTGACATTTTAACAGAGCTTTGAACAATGGCATCAATATACCCCTTCTGGATAATCGCAACAAATTTAGACCCATTGACAGATGTACTGTATTAACTTACAGTACATGATTTAAGATTAAGTACAAAATCATGTAAGTTAAAAAAATTGCAAGTAGATAAATATGGACCACTTTGGTGGGAAGGTAACAGCATTCCGTGTGCTCCAGTGTCTAGTCATGCCTGCCACATGATCACGGAAACGTCTGTAGAAGCAGACAGTGCTGGCTCTTCGGCTTTGAAACAGAGATGAGCACTGAGCCCTAGAGTCGGATACGACTGGCTTTCGAGCAAGGGAAACCTTTACCTTTAAAGTCATTTTGCTTGGCATTTACAGTTTCAACAAATTTTGCTTGGTATTTTCCCATCATAAATAATTTTGTGTTATGAGCCAACCTGGCTACATGACTGTTCAACCAAGCATTAGACAGTTTATGATGTATAGGCCACTCTGCAGACTAACTTGCACAACTATGCTGGAAACAGATGACAACAGGTGGTACTGAATAGAGATTCAGATAAATCATTTTCACAGTATTCTACAGACATTTGGTAGAAGATCTATCAAACTTAATGGCAAGTAAGTGATGATTATGGTATCAGGCATTTGACATGCAACACCTATCTCCCTTGCCTTCAGTAGGCCAACATAGAAGTCACAGATAACCCATTCATAAATGAATGAACACCTTAAGTTCTAAACATCTGATTGTCACAGGAGGTTTTTATATCTCCCCTAATAAAATTAACTTGCTTTGTTTTGAGATTGGTAGAGATGCACAACCTGTGTTTGCAAATCACAAACATATGCCGGAGTCATATCAGAGAATACTACTAATGCTACGTAAATTTCAGTGTGGTTTGCAACTCTGCATTTCTCGTAGGATGCACATTTCTAATATCTGGGCTGGCAGCAACAAAATGGGGTGGTGGTGGTGAAGGTACAAAGCTACTGTAAATGTCTTCAAAAACAGTCTGCTGCTCTGTCGTTTCTTTCTCTACAGGCTCCCTTTGCACTGCTTAAAATCGCTTAGCGAAGACTGAAATGTGCTTTTCTTGAGAGGAATCATCTGCTCAGTCGTGTTTTCCAGACTATCCCTGCCTGTTTGTCTCTACAGCCAAAGAGAAGGGAGGAAAGGAAGGTAAAATTTTGATGGAGAGAGGAAGCGTCATTTCTATGATCTGCATGCCTCCTCCCTTCAAGATGTTTTGCGTAGCACTGAGAGGAAGGTGGAGAGAGGGAGAGAAGGAGAGAAGGAGGGAGGAAGGGAGGGAAGGAGAACATTGGCAGCAGGAAGGTGGGCAGATGGCTCTGCAAAGGAGACCTGGGCTACCAATTATCACTTGCTCAGCACTCTTGAACCACAAGGTTCTGTTGCATATATGATCCTAATGAATAAATTGCTTCCTCCAATTTCATACTACAGAGTTCCAACATAATTATTTTGATTACCACAACTCTCTTCCTTATTCAGATAGAACCATGAGCAGCTTGTCAGCCAAAGCTTTGTGTGAGCCTCACTCACCCCCTGCTAATAAAATAAAATAAAATAGGGAGGGGTCATAAGCTTATCATTTGAGAAAACACAGACAGACACACACGCCAGGATCATTTAGAGTAGGGCTACTACAGCATCAATGAGAGAGATGGTCCACTGAGAGAAACATGTTTCTCAACTGCACTATTTTCACTCATCATTTCTGAAATTAATTTGAAAGCAGCTGTCAGTGCTGAGAAAAAGCTGTGCTGTAGCAGCAGGGTCATTCATTTCAAGATATAAACACATTAGGCGGCAGGCTCCTTCCCTCCCTCTTCAGCTCTTTAGCTGCATGTGCTGGCATTTAGCCCATGAACTAACTGGTAGCCAACAAAGAGCTTCAACTCAGCAATTGTTTTCATTACCTAATGCGTAGCAAATAAATTTGTAACTAAGAAAAATTGCTTTCGCAAGTTAGTTGTCAACACTATCACTTCATTACTTAAATGCTGCATTTTACCACAACATTTATTTATTGGACTTCTATACCTCCCATCTAGGCTACAGTGAAATTTTATAGCCTGCATTAGAACTCAAGAAGACCTGGGTTGAAATTCCCACTCAGCCATGGAAACTCACAGGGGGTGGCAATGGTAGAACTGCACTTTAAATATGCCACATACAGTAGCAACAACTAAAAACCTTCATTACAGGTTTTTCAGCAGGGGCTGGTTTTGAGATTCTGTAGTGGTAGACTATTTATTTATTTATTTAATCAAATTTCTGTTGACGCCCCCTCGCCGAGGCGACTCTGGGCGGCTTACATATTAACAATAAAACTCTACAAAAATATCCAAAACATTAAAAAAAACCATCAAGTTAAAATTCTTTTTAAAAATTTCCTTTAAAAGTTTTAAAACCTAGACAAGCCAACTCCCAGTGGCGCCCCCCCCCAGCCACCCCCCACACCTGCTGTGCCAGCCAGGTCTTGAGGCTCTTACAGAAAGGGAGAAGCTCTGCCTGGAGGTCAGCAGGAGGTTCCACAGGGCCGGAGCGGACACAGAGAAGGCTCTCCTTCTTGTGCTAGAGAGGTGAGCCTCTCTAGCCGATGGAACTATAAGAAACCCCCTCCGGTCTGCTCTAGTGGAGCGGGCAGATGTCCTTGGGGTGATGCGGTCCCTTAAGTACCCTGGACCACTACCATGTACGACTTTACAGGTAATCACCAGCACCCTGAATTGCACCCGGAGGCACACCGGTAACCAGTGCAGCTCCCGCAGCAGTTGGTGAGGCATGGGCATAACGCCAACACCCCATCACCACCCTGGCAGCCACATTCTGGACCAGTTGCAGCCTCCAAATGGTCATCCGGGGCAGTCCCATGTAGAGCGCGTTGCAATAATCAAGTCTGGAGTTGACCAGAGCATGAGTGACCATGAGCAATGAGTCCCGGTCCAGGAGCAGGTGTAACTGGCGAATCACATGAAGTTGTGTGAAAGCCCTCCTAGCCACGACTGCCATCTGCTCATTGAACAGAAGTTGTGAGTCCAGGAGGACCTCCAAGTCCTACAGATGCAAGGAAAGTTTTATTTATTTATTTATTTATTTAGATTTATATACTGCCCCAATCAATAGACTCTGGGTGGTGTACACAGTCCAGCGAACACCTCACTGGCTGCTCAGCAAAACTTAAAAACAATATAAAACAGTTAAAAGCCCTTCTCTAAAACCAATTATAAGAGGGGGGGACCTCAGACGAGCCAAAAAAAGAGAGCTTGTTGGTAATCCCGGCCCCCAGACCCATTCCACCAACCATATTTTCAATTCTCTCCTAAACGGTAGCAACTGGGCCTGGAGGCATAATTCTATTGGGAGGAGGTTCCATAATGTGGGGACTACGAACAAGAAGGCCTTTTTTCCTTGTGATAGAGAGGTGCGTTTCCCAACAGATGGTATATGGAAGGTGTAGTCAGGTTATTTTGATTTGTGGGGGAAAGCCTGTTTGTGGATACCCTAACTGCTATTTTTTATTAGCTTGTATCCTGAAACTTTGTATGAACCTTCTGTTGTTCTTCATGCTACCAGAACAATAAAGCAACTTTACTTCAACGACCTGCCCGATCTTTGGAAAGGTGTAAGACAAGAGTTAAACCTGTAATTACCACACGCTACCTTACTCTCCATTATATTTTGCTGGGCATTGTCAGGGCAAATAAGGCCCAGGTAGTTTGCAGCTGGAAGGCTGTACGGGCTCACAGGCCTCCTGGCCCGAGTCTTTGGTGTGGAGAGGCCTGAGGCGAGGCCAGGGGACGACCTGTAGCTCATATGTGGATCTGATGTAAAAATGTTCAGGATTGCTGGTCACATGTCTTCAGGGGAAGAATGGGACTGGGTGAATGTTATGGAAGAATACCAAAATGCAGGAGATGTTGATTCTGTATATATTTCAGAAATGGTACCAGAAGCTGAACAGTTAAGCTTTTTGAAATATAATTGCTAAATTCAGGCACTTATTCACTTCTAAGCCAGGGTTAACAAATGTGTTGTCACATAATATCCCTGTAACATCTGAACCAATATGCTAAGAAAAAGAATGCTCAAGGGGAAATTTTGCCAGAGATCAGATTTTGCATGGAATATTGTAAACTTAACGCAGTCACACATGATCGTTTCCCTTTGCTCAGGACAGATGACCTGATTCAGAAGTTAGCTGGATCAAAGTGGGTCACAACTCTGGATGTAACAAAAGGATTTGGGCAGATACCTTTGACACAGGAAGCCAAACTCAAAACTGCTTTCTGTACAACCAGAGGTCAATTAGGTTTTACGAAAATGCCATTTGGTTTGGAAAACTCTCCTGAAACATTCAAGTGCATGAGGAACACCATTTTAGCAGGTTTAGATTTTGCAGATGCTTATATTAATGATTTGGCCATTTTTAGCCAAACTTTTGAGGAATACTTGTCACATATTGAGACAGTGCTAACTAGACTGCAAGAGGCAGGTCTCACAGTCAATGCCAAGAAATCTCAGTGGGGACAGGCCAGTGTAATCTACCTGGGACATGAAGTAGGGAAGTTTATAAAATCATGCACGGTGTGGACAAAGTAGATAAGGAAAAACTGTTTTCCCTATCGCATAACACTAGAACTAGGGGACACTCCATGAAACTTTTGGGTACTAGTTCTCAAACAAATAAGAGAAAGTACTTTTTCACCCAGAGGATTACTGGTCTATGGAACTCCCTACCAGAGGAAGTGGTGACAGCTGTCAGTCTTGACAGCTTTAAGAAAGGATTAGACAAGTTCATGGAGGACAAGGGTATCAATGGTTATAATTATGGATACTTAAGGACAGCCTCCGGGTTGGAGAGATAGGCAGGATATCTCTCAATGCCATTTCCAGGGAATCCTAAGCAGGTGAAGGCATCTGCTTGGGAATACCCTGAAGGAAATGGTGAGCCACTGTGTGAGACAGAATGCTGGACTGGATGGGCTGTGGCCTGTTCCAGCAAGGCTGTTCTTATGTTCTTATGAGCGGGAAGATCTTACATGTAGATGCCAAGGTAGAAAGTGTCAAAAATTGGCCAATATCTTTCACTAAAACACAAGTCAAATCATTTCTAGGTATTATGAATTACTACAGACACTTTATTCCACAGTTTAGTGAGATTGCAACACCACTCACTGAGCTGAATAAGAAGTCACATCCCATTAAGGTAAGATGGACACCAGATTGTCAAAAAGCTTTTGAGACACTGTTATGTATGCATGTACAATGTTTCTTTAAATATATGAATGTAACCAGTCCACAATCACAATGTATCTCAGCTGTTAAGGAACGCGAGCAAGCCGCCCATTGAGGGCAGCTGCGAGCGTTCGGTCTCACATGGTCCACATTCCCCAAATCACGAACAGCCGCGGGAGATTCCCCGCATGACAAAGAGCTACAGAAAACAACTACAAGAAGAGAGGCGTGACCTGGGCGAGGCCACGCCGGTAGCAGCCAATGAGCTACCGTGCAACAAGATTCAAATGCATTATGTTACTGTATATAATGAGATGTACCTCCGCCATTACGACATGTTCATACTGACCATCAAAGAATAAACCTGTGTTAGTCCTTCCTGCGACTCCTTCTTTGTCTCCCGTGCAAGACACTAAAGACACTGAAACTGAAGCTTATTCAAGCTCCTATCTTAGTGTCTCCAGATTACCAGAAATAATTTGTCCTGAAAACAGGTGCTTCAAATACAGGTATAGGAGCATGTCTGCTACAAGAAACTGATGATGGGAAATTACACCCTGTTTCCTACTTCAGCAGGAAGTTGCTGCCCCGATAACAAGCTTACTCGGTGGTTGAGAAAGAACTATTGGCTGTGGTTTGGGCCATTACCAAACTCAGAAGTTACTTATGGGGACAAGAATTTCTGCTCTTAACTGATCATAATGCTTTAACTTTCCTGGAGAGGATGAAGAGCAACAATCAGCGTCTATTGCTCTGGGCTTTGCTTTTGCAGGGTTTTTCTTTCAAAATCTTGCATATCAAGGGGCAAGACAACATTGGTCGGAGCAGAGCTGAGTCGTCCCAGGTGAGCCAAGGCGCCGCTCCTGCCCAGAAAACATATATTTGGAGACTCCTATCTTCTGGCGGGAGAGCCCCAACACCAGTGTCCCGGACAGTTCCGCCCCACTCCGCCCCTCTCCTCGGCGGGGGTATAAGAGGTGGCCACGCTGGAGAAACACCGACGGCGCCCTGGACTCTGGCAGCTGGTGGGAGAGCCCCAACGCCGGCATCCTGGACGGCCCCGCCCCCCTCCTCGATGGGGGTATAAGAGAAACACTGGAGAAACGCTGATGGCGCCCTGGACTCTGGCAGCTGCTCTACAGCTTTAAGACTCTGCTGCTCTTGCTATGTTCTCAGACCCCCACCCTTGGTGTGAGCATGGGTGGAGAGAGAAACTGGCGAAAGACTCACCCCCTGTTGTGGGGCGACCATTGCGGCTTTACTATCATGCCGCTGATGGAGCCACTGGATTTGTCACTTCCCCACCCATGGTGAGAGTGGGAGCGGGGAGAGAGAGAGTCAGATGGACATGGAGACAGGCTGATGTTACTGCAGCTGAAGACATTGGGCAGGGGTGCCAATGGGGATGTGAGCTGTGCTCCATCACCTGGGGATTTTGTTAATAATGAATATTTTTTGATGCTATGTAATTATGTATTATTTGATATACTGATACTATGTTTTTTGTTTTTTTAATCTTATACTGTATTATTGTCGATTATTGGTGTAATTATATTTGTGTTACTGTATTTATGTATGTTGTAAGCCGCTTTGAGTGGCACTTGTGCTAGGAAAGCGGGGTAGAAATAAAAATTATTATTATTATTATTATTATTATTATTATTATTATTATTATTATTATTATTATTATTATTATTATTATTATTATTATTATTATTATTGAGGCATTCTCTCAGTAGAATGTTCCTTGATGACATCCAGGAAGAAGCTGAACTTATTAAGAAGGGTTAGGTACATTTACACTTCTTTTCTTTTCTTTGCTTGCTTGAAGCAGAAACTTAGAATACGTTTTCCTCCAGATTCACTTAATGAATTTGGAAGTGCTCACATTGCCACACCTAAGATCACCTGATCCTTGAAGAGTGGATAACCACAAAGATGTATCCATCTTGGAAAGGGGAGAGTTGTCATGATCTAAGGTTGTCTGCTTGTCACTAAGCAACTGCATTCTTTCTCATATTTCAGATTCATATCTCAAATTCCTTAGGTCAGGGGAAAACACTCCAGCCATGAAAGCTTCTAGAAGCTTCTAGAAGCTTCTCCAAGATAGAGACTTTCCATGAGGTAATTAATTCCTAAGGGTGGCAGGAGTAACTCCTTTCCCTATATAAGGAGTGCCTTTTCAGACCCAAATTGGTTCTCTAACCTGGGGCTACCTAGCTCCATTAGCTGAACTCATATTCCCTGGGGGGGGGGGGGGAATAAAACACCCATGGTTGGATGTGCCCACCAGGGCATCCAAGGGAGATTGTGCCCTGTCCAACAATCTCTATAACATCTTTTCTTTTCACAGGTATAATGCTATTCTTTGCTTGTATGAAATTGTATATTGGAAAATAAAGCTCTTTGTGAGTTTTACTATATACTGAGTTGGAGTTTACTTATCAGTCATATCCAGGCAATATTGCTCTCTGCTTAAACACATTACCAAACCAACAAAATAGCTACACACTCCCTGTGTCGGGCAGGTGGAGCGCATGGCGACCTGGGTTCTGGAAGGAGAGGTGACAAAAGGCTGTTGAGGGAGTTTGCGGAGTACAGTAATACCTCAGATAACGTTAAAACTTGTTCCACAAGTCTTAGCATTATCCAATTTTTAACGTTGTCCAATGCATTGATTGGACATTTAAAAAAACAACACAGCCCGGTTCCCCTTCCAAAGAGGAAAGGGAACAGGGGTTGATCCGCCTGCCTCTTTGGAAAGGGCAGTGGGGATTCCATGCGTGGAATCCTCGCTGCCCTTTCCAAAGAGGCAGGTGGATCGAGCCAAGACCCAAAGTTGCCAGGACTGGTCTCCGCCTGACAAGCACCTTTTCAGGTGGAGAGCAGCCCTGCTGGTTTTGGTGCTTGTATCTCCTCTCGCCTACTTCCTCGGAAAGGGAACCGGGGATTGGACGCTCAATCCCTGGTTCCCTTTCCAAGGAGGCAGGCAAGAGGAGATACAAGCACCAAAGCTGGCAGGGCTGCTCTCTGCCTGTGAAGCATCTTCCCAGGCAGAGACCAGCCCTGCCAGCTCTGGGGCAGAGACCTCCGAGGTGCCCTCACTGTTTCGAGGCTTGGCTTAAAACAGCAAGAGCACCACTGGCGCCCGATCGCCGGCTTCCTTTTGTGGAAGGCGAGGCGGGCTGCGCGCCTCACCTTCCCCGAAAGGCAGCTGGCGATCGGACCACCAGTTTGTTTTGGGTGAGAACACGCCACACCGCACATTCTCACCCAAAACAAACCGGCAGTCTGCCTGCCTTGCCTTCTCCGAAAGGCAGTGGCTGAAGGGAGCACCCGTATGCTGGTTGCCTTCCAGAGAAGACAAGGTGGGCCACCCGACTTGCCTTCTCTGGAAGGCAGCTGGCGTACGGGCACTCACTTCGGCCACTGCCTTTTGGAGAAGGCAAGGCAGGCCGGCCACCTTGCCTTCTCCAGAAGGCAGCAGCTGAACGATGCATCGGATAATGCTAAAATCATGTTATACAATGCAGTTCCCCCCCAAAAAATTTGCATTGTTATCCGATTTTAGTGTTATCCAATGCATTCGTTATCCCAGGTATTACTGTAATTGGGAAATGGAGCAGCCTATTGATTGCAACCAGCCTCTCGAACCCTCGGCATGGGTCAAGCAAATCATGACGGGGAGAGATGCAAAATGCCATTTGGCATGATCCTTGCATCCAAAAGGCATACAGACCTCAAGCAACCCTATCTTCAGTATCCTAAATTAGTAAGTGACAGATTAAAAAAACTATTCCATTTTCCTTCCCTTTCTGTGTAGTGCTGATCAAAACTGCATCTGCAAGCATTTTCTTGATTGGCACTACAGAGAAATGAAAAAAAAATATTGCCATCTAAGCGAATCAATGCAACAGAGATTAGCAGGAAAGAAAGAAAGAAAGAAAGCAAGCAAGCAAGCAAGAAAATCCTCTGATCCCACAACCAGGGGAAATACTGTATTCAATTTTGTTAGCCATTTCAGGATACCAGAAGTTGACACTGGAAGCTGCCTTTGACAGCTGCAAAGCTCACTTCTAGTCTGTTCTAAGTATCCACATTCACTGGGAAAAGAATACAAGGAGTGTGACAAAAAAGTGGACCCCACCCCACAAGGGTGTGTATGTTTGTGTATGCAAAAAGCTATGCATTGGACTCTGGAAATAAATAGTGGGCCAACCTGACCCAGGAAGTGCCATGAAGAACAGGAACAATGCCCATGTAGATGATCCCTTACTTTTAGATGAGAAGATATAGAACTATAGCCTTGATTGTTACATACAAGACACTAAATCTGCTGGCTTGTCTTTTAATGATCTTGTGTACATAAATTATGACACTTCTGTTCACCAGTGATACAAATTTCTCTGCCAGCACATAATTGTTGTCTTTGGCATAACTATTTAACTTTGGTATAACTATTATATTTAAAAAATTAATTAATGTCAGTAAAGTTCACGGAAGTTTACAGAAGTTTTCTATAATGTGAAAGAAAGAATAACTTGTCCTAGAAATACTGTAATATCATGTGACAGAGCTAGCAGCTAAGCCAATTGGAATTAATTCTCCAAGTGCCCTTCTAAAGTCAAGTTACATTATACGCACTTTGCTTATTTTCTTCTCTTAAGTAGATTTCTGTCAGGATCTGTAAGACTATGATTAAGTATTGGTTGAATGCTCTATTGTTTTACAACAGATTGAAATTACTTGTTATTCATTAATTAAGAGCAACAATTTCTTTGAAAAGAATGGCTCTGTCACTTGCTTTTCTATTCTTCAAAACCACTCATGTTCTCCAGATTATCTGAACAATATTTATAATCTTCATAATCAAATTAGATGCAGCATAATAACAGTCTTAGAAAGTGAATTAACTTTCTCATGGTAGGTTGCCCTTGCATTTCTACCAAGATTCAAAGGCATTAAATATTACCCATTGGTGTGACTGTCCAACATCTTAGGTTAACTTTGTAAAATACATTAAGTAGTTTAGTATATCTAACTAGTCTCTGGCCATTTAGTCACTGCCCCAAGCTCTTCTAGAGAGGCACAGATCTTAAAATGGCCAACCATATGGATTATCTAGTTTTGGACTTTAGTGAGAAAGTCATGAATCTTTCATCTCAGAGCCCTTCAGAGAGGAACAGATGTTTTGGAACTGATACTGGTTCCTGTAACTTTACTTCAAACTGTAAAAATATGTATGACTGGAGCAAAATGGGGTTGTTGTTGTTCAGTCCCACAGTCAAGTACAACCCGTTGCGACCCAATGGACCATCGCATGCCAGGCAGCCCCATCTTCCAGCATCCTCCTCAACCCACCCAGGTCCCAGGTTTGTGCCCATTGCATCAACAATATCATCTAGCCATCTCATTATCTGCCGCCCCCTTCTTCTTTTGCCCTTGATCTTTCCCAGCATCAAGGCTTTCTCAAATGAATCCTCTCTTCTCATTTGATTCCCAAAGTACAATACTTTAGCTTCATCTTAAATATTGGACCTTCCAAAGATCAGTCAGGGTTGTTTTATTATTTATTTATTTATTTATTTATAGCTCAAATTTCTATGCCGCCCAATCAGGCGAACCCGACTCAGGGAGGCTCACAATAGGATTAAAACATACATATTAAAAACAATTAAAACCCCAACATACCCACCCACCTATTAAAAACTAACCACATTAAAACTGCCTGCATTAAGATTGACCTATTTGTTCTCCTTGCTGTCCAGGGTACTCTCAAAACTCTCCTCCAACACCACATTTCAAAGGCATCTATGCTTCTGCGCTCAGCTTTCCTTATGGTCCAGCTCTCACAACCATAGATTACCACCGGGAATACCATTGCTTTGACTATGTGGACTTTTGTTTGCAAGGTGATGTCTCTACTTTTAACTACTTCCCCAGTTTTCTAATAGCTTGTCTCCCAAGAATCAGTTGCCTTTTTATTTCATGGCTGCAATCACCATCTGCAGTGATCTTGAATCCTAGGAATGTAAAGTCTGTCACTGCTTCTACTCCCCCCCCCATCTATTTACCAAGGAGTGATAGGGCCTGTTGCCATTATCTTGGTTTTGTTGATGTTGAATCTCAAGCCAGCTTTTGCACTTTCTTCTTTTTTTTTTTTTTGCACAGGAAAGGGGAGTATTAAACACCAGAAGGATTCTTATTTCCTGTCCAGGCCAGATGCAAAACCACCAAAATGAAGCAACTCCTTGGTGAGTTCATTCCACAGTTCCTTAACTGGCAACACAAGGGTGCCATTACCAAGATGGACTTTCCAATAGGGAAAAGAGGCCCTTCGGCCACACCACCTGCCGCCGTTTCCCGGGCCCCGCCCTCCCCCTCGCCTTCGGACTCAAAAGGCGAGAGGGTGCCGGGCGAGCCGCCGCGCCGCCGCCGCGCTCCTGGCCCCGGTGGGGGCGAAGAGGCCCTTCGGCCACACCACCTGCCGCCGTTTCCCGGGCCCCGCCCTCCCCCTCGCCTTCGGACTCAAAAGGCGAGAGGGTGCCGGGCGAGCCGCCGCGCCGCCACCGCGCTCCTGGCCCCAGTGGGGGCGAAGAGGCCCTTCGGCCACACCACCTGCCGCCGTTTCCCGGGCCCCGCCCTCCCCCTCGCCTTCGGACTCAAAAGGCGAGAGGGTGCCGGGCGAGCCGCCGCGCCGCCGCCGCGCTCCTGGCCCCGGTGGGGGCGAAGAGGCCCTTCGGCCACACCACCTGCCGCCGTTTCCCGGGCCCCGCCCTCCCCCTCACCTTCGGACTCAAAAGGCGAGAGGGTGCCGGGCGAGCCGCCGCGCCGCCGCCGCGCTCCTGGCCCCAGTGGGGGCGAAGAGGCCCTTCGGCCACACCACCTGCCGCCGTTTCCCGGGCCCCGCCCTCCCCCTCGCCTTCGGACTCAAAAGGCGAGAGGGTGCCGGGCGAGCCGCCGCGCCGCCACCTCGCTCCAGGCCCCAGTGGGGGCGAAGAGGCCCTTCGGCCACACCACCTGCCGCCGTTTCCCGGGCCCCGCCCTCCCCCTCGCCTTCGGACTCAAAAGGCGAGAGGGTGCCGGGCGAGCCGCCGCGCCGCCACCGCGCTCCTGGCCCCAGTGGGGGCGAAGAGGCCCTTCGGCCACACCACCTGCCGCCGTTTCCCGGGCCCCGCCCTCCCCCTCGCCTTCGGACTCAAAAGGCGAGGGGGGTGCCGGGCGAGCCACCGCCGCCGAGCTCCTGGCCCCGGTGGGGGCGAAGAGGCCCTTCGGCCATCCCGAGGCAATTCTGGGCCCCCGCCATCGGCCCAGGATGGGAGCCACCTGCGGCTCTCTCCCCGGGCCAAGTCGGTCAGGGGAGATGGGAGCGTTGGCGCTCTCTGTGGTGAGAGTGGGGGTGGGGGGTGGGGAGGGAGACAGAGGGACTGAGGCTGATGTTTGCCGCAGCTGGGGAAGTTGGGCTGGGCACTATATGGGATGTGAGCTGTGCTTCATCCCTTGGGGATTTTGTTAATATAGATTACTTTTGACTTGTGTATTATGTGTTATATTGATATTGTGCTTTCCCCCTGAATTTGGTTGATGTAATTGTTGTATTATTATATTGTATTTATTGTCCGCCATGTAAACCGCCCTGAGTTGGGTTGCACCCGAGTGGGCGGTATATAAGCGCGAAAATTAAATTAAATTAAATTAAATTAAATTTTTAAACCTAAGCAGGAGCTTCTTTAGGTCTTCTTCACTTTCTGCCATTAGGGTAGTATCATCTGCATATCTCAAATTGTTGATGTTTCTCCCAGCAATTTTATTTCCAACTTGTGATTCATCCAGCCCAGCATTGTGCTTTATGTGCTCTGTGTATAAGTTAAATAAGCAGGGTGACAAAATGCCGCCTTGTCGTATTCCTTTTCCTATTCCAAACCACTCCATCATTCTGCATCGTGTCCTAACTGTTGCTTCTTGAGGGGTATATATAAAGAAAGAGCTGATCAGTTAATTATTTTTACTTTGATAGTGCCTAACTTTATAACTAAACTGATATTGAATATGAATATTCCTAGTCTGAGAGCCATTGTTTATTTCCCACATTTATTGCCATATTTTTATTAGGATTTTGATAAACTCATTATATGTAGTTTGAAATAGCTCTATTGGCATCTCATCTCTTCTTAGTCATTTATTTTTTCCAAGTGCTTTGAGAACAGTTTTAATTTCACTTTCAAAAATTGCAATTTTCTTCATCAAAAGATCCTTTTTCCATGGGGGTGAAGGAGATGGGAAGGATAGTGAGGACATCTAATATACAAATTAAAGAAAAGCTGAAATATTTGGGGATAACCATTTCAAATAAATTGGAAGATCTTAAAAGACTGAATTATGACAGTTTGAAAGCAGAATTTAAGAACAAATTACAAGGGTTTCAGAGGTTGAATCTGTCATGGTTTGGGAGGATTGCAATTTGCAAAATGATGTTGCTGCTGAAGATTAATTTCTTATTTGATGCACTTGCAATCCATTTGAAGGAGAAGGAAATCAATGAGTTTCAAAAGATGTTCAATAATTTTTGTAATGGAGGTAAAAAATCTAGACTTCCAAAGAAGCTTTGGTACCTGCCTCAGAAAGAAGGGGGTCTGGGTGTGCCAAATTTGTTAGCATACTATCGAGCATTCCAAATTAAGAATGTTGTGAAGATCTTGGCAAGAGAAAAGGTAATTTGGGAGGAATTGGAGATGAAAGAATACAGGAATATTGGCAAAATGATCTTTTTGGGAATTAAGGATAAAACGATAAAGACAAGCAATACTATGATGAGAGGCCTCATGAAGGTGTGGAAAAGAGTAAAGAAAGACTTGGTCCCAGATCTCTCTCCAATTTTGGAATTGACTGATATGGTGTGTTTTCCGATAAAAATAGATAAGGAAAAAAAGGAAATATTGGATAAAAATGAAGTGTCTTTACTGAAGGAATGGTTAAAAGTTTGTGAAGATGAAACTAAGAGGGAAAAAATATTTGAAAAGTTAAAATTGGATTGGTTTCAGAAACTGAAGGTTGATAATTGGAACAAAAAATATAGAAGAGAAGTAGGTATAGATAGAACAAAGACCGAATTTGAAGAATTGGTATTAAAGATCAGAAAAGGGGAAAAGAACATTAAGGGTCTAGTAAGCAAACTCTATACTATATTGAACAAGGGTAATGATCCACAGGAAGATTTGAAACGGAAGTGGGAACAAAATTTGAATATAAAAATAGGAGATATTGAATGGAGGAAAAAGAGGATAATGAGAACAATGTCAGTAAGAATCAAGGAACATAATTTTAAAATGTTGTGGCAATGGTACTTGACACCACTGAGGCTGCATCAGATGGATAATAAAAGGGATAATTTATGTTGGAGATGCAAAGAAACGGTTGGAACTTATGAACATATGTGGTGGAGTTGCAAAAAAATAAATGAATTTTGGAGAAGAATAGAAGGAGAGATTGGGGAAATATTGGGTAAAAGAATTAAGTTGGTGTCAGGTACCATTTTATTAACAGATGTGGAAGGTATGGGTTTGAATAAGGTGGAAAAAGAATTATTGGAAATCATGTTAACCACAGGTAGACAATGTATCGCCATAAATTGGAAAAATGATGTATTTATACAGACTGGAGAGTGGTATAAGGAAATGTGGAGTTTAGCATTGAATGACAAACTGACATGGGAGATAAAAGTAAAAAGGGATAATTTGAAAGAAAATAGGTTTTGGAATATTTGGAAGCCGTTCGTGGATCACTCTCTTATGTCTAGGGACAGTTCTGGACCTGTACCATTTCAAAGTGGGTTTTGGAGATGATATAGACACTAAACTCTCCGGGCATTGTAAATATTCACTGGGTGTTGTGTAACCAGTAAAGAAATAATAAATAGTTGTAATACTGAAAGCTCATATGAATGCTATGGTTTATAGTGATAACCTATAATGTGGGTATTTAATACTGTGGGTTATACTGCAAACAACTAGTTTAATCATTATGTATGTGTTAATGAGCTTGCTGTAATATTGTATTGTTATTGTTCTTTCTGTATGTTTGTTATTTTTATTTTGTTTCTTTGAAAATAAATAAAAAAATTATAAAATAAAAATAAAAAAATAACTACACTGATATTGAATATGAATATTCCTAGTCTGAGAGCCATTGTTTATTTCCCACATTTATTGCCATATTTTTATTAGGATTTTGATAAACTCATTATATGTAGTTTGAAATAGCTCTATTGGCATCTCATCTCTCCTTGGTCATTTATTTTTTCCAAGTGCTTTGAGAACAGTTTTAATTTCACTTTCAAAAATTGCAATTTTCTTCATCAAAAGATCCTTTTTCCAAACAAGAATTGTCTTTGAAATATGGCTAGGGGAGGCTCTTATTTCAGCAAGATACGCCGACTCCTGCCAAGAATACATATGGATTTTGAGCATTTCAGAAATTGTACAGAAAGAGCACATGATAAACCAGACTTTTTTGGGTGGTGGTGGTGCTTTGCGTTGCACTCTGCCAGGAGCTGCCTTGGGAAATAATGTCTTATGTTTTAACAAACAATGCTCTAATACTGTACCACCAATCGATCAGCCACGAGGAGCTGCAAGTGCAAACTTCAAAAAAAGGCTCAAAGCTCATCATGTGAAAGCCTATATTGTAGCAGCTAAATGTCAGGGACAAATCCAGGGAGCTTCAGAGCTGTCCTTCTGGTGACTCCACTATCAACCAGCTTCAGCTGTGAGTTACATTTAACTGCTCAAGAATAAAAGACAATCTATTTCAAACTGAAATGACTTGGGACAAATGTTCTACTCCCTCATGGTCACTGTTGGGAAACCAATTACTGTGTTCAGTATGAGAAAAAAGTGTTTACTCCTATTGCAAGATGTTGATAAACAGCCGTGTATGGAAGATGAGAAAAGCCGGTAAAGCCATGTTGCTAGCTTGCAAGTTAAGGCCTTGAAAGGTAATTATACACAGAGAGAGAACTATTGAACATAGCATTTGTACAGAGCTGGAAGAAATGTGAGGCCTACCAATTTGAGGCAAAGTGGACTAGACCACCAGAAGCTGTGGGACAGGGAACAGAATCAACATGTTAGAAGCCAGATACCTTTGTGGCATATAGATTGGATAGTATACACCAGTAGTGCCCAAACTTTTTTTTGTGGGCCGGTCCTGCCTCCGGCATACAGCTGCGGGGGCCGGAGGCAGGCTGCTCCCGCTGCTGACAGTTTTGATGTCAGCAGTGGCAGCAGCGGCGATTGCGCTTTGTCTGGGCTGCTCTGAGCAGCCGCTGGGTCGGTCCCATCCCCTCTGCAGCCTTTGCCAAAGCCGATCGCCGCACTGGGGCAATCTTCAGAACTTCCTCTGTTTCAAAATCCGTGGCGCTAGAATAGTAAACCTGGTGCGCTGCGGTGATGTCATCTCTGGTGCAAAAAAACAGGGGCTAACGGTATTGATCCAGATAAAAAATTGCACCGTTAAAGTGCAAGCAATGATATTTATTCAAAAATAAAAGTACTTATATTCAGTATTTCTTCAAAATAAATTCCTTGTATTCAGTGAAACTGTAATCCAATAATTTCCTCAAAGGAGTTCACACTGAAAGTCTCTTGTAGTCAATTATAGAACAATCCAACACGTAATTTTATCATATTTATTTATTTATTTATATTCAAATTTATATGCCGCCCAATCAGGTAAACCCGACTCTGGGCGGCTCACAACAAGTTAAAACACACATAAAACAGTACAACCAATTAAAACCAATTAAAACCCAACATACCCACCCACCTACCCCATTCCTCTTAAAACCCACATAAACCCACATTAAAAAAAGACAATTAAAAGAAATGGGGGCTTAATTTATAAGCCAACAGGCTGGGGCCACTCTTCCATCTGGGTCCCACACCTGCCCTGCCAACCAGGTTTTTAGGTCTTTTCTGAAAGGCAGCACCTCCATCTGCTCCCGCAACTCTACAGGCAGGAGGTTCCACAAGGCCGGTGCAGACACGGAAAAGGCCCTCCTTCGTGTGCCAGAGAGACGAGCCCCTCTGGCAGATGGAACAATCAGGATGTAAAGAATGTAAAGAATGAATGTAAAGAATTTCATATGTAAAGAATGAATTTCTCGCACTTCATAGAACAGTCCAACATCTCGGGGGCGCCAGGGGGCTCTCCTAGTGCCACGGATTTTGAAACAGAGAAGGCTCCGAAGATTTCCCCAATGCAGTGATCGGCTTTGGCAAAGGCTGCAGAGGGGATGGGACTGAGCAAGAGGCTGCTCGGAGCAGCCGGTACAAAGCGCAATTGCAGCCGCTTCTGCCACTCCTGCTGATGTCAGGGAGTGGGGGCGGGTGGGGGCGGTCCATGGTGAGCACCCGGGTGCTCACCGTGGGCTGCATTAATGATATGTAGGGGGTCTAATTGGGCCCACGGGCCGTAGTTTGGTCATCCCTGGTATAGTCTTTTGCTATCAAGTTAGGTGGGAGGTAGATGTTGTTCTATCTTCAGTATGGAATAGTAGACAACTTCTACACGTGAATACTACAAGTACCTTCTGCTTTTGAATATGGAACAGGTGTGGGTGGACTCTACACCTCAGGCAGCAAGCTGTCTTGATGTAATAACACTGTGTAAATGTACAATAAATTCTTATTGCTATGGCTCATTCCCTCTTGCCTTTGGCTTTTGGACGACCTGCCCATCCACACTTAATGAATCACCATTGGTGACTGGATAGGATTTTTTAGCCTGGCTTCCTGATTGGCAGGATCCACGCAGCATTATGGGGTAGTTATGGCAAACCAATTAAATAGGTCACATTTAGATTGGAGATTACTGCTGGGTTAGGGTGGTAGCAGTGAATCTCTCAGGGTGTCATTGGATAATGTGGAAACTGGGTGTCTGGCACAATTCAGGTGAATCAGTTGGGCACACAGCAGACACCATGAGCCAACTCTGCAGTACGTCCAACATCCATCCATGTGAAAAGAGTTGGAAACACTCCTGGGCAGTAGCGGTCAAGGCACAGCACTGTGCAAGGGTAAGGGATTCACCCATTTGGGTTAGAGAGGAGAAATAAAGGTGTCTGAGGGTATTGTTCTGTGGACTGGAACACCCAGAATCCTGCCTGCAAAATTTTTGGAGAATTTGGGGAGTCGAAGTCCAAAAAAATGCAAATGACACATCTCTAAGTGATTACAATTTGATTAGGATGAGGTCACTCCTGCAACTTTTCACATTACTGCCATAGTTATAGAGGATTCTCCACAAGCAAAGCTAAAATTAAATATTTAGCTGCTTTTAAGAAACAAGAAAGACTTGTTTTTTTTAAAAAAACATCTATAATGGCAAATAATTACTTTAGGAAGCCTTGCAATTGTAGCTCTTACATTACAAGCTCTGCAATATGCTTTCATGCCAAGCACACAATTAGTGTTGCATGTGAATAAACATTTGAATGTCTCTTCTTGGTTAGAAACAAATACTAGAGATAGTCTGAAGTTAGAGCTGAAAGTGCATTAATATTGTTAAGAGGTGATTGAGGCAGTCTTTCCATTTTTATAAAATCAGATTTCAAAGGAAGCTGGTGCTTCAGTTCTGGAGATCATTCACCAAGAAAAGTAAGATAACTTACTTATGTAAGTTGGGGTTTTACTGTACTAGTAGGCAATTTACATTCACAGATTCTTATGCATTTGACAACTAGACACGTCTTTGAATTCAGTGATACATTTCAAAGGGTTAGCTGGTTCTACCAGTTCCCTTTTGCTGATGAAGTAGATAATCTCTCCAGTTACTATTTAAGAAGTGCTAGTGATGTAGTGCAGGTCTTCATGCTACAAGTAATGTGATTAAAAGCACAAGGGAGCAGACTTTAATCTTATTAAACTAGAATCATGACTTGGCAAGGACTGACTCATTTTCCTATTTGGTCATCCACTTGCACTCTCTGCTTTGTCTTCTAGTATACCGTCTCACTTTCTATTGCTATGCACAGTTGGAAACCTCACGGTTTCAAAGTGCTGATGGATTTGGTGATACAATTGCCACCAAACAACAAAGCTAAAGCTCTTGTACTTCTTCTGTATACTATATTCATCCAGCATCTGTTACAGTATGCAAATAGAAGACTGTCAGCACAGGCAGCTCATGGATCAAACAGTGAGGCATGTCACACACCCTCAAATTCCCCAATATCATAGAGTTGCCAGTAATGCAGGATTTCTTGTATCCTTACTAGAATCAAGGGTCGATGCAACTAGACCAGTTTACTACCCATGTGCTTTTTTACTTGTGCAGAACCACCCTACTCACAGACATGAACTTAAAAGTTATGCTCTAGCTACTCAAATGGTTTGTTGGTGGGCTTACAAAAGTAGTTGGCTTCATGTTCTTGTTCTTTACTCATTTAACCACTGCCAGGTCTGCCAAAAGAGGTGGAGGTAGCATCAGCAAAATTCAACAGCTATAGCAGAAAAACACGTCCACTTACCTTCCTCTCTTCCTTGAGTGTTAGTAAGAGTTACATATCTGCTGCTATGCCACCAAAGGTGCTGAAATGTCCAGCAGAATTTAAACATCTATATCTCTAAAGCAAAGAAGTACGGTTTTATGTCCTTTATACACTCCCCCTTCACCACCCACCCCCTCGCCAACTGTCCCAGACCTACCTTTCCATCCAAAAGGTCAAAGAAGGGGGTCCAGAGGACACGGGTGGGGCGTGGGACACACGGAATACAAACTAAAACAAAACTACATGCCACAGCATCCCCTGTGCTATGCCCCAGCCAATCAGAGAGGCCAGAGTGAACCTGGGAGAGGTGGGGCAGGGGCCACGCAACTACAGGATGGAGAGAGGCCGTGCGCACACGTGAAGCTGCCAGCAGGGGCGTTTCGCTGCCCCTGCCTGGGACAGCCCTGGTGATGCCCCAGGGCCAGCCATAGGCCCGGCCCTGGAAGGCCTCTATGGATGCCCAGTGACCAGCCACGGACGCTACAGCCGCCCGCACGCCCACAAACACAGCGCCAAAATGCCCCCGCCTTGGCCGTGGACGTAAGGCTGCTGGAGGTGTCCGCCACACTACTACCAAAGCTCCCACCCACCCACCCTCCCATGCGGTACAGCAATCCCCCACCCTGGCCGGTCACACAAGGCCATCAGAGGCGGCCGCTGCTCCCCTCCCAACGCTGCCACCCGCCTGGCCACCATGGCTGTGCTACGATCCCCCACCCTGACCGGGGATGCAAGGCTGCCGGAGGCGGCTGCCGTGCCCCTCCTGATGCTGCCGCCCGTTTGCTGGGATGCCACCACTGCACCGCAAGGCCCCCTTGGTAAGTTTGCTGTTGGCTGAGACCGAAATGGCCCCCACCCATCTCCGGGTGAAACCTGGGCAGCCATGCTATTATCTTTTAAAAATAAATGGTATGGGAAAGAGGAAGGAAAGGGGAGGAGCTAAAAAGCTGTCCTGCCGTCATTGTTAAGCCCATCCCTTTCTCATGAAACTGTACATGTCACTTGATGTCATCCCAATTGTTCTTCCTGCTGGAATTAATCAAAGTACTTTCCTCATGGGGCAAATTCTGAAGCAGAAGAAAAGGAGAGCAGCTCAGATCTTTATACAAGTTATAAGGCCTTCTGTACAATCAGAACAAATGTACTGAAGGAGTGACAGCGTGCTCTGCCAATAACATTCTCAGTAGTGTACTCCTCTTCATCAAACAAGGATAGCTTCTTGAGAAAGGAGGCTTTTCCTTCCTTCTCATGTTTTTTTAGGATAGACTAGCAGATTTTGCCCGGCGGTGCCGGGCATTTTAAAAATGTGTTGGATAGTTAAGGGTTTTGTTTGTTTTCCTGAACAAATGGTGCTGGGCTGTGTTTAATGGTTTTTAAAGGTTTTGCGATTTTGTGACTTCGAGGCGCTGCGCCCGCCTGTGGCGGACTTGCGCTCTCAGTGTGTGTTTAATTTTTATTTTTTGTGTGCCGGCTTCCTCAGTGCTGGGCTCTTTAAATTTGGTTTTGGATAGTCAAGGGTTTCATTTGTTTTCTTGAACAAATGTTGCTGGGCTGTGTTAAATGCTTTTGAAAGGTTTTGTGATTTTGTGGCTTCGAGGTGCTGCGTCCGCCTGTGGCGGACTTGTGCTCCCAGTGTTTGTTTGATTTTTATTTTTTGTGTGCCGGCTTCCTTACTGTCGGGCTCTTGAAATTTGGTTTTTGATGGATTTTGATTTTTGTTCATGCAAATTTTATTTTGATTTAATTTTTTTTAATTTAAAATTTAATTTTGTTGTTTTATTTTTTGGTTTGGTGTTTTGGTTTTTTGGAGTGAAAAGTGATTTATGATTTTTTTGGGGTATTTTTTGAGAGTAGTGTGTATATTTTTGAATGTTGTGCTAACTTATTTTATGAATTTTTGAATTTGGAATTTATCTTTGCAGTGGCAATGTTTTTGGATGTCTTTTCTCTTGTGGCCTCTGGGTGGGGGTGGTGAGCTTTGCTTCCTCTCTACCATTCTCCTCTTCTGTTCTCTGGGTGTCGCTTCCGGTAAGTGTTGCTTCCTTTCTTAGCTCATTCGAGTTCATGGAAGGGCACTGACGGCGGGGGTGCCTTTTGTTCCCACGGGCCATGCTGGGTGGCCTGTGGGAAGGAAGGGCACTGGCGGTGGGGGTGCCTTTTGTTCCCACGGGCCATGCTGGGTGGCCCTTGGGAAGGAAGCGGAGCGTCGGCTGTTTTTAAAAAAATTTTCATTTTAGCGCGCTGGCTGCCTCAGCGTTTTGCGCGCTAATGGCGCGAAGGACGCTGGGGCTTGTAGTTTTGCCTGCGTGTGTTTGGGTACAGCAGCGGTTTTTTTCTTCGATTTCCTTTTGATTGGCTGCGGCCGGTTTTCGAACGTTCCTTTTGCCTGCGCCGCACAGCATGATTGGCTCTGGTGCGGCGCGGCGCAAGGAACGTTGGGGCTTGAAGTTCTTTTTTTTTGTTCGCGACTGGGGGGTCTCTGCCCCCGGGTTGAAAATTTCAATCCGACAGTTACCTGCGAACCCAGTTTGGGTTGAAAATTTCAATCCGACAGTTACCTGCGAACCCAGTTTGGGCGAGTGCAGGAAGGCTCGGACGGGGCTCGTGGGGAACATCCTTTGTTACATTCCAACGGTTAATGCCCCATTTTATAGGTATAGATTGTGGGCAGCTTCTCTCTGGCAGTGCTCCTAAAGAACTGAAACAGAAGAAGTGGAGTACTGGGGAACTCAGGTCCCACTGGATTGAGAGAAAGCATGCGGAGTAGAAAAGAGACATTCTTTTCAGAAGCTTTCCACTTAATGCTGGTTTACATCTCTTACAGAACTCCCAAGATTCACTGCTCCAAAAGTATGAGAAAGATTTTATCACATTCACCATAGAATTTTGCATGTACGTGAAAGCGGAAAACACTAAATCATTAGATTGCTACTATTCAGTGACCAGAACAAGTTGTAAAAGTTAGGCTGTGTCTTGACTGTCAAAAAAATTGGGTTTCCAATCAATTTTTTAATATATATATTAATATATATATATTAATATATATATATAAACCTGATTGAGATCACATGGTCTTGCCCACACTTACCTCCTTCAAACACCAGGCAGGCTGATTGTCAGATGTGCTTGGAAAAATACAAACCATGTCCATTAAGGTAAATAAAAATGTGAACTCACATCCCAGACTCCCACTGGAGGAGCAGAAGGTGGCAGTGATGGGGGCACAATGGCTGCCACTGACCCCAGGACAAATTTAGCTAATGTCCTGCCACGTGTCTGCATGAGAGTCCCCCCCTCCCCATTCCATCCGTGTGCATATCCCTGCTCAGCCTGGGAATCCCAGGATCACAGTGTGAGAAAAATAGTGGCTCCCCCTCTCCCGGATGAGACGGCTGTGAGGTGGTCAGTATAAGCTATATAAGGTAAGAGGCTCCCTGCAGTCCACTATTCACTTCCTCCGCACATCTTGTTAGGCGACATGGGTTCTACGTGCTGTATAGGGAAATGTGTATCACTTTAAGGGTTTAGTCACAGCTGATGATGGTTGCAGAGTGAATCAGCAATCTCAGGGTAATATAAACAGTGGCTACAGAAGCCCACCTTGAGGAGTGTTAAAGGAGAGCAAGAGGAGAGTAAGAGGAGTGTGTAAGGAGAGTAAGGAGAGTGAGCTGAATCTGGAAGAAGAGCAACCAAGGAACAAGAAGGAACAGCAAAGATCTCTGCATCAGGTCTACTGGGACTGAAAGCTTCTTGGAGCAGCAGAGCGAGAGCGAGAAAGGAATCTGAAGCCAATCCTGGACTTCTGCGTAAGCATTCCTTCTCTAACTGTTCTGATAAGACTCTGAGCCCTTCCTGGACCAGTGGCGGCTTATCTTCTGTTTGTGGGACCATTGCCAAGTTCTGTGTCACTTCTATAGAGACTATATGCTTGTGTTTGAACTTTGTTGAAAGAAGATATCTTATTTAAGTTGCAGTTTATAAACGAATCTTTTCTTTCAACTTAAACAGTGTGCCTGCGTGTATCTCGCGCCCACGCCCTGCTGTGTCCTGCTTAACCGCATGCTCTGCTAAACGCACACACAGGCACAAAATCCTAACACACCTAACTCCTTTTTTGCTTGTGGCATCGCTCCGCACACCAACTCATAGCTCAAACCAGCCAGGCAGCTCACCAGATGCAGCCCTGGCACCACTTCCCTGAAGCCACCTGAGGCACACAACCAGCACCTGATCTGCTATTAGGCAACGCCACAACGCCCCCAAGGCTATGTGTGCCTGTGTTCATGACTGCAGGGGACAGCTCTGTGGCTGCTGCAGCTGCTTCTGACCTGAACTGCCATGGTACTATGACTTTAATGATCAGGGTACGAAAAATAAAGCAATAAAAATGGGTTTTCAGGCTGTGGGGAATCCTAGAGTCCCAAATCTGCAAACTTTACAGAGAAACAAAAGAGGATATTTGCACCGACAGATGCATACACATACTTAGCAAAAAATAATAATATTTTTTTACAACTGTTCAGGAATCAGAGCAAAACAAATGACTCCTGTCAGGTGGTTTTAAAATATCAGGAAGGGATAATACATGCCCCAGCCTCGGGATCAATTTGGACCTGGCAAAACGATGCAAATTTAGGACTTTTTGCTAATCAAGACATACCCTTACGCTGCATAATCTCCTGATGATGCTGAACCCTTGTAGCAACTGTGTTTGTGGAATTAGCAACTTCCTACCTCTCCCCTTCCCCAGGTCGTCAAGATCCCTTTCATCCCGAGGAAGCCATTGGGAACTGGATTACAGGAAAAGGAATGATAGAAAATCCTGATTACAGTATGTCATCCAAGTTGCACTGCACAGCTCTTCAAACAGGATTCTGGCCATTATGTGGGTTTACTGAATTGTGGGACTGCTGTGGCTTAATGGTTAAGATGCTGAACATGATGACTGGAAGGTCAGCAAGTCAGCAGTTTGAGACCTGAGTGCTGCATGACAGAGTAAGCTCCAGTCTCTGTCCCAGCTCCTGCCAACCTAACAGTTTGAAAGCAAGAAATTACAAGTAGTTTAAATAGGTACCTCTTTAGTGGAAAGGTAACAGTGTTCCGTGTCCTCTGGCCTCTAGTTATGCCTGCCATAAGAGCATGGAAATGTCTACAGAAACAGACAGTGCTGGCTGTTAAACAGAGATGAGCACTGCCCCCTAGAGTCAGACATGACTGGCTTTCGAGCAAGGGAGACCTAGAGTTTATGTGGTATATATACATTTTGTATAATGCTGCAATGTTGGCATTAAAAGAAAGAAAGCAGAGGTTATGGGACAAAAAGATCAAAATAATGTGAGGTATCACGTGAGGTATCACGTATCTTACGAAGACATAGAACAATTATAATGAAGCTATGGCAATAAGGAAAGCTTTCTCAGAATGATCATGAAGCAGGGAGATTTCAGGACAGGTGTTACAGTTTGTGATGTGGAATTCGGAATCAGTCAAACACAGTATTTCATTAAAATGTTTATTGTAAAATAACATTACCATCCACGAATATTCAGCAAATTGTGTATTCAAGAATTTCCCTCACGGCATAGCTGAAATTGGCACTGTGGCACAGACTATAAATCAGGTAAAAATAATTTAGAATTAGAATGAAATGTATCTTTTTATAGTAAAGGTAAAGGTAAATGTTTCCCTTGCTTGAAAGCCAGTCATATCTGACTCTAGGGTTCAGTGCTCCTCTCTGTTTCAAAGCCAAAGAGCCAGCATTGTCTGCTTCTGCAGACATTTCCGTGGTCATGTGGCAGGCATGACTAGACACCGGAGAGCACGGAACGCTGTTACCTTCCCACCAAAGTGTTTCCTATTTATCTACTTGCAATTTCTTGCTTTCGAACTGCTAGGTTGGCAGGAGCTGAGACAAAGACGGGAGCTCATTCTGTCCTGCAGTACTCGGGAATCGACCTGCTGATCTTCCGCCTCCCAGTCAGCATCTTAACCACTTGAGCCACTGCAGTATCTAAAACCAAATAGTATCTAAAAACAAATCTGGGAGCACTTCTTCTATCTCAAAGGAAAAATAAAAGTCTAGTGTAAGAAATATCCAACGGTTGTTCCAAAGGGTGTTAACCAAAAGGTACATAACAAAATAGCAGCTTTAAAACACAACACAGTAAACTAATTTCCACACCACCCAACTGAGATCTTCTTGTAATGAAAAACAAAAGGGAAAGCTAACCTTGCTGCAGCATTATTATTCTGGACTCATCTGTTCAGACATTAGGCAGTAAAAGAAAAATAAGGCATGAAATATGAAATGACAGACTTTTTTTCCATAGCTGATATGATCTATTTCCCTGGATACTTCATCTTAGATTATTGTATATGGAAAGAGAGTGACAGCTACAGCATCTTTGGGTATATAGGATGGAAAATTGCTGCACGAACATCTCTTGCTCTTAGAACATTCTCTAAATGTCAGGAAAACTCACTCTGTTAAAAATTTTACCAGACCTTTATTTGTCTTTTTGCTAACTTTCGTCAAATTTTGTCCTATTTTTTCCAAAAACATCATAGCAGAAGCTTTAAAAAGTTCAACATGTCATTGACATAAGAATGTAACCAAAAAGGATGTTAGATGTAGGAGACTGGGATTTGTTGCCTTAGTTCTGTTCTGAAGGAGCTGTCAACAGAGGTAAGAACTAACAGCGCTCAGCACTAACCAATAAATATTTGTTCACTAAAGAGGAGCTGATAATACCATGGCTCCCTAACTCTTCTTAAGCAGAATATTGCATACTTTGGACCACATTTAACTGGTGCTGGATTATAGTCTTCAGTTGGTTGTTTCGTTTCTTGTTGATGGTTTGGCTGCTCATTTGAACTGTAATGACAACAAAATCTGCTCAAACCTGCAGACTACAGGTACTACCCGGAGAGAGGCCCAGAAGACCTCTACCAGGCATAGCTGTCAAGTATCCCGCATTGGCCGGGAAAACCCCTTATTTTACCCTCTTCTCTGCTGTCATCCCATATTAATTAGACTGCAATGCCCTATTGCCACCATTGGAGGGCAACAAAGGATAAGCATAGTTGTCAAGTATCCCGTATTTGATGGGAAATTTCCCTTATTTCCAAATCCAAAACTTGACAGGTATGCTACCAGGAACAGAGCCTTCTCAATAGTGGCACCAATATTATGGAATGCTCTTCTGGGATTGTATCCATCAGGTTCCATCCTGTTCTGTGTTTCAGAAGAAGACCAAGGCAGAACTTTTCAAGAAAGCATTTGTAAATATCCTGCCCTTAAGTTAATTCTGTCCCCCGCCCCCAATACATTAATCACTGCCTATTCTTGAGTTAATTTGTGTTGCACAATGAGTATATTTTGATGGTTATGTTCACCAACATTTAAGTTAGAGGGGTGATATAAAAATGGAATGAATGAATGATGTAGTTTTTATATTGATGTTTCAGTTTACTGATGTGTGCATGCACACACCACAAAAATACTGTATAATATTTTTATTCCTGTAAACTGCCTAGAGAAAGATTTCATCTTTAAAGGCTGTGAAATATTTAATAATAATAGAACAGCTAAACATTTTCAAAAGGAAGAGAGTTGTACTTTTGCATCCTTGATGTCTATAAATACATTTCTGTATTTTATGTAGCTTCTTCAAAAATAGCAGTAACCAATTACTTTCCATATTGCTGGGGTACTTTTCACAGTTCCACAGACACTCACATACTTTGGACACATACAACTACGGTGATTTTTTTCTACAGGTCTCTGAACTGAACTATCTTTGGAGACAAAAATTGTGAAACTGACGCTGTCCTACTTTGGGCACATTACCAGAAAGTGAGATTCTCTGGAGAGAGGGGAAAAACCCCAATAATGCTGAAGAAAGTTTAAAGGCAGCAAGAAAAGAAGAAGACCAAATGTCAGATGAACTGACTTCCTAAAGGAAGTCACAGGCATGGGTTTGCAGGAACTGAACTGGTCTATTAAGGACAGAGATCTGCAGGCTCTCTATTAGCTGAAGGTGACTTAATGGCACATAACAAAAACATCCAGATACTGTATATCCTAAGTTCTTGAATGAAGATGAAGAATTATTGCATTTATACCATGTCTTTCTCTTAGAGAGCTCAAGGCAGCATAAAGAGTTTTCCTCTTTTCCATTTTAGCCTCACTATAGCCATGGAAGCATTCCATCTGTAGTGTGACACTGTAATGCATGTTGGAGTCCTTGGATTCTGACCATTGTGTAATCATAACCTGGCAAGGCCTTTGAATCAGGATGAGTCCTTGTGGGTACACCACCATTTATTTCCTAAGACAACTTTCGGGCCAAATGTCTATTGTACAAATATATTTTACTTGTATGGGGATTTTTACCTGTTTCCCTTTTACTTTTTGTGATTTGCTTTCTCTTCCAGGACTATGCTACATTTAATTTCTTAGTTAATAATAATTTCATGTAAGAAATTATTCTGGGTTGGAAGGATTTTTGCTGGAGGAACTCTGCTCAGGGGACACCCAAATGAGACGCCTTTCTTGTCTCCAAGAACTTTCCCCACTGAAGTGGTCCCTATTTATCTACTTGAAATTTCTTGGTTTCAATCTGCTAGGTTGGCAGGTGCTGGCACAGAGACGGATGTTCATTCCATCATGCAGTGCTTGGGTCTTGAACTGCTGAGTTGCTGACTTTCCAGTTATCAAGGTGAGCTTCTTAACCACTGAGCCACCGCAGTCCCCTTAATGTGGCGAGCCACAGGGTCACATCAGTGTTCAAAAGAATGCATCTAGAAATCATTGTTCTTAGCTATCTTCCATCGTGGATCTCAGTGAATGTCATTGTAAGCAGATATATTCCCATACCCTAACCAAGGGCTTGATTACACACAAAGTTTCTCTTGCATTTATTCAGGTTTACACAGAGTTTTAAAACCACTCTCCCCGGCGGTTTCTGCTGCTGATATCATTGTTAACAGTCCACCTGGGAAATGATTAATTTACAGTGCATAAAATTTTCCACCAGGATGACCACAGTCCTCACTTCTCAGTTCCTCTTCCTCTCTGTCCTCCCAAAGACACACTCCCTTCTGCTCTCTCCGCATCTGCACCTCTTTGCCAAGTTGTCAACTCAGAAATGTGTCACTGACCTTCTGTCCATCCTTCTGCCTCCTTCTCCCACATCTTTTCAAGATCTCATCTTCCTGGCTTCTTGGTTACCAACAGCCTGGCATTTGGGGTATCTCCCACTGTCCCAAGGTTAGTGAAAGTTCAGGCTGGGCCATGTATGAATCAGAAAGCAGATAAGTGTGAAGAGGAGGAGGACATTTCTTTTGCTAAGTTGCACTGAGTCACAAGGAGATGGTTAGCAGAGATCTTTCCCCCCAAAGAGCTTCTTGGAATAAAGGAAGGGAAGGTGGTCAGGAAGAGAGGCAGGCTATCCTAGGAAACATTAATGGAGGGTCATCAGGCTGCCAGGATTGCAGGGAAACACCTTTGCATCACCTCATCACTGCAGCTCCCTGGTGGTTCAGTGGATAAAAGCACTGCGCTTGGAGACCAAAAGGACGGGGTTCGATTCCCCGAGAGCTGCACAATAGGGGACATGAAAGGAGCCTCAATTCAGGCCTCCCCTGCAAAAACCCTTTCAACCCAAAGTAATCTCTGACACGAAAACACATACACTGCATCACCACTCAATTTGTTGCAATGAGAAAGTCTTTAATTATAGTACCACCCATTTCCCGGTGTTGCCAGGGCCACTGCCATGCTTGCTGCTGTTATTATATTGACTGTTTCCCCCCAGTGAAATGGTGCTTATTTGGCACAATGGGTCAGGCAATTGCAGATGCCAGAATGTGGAATTTATGATGGTAGCTGAAAATAAAAGCATCCCTGCTGGTTGAACAAAAAGAGGTGATTCTCACTGAAGAGAGACAATTCCCCATGGAGGTTCCTTGTGTCTAAGCTTTATGCGGTGTTGTTGCCATTTTAAAACATGATTTTATCCATTCCAAATTCAATGCAAGCTCCATGGTAAATGACCAGTGCCCTCTCCCCTCAAGTTGTAGTAATTAATTGTAAGGACTGAGACAAAAAAAAAAGACAACTGGGATGTCAAAGATTTGAAACATTGGGAACTTGGCTGAATCTAAAAAACCTCAAGGTTCAGACAAGGACACATATTTCAATATTCAATTTAGAAACCACTGAGTGTTTTGTAACCTTTTTGTTACCACTGAGCCATAAAAGGTTAGACAAATAAGCACTTATTAGTGGAACACCATGAAGATGATTCATCTGAATTACAAACGTAGATGAACAAGATTGTACTATCCTGTAGCAGTGTTAATAGTAAAAGTGATGTCCTTTTAGATTTTCTTCAGAACATTTATAGCTGGGATTCTTGACCTGCGGCCCACGGCACCATTTCTTGTGGCCCCCCACTGCCTCCAACACACCAGGAAGTGCCATGTGGTGGAGGAAGGGCAGAAATGGCCATTTGCCCCCCCCTCCAAGCTGTCTGAAGGAGCGTGAGAACTCCTGCTTTATAGCATAGCACTACAAGATTCAATCTTGCTTCACTGCTTCATGTATCATCAGTGAAACATCAAATTTTCATTTCTGTTGTTATGACATGTGGTCAAGTCAGAACTGACATAGCAATCCTAATAGGGTTTTCAAAGTGTGAGAGAGAGATAAGGCATGGTTTTACAAGTTCCATTCTCTATGAGTGAGTTTCCATGGCCAAGTGGGAATTTGAACACTGGTCTCCCAAGTCTTAGTCTATCACTCTATCCCCTACACCACACTGCGTATCCATTTCATCTCTACCTCAGGTTTAAAACATCAAAATTGGGCTATACCTAGGGGTTTGCCATTATTTTTTGTTTGGACTCCAGCTCCCAAAATTATCATAGAATTTCAGAGGAAATATTCTAGGAGTTTCTACTCACAGATACACACCTACATCACTTCTGTGAGCATAGTTATGCCTGTCCTTCCTTCCATCATGTTTTTTAACATTCATTTGTTATGGCAAGAGCTGATTTAGTTTTTTTTTATTTTGGAACTTGCAACACTTTGGATCTAAATTGGGGTGGCCAACCTTTTTATGTCATGGGCCTATCCACACACCCAGATAGCATTGCAGGCCCAACCACACATCCCGGAAGTGGAAGCATTTATGATTGACATAAATGTGCCCACTTCCATGTTTATGCCAGCTGCAGGCATGTTTGCACATGTGTGGGTGCGTTTTACGGATAACAAACGCACCCACTTCCATTTCGGGTGCAGCGGAGGCAGTGACAGGGTGGATGGTATGGCATGGAGGGCCAGGGCCAGCCTGTGGGTCATAGGTTGGGAACCTCTGATCTAAATGTATCAACTGTCCTGAGAATTCAGACTTCATTTAATCTAGAACACACTTATTTGTCTTTCTGCAGGTAAATGGATTAGTAAAGCTCTGATTTAACACCATTTCAAAGGAGCTGAATTCTTTGCCTGTCAGTTTTCTTCAATGTCAAGCTCTTACATCTGTACATAGTAAATGTACTATGGCTTTGATATCCAATGACACATTCTTACAGTTAAGAATCTTTTGTAGCTCATTCATAGCTGCCATTCCATATTTCTACTTCCTGATAGGTAGGGCTGTAATCTCCACTTGGATTGATAATTGAACTGAGATACAGAAAATATCTAACTATTTTACTTTTTTTATTGTCCACATTATTATGATGAAATTAAAGCCACACAATTTTAGTATGTACCAGAACATTTGCCTATCTGAAGTTGTTGATATTTCCCCGGGCAATCTTAATTCCAGTTTGTGCTTCATCCAGCCCTGCATTATGCATGATGTGCTCTGCATATAGGTAAAATAAGCAGGGTGCCAATATTCTGCCTTGTTGTACTCCTTTTCTTATTATAAATCAATCAATTGTTCCATATCAGGTGTTAACTGTAACTTCTTGACCAACATAGTGGCTTTTCAGAAATGCACAAAACCCGGAAAAATAGAGGGACACACCAGCCTTGCACTGGTTTCACACTGGCCTTGCCAGTGGTGTGCAGGACATTTGGAGATATGAAGAGCTGTTTATTGACTGTAAAAGTAAAGGTCACCCTTGCTCAAAGGCCAGTCATATCCGACTCTAGGGTTCAGTGCTCATCTCTGTTTCAAAGCTGAAGAGCCAGCCAGCACTGTCTGTCTCTGCAGACATGACTAGACACTGAAGTGCATGGAACACTGTTTACCTTTCCACCGAAGTGGTCCCTATTTATCTACTTGTGGGGAAGCATGAACAGGAGAGTGCTACTGGACTCATGGCCTGCTTCTGGCCATCTCATGAGCATCTGGTTGGCTACCATGGCAGCAGAATGCTGGATGATAAAGCAGAGCTCTTTTTCCACAGCTCTCTTTAGGCACCTGTGATAAGCAAAATAACATGTCTTTTTCCTCAGTAAAAAATATATCCAACCAGTTCAGTAGGGTTTGTATGAGCATTATAATGATGCAAATGGGTGCAAAAGAGGTAGATCTTGTGGATCTTTCATGCTGGCTAGAGCCTATTTATCTATCAAAGCTATTAGGGTACGACTTAACCTTTAAAATAATCCAACTTCTCAGTATAACTTTTACAGAGATTGTCTGTCAGAGGACACCAACCTATACCTGATGAAATATGTATGGTTAAATAAGAGAGTCAAATTCCACTAATCATTTCAGCAGTAGTACACCTGCAGTCAAACTCATGTGAATGGACCTGAACTACCATGTGAAACAATCTAGGTTATTCAGTCACACAGTTTAGTCGAACCCTTTGTGACCTCATGGACCACAGCACACCAGGTTGCAATATTTAATCACATAAGCTCTATGTTCTATATCAACATTTTCCAAACTATGTTCCATGGAACACTGGTGGACTTCGATTCCCAAAAGCCTAAGTTAGTACATTGGGTGATCAGTGCTTTGGGGAACTGACTTAGGCTTCTGTGAATTGAAGTCCACCACTGTTCTGCAGAACATAGTTTGGGAAGCGTTGTTCTATATCATGGTCATTCAATCGAAAAAACCAAAATCTTTATTACAGTCTTCCAGATCATTATGCCTATCAATCCTAATATATATTGCACATTTCAATGTGTCACTTCAAAGCTTCTGGTTTGTTTAAACTTCCATTTCTTTTCTGTCCAACTAATACTATTCTTTTAAAGTAACTTCCTACAATTTGGTTTTCATTCAGAAGACTGCTTTTCCAATCATTTCTGTGACAAAAGTAATGCAAGAGGTATTTATGACTACATACGCCTACTCTGCTTATGAATCAGACAGAGTTCTGCTGAGACTTTTGCAAGTCATTGATAGAACACTCCTTGGATTGAAAAACAAGGGTTTTATTTTTTCATAAAGGGAAGCCTATATAAGTTATGTTCTGTGGGCAAGAAAGCATTTAGTTAAGGAGTTAATTCCTTTTCCAATTGAAGTGACAGAGCTACAAAAAATAATGCTATTAATTACTAGGAAATCCTCTCTGATTGGGAATAATAGTAATTTTGTGTCAGAAATTATTCTGGGTTGAAAGGATTTTTTCTGGAGAAACTTTGCTCAGTGGATGCCCAAATGAGGCTCCTTTCATGTCCCCAAGATCTTTTCCCACCAAAGTGGTCCCTATTTATCTGCTTGCATTTTCTTGCTTTCCAATCTGCTAAATTGGTAGGAGCTGGGACAGAGATGGCCGCTCATTCTGTCATGCAGTACTCGGGTCTTGAACTGCTGACTTGCCGACCTTCCAGCTAGCTTATTAACCACTGACCCACCACAGTCCCCTTGATTGGGAATGCAACTTCAGTTTGGAGTTGTAATTTAAGATGCAAAAGGGTGACAAATTAGCATATTAGAAGAAAAGGAGAAAGAAAAAGAGGAACAGAAACATTCTTTTAATGATACAGTCAGATATGGTAGGTGATTTAGCCTTATATAACTCATTTGGAACTCAGCTCACAGGACATTGCAGAAATGATCCACCCACAACTGCAAGATAATTTTGGATACTACTGTTCTGCTTCATCATAAGCTTCCTCTTCAAAGGAGTCTGTCATCCTTTTATCTATTCTGTATAAGTATTTTGTATATAATGTGTTTCCTTGATGGTCATTCAGCATTCCTCATCTAGAATTAAAATTTCCATTCATTTCTTGAATCTTCTGGAAGATCTCTCTTGTTCTATGCTCAGTTTCTTGACCAACAATGCATAGATAAGCAAAGAAACATTTAAAAATATTATTTACCCTCACTGTCTGGAGCAGGGGGTCAGCAGACTTGGCTCTCCAAATGTTCTTGGACTTCAATTCGCCGAAGCAGGTGTGCTGACTTGGGCTTCTTGTAATTGAAGTCCAGGAACACCTGAAGAGCCAAGTTTGCTGACCCCTGGTCTGGAGTATTCAATTTCCAGTATCTTGAAGCGGCCTGTAAGCTGCTTCACGATACTAGGTATTGACAACGGAAGCAACTTTGACAGCTATAAAAGTGCCATATATCCAGTTCCTAGTGTCCACAGGCAGTGAGCAAACCCTCCAACATGCCAATTAGGTTATGGATCAATGCGTAACCTGTTGGGAAGAAAAATATATACACCAATATAACATGTGGAAATTGTGCTATAGTACTTTAAGAGTGTTAAGTTGCTCAGTCAGTGATGTGGTTAAAAGGCTGCAGCCACAGTTACTTAGCTAATCTGCTCATTAGCTCATTGCTATCTCGCTCTCTGTGTGCTGCTTGACAGAAGGTTTGTTTGGTTTGCTTACTATCTTGCAAACTGTACTGGACTGATATTTCCGTGGTTGACGAGGACTGGTAACAAGACAAGATTATTCTGCTTTACCCTGAAACAACGCTCTAACTATCTGTTATTATTATGTATGACTTGGAAAGGCTTGGACTCTGTTTATGTTGCAAGTAAAAGTTTTTTTAAAAACCATACAGTGCATCTGTCTGGTTGATGTGTTGTTCATTATAGTCTCAGACTTCCACTGACACATCCTTGCAACACAGGGATTCACTCTATATCTTAACAATGTCCCAAAGAGTGGAATATATGCCTATCTGGATTGGCTCTACAGGTAGTTTCGTGTAGTGTTTTTTGTCTGTGAAGCAGGAAAAAGCAGGTCTACCTCCTCTACAGTAACCATGCCAAGGAAAAGACTGGTGCTAACATTTCGGCTGGCAAGGAGTCCTTTCTGTCTTCCTATTTTCTGAGCAGGCCTTTCCCATCAGATATGGCAGCTATCCCAATTTCTAGGTCCAATAGTTATGGAAGAAAAGATGTATTTTCAGGGTACACTTTCACTGAGGCAATGATGCTTTCTTGTCCCTTTCTTGCCCGAGATGGGTGATGAGGAAGAAGGTATGATAGTAACCAAGACAAGAAGTACATTTTTTAAATCAAAGCTGACAATGAAGATGTTGATCCTCACAGTAGGACCATATCTTCAATCCAATACCTGTACAACACAAATCAAAACAACAAAAATTTCTAACAAATAATAAATTAGAGATTAATTATCAGAAAACTAAACCTAAAGAAGAATAAAAATATCACAAAAAACTCATAGGAACATGAGTACTTTCTGAAAAAGTTGGCAGTGATAGCAAAAGGAGTAGGAGTAGGTGAATTGTTATCATAGTTGAGTGCCTATCAGAGAAGGGAGGCCTTTCTAACCCTGAAGTTAAGAAAGCCTAGAAAAGAGCCTCAGCAAATTATCATAGTTGATGGATGAGTTTGTATATGAAATGATCTTTATATAAAAAGAAATTCATGTGATCTCAAATGCTTCAGTTAGGTTGCCTGAAAGTGGACACAGGTATCAACTCCAGTTCTTTAACAAGTGATCTGTTTTAAATTCGGGTTTTCAGGTGCTTGAATGCTGTTAGTATATGACATACTGTATTTGCTTTATATCACTCAGAGGGGTTCTCATGCTCTTTTCATTCACACAGAGTGCTCCCCAGGTTTCTTTCGTTTTGTATATTATACAGTATCTCAAATCATTTAGTCCTTGTCTTGTCATTACACTATGTATCTTTGCACAAGCTGTGTCCTTGTACTTAAAGAGCTATATGATTACTTGGTCATCATAGAGATTGAATCTAGAGTGAATCCAAACATTGAGTCACAATTTTCTATTCTCATTTTTAACACATCAGCCTGTAGATAAGCATGAAGCTACTAGCTAAGACAAAACAAGACCTAGTGCCAAGTGCATCCTGTAAGGCAAATAAACTTTAGCTCTAAGCAAATTAAATTTTACTAAAACACAAATTAGTGAATGGTTTCCTAATAACAGTAAATCATAAATGGAGACATTTTAGAAGAAGATAAACATATACCCAGAAGGACAGTAATATACCCCAAAATGCAGCAGTTTCAATTCTCTTGGATACTTCTAAGACAGAGGGTTCAAAAAGGATTTTTCTCTCCTGAAACAAATCCCAAATAAATGATCAATGTAAAGTTCCTCTCATTGTTTATCTCAATAATTTAACAGTTTGCTTTTTGCATTAAAAAGGCCTTTTGCTCCTTTAACCATTCTGAGATCATCCAACAATTCTGTTTCCTGGACGACTGGAAAAAGCCTTATGAGCCACAAGTGCATTTGTTAATTAAGAGTTCAGGTCTGTTAGAATGACTTAGGAAAAGTTAAGCTTAGGAAAAGCTCAAAGTCTGCAGACTGAACTCACCTTTGCTTTGGGATGCTGCCATGCTGAGTGTGACTGCAGGCAGGAGGTCCCCTGCCCAGCTGTGGCAGCTTTGCCCAGCTCTGTCACATCTCGGATTAACTGAATGAGGGGGAAATAGTCTTTTTTCCTGAAGTCCTGATTCTTCTCATGTATGCCTGCTCATAGTGATATGGCTACATTACAAAAACAGAGAAAGAGGAAGGCCAAATAAGAAATGGATGAACTTAATAAAGAAGCCCAGTGACTTTGGTTTGCAAGAGCCGAGGGGACTGTTAATGATAGAAGCTTTTGAAGGTCACTAATTCCTAGGATCGCAATATCAGAAGCAGCTGTATGGGCTACTGCACCACTGCACTATAAAAATGGGGATGTTCATTGTTTCAATGGAGTTAGTGTCCTACTTTCAGGACCGTAGCCAGAGGGGGCCCCAGGAGGGCGGAAACCCTCCTGAGCTAACAGCCCCGCCAACCCACCCCGGGATGCCAATGTTATATATGTGTGTGACATTGTTGCACCTCCTGGAAAATTATTGCCCCCCCTCCAAAATAATAATAATCTAGAATCCTGGCTACGGGACTGCCTACTTTGTTCAGCCCCTAGCCTTCACAAAGCAGAAGAAAAGAACACTGTTTACTTCTTTAGCTTCAATTTTAACAAACTAAGAAAAATTAAACAATTAATAATTGGAGCACAAAGTGAAGATGCTTATGATAAAAAGGATTTGCTAGCCTATCTGCTATGAGAAAGAAGACACGCAACACTCCACACACGGGAAGCTAACAATTGGCAGGGAGGAGGGTGTTACCTCTTAGGCAGTGATGGCGAACTGTGACAATCTAGATGTTCTTGAAATTCAATTCCCAGTGTCTAGGCATGCAACAACAGAAAATACATCCCCCACCCCCTCTGCCATGTGACAACCCTTCAGGTATTTGAGAAGTGACATCAAGTCCCCTTTCTCCCAAGCCTATCCCCCCCAGCTAAAAATTTTAAGTTCTTCCAGTAATTCCCTGTAGAACATGTTTATTGTCCCCTTGGTCATCTCCGCTGCCCTCCTCTCAACTCATTCTGATTTGTCTATATCCAATGGAGAAGCAAAGGCAATGGACTGGGAGCTTGCAAACAACAAAAACAAAAATAGTAGCAGACTACAGGAAGAACAATTTTCAAAATATTTGAGAACCAATGTATACTCAGCTGAGTTACTATGGAATAAGCATATGTATAGATTTGGCATGTTGGTCACCCTTACTTAAAAGCTAGTCATATCTGACTGCTCATCTCTGTTTATAGCCAAAAAGCCAGTGTTGTCTGCGTTTATAGACATTTCCATGGACATGTGTCAGACATGACTAGACACCAGAATGCACAGAATACTGTTTACCTTCCCACTTAAGTGGTACCTATTTATCTGCTTGCATTTTCTTGCTTTCGTACTGCTAAGTTGGCAGTAGCTGGGACAGAGATGGGAGCTCATTCCGTTGTGCAGCATTCGGGTCTCGAACTTTTGACCTGCCGACTTCAAGTTCAACACCTTAATCACTTGAGCCACTGCAGTCCCTTACATTTTGCATGTACATAGGACAAAATATGTGTTTGCATTTACTTGAAAAGGTTGTTCTTTCATGTAGAAAGTGAGGGTGAGATGAAAAAGGAGCTGTAGTTTTAGCTCACATAAATGACTGAACATCAAGGATGTTAATGTATAAAGTTACCAAAGATGTGCTTAGTTGAACCAAAATTCTCTCTCTAACTCTAGTCAATGCCAAGCTTACAAAATTCTGTGATGTCTTGCTTTATCAATGCTCCATGTAAACCTAAAAGAATACAATTTTTTTGCAATGTAATTAGCCACTGCTAATAACTGGAAAAAAGAAACAGCAAGAAATTCACATTATCTCAGCATGCGCCTAGATAGTTTATTCAATGAATACACTCATTACACTGATTGGTTAATGGAGCATGTGTGCGGCATTAGCACATTAAGGAGTGGTTTAGAGACAAGGCTGTATAATATATGTATAACATAAGTATTCCCTAGATAGTTTGTCTGAAGGCACCTCTGTGATTTTACCTGCAATACATAATAGAAGCTCTTGAGTTTTGAAATGCTGGTATTTCATCAAAATCCCTTCAAGTGCTTTAAGGCATATACAAGAATTGAATACATGGGAACTGTATTTCACATGTACATCTTTACTTGTATTACTATTAAACGGGTTCAAAATTCACCAATTCCATTAGCAGCTGTGGGGAGGGCGGGGAGATCTACTTTACTATATAACATCCATGAGATTTTAGAAAGCTTGTAGACATAATGAACATAAATCTGTTTTGTTTCATCCATGTAAAGGATACTCACATACATTCATCCACATCAGAACTGAAAAATAATTCAGAACTCAAACTATGATTCATGGTACTGCGCATGGTTATCTGCTAAATGTTCCACAATTTCCTGCATTGTTCCCATTACATACCCACCCACCCCCAGTAAGGTGTGCGTTCCATTAAGACATTACAAACCATGTTGGCACTTGCAGTCTGAAAAGAAAAGCTATGTGAGACACATATATGTGGAAATATCAAATAGTAAGGACATACCCTTCACTTTAGTATAGTACATTTTCAGCATGTACTATTTACTTGCCAGACACATGCAACATTACCCTGTTAAAGCATTGTGAATGGGAGAGGGGACATGAGGAAATGGAGTGCATTAGTTCTGCCACTTGCTCTATCACTGCATTTCTCTACCCATACAGGGTGACCTTCCTGAAAAGGAGGCCATCTTCTATTAGGGAAATGTCCAAGGTCCTGGATCACAGGTCTGTGTGCAGCTCACAGTAGATTCTTCTCTGCAGGAGCTCACTCTTCACATGAAAATAGCAACATTAGTGCTGATGATGGGACTATACATTTCCCCTCCCCACATTCATATTTTCCCAACATTCATAATGCCTACTAAGGCTGCTGCCTCCACGTTAATGCAGTAGATAAAACACTATACTTCCTGTACCTCTAAGCATCATCCTTGTTAATCTCTATAGACTTATAATGGCACAAGTCCAAATGCTCTGGCTTGCTTCAGTGGAGGTCCACTGTTTGTGCAATAAAGATCTAATACATATGTTGATCTTCCAAAAGACATCAGTCTAAGGATCACTCAAGTTAAAGAGCTAGTTGTCTTCCGCAACTGTCCATGATGCATACTTTGACTTTAGATATTACAGTTCAATAGCTAAAACCTCAGGTCTGGATGCGAGATTGCTAAATACAAATCCTTGTTCAGCTATGCAGACAACTGGATAGGTTCTGACCAAGCTTCCTCTATTCTTTTTCTCTCTGTCGGTTTAATACATGTTGTGGCAAGTCTAAAATGTTGTACTGAACCTCAGAAGGGATCACGTACATAGAGTTGCCATACGTACCAGAAAAACCGGGAATTTCCCAGGTTGTAACTGTCCCGGCCAGTTCCGTAAAAATCATCAAAAACTCCCAGATTTGTAAGGTTTCAAACCAAGGGGGGTGGGGCATGCTCTTAGTTTGAAGGGGAAGAAAATCGCACCTTTTTCTTGCTGCCTGTACTTAACCACCAGTCAGCATCTGTAGCAGCAGCCGCAGCAGCTTGGTGGCCAAAGGAGGAGGAGGAGGAGATCGGGTAAATTAATGCAAATAGAAATGTCAAAACGGTGTTGCCCCTTTTTGAGCACGTTTCAGTCTGTAGGAATATATGGAAAAGAGGGGGGGGCTGCTGCTACTCTGGGCTTGCGAGAGGGGGTCAGATTAACTTCGTTTGGTGGTGGTGGTAGCTGGCGAGAGCTGTTTTCATTTTCCTGAGATCTCAAGACATCCTGTTTTGATTGTGTGGAGCGAGAAAATCTGTTCAGAGAACTGGCCTCTGATTCGCACCACCCCAATTTCAGATGCATGCATGTGTGTGAGGGAAGAAAAGAGCACAGGAAAACACAATTCGGCACAAGGAACTGCTTTCCCTCCTCCCACCCCACTCCTGGGGGTACTTCTCACTGAGTTTTAGATAGGTTTTATCTTATGGTTATGTATATATTTCTTTAGATTCCTGATGAAAGCTCCATGAAAAGCCATTATTGTACCAGAAGGGCTTAGAATCTACTTTGAAAATGCTGCATTTGAGTTATTAAATTGAATCTACTTTGAAAATGCTACATTGAGTGATTGAACACATTTTTGAGACAATTGAACTTTGAGCCTCAAACGGTTTCCCTCTTTTGCATTGATTTTCACCATTTGGCCCTACTCCTTTCTGACTCTATAAATTGTAGACATACGTATTCATAGCTCCCTACATCCTTTTCTTTTCCCGTTGTTCAACACCACCTGTGTAGAGTTGCCATATGTCCCGGGATTTTCCCGGGTTGAAGCAGTCCTGGCCGGTTCAGCAAAAAACATATAAAAATCCCAAAAATAAAGGGTTAATTTCATGGAGTTGCTATTCCTAGAGAGGGAGGACAGAAAGTGAAGAGTTGTCCATTGCAAAATAACTCCCTTCCTGTCTCCTGCTTTTCTCCTTCCGGAGGGAAACGGAGGCTCCATGGGCTGCATTGCCGTTCCAGGCCCCTCCTTAGAACTTTCTTCAAGGGATCCCCTTGTGGGGTTTGAGGGTGAATCTACTACAATGGTGTGTGTGTGTGTGTGTGTGTGTGTGTGTGTGTGTGTGTGTGTGTGTGTGTGTGTGTGTGTGTGTGTGTGCATGCGTGTGTGTGTGTGTGTGTGTGTGTGTGTGTGTGTGTGAAGGGGAGGGGGTGACCAAAGGGGGAGGAAGGGTGGTTTAAAGAGTGGCCCAAGAAATTTTAAAAAGGTAAAGGTCACCCTTGCTCGAAAGCCAGTCGTACCCAACTCTAGGGTTCACTGCTCATCTCTGCTTCATAGCTGAAGAGCCAGTGCTGTCTGCATCTGCAGATGTTTCCATGGTCATGTGGCAGGCATGACTAGACACAGAATGCTGTTTACCTTCCCACTAAAGTGGTCCCTATTTATCTACAGTACTTGCAGTTTCTTGCTTTCAAACTGCTAGGTTGGCAGAAGCTGGGGCAGAGATGCGAAAAGAAATAAAAATAGAACCATCAAGAATCATCTTTTGCAAGAAGAATCATATGGGAAACAACCTCTTGACTACAGCTTTTTTTAAACTGATGGTGGCTGCCCTCCCTGGACTGTGGGGTCTTAGAGCTGTGGTCTCCATGACACATGCACAGTTTAAAGAATGCAATGATGTCACATGGCTGTCCTGGTTTGGTGGGAGAGAACTATGGCAACCCTACACCCGTCTGACTAGGCAAATATCATACAGTAAATAAGAGCATTAAGCAGGAAAAGGCCAGATCATAGATTTATTTCAAACATTGTAGCTGTGTAGAAGCTATGAATGGATGATCTGAGTGTCTTTTATCCATTGCTTATTATAATAGATTACTATTACACTGACTAAATCAACTATTCTTGCTTTCTGAGCATGTTTTGCATACTCCTATACACCTGTAGGTTTAAACTGTTACCTTGATTATTTGTCCATTGCTTCACAAATACTCTTTCATTGAAATCCAATTTTCAATTAAGTCAGCAGAAGGTATGTGAGAACAAACAGTCAGGGCTGGAACATTGCTGAGAATTAAATGCTTATTACCAAAACCCTTCTTCTGTCTTTTCTCTAAAGTGGTGAACTATTTGGAAGAAGTTCTATATATACAAGTTAACACAGTACTTCTTATGAAGAAATGTTCGCTGTACATAAATTCTGGTGTATCCAGTCCTTGCTCATACCATTCCTGTTGGGTCTTACTGCTTATTGGGTCTGAAACACTTATTGTCTATTATTGTTTACTAGCTTTGCCCGGTGGATGTGTTTGGGGCCCCCGCTGTACCTCCTGGGATTGCAGTGGAGCCGGCAGCTGTGGTCCTCGGAGGTGGCGAGACTTGGTGCTGCGGGCCCACTGGGTGTGGCGGGGCCAGTTGTGGTGGCTTCCTGTCACAGCCTCGTGGTTTTTGGTGCTCCAGGGGGTGGAACGGGCAAGTGCGCCCTGCAGAGGCACCCTGTGCAGCCCCCCCAGTCCCTGGCTGTAGCTCATCTTACCTGCCCAGGTAGCGTTGTCCGCTTCCAACACCCTCGCCCCCATGGCCGCCGCTGAGGGCTCCTGGGCTTTACTGGTTGAACTGACGGCCTGCCATTTCCGCTGGGCATGGGTTTGGTGCATGCCTCGTTGGCCGCTGACAGGGCTGTTCCTGTGTGGGGTGGCCTAGGCATGGTTCATGTGCTGCCACGTCACAGTGGCGCCACCGCCGCCAGAGTCACCACTGTGGCCTCACCACAGTGGGCGGCTGCGTAGGCTTCCCGGCAGCATCTCCGCCTGCGGCCTCCTCGTCCAGGGGCGTCTACCTGGGTGCCGGATGCTAGGGTGGTCCTGGCATCCAGGGGTACATTGGCTACTCCACCCTTTCCTCTCTCTCTCTCTCTCTCTCTCTCTCTCCCTCTTCCCCCCTTTTCTCTCCCCCCCCCCGTGGGATAGATGGCCTTGCTCACCGGGGTTGCAGGAAGATGAGGGGCTACCCCTTTTTCCCACAACCCCACTGAAGCTATTGCAAGGCTGGTGCTGGCCTCACTCGTTGGGGCTGTAGGAAGATGATAGGCTCCCTCTGCTTCCTGCAACCCTGCCGAAGCCGGGGCAAGGCCAGCGCTGACCTTGCTTGCCGGGATGGCGGTGATGGTTTCCCTGAGGAGCTTTGGCGCCGTGGCAGTTTTTTTAAGCTTTCCCGGCCTTCTCCGCGCTCGCATCCTGCAGCCTGATTGGCTGAGGGGTTACAGCGCAGAGGATGCTGGGAGTTGTAGTTTGTTTTTGCGGTTCGCGTTAGGGGAGCGGTTGCCCCAGTCTCGGCGGTCGGACCCTTGCAGCGATGCTCCAAGGGTCTTCAGGTAAGTGCAGGCGGCTTGGTTAGGGATAGTAGGGATGGGTGTGGGCATGTATGCCGGACATCAACGATTAACACCCCTTCTTATAGGTAAAGATTGTGACTGAAACTATCTGAGATACAGCTATGGTAAATGGAAGCCAAACTGCTCTTAAGTACACATTGGTTGAAATCCTACTGATAGTGCAGCAAGTTGCCTTGAAGTAGGCCCACTGAGTCACTTGTGTCTTGCTGATTCAATTCATCTGTCCATTTCTCTGAATCAAAAAGGCCTACTCTAGTTGTGACTTACTTTTGTGTAATAAATCACAACCTTACTAGGCCCATATGACTCCATGGAACTTACAGAGAATTAACTCACCAAACGTCCACTGATTCAATGAGGCTGTTTTAATGTGACTTATTACAATAGGATTTCAGCCAATATATATTTACTGAAATGTAGTTGGTTAGTTAGGTAGGCAGGCAGGCAAGCTTGGTTAGGCTAGGCCAGGTCATAGGTTTATTCAAACATGGTAACCCGGCAGTAGCTCTGCATGGATGATCATAGTCTCTTCTATCCCTTGTTTATTACAAAGGGCTAGTACTACACTAAGCTAGGTTGTCATATACTGCTATATATGTTGTATGTCATATGTTGTTATATTATACCACCTTTACAGTTGAGTAGAATTCCCATTCACAACCTCAGGCTTCCTATCAGAACAAAGGAAGAACTTGGTGCTGGGCCTGGGCCAATAAATGCTAGGCCTGAAGAGTAAACTCATTAACAAATGTATAATGCCACAATGAAATACCAAAAAAGAAAAAGAAAGGAAAATCTAGCAATTATTCTAATCACAAATTCCTGGATTGGTAAATAGCAACAGCTGCTCCTTTTAAATTATTTTTGTTCCAGACTCACTAGAAATTGTTTAATTTGCAAAGTATTAATTGGGAGCTTATGAAACAGATTCTTAATTAGATGAAACTGTTTGCTTTGTTGTAGAATCATTTCCAGAAGCATCAAGAAGAGTTTTTAGTGCTAACAGCACATTTAGCCTGAAAAAATCTTTTCTCATTGCCTCAGCCTACATACTCTCACTCACCTCCCACTCGGAAAGAAACTGAATCTTAAAAGGCTTTTTAAAAAACACATAGCCTTTCTTTTTACTCAGAAAATGGTAGAAAGATGTTAAACAGAACTTAATGACAATAAGCTTTCTTTACTTTGCTATCTTGAAAGCCTGGCTTCAACCAAACATAGGTATATACACATAAATCAAACACTTATAATGAAGTCTGCTACAATACAAACTTTATTGCTTTGAGGCAGAAAAAAGGAGAAGAGGTATGCAGATAAGTGTAGAAAGGGGACATAAGGAACAGTGAAAGGAAAGCAGAAAACAAAAAGGCTTTCATGGACAAAGGGCATGGAAAGAGATTAGAAACTGATATTCCTCATCTGTCATATACAGCATATGTATCCAAAATTAGTCTACTGCAAAAAAACACCATGTTTAGATTTTAGAATACAGTAGAACCTTGTATAACAAATGTCCCCTTAGCCGGGGAAAATCGCATAATGAATGTGTGTTTTTAAAAAAATGGTGCCCCGCACAACGATTTTTCCTATGGAAAAAACCCTACCACGAATATTCAATGGGAAAAAATTGTACAACGAAAAAAATCGCATAGCAAACAGACCTGTAGAATGAATTAAAATTGTTATGTTTGTTAGAACCCTGCCCCGCCTGGCTGGTGTAAATGGCTAGGGTGTGTGTGTGACAGGCAGTTAGGTTGGAGCAGTGATTAATGCTTCTCTGAGGGAGGGTGTGTTTCTAGAATCATTGAAACATGTGTTGGTGCGCCCCTTCCTCAAGAGACCATCGCTTGACCCAACAATACCAGCTAATTTTCGGTTGGTATCCAACCTACCCTTTTGGGGAAGGTTGTGGCAAAGGCGGTGGCATGGCAGTTGCAGGGTGTCCTGGATGAAGCGGATTATCTGGAGCCTTTTCAGACAGGATTCAGGCTCGGATATGGTACTGAGAGTGCATTGGTCACACTGATGGATGATCTCTGGTGGGAGTGGGACAGAGGTAATGTCTTTGCTCTTCTTGACCTCTCAGCAGTGTTTGATACCGTTGACCACAGTATCCTGTGGAAGTATACCTTGTGTTGTTAGGGCTGTGGTCTGTGAGGCAAGACGCTTTGTATCACACTGTATGGGCTTATGATCTGTTGTACATTGTATCTCTGGGGATCTTATTTATTGTTACCATGTTATTGATTATATGGATTTGACTGTATTATTTTGTATTTATTTATCTTTTATTTTGCTGATTATTGTATTGTTATTGCTATTTGTTCTGATATTGTAATGCTGTATTTTGTTTTAGTGTTTATTTTACTGTTGTGAACCGCCTTGAGTTGCCTGTTGGGGAAGAAAGGTGGTATAGAAATAAACCTAATAATAATAATAATCCTTCTGGATCAGCTCCGGGGGTTGGGGGTACAGGGCACGGTGTGGTCCTGGTTTTCCTCTTTTCTCAGGGGCTGAAGCCAGTCAGTGTTGTTGGGAAATGAGAGGTCCATCCCAAGGCCCCTACTGTGTGGGGTGCTGCAGGGCTCAATACTTTTGCCTCTCCTATTTAATATCTACATGAAGCCACTGGGTGAGATCATCCATTCCCACAGAGTTGGGTATCATCAGTATGCTGATGATACCCAATTGATGTCCAAAGTACTTTAGCTTCATCTTTACTATTTGACCTTCTAAGGAGCAGTCAGGGTTGATTTCTTCTAAGATCGGCCTATTTGTTCACCTCGCTGTCCAGGATACTCTCAAAACTCTCCTCCAACACCACATCTCAAAGGTGTCTATTCTTCTGCGCTCAGTTTTCCTTATTGTCCAGCTCTCACAACCATACATTATTACCGGAAATACCATTGCCTTGACTATGCGCGGGGGGGGGGGGGGGGGCAGACGGACTGCTCTCCTTTGACTGACACAAAGACAAACTCTTTCATTGAGCAAAATAAATCATGTAGCTTCCTTATCTAAACCAATATAGAGGGCTTTGGAAGGAAGACAATTCTTCTTGGAAGCCTCCAAAGCTCTTCCCTTTATTTGACTCCAAGTGGAGCATCGAGGTGGAATGAGATTTCTTAACATACAACAATTTGCTTCCAATGTTATGTTGTTTGTACAACTGTACAACAGGATTTTAGCCACTGATTTTTTGAATTTTAAAAAAAACACCATTAAACGGGATGACAAGCAGCCTTTTGAAAAACAAGAGCATCCTTGCTTGAACCCAGATTGTGGTTATTTTTATATTGTAGCCAGAGTAAGAATCATATGACACATTTAGATACAGTAATGTCTTTTCTTTCAGTGTAGTGATCTCTTTAGACAAATGATAACATTCAACAGCAATATGTTGCTGGGAAAAGAAAAGAATCTGGATTAAAGCATAAATCATAGAATAATGTGCACCTAATCTGTTTCCATAAAGGTTTGATTCAATACTCTGAAACAACATCTTCAAAATAATTCAAGTCACAGCACTGAATTATTAATAAATGAATCTATGATGAATCAGCTGTGATTTAACAAGCTTTTTTGATTTTTGTGCTGTCTTCTGTTTTATTTCTAATCCTTGTTTTATTTCTAAGGCACAGTGGTCAGTATGCAGATGGTATCGTGGTGTTCAGCATAGTTTCTCAAGCTAAAGCAGCTTGATCGGCCTACTGCAGATCTGGCCAATAGGTAGCCTATAACTAGCATCATATCTTCAACACATCTCTATGCAGCTCCTTGTCATACAGATTCAGTGGTGGGCTTCAAAAAAATTTACTACCACACTGTGGCCGTGATATGGTGGGCGTGGCCAGGGGAAAGCCTTGTGTTGCACCCGAATTAGGACTACTTTATTTCAAAACTTGAATAGGCGGGGCCAGCCAGAATTTCTGCTACCGGTTCTGGAAAACTGGTGCAAACCTGCTGATGTTGTCCTTGGCGTAAACCAATGTGGCTTAAGGATTGCAACAGGGTGATGCTGCTCTTGAAAGTGTCAGGGTAGACTACACTCACCATGATCACAAGCTGCATACAGAGAAGGGGTTCCCAACCTTTTCAAGCCATGGGCTGGTTCACAGGTGAGGGGTTGGATGGCCATTTTGCCTTGTTTGCACAATGGGGGCAGCCATTTTGAAGTGGCCATTTTGTCCCAACAGCTTCAAAGGGATGGCTATTTTGTTTCTCCTTGGAAGGAGGGAGGGAGACGCCAACCCTCAAAGGAGGTTTTGGACCTCTCTCCCCAACTTAGATGGATTGCCTGCTCGGGGAAAGAGTGAATAGGGCTTGTAAGTCCTTCCTTGCGGGGCTGGGGTCCTGGGGGAGGGTGGTTGGGTGAGACAAGGCCAGGAGCCCAATGGTTCTCCTCCATCCCCACGTACCATTTCCTGTGGCCTGCTACCCTCGATCCCAGCACTGGCCATGGTTCCTTTTTAATGTAAACAGTTTTGAAATGCTGTTTAAAGGGTGGCCCGTAAGTCCCTAATCATCCATATATGATATTTTATGTATCCAGTGTATCTGAGTGTTGTGTGGGTAGGGATTTATGGGCCACCCTGTATATTAAAAAGGTACCACATGGCAAAGCTTTCGGCAGTGGGAGCGTGGTCGCCATGTGGTACCACATGAAATGGTCCCATGGGCTGGATCCAGCCCACGGGCCGTAGGTTGGGAACCCCTGATATAAAGCAATGGGTCCCATTTGACTTAGAGGAGGGGAAAGCAGAGGAAGAAGAGAGAAAACACCTTCTGCCCCCTCCTCCCAAGGCAGAAAATTTAATCTACAATAAGAAAACTAAAATTATCCAGCTACCTTTTTTTGGTACTAAATCATAAAACTTTAAGACTTCAGATGATGGATACTGGCAATTTGTAAAATTAGATGTCTACCACCAGATACATCTAATTTAATTATAGTTGCTAATTTTACTTTGTCTATAGATAACTTGCATTCAGTATCATCAATTACAACTTGTCTTGCATTGTTTCCATCCTTTGATATTTTCATTTATTTTTTACTGCACAAAACATTTAGAGTCAGATTTTGAACAGATTTATTCTGCTTCGGTGCAGACCGTTGAGATGGATGTTGATTGCATAACATTCCTCTGTGCAATCATATTTATTATTCACACAACTAAGTAAAAGTCTCAGTGTTTTCTTTCAAACTTGCGGTTCTAACTTAACAGCTGAGTTACAACTATGCACTGGGATGTTAGCCTGTATTATCTCTCTCTCTTCTAAAAATTGTAAATACTAAAGAGCCCATTCATTTCTTTCTTTGCAATGTTTCTTATGCAAGTGTACTGAATTAATGGGACAATTAAGGCAAGTGTATATCAGTGACACTAGAAATTAACATAGTCAGTCCACTGATTCTACCTCTACAACTCTCATGCACCTGTTACATAATTTTTTTTTGAGGAATGCATTAATATATAGTCTTTTTGTACAGTAGTTACGACTACCTTAAATATTAAAGCTCCTTGATAATAATTCCCATCAAAGCTTCCTGGCCTTTCAGCTGGTCTTGTAAACTTTTTCCAGAAAAGAGGTGAATACAGTGACACTTGAAACAACATATCTAGCAAATGTCACATTTTCAATAATGTAATAATGCAATGCTCATACTGTAGACAAAGCATGGAAAAGGGAGAAGTTTTTTTTAAAATAAACTCCAAAAGCTTCACTTCCAACTCTCTTCATTTTTAGCTAAGTCACTGTTGCTTTTGATGATGAAGCAGCAGGTGCAGCAGCTAAGAGGAGCAACACAAAAAGTAAGGAGTGAGGGAAGGTAAACTCGGCTAGCAGAATTTGCTCTAATTTAGCATTCTGTAACTTGAAGGACTCTCAAAGAAGACTTTTGAGAGTCCCCTGGACTGCATGATTAAATCCTGAAGGAAATCAACCTTGGAACGACAAATACTGAAGCTGAAGCTCAAGTACTTTGGCCACCAAATGAGAAGAGATGACTCACTGGAAAAGGCCCTAATGCTAGGAAAGATTGAAGACAAAAGTAAAAGGGGGTGGCAGAGGATGAGATGGTTGGACAGCATCATTGACACAGTGGGCGTAGATCTCAATAGACTCCAGAGCATGGCATATGACAGAGGAGCCTGGAATTCAGTGATCCATGGGGTGGCAAAGGGTTGGACTTGATGCTGCAACTAAACAACAAAAATGTGAAGGAAAGAGGTCTACTGTCTTATACCATAGGTTGCGGAGGGGGGGCTGCTTTCTGCCATTCCCTGAGTCTCTCAGAGCTATTTAACTCCAATTCACTCTCCGCCCCTCCTTCACAAGGGCTAGCATGCACATGCAAGAGGCGTTTGCTTGCGGTGCACCGCTCACAGAGACTCAGAGGACCGCTGTTCAGTAAAAAAAATTGCTGAAAATCTAACCGGCCGAGTGTGAGCTTCAGGGAGCAAATAAATTCCAATTCAAAGTCCAAGATAGGCTTTATTTTATATGTCCATAAAATATAGAAGCATAGAAGTAAAGAAGAAAATCAGCGAAGTCCCATTTCCAGAAAAATGGCTAAATCCAACACTCCATTCTCAAACACCAAAGTCCAGTATTGCCCCTACAAAGGGGTCCATCAGGTGGTTTTTTTCCCCCTTGGTCTTCCAAAAGCCGCAACAGCCCCTCATATCGGAGCCTCCTGTCTCCACCCAGCAGGGCCTGGTTAGGACAAGAGTGTCCTATCAGGATGTGCTACTCTTTACTTCTCCCTTAGAGTAAATGTGGAAAGTAGCCTGATTGGTTAGAGGTGTGTTCCGTTTAGGGGCTTTCCAAAGGACTGTCCCTTAACCACAATGATTCAGCATGATTGCCTCTGGCCCTTTTCCCATGGGAAAGAAATGTTCCCCCTGGTGTGGGAAAGACTAAACATGGATACTATATGTACTGCAAGAGACAAACCTGTATGCAGCCTGGGGAACATACAAGTGGGAGACAATCATACCTTCTTGGCTATACACAGCAAGCTTACACAGCATTCCTGTGGTTTAGCAAGCTTACACAAAGAAGCTCTGCCTGATTTCCCAGGGCAGGCTTATCAGAGTTTCGACTGTACTGCTCTGGCCAGACCCGTCCTTCAGGGAATTGGCAGGGAAAGACAGGCCACAGAGAGGCCTGTCTGAAAAGAGCAGGAAAGTGAAAATCTGACATCCAATTCACGACATCCACCATCTAATTTTTTCACAGAATTGCTTACTTTTTTAAAAACAATCTCTTTACAGATCAGAAAGCTCGACACTAGATGCCCCTATTTCTGATGTAGGAGGACAAGCATTATAGGTCCTACAAAGATAAAACTGCTAGAATTGGTTTGTAGATATAAATCAGTTACCATCAATTTTGGACTTCTCCTGGAGATGCAGCAACACAGACTATCATAATGAATTCTTGCATTTCAAAATGTACTACTCGTCTAAAGCTGATATCAGACACCGATTAATCAGAACATGTTCCTTGAATTTAGGTAGAAAGCAGAGATAAATGTGCATGTTATCTACCTATTATTTATTCCTTTAACCAATTTACCAGCCCTTTGATGAAAAAATAATTCATTAGTACCCTATGCAATAGTGTGGCTAGTTGGCCAAATTGTCTTGGCCCTGGCATGGCAGTCACTGAAGTGTGATACATCATTTTCTGCAATCCTTGATTCACATGCAAGGATTAGTTAGTTTCAGGACAGAAAACCACACTATACTAAAAGTGACCCAATTTTACCCATTCTTCTCTGAAAAGAGAAAAATTAAAAATAAAAAACCCCTCCTCCATGTCCCCTGCTGTCTCCCCCGCCCATTGATGGAGGAGTGGTAGAAAACTGCAGTTAAAAAAAGATACATGTAACGGTCATATTGCTGAACTGGCTGTTGAGCAACCATTTGACACTACTGTAGGGATTTAAAGACACACACACACATACACACACATCTCCACATGCCCTTCAGTATCTTCCTTCCTGGGGGAAGTGAAGTTAGTAAACAATCCACTTTGGTTCAATACTGGCAATCATACATGCATGAACTGGACAAAAACAGAGTGATCCTTTTCAAACAAAAAACCAGTATCTCCTGCTAGGGGACCCAAAATGTGTGGTAGGTAAGGAGAAAGGTGGAGCTTGCTTAGGATTGCCCCTATGTCATGTGATTGTTGGAAGGAGGAGGGAATGAGCCCATATAAAAAGAGGACAATGCCCCATCTGATTACAAGCAGGGGTGCCTAAACTACTGCCTGTGGGCTGGATCTGGCACCATTCCATCTGGCCCATGCCACCCTTGCTGCTCCTGGAAGCGAAGGTAAAACATGTGCATGCATGCACATAATGCTGACAGAAATGACCCACAGCTGTCATAAGAACAGCCTTGTTGGAACAGGCCACAGCCCATCCAGTCCAGCATTCGGCCCCGGCGAGGGCGAAGAGGTCCTGCCGGCCACTCCATCGGCCGGCGTCCTGGGGCTCCGCCCTCTCCCCCTCACCTAGGACTTAAAAGGCAAGGGGTGCCAGGAAGAACATCGCCGCCACACGCTTGGCCCCGGCGAGGGCGAAGAGGTCCTGCCGGCCACTCCATCGGCCAGCGTCCTGGGGCTCCGCCTTGCCACCCTCGCCAAGGACTTAAAAGGCGAGGGGTGCCGGGAGGAACATCACCGCCGCGCGCTCGGCCCCGGCGAGGGCGAAGAGGTCCTGCCGGCCACTCCATCGGCCGGCGTCCTGGGGCTCCGCCCTCTCCCCCTCGCCTAGGACTTAAAAGGCAAGGGGTGCTGGGAAGAACATCGCCGCCGCGCGCTTGGCCCCGGCGAGGGCGAAGAGGTCCTGCCGGCCACTCCATCGGCCAGCGTCCTGGGGCTCAGCCTTGCCACCCTCGCCAAGGACTTAAAAGGCGAGGGGTGCTGGGAGGAACATCACCGCCGCGCGCTCGGCCCCGGCGAGGGCGAAGAGGTCCTGCCGACCACTCCATCGGCCGGCGTCCTGGGGCTCCGCCCTCTCCCCCTCGCCTAGGACTTAAAAGGCAAGGGGTGCCGGGAAGAACATCACCGCCGCGCGCTTGGCCCCGGCGAGGGCGAAGAGGTCCTGCCGGCCACTCCATCGGCCGGCGTCCTGGGGCTCCGCCTTGCCACCCTCGCCAAGGACTTAAAAGGCGAGGGGTGCCGGGAGGAACATCACTGCCGCGCGCTCGGCCCCAGTGAGGGCGAAGAGGTCCTGCCGGCCACTCCATCGGCCGGCGTCCTGGGGCTTCGCCCTCCCCCCCTCGCCTAGGACTTAAAAGGCGAGGGGTGCCAGGAGGAACTTTGCCGCCACGCACCTGGCTCCTGGCGCATCTGGTACTTTGGTAATTTTGTTATATTACGTGATGTTTTCATCCTTTGTGAGTCTATTGTAATTATTGATATATTATTTTGATGTGGTGCTGATATTTGTATTATTTGTATTATTATTGACTGTCTTGCCTTATACTGTATTTACTTATAACATTGTATCTATTATAATTTGATTATTGTATCTTTATGTAAACCCTGTGGGGTGTCCCAGGGTCATTTATATGTTGTTAGCCACCCTGAGTCGGCCATGTGTTGAGTAGGGCGGGATATAAAATTGAATAAACATAAACATAAACATTCTGCCTCACACAGTGGCTCACCATTTGCTTCAGGATATTCCCAAGCAGATGCCTTCCCCTGCTTAGGATTCCCTGGAAATGGCATTGAGAGATATCCTGCCTATCTCTCCAACCCCGAGGTTGTCCTTAAGTATCCATAATTATAGCCATTGATACCCTTCTCCTCCATGAACTTGTCTAATCCTTTCTTAAAGCTGTCAAGACTGACAGCTGTCACCACAAACGCATTTACAACAGCCGCGGGTTTACGACATTTATAGCAGTGTTATGCACATGTGTGGATGCATTATGTGCACACTCCTGCGTGTTTTACTTCTGCTTCCAGTGAGAGGACCCACGTGACTGGCATACTCAACCATGTGACCAGCCCGCAGCCCAAAAAGTTTGGCCACCCCTGGATTACAGCATAAAATAAAACAAGATTGTTCTCATCAACAGATTTATAATCTGGGGAAAAACACTACACAAAAGGAAAAATAGGCCACACTGTGCTCGAAAGCCCTTTATGGTCTTCTTTTATGTTGACGTTAAATCACCTGGGGAACAAAATCCATACACATAGTTTTATATTATCACTTTTTTATTGACACACAGCTTATCTGCCTGCTAATTTAGATTACCCATGGGAGGATTCTCAAGAGTTCAAATATAATATTGGTTTAAGGCTCAACTTTGTCCTCAAGACATTCTCTCTAAAGAGAGACAGAAGAAGTGGTCTCTTTCAGCATAAAATGTTAAAAGAATTCCTTTATCTACTCATGTAGTTCAAGATTAGGAACACTATGTAAGTGATCAAGTTTATTCTTTGGTCACAAGATATCAAGTGTATGTACTGTCACCCTATAGAGGAGGACCCAGAACATAGTTGTCTGTTAATAAAAACATCACCCATGAATAGGTTCTAAATAGTTCTGCTATATTATTAAAGTTAACTTTTCCCCCTCAGAATGTTCACACAAAACAATTCCAGCAAATTAATACCTTAGGGGGAATAAAATATTCATAAACTATGGAAAATTTACTATTTTCTGGGGGAAAGTATGCCATGACAGTAAAACTCTCCTTTCTTGAAAGCCCTTGTAATCGTATGTATGCAGCTTCAGACTTCCATTTTTCCAATGACAACTAGCAGAATCCTACATATGCCTCAAACTATACTCTCCTTTCATTACTAGTTCATTATTTTTATTTCATATGGTTCAACCAAAGCTCTGTCATTCATTAAAAATCCCTGTAGAGTTTAGCAGTTCTGGGGAAATTAGTAGGAGCAATGATGAAACTCATAATTGTTTGGCACAATGAAAGTAGGGGCAATTATGAAGATATGAATGTTTGCACGTTCCTTCCAAAGCACATTTCCCAGCCTAAAATAATTGATCAGACCAAAAAATTTGAAGTAAATGAGAAAAAACAAATTTACTCACTATATGCTCAGAAATTTTAAAAGGTTGGTTTCTGGTCATTAGGATCAAGATTTAGGTTAGTTACATCGAAAAAATGAAGAGAGTTTTCCTCCATTGCCCCTGTGACAACACTGTGGGCCCCCAGGGGCCCGCAGACCACAGGTTGAGGACCAGTAAAGGTAAAGGTCACCCTTGCTTGAAAGCCAGTCGTATCCAACTCTAGGGTTCAGTGCTCATCTCTATTTCAAAGCGGAAGAGCCAGCACTGTCTGCTTCTGCAGACATTTCCGTGGTCATGTGGCAGGCATGACTAGACATCAGAGTGCACGGAATGCTGTTACTGTCCCACCGAAGTGGTCCCTATTTATCTACTTGCAATTTCTTGCTTTCGAACTGCTAGTTTGGCAGGAGCTGGGACAAGACGGGTGCTCATTCCGTCCTGCATTACTCGGGAATCGAACTGCTGACTTCCTGCCTCCCAGTAAGCGTCTTAGCCACTTGATTGAGCTCATAGGAAATGGAGGCTGTATTAATTTTTAAACTTGCTGCACTTAGGGCCTCAGTCAACCAGATGCTAAAGGCACTTTTATGATATACCCTATTTGCTGGCGTATAAGACCCACTTCCCCCCCTTAAAATACATTAGAAAAATGGAGTGTGTCTTGTGTGGCCTATAGCGAGCTGTTTTGGTAATAACGGGATGCGTTTTATACTCCGATGCATCTTATATGCCAGCAAATATGGTATTTACTGAAAATAGTGATGGTAAATTGAGTGTGTCAATAATTATACAATAAAATAATGATAAACAATGATCTATAATTCTACAGTAAATAAATAATTCAACCAAAATAAAGCTTAGCAGATATCTGTGGGTGCTTTGCTCCTCATAAAGACATTGATGGAAAAAATCCATTTGAGTTTGGCACACACTTCTTTCCTCAAGGAAAAAGTCAGGACAAAGTTAATTAGCAATGGGGTTTTAGATTTGCCTGACCACATTTCCGAATTTACTAGAAGCTGGCGGAAAGGGGAAAGAAAGCCAACTAACAGCTTGACTACATGACTCATCTGGAGCGTGTTGGTATAGGCTTAATAGGGATGTTTAAGCTCAAGTAGAGATCCAGTATGCCATACAACAATAATCTTTGCATACACATGATATAAGCATCTCAAGTGACTGTTTGGTCTGTCTCCTTAAAAGCAAAGAAAAAGTTGCTTCCAACTTGCACCTCTGCTTATTTCTCTGATGTCTCTTCTCACTTCCGTTCTTCAGCAGCTCACATCCCTTCTCACTTTCAGTTCAAGGTGACCCTTTCTGGACCCAACAAAACCAATATCCAACTGCTATGCTTTGGCTGGGGTGGTCCCACACCTTTTTGAATTTTTAACATTTTTTTCTAAAAGATACAGTGCTCTGGTACTGCCCTAACTGGCTTCTAAAATGTTTGTTTCCTCCATTTACTCCATATACAGGTAGGAGCAGAACAAGGGTGTCTCTAATCCCCAAATTTCCTAATAAGATGAAGTGGTTAAGCTGTTTGTCTAAAACAGTAATGGTATTGCAAAACTGAAACCAGCTGGGAAATTAAAAATAGGAAGCTATGCTTTGGTTCACTCCCAGGAATTGCATGTTCTGAAAACAAACAAAAATAGAGCCATCCTACCTGCATCTAAAAAAGAGTGATCCCTGACAGAATGGAACCCAAAACGGGGCAGATAGGAATGCTCTGGCGATGGGCTGGTTCACTCTCTAGCTATTATTTTGTCTGACTGCCAGCAAAAGGAGAAACCAGCCCATCCCTGCAGCAGACCAAAATACTCAGTAATTTTAGTTAATTCTCTTAGTTATAGCAGAGTATGAGGTAGACAAAACAACAACAGCAACACACACAAAAAAATGGAGAGATTAACCCAGTCTCATTAGCTTCATACAAACTATCACTTTGTAGGGGTGGTGGTGGTGGGGAGAATCACGCTAGACACATTTAAAGTAGGAAAGAGAAATATTTGTTTACAGTTACCATTTATAATTACAGTCAGAAGAAAAATAGGGGAAATGGATTTTCCAGAGTTTGGAGAGAATCTTCATGCTTGTTGCTTGATCAGAGGTCAGGGAAAGAAGAGAGGACAATCAACTAAGAAACAAGTCATAGATGGGAAAAGAACTTTCTGAATCAAATTAGTGGCAAAGAAAATCATATTAGAGTGTAAAAGCCCCCTCCCACTTATATCCAGTGTTACGGCATGCAAGATTGTTATTATACCAACACATACAATGGGCTAAATGCCCATGTAGTCATCCTCTAAGATAGAGTACCTGTTTATATCAACATATACAGAAGTAGAAGGTGATACCTTTTCTGGATCACTAAATAAAAAAATCATTTTGAGTTTTCATGATTCATGATCACTTCTTCTGGCATGCATTCAAATGTTCATAGCGTGATGGTCTGCCAGGGTCTGTCCTTAAAAGCAGCAGTTGAGTTGATGCTCCATCCCCTTTTTTCAAACACAGGGTACCAGCCCTCTGCTTTTTGCTCTTCTCAAATGGCTCTATTGAAGCTGCAGACCCCTTCTCTGGCCACGTTAAAGCAATGCAAAGCAAATGCCGGTGACCTCCATCCAGGGATGGGGGTGCGTGTTGGTTCTATTGAGGCTGTTGGCCTCTTCTCTGGCCAGGTTAAAGCAATGCAAATTCCAATGACCTCCATCAGGGAACTGGGAGAGGGGATTTGGGAACATTTGAATGCATGCCTGAAGAAGTGCTCATGAATCACGAAAGCTCGCAATGATTTTTTAATTTAGTGATCCAGAAAAGGTATCACCTTCTATTTCTGCATATGTTTTATACATGGTTCACATGGCTGACTTTGTTTACATTTATATTAAGTGTACCTATTTCTATTTCACTTAGTATCCAATCTTTAGCCTCTTTCACATCTAGTACAAACTGTAGCATTGCACCGATGAATAGGGCATTAGTTGCCCATTTGTTTTGCTGCCCATGGGATTAAAAACCATCAGGTAGGTCACATTTCCCATCCTGAGATAAACTATGTTTTGGATTAGAACACCAACTACAAAGGTGCTCAATGAGCCTTGGGTTTACATAGTCTCTCCTTCTTTTTCTTTTGAAAGGACAACTTTCATTTTGACTAGGTATGAATTCGGGAGCCATAATATTGTTGTCTTTTTGTCTTTTTGTTTTTGTTTACTCTCTGACAAGAAGAATGCTTCTCTCTGTTCTGTGTTCTTTTCCTCTTTTATAAGTTGCTGTCAGCTGTTGTTGCTTTTGATCTGCTCAGTTGGTTGCTAGCATGTGTGTAGTAAGAGAAAGCAACATGCTCATGTTTATAATTACAAGTAATTGTAAGTAAAGAAATGTCTTATTCATTCTCTTACAAAGGTCTGAGTGAGTTGCTAATACTACCACAAATGCCAAAAAAACACACCATACAAATCATCTTTTTTTAAAAATGGATCTTGCTTGAAAGTATTTTATAAAATCCAAATCCTTGGTAAATAATTACTCTTCTGTACTTCATTTAGGCTTTTCGCTGGGAAAAAGGACTACTTCGGTTCTTGATTCTTACCTTAACAGAGTTAATAATGCACATTTTGTCCAGAATGTCCTGATATACCTCATAGTATTTCAATTGTAATGACATTTCTTATTCTAATGTGACCGGGCATTTACTCCAACCATAGATTGTAGTGTTTGTGTTGATCAAGGAGACGCGGAGGCTTGATTTCATCCATAGGCATAGGCCAACATTAAAAGCAGTCCGGCTGGACTTTATTAGAAGCAGGACAAAGACATTCCAGAGAGAGCATGTAAGATACTTCCATTGGTTATCTGCGATAACAGGAGACTACTTAATTGGTTAACTATCGGCATGTCTTCCTCGTGCTCACCTTGCTCTAATTGGACAGAAGCTGCGTGATAGCTAAGTGCCATCCCTGATCAGTGCAGGGAGGGGCAAAAGCCTTGAGAGACCCAAAAGGGGCCTCTAGGTTGCTGTGTAAAAACAGATGAGGTAAGGGAGACAATTATACACGATTTATGACCAATGAGTCACAGCAATACTGTGAAACCCCACAATAGATGGCTAAAAATCTAAGCATTTTACATTAACAATGGCTGCTTCTTACATAAATGGAGTATGGCAGTATACTTAAAAATACTCATTAGTGAGCCTTATTATGGGATAAGTTCTAGAACAGCCTTCTTAACGCATTTCACCTGTCTTTTTCCAGAGCTTGGATAATTGTTTTTAAAGTTAGCTACTTGTAACTTTTGAATATCATTAGCTTTCCCTTAAAAGAGACAGCTGCAGTTACAGGTACAATTCTGAAAAAACTGCTGATTTTCCCATTTCTCAAAAATTATTAACATATTGGCTAAAAGGTACAGTACTTAAGAAATCTGACTGCTACATTTGGGAAGCTTGTGGTACAAAACACACTGTCTTCCAATCTTTGTCATGACTTCTACATTGGGTCGAGTGTGTGTGTGTGTGTGTGAGAGAGAGAGAGAGAGAGAGAATGAATCAGATAGCTTTTAAATAACTGATCACTATTACAAGTAAATGCCGCCCTGAGTCGGGTTCTACCTGAGTGGGCGGCATATATAAATATGACTATTAAATTAAAATTAAATTAAATTAAATTAACACACTGGTTGCATTCAATTCTATGACTGTGGTGCTTAAGTGGTTAAGATGCTGAACTTGCTGACTGGAAGGCCAGCAGGCCAGCTGTTCGAGACCCAAGTACTGCACAATGGAATGAGCTCCTGTCTCTGTCCCAGCCCCTGCCAACCTAGCAGTTCAAAAGAAAGAAATTGCAAGTAGATAAGTAGCTACTCGCTTCAGTGGGAAGGTAAATAGTGTTCCGTGCATGCCTGCCACATGTCTATGGAAACATCTGCAGACACAGACAGCACTGGCTCTTTGACTGTATATAGAGATGAGCACTGAACCCCTAGAGTCAGATACGACTGGCTTTCAAGCAAGGGCAACCTTTAACTGCATTCAGTTACTATGTTCAAAACTGGTTTTTAAATGATTTCTAATCCTGGATTATTTTAACACATTTAACCATATCCCTAAATTTGAATGTAACATAGCTCTATCCCTTCATGGTTTGTTTATCCACTTACATGAAGGTAAAAACCAAAATGGAAGCAAACAAGCATGGCGCTGCTCAGTACCACTGTGATTGCTTCTTCCAGGATCCCTGGATTACTGTGATGCTAAATCTTTTATTTTTCAGATGGGCCCAGAATTATTAACCAAGAACCATTAAATTGTTATCAAATCAGTGTAGTGAACTGAACAAAACAAGAAAGATACAAATCCATCACGAGAAACTGAACACACTTCACCCTCAATTCTTCTGCCGCACTGCTCCGCTTTTCCCATCACATCCTGATCTGCTTCAGGCAATCACAGTAGCAGCCTTGCTTCTACAGATCCTGCTCACTGCACATGACACTCAGCTGCCTCTGCAGAATTTCTGCAACCTGGTTCAATTCTAGTCCAAAGCCATCTGAGAGAAGCAAAACATCTCTATAGCATTAAGATATATTTTCTACCTTCTCTAACCAACACACTCTCTGCCTTCTTCTTCACGGACTGAAACTTCCAAACACTGAGCTGACATTTGGTAATGTCACTCATTTGTATTTATCAGTTACAGGGTTAGATGATAAAACATTTCTCATTTTTATGCCTGCTTCAGCACGGGCTCTTAATCTGGTATTGCTCTTCACTGACTAAGAAAATTAGAGAGGGATTAAGAAAACTAGAAAGGGAAGGAGAGAGGCAGGCAGGCAAAATAAGTGGCATTCAAATATACATTTTGGTGCATCATCCATACACAAGGCTTTTTTATGCACCAACATAAAATACTCTTATCTCCTTGATCACCTGTCACATCCCTGTTTTCATTCTAATTGGTGGGGGAGGGAGACATAATTCAGATTTGAGGGATTTATTTTTAAAAAGAATGTATCCGGTGATGGGCTGAAGTGTTCATAACTGGGCAGTGATAAGATGATGTTTTGAAACCCAGAACATCTTCCTACTATTGTTCATTTGTGGGCAACATCTGCGTGGCACTATATTAATTTTTCTTAAGAGTAATGCTACAAGCTCTGGTACAGTTGTTGCTTGGAAATGTGAACTGACATATTCACATATCATTTGCCAGTCTTCCGAGAGATGGAAGTGACGATGATGTTACAGAATGAACATTGAGGAACACAGCATCTGAAGAGCTAAATTATGAAAAGAGATGAAGAAAACTAAAAACGAAAGGTCCAGGGGGGCTGCCTCCTCACAGGAATGGGTGGAGGTGAAGAAGTACAAGCGTGGTTTTTTCCTGGTTGGGGGGACTTCACTCTTGGGTGGGTGGGTAGGGTTGATTGGAAGTAAACCACCTGGCTTTCCAAAGGAGGGGTCAATCGGTGGGTCGGTGGGTTGGTGGGTCTCTGTCTCTCTGTCTCTCTCTCTCTGCCCTGATGCTGAATGGAATACCCAGGAGAGCTGCCCTCACCCACTCTGGTTTAATGTTTACCTTGATGTTTCATCACTAGATCACATACAACTTGTGCTTTATGATTTACCAATTTAACAACTTCAGAGACATGTCCAAGGGCACAGGGCCGCCATCAGGGCAGTACTACCAGAACTGCCGTATAGGGCCCGGAGATGACAGGGGCCCTGCCACCGCCGCCAGTCATAACAATGTGTGTTTGTGTGTGTGTGTGTGGGGGGGGGGGGCAATAGGATTGCTCAGTATGGGGCCCAGAAATTTCTGATGGCGGACCTGCAAGGGCCCGTTGAGTTGGTTACCTTGTATCTGTAGTGAGAGGCCAATTAGAACTCACAACAGACAGCAGTGTCTCCCAATCTTTGGATTCTGAACTTCAATTGGAGCTAGAAAAAGTGCAGAGGAGGGCAACCAAAATGATTAGGGGACTGGGACACCTTCCTTACCATCTGAGGGTGCAACGGTTGGGCCTTTTCACTCTTGAACGACGGCGTCTAAGAGGTGACCTGATTGAAGTTTATAAAATCATGCACGGTGTGGACAAAGTAGATAAGAAAAAACTGTTTTCCCTATCGCACAACACTAGAACTAGGGGACACTCCATGAAACTTTTGGGTACTAGTTCTCAAAGAAATAGGAGAAAGTACTTTTTCATCCAGAGGATCCCTGGTCTATGGAACTCCCTGCCAGAAGAAGTGGTGACAGCTGTCAGTCTGACAGCTTTAAGAAAGGATTAGACAAGTTCATGGAGGACAAGGGTATCAATGGCTATAATTATGGATACTTAAGGACAACCTCTGGGTTGGAGAGATAGGCAGGATATCTCTCAATGCCATTTCCAGGGAATCCTAAGCAGGTGAAGGCATCTCCTTGGGAATAATACCCTGAAGAAAATGGTGAGCCACTGTGTGAGACAGAATGCTAGACTGGATGGGCTTCTGTGGCCTGTTCCAGCAAGGCTGGTCTTATGTTCTTAATTCCCAGAAACCTACCTAAATCCATTCCCCAAAGCACAGAGCAGCCAAAGTACTAACTTAGGCTTCTAGGAATTGAATCACTCCCCCTTGTGGGGTATGAGAAACAATGGTCTAGGGCAAGCTCTTTTATTACATTCAATTGTCTTTCTGTCATTATATAAATATTTTTGTCCCAACCCTGGACAGAAACTCCTGTCCAAGGAGGATATCTCCTGCATCTTAATAAAGTAACAAAACTGTCTGCCTAGATATCAAGTAAAGATTCTAAGCATATCAACTCAAAAATGAAGGGGGAAAACCAATTATAGCAACTGCAATTCAACTATCATCCAACCATTATACAAAATACAAAAGAATTGAGGTTGCCTGGCAACTATACCTATTTTAAGTTGTTTAAAGTTAAAAATCCAAAGTGGGTTAGTATGGCTCCTAGCTCCACACTGAGTGAAAGAGACTTCTCATTCACCCCACGCCCAATGCAAACAGAACTTCGTTCATAATAAAGCAACATATTACAAAGATAAAAACATACAATAAAGCAACATGATTTAACAATTGGGAAGTATTGGGCTCCATATTCTGTAAACCTCTTCAACTTTTGATAATTTTAAATGCTATGGCCCTATCTCTATCCATAAGAATTTTTTCCAAAACTTTTCTGCAGCTATCATTCAGTTTTGACTTAGAAATAGTATCTGACACTAGCTTCTGAAACCTGTGACAAAGCAATCCTTTTCCCTTCTGTTTCCAGGTTCTCTCTGTTTTCTTAAATGACTTTTATACCAAAACAGCTCTTGAAATATATTTTTAACAACTTACTCATACGTTGTATCTTTACACTACTTGTTCAGATAGGTCTACTTTCAAAGGTAAATCATTTATCTTTACATTGTCTTCATAGTTTCTTTTTATAATTTCTCCATGAGCTACATTTATTATCTAGCTCTGAGTCACATACAATTCTGTATTATTAGTTTTAAGATGAGTTAACTAGGGTTGAACATCACATTTCACAAAAGGGAGAATATATAATGGTAGGAAAAGGGGATTGTAGTGGTTTATAGGTTAAGACTATGAACTTGATGACTGTAAGGTTGGTAGGTCAACAGTTTGAGACCTGAGTACTGCACGATGGAGTGAGCTCCCATCTCTGTCCCAGCTCCTGCCAACTTAGAAGTTAAAAAACAAGAAATTGCAAGTAGATAAACAGGTACCACTTTGGTGGGAAGGTAAACAGCATTCTGTGCACTCTGGTATCTAGTCATGCCTATCATATGACCATGGAAACACCTGTAGACTCAGACAGCACTGGCTGTTTGGCTGTAAATGGAAATGAGCACTGTACCCTTGAGTTGGATATGACTGGCTTTTGAGCAAGGGCGACCTACAATGTTAGACTTCTCCTGGTCTTCTGCTTTTTCAAATGCCTCTAGTATCCTACTCACTTTTTTTTGACAATAGCTATATGAGATGTTATCCATGCTCTACTTCCCAAGACAATTCTAGAGTAAGTATCCAAGTGATGAAACGTTTAAATTTCAACTACAATCTGGTTACCATGTTCAACAGTCATAGAATTCTGCCTCTTAATTTTTTTGTCATCTTTATTTTTTATAAATAAATACACACTACAGTACTTATGTTCTTCATCTCAGGGAGAATGGGTAAAATATCTGATGATTGGAGGAGGCCTAAAGTTGTCTCTATTTTCAAAAAGTGCAGAAAGAAGAAAAATGGAAACAACTGAGCAGTCAGTTTGATATAAATCCAGGGGGAAATGCTAGAGATTATAAAATTGTTGCTGTGTAAGTACTTTGAAAACAATACAGTGATAACTAGAAGCCAACATGGATTTTTAAAGAACAAACCCTACTTGACCACCCTTATCTCATTTGTTGATCAGATAACCTCTTTGATAGACCATGGAAATGTTGTGCAGGTAATTGATATCAGCAAAGCTTTTGATAACGTATTCCTTGATATTCTGATTTGCAAGCTAACTAAGTGTGGGCTGGATAGAGCTACTATCAGGTGGCTCCACAGCAGGTTACACAAGTGTATTCAGAGAGTTTATCAATGTTTCTTTCTCAAACTAGGAAGATGTAACAAGTAGGGTATCACAGGGCTTAGTCCTGGAGTGGGTGCACTTCAACATTTTTTTAATGACTTACAGTATTTGGCGAGTATTTTCATTGAGAAGTGGGGTCAAGAGGTAGAGGTTAGAAAAATCAAGATCCACCTTTGTAAAAATGTGACATTTGTTATGCAGTAATCTATGTTATGCAGTAGAGAGTTTTGAGAGTACCCTGGACAGCGAGGAGAACAAATAGGTCAATCCTAGAAGAAATAAACCCTGACTGCTCATTGGATGGCCAAAAAGTAAAGATGAAGCTAAAGTACTTTGGACATCAAATGAGAAGGGAGGATTCACTTAAGAAGGCCTTGATGTTGGGAAAGGTGGGGGGCAAAAGAAGAAGGGGGAGGCCAAAGATGAGATGGCTAGATGGTATTGTAGATGCAATAGGCACAGAACTGGGCGGGTTGAGGGGGATGGTGGAGGACAGAGGTGCCTGGAGGACAATGGTCCATAGGGTCGCAAAGGGTCGGAATCGACTGTGCAACTGAACAACAAAGAGATCTAACTCTCACTAAGAAGATTCGAATAGTGAGATGTTAAATAGTCCCAGTGTTTCTGTATGGGGTCGAAGCTTGGACACTGATTAAAACATCTGAAAAGAAAATATAAACTTTTGAAATGTGGGTCTACAATGGCTGTTAAGAATATCATGGGTTGACCATGTTACTAATGTAGGAGTGTTGCGCTGGATGGATAAATAAAGAAGGCTCCCATAACTTGGCATGTCATGAGGAACGACATCAAGTATAGAATATTCCAACTTGTTATGCAAGTGAAGATCCTGAGAGACTGGTGTGGCAAGACCTCAGAAGAATGTTTTGAGAAGTTAAGAACAGGAAGACTTTCACCATGATGATAGCCAATATTTGGAATGGATATGGCACTTGAAGAAGATGAAGAGGAGGTATGGTGAAGGCTTATAAGACTTGCAGATGATACAAAATTAGATGGAATAGCTAATATCCAGGAAGACGGAAACAAAATGGATAAGTACAAAATTCTGTACCTAGCAAAAAGAAACCAAAAATGCATTTATAAAATGGGAATTCTTGGCTCATCAATACTATATGCTGGAATTGTTGTTGATCATGAATTGAATGTGAGCCAACAATCCAATGTGGCTCCAAAACCAGCAAATGCTATTTTAGGTTGCATTAGCAAAAATATAGTCTCCAAATCATCTGAAATATTAATTTCCCTTTATTAAGCACTAGCTTTGTCTCATCTTAAGTGCTTTGTCCAGTTCTGGGGACCACACTTTCAGAAGGATGCAGACAAATTGGAATAGGTTCAAAGGAAAGAAACAAGGATGATCAGGAGGCTGGAAACCATACCCTGTGATGAAAGAATGCAAGAACTGAGAAAAGAAGACTAAGGGGAAATATGATAGCACTATTCAAATACTTAAAAGGTTGTCATACAGGAAAGACCAGAATCTGTTCTCAATCATTCCAGATTGATATTCTGACACTAAACAATGGTCTCAAGTTACAAAACAGATTTCAACTGAATATCAGGAAATACATCCTAACTGTTAGAGCAGTATAACAACAGAACCAATTACCTCAGAAAGATTAAATGTCAATCAGGGAGTCATAGTGTTGTATATGGAATTTGTGCCTTTAAGAAATGTAACCTTGTCTTCTAAGCAACCTTGTATCCGAATGAACTGTGAATGAGTCCCAATGATTACAATGTAACTCAGCTGTTCTGGCTAGCGATTCAGCTGCAGCTAGAGGCATCTGCAGAGCTTAGCCCACGTGGTTCAGATCACCCAATCACAGAGTAACGCGGGAAACATTCCTGCCACAGGTAAACCTCGTAAGGTATTCAGTACGTCACAATGATGTCACTGATACCACAACCAATGGGCGCCCATGGAGCGAAATTCAAATGTACTGTAAGCATATATAAGGAGCTGCGTCTCCGCCATTACCTCATGTTCAGATTGCATACCTTGCAATAAAGATGTGTTTGGCCCCCTGAATGCTGCCTACCGCGTATCAATCTTTGAACATCAAACATAGCTTACTATATATATTAGATAATGATTCTCACCACAGTCTTACACGTGGACTACACTCTAGGAACCGACCAACAGCTGCTTGATTGTACAGAATGCTAACTCTTGATTGAGGCTCCTGCCACTTCACACCTCATAGGAGGTGTATCCACTGAAACCAATATTCTTATTATTAATTATCTCTGACAATAGTACTGTAGTGCTACCATCTTGCTAATCCATCCCCTATGCCTATCCTATGACTCAACACTGAGGGTCAGGCAGCAGTTAACTAACTGACCACCCTGAGGACTAATGGCCTTAGGTGGCAAAGTCCACAGCGAAGGGTGATGGTCCCCAAGTGGATTAAATCCCACTTAAATCCATCTTGATGGAGGGCAGCAACTTCATCAATACTGACCTGGGGCTGAGGAGGACTTTGTGTGCCAAAAGGTCTCAGGACCAAAAAGTGCCTCACGGAACAGGAGCAGTGGTACAGAGGTCATGCTGTGATGCAGAAGGATGGAAGGCCACTGCATTATATTCTTAGGACAGTCTTCATGGCTGATTGCCATGATGATCGCCTAGATTTGGATTCGGATATCACCAAAGGAGGAGGAGGAGAAGGAGGAATAGAAGAAGAAGACACTTACATGACACTTAGTATTTAAGTTGTCACAACATTGTTGTTTTGTTTTCTTTTTTGGTTTTATTCGCTTTCTTATCTGGATATAGTTTGAAAACAAGACCTCTCTGAAAACAAAGCTATACAGCAGATGGGCCATGTAAGTGAAATTGGGGAAGGTGTGCTTTCTTTCCACAGAGGGAACTATAACATGAGCTTGTAAAAACAGATCATGCTGTAAACAGAGTAGCCATTTAATTACTTTTTCAGATGCCTCCCAAGAGAATTCAAAGACTTTGTTCGTAGCAAGGAGAGGGGAATTAAAGAGATTTAGTAAAAGAAGTTCACAAAAATGTATAGTGAAGTTTTCCTTCCACTTTGGCAGCTGTGTTCCAATGCTGTTGACATTCAGATCCAGAATGCTAATCTGGGTGGTCAGTTGCAATGCAGTAAAGGCACACACACACACCCCTCATTTACACTGAGCAGTTTGTAAATCTGCCTTTAGGGCTATATATTCCTAACTTACTTGTAATTGTCTTAATACCTGAAATTTTCAAAGAGGTATGTTTAGAAAGACAGATGTCTTGGTTTATTTATGCATTCTGACACTCGTCTGTATCCACAATATATGTCTAAAATCTTCAGCATAAGGGCAGACGGGTTTACATCCTTGGGGGATGACCATTATTATCAGCATACAAGTCATGGCTAAGGATGTGATGACATGGAAGTAAAGATTGTCACATTGCTACACCTGAGTGGCACTTCAGCTTTTTTTGCATAGAAAAAAAATACCCACAGGCATGCCAATTCCTGTCCCTGCACCATGAAAATGGTATAGGTCTCCATGGGAAACTATACAATAATGAGGACAGGGTGGACATATGGCTAAAGTAGAGACAAAATTACCAATAATTTCTGACAGACAGTGACTATTTCAGCATTCTGTCATCACAAGAGCCTGACATTTCTACTTATAAAATCAGGACAAATTTTTACCAATCAGTGAGAAATCTGGAATGAGGAATTTATCTTTTATGGGGCATAAACAGACCAAATTTTAGATAATTTTCATGACGAATGGCTGAGTTATAGCAATTTTAACATCTTATTCTGAAAGGCAGACATGTCATGTTTGCAACTATTTTTGTGGCAATTGAGAACTTATCTTAAATTTCTCCTCTTGGCAGTTTAGATTACATCAAATGATCAGCATATCACTCAAGTATACCTTTAGCTGTCTGGGCTGAATTTTGCTATAAGTTTCTAAAGTTAAGATATACTAAAGTTTACATTTTAACTCTTCCCATTTACTATGGGATATTCAAGTAACTTGTGTACCTTTGGCAGCTTGAAATATCTATGAAAAAACAGGTGTTTGTTTATCTATTTATTATTTACTTATTCTATTTTAACTCACCTTTTTCACTTGTGGGTCCCAAGGGAGGTTAGAAAATGGCTAAAATATTAACTCAGCCAAAAACCACAGTAAATTGCAAAATTAAAAAAGTATTAAATAGTTCTTCAGAATAAAATGAAAACTTAACCATATACAGTTTAAAACTATTTAACAACAAAAGTATGACACTGAAGTTTCTGATCAGTGGCCAAAGGCCTACTTAAATAATTTTTGTCACTTGGCAGAACATCAACAAAGAAGGGGCCAACTTAGCCTCCCTTTGAAGCTAGATCCACAGCTTAAGGGCAGCCACCAAAAATGCCTTGTCTGAGGTCTTCACCATGTGTGTTGGAGAAGGTGCTGCACAACAAATCAGAACTTGTAATGAAGATGTGAAGAACCAGTTTGGCTCAGATAAGTAGGCATTGTTCTTCCAATATTTTGCATTGAAGCCATATATGGTTTTGTAGCCATCACCTCCCCTTTGATTATGCCCAGAAATGGTTGATAAACAGAAAAGCTGCTGTAACACTGTAAGAGCCTCTAGTCAGCAGCCTGACTTTCATATTTTGAATCTGTTGAAGCTTCCAAACACTTTCCAAAGTCAATTCCACAAGCACATGACAGTAATTGAAAAGTGATATAACCAAGGATGTATCAACATGGCCAGATGGCCAGAAAGAAACCTGTAGTTGATTGTGATCAATTAATTATAAATACCACCGCAACTGGACTAACTTAGAGTTAGCCTAAGCCTTTCCTCTGCCTTAGAAGATCCTTCCTCATATCATAAAAAAACAACCAGCTGAAACTAAACCCTTTGAAAACACAGGTCTGTGGCTTCCACTTCAGGAATAGAGAAACTCAGAGGATGCTTCGAGTTAACTGGGGAGGCAAGATTTTGGAACACTGCCCTAACTCAAAGTATCTAGGCATCTGAATTGAACTGTGATCTTTTTTTAAAAAAACACCACTGTACTTACTTAGGAAAGTGGCTGGTTCAGACTGGGGTGCACACCCAAGAACAAAGGTTCGTTCCTGTGCTACTCCACAGCAGAATATGCTAATGTCATATGTTATAAATCAGCACATGTCAAGTAAGTAGATGAAGCTCTTAATGAATCATGCAATATTATTACTGGCTGCCTGAAACCTACTCCTGTAGAAAATAAATGTCTATTAATTAGCTGGCATTGTCCCTTTGGAAGTGCACCAAACAGTGCTACCAAGTAGTGAATGAAATAAGGTAATGAAGCACCAGACACAGACACTTCATAAACACCAACCTCCTAACTGGTGGCTGAAATTGAGGAAAGTTTTTTGCACATCTCTCAAGCTCTAAATTGCTAGGCTAAACCTACGGAGAGCAAAAACAACACATCTTGCTGACTGGCTGGCAGGCAAAGGGTTTTCCCCATGATTCTGGCTGAATCATCTGGAACTCAATAGACTTTGAAGCTAAGTAGGAAGATCAAAGAATAAGTAAAATAGGGATACTTGGATACAGGACAAATTTTCTATGAATGTGAAGAAATTCAATCCATGAAGCATTTAGGTGCATGTAATTCATGCCCCACCACATGTACAAAAGATCATCTAATAAATGACCAAGACAATGCCATGGAAGTAGCCAAAAATAATCGAATTGTGCAACTCTCTGGTAAGAACAAACAAAGAAAGCTGGCTGGAAGTCTGTCTTCAGTAGTGTATATTTGGGTGGTGGTGGTGGTGGTGGTGAGATTTCCACATATTTATTAGTTTATTTGTTTGTTCAACTTCTATACCACCCATGTAGCATGGCATCTGAGCAGTTTAAACAAACTAAGCATAAAACATATGCAAATGGTAATAAACATATGGTAAGAAATTAACAATACAAAACCAACAACAGCATGGCTGGTGGTAATATGTTAAATTAAACAAAAACATTAGGAGATGCTGTTTAAAGAAAGTACTTCATACCAAAATTCCAAGGCGAGTCATGCCCAGTCAAAAGTCACCAATTTTGTGTATGCTACTGTGTGGCTCAGTTCTATTACTTATTGAATGCATCCTGTGCTTCTATATGATTAGCTCTGAGTGTTCTCAGACTGTTTCTTTGTGCCTGAAAGAGTTTGCATGTGGTGTGTAGCTGTGTGTGTTTATTTATTTATTCATTCATTTTCTTATTAAAGTTTATATCCAAGCATGCAAGCAAGAACGCCAGGATGGGTTACAATCAGATAACATAAAATAAACCAAACCACATGCTGAAACCGACAGTACAAAAGCAGCATATTTATATACAGAAGCCAAGAGAACAATTCAGCAGGAGCTAAACTTATGGTAAAATAGACTCAACATGACTATGCCATTTATATTAGGTAATAGGTGAGCAGAATATTTCAAAGGCAAAGAGGTCCTTTCCCAGTTTGTCGCTTGGCATACCTCTGATTAGTGAGGTAGCAAGATAAAAGTTTCTCCTATTTGTGGAGACCCCAAGAACGTCTGTCCGTCCAACCAGAGCGGACCGGAGGGGCTCTCTACTTGTACTATCGGCTAGAGGGGCTTGTCTCTCTAGCACAAGAAGGAAGGTGGGTTTTAATGGGGATGTTTTATCTGCTTTATGCTTTTATCTGTTTTTATGTTTTTATCTTTGTGTATTCTGTATATGTTGCTTTGTGAGCCGCCCTGAGTCAGGTCCCCCTGAGTGGGCGGCATATAAGCATGAAAATTAAATTAAATTAATTCTTAAAACCATTGTGTAAGCTGTCTTGAATTCTTGCATTAAGATAAAGGCAGGATATAATTAAATTAAATTAGTTTAGAATTAATAAAACCATGCCAAGGTGTTAAGAGCAACAACATATTGTAAATATGTTACTCTTGAAGTAAGTTATAAAGATTAATGTACTTCTTTAAATAAATAAAGTAATGTCTAAAGTGTTGCTTTTTTAAAAAAATGTTCCTCACTCTGACCTGTTCTCAGTTACCATCAGGTACTCTTTGACAAAATATATCCCACAGTTCTGCTACCTCATATAATCTACTAGGAATGTGAATCTGTTTGGCATCCCCTATCATCTTCTTCCGTCTCTAGGCCAGATGTGAAGCTGCCTATAAGAAGTAGAAAGAAGCAGGACTCTTTGGGAAAAGTTAGAGCATTAAAAAAACTTTAAAAAAAGGATTATATATAATTACCAAGGGAATCTATGATGGGACATCCTTATTTAAAGTGAATATATTTAATGTTAGTATATTAATAAATGCTGTTCATGCCATATGATTCAGAGTAATATATTGAATTCGGAGCAAACCAGGCAACATGTCATTTAAGCAGTGGGCTACTATGTGAATGTGTTTTTTTTAAAAAAATAGTAGTCATAGTAGGGGGCGAGATCAATCTGAGACTACAACAGGGCCCAGTTCTTTTCTAAACACATTGTCTTTCACTGTAGCCCTGATTTGGTTCCCACACTTGGGGAAAATGCTCTCACCCATGTCAATGGAAGCTTATACCTACTCCGTGTAAATAAGAGGTAGGTCGAATAGGATAAAGGACCCTCAGCATCTCAGCAAGGTTCTTAAACTAAATCTTAAACTAAATCAATGCAATGCAACAGTTATTATTTATTTTTAAAAATCTATTCACATAATCCCACACATCCATGAGAAGCAATGCCATCTGCCTCAGGGGAAAAGAGTATGTGACTGCTATTTGGTCACCTGCTGCCTGCTCTTTCCTTGGAGCCAGGAATTGTCCACCGCTTCACCTGGAACTCAATTTGGTGGCAGTGGCAAGTACAAGGAAAGGAGATAGTTCTTCTGCTTGAAGGAGAAGTTATTTTAAGAACTGGAGGAATAGATTGGATGAGATGGCATGCCTGGGAGAGAGGAAATACAAGTATAATAATAATAATAATAATAATAATAATAATAATAATAATAATAATAATAATAATAATAATAATAATAATAATAATAATAATAATAATAATAATAATAATAATAATAATAATAATAATAATATGGGAGGGGGGAATGTAGGAGTCACTGCTCCATTAATTACTGGCAGAGGAAGATATGGTGGGAGAGTCCACCCTGGGAAATAAAGGGAAGGAAGGGCAGGCTGTTGGTTGGGTTCCCCATCTGTCAGATTGGAATCTAGCTGAAGAAACCAAGATGACAATGAAAGTAGACCTCCCAACCTAAAAATCGCCTTTTTAAAAATTCCACGTAAATTGCAGTTTTTTTTTAAAAAGTAATCCAGAATTTTATTCTGGGTGAAGACATGGATTTAGCTTGTATCAAATTAATCTGGTTGAGAAAGGAAGGAGGAGTCTATTTTACCCAGCTTTGTCCACCAGTCTACTATGTGGTAAAGCAGGATCCTAATAGTTTCCTGACTGCTCTTGGAGAGCTTGATACCACAGTCGTTGAAGCCTGTGGAAATAACTAGTGAGGTTAACTGCCCCCTCCTCACCTGTTTTACAGGGAGGTGAGAGCAATGAAATCAAAGAGAGAGAAAGGATTGGATGTCATTGAAGGATGACAAGTCAGATAATAAATTACTGCAATACATCTAAACAAATACATTGCAGAGGCAAACACTGAAAAGAAATCCTATGTCTCTGCTACATTTTTCTTTGCACAAAGCAACGAGGGATGGTTATCTAAATTGTGCAAATATACTTGAAGCCGATTGGCTCATTGTCTCTTCCGTCCTCTTTCCCAGGAGAGAGAGGGCTTCAAGTATATTTGCATACAACATAAAGAGGATATTTCTGTGGTTTTCTCTTAAACACTGTGTTTTAAAAAATGAAAATGAGGCACACAAGGCTAAGACAGTAGACAATTATCTGATATAAGTGTAAAAACAGTTCCATGAAAAATCACCATAATATGAAATGTTGTCGCAGCAGAGAACAGGGAAAAGGAATTATCACAGTAAGGCTGGCCTGCTGCCTTCTTCCCCATGAGGGGCAGCAGTAGTGCTTTGTGGAGTGCCTAACGGGTGGTTCTTCTTCCACTTGGGGGAGCCCAACACTTCTCCCTGGTTCTGGTGGCTCCTCCTCTTCTCGGCTCTTGGATGTGCCTGGATTTTAGGGAGGAGGGAGTTTGGCCTGGTGGAGAGGGGGTGGGAGTGGGGGCATGGTCCCACCTTGCAGGGCCTCCTGCAGGCCGGAGGTTGAGCTTGCAGCCTCTTCGCCCAGGAGGAGGAGGACTTCTTGGCCTTTGTGGCCTCTTACAAAGAAAAAAAACTGAGCTATGGGCCACCCACTGCCGGGCCCCCAGCCAGCTCAGGGCCCAGGATGGGAGTCCTGATGGTCTCTCCTGTCCCCCCCCCCCATGGTGGCCCTGATGGCGGCCCTGGCGGCCAGCATGAACTTCTGTGGCTGAAGACACCAAGGCATCAGTGAGCCATATCCTGCTGTCTGTTTAGATTACTGTGTCATATTCTATGTGATATTTCCTTTGAAGAAAAGTCTGGAAACTTCAACCAGTAAAACATATGGAGCAACTCTGCCGACTGAAATCAGAATCTGACTTTGGGATTTTATTTGTGTCATTATTGCAGATGGCTTGTGGGTTGGGATGGGGCATTTCATGCCAACATTTCAGAGGAATTCTCTTCTGGCCAAGTCATGAGCTGTCACCACTATCTGTTGATACTCATTCTGAGAACAAATATGAATAAATAAATCCTATTTGGGCCTGTTCATAAGTTTACCTCATTATGTAACAGCATCTATTTTGTGTTATTGTCTTTTGGACTGTTCCAATGTTCTCGTCTAGTTGCCAATGTTCTCCTATTCTCCTGATTTTAGAAGCTAAATGCAAGGCCAAATGTCCATTCTTTTACATGTGATTATGAAAACTTTTTTATATTACAGGGTACTGTAGTTTGAAGAACATAAAACCTATCCAAAGCAGTAAATCCAGACTTAAATCTTTTCTATTAACATGTGTTGTATTATAGTTGCATGGAAGTGCAGTTATGTTATTGGTCAACAGAGCAAAACAATGTTTCCCCCACTAGACTTTGGATCAGTATTAAACTTGGCACAGATGAAGCAGAAGTCTGCTCTTGCTCTATGCCATTTTTTTTTTTTGGGGGGGGGGGGCTTGAGCAAAGGGTTTTTGAATTATGTTTTTTTTAAAGAAAACTCTCTTACTCCCATGCCGAAACAAGTTACCTTTTATGCCCCCTTAGATTTAAAATAGCTCATATAAATTGAAAAGACAAATCTTACTTATCTTGATGTTGAATGGAATGTCGTCCCACCGGCTTTTTTAAATTTACTGTACAGTATAAGGAATCCCAGTTGCAGTGGCTGAAATATTCAGCGTAAAAAAAGGCATCTCAAAAGGGTAAAACAGTAACTGTTATAAACTGCCTGGAATGGGTTTACCAGAATGTTCCAAAATTGTTGCAGATTCTGTGAGAGCTAGGCTATTAGAACTTTGACTTTCCCACTTTTTAACTTCTTCCTGGCCAAGTAAAGTAAAGGTAAAGGTTTCCCTTGCTCAAAAGCCAGTTGTATCAGACTCTAGGGTGCAGTGCTCATCTCTGTTTCAAAGCTGAAGAGCCAGCGCTGTCTGCTTCTGTGAAATTACTGTTTTTTGCTTTATAGTTAGGGGAGGTATTCCTTGATGCACAGCTTTCTATTCCACCTGTCTAAGATAAAGACCACTCTTGCTCAAAAAACAGTCGTATCCAACTCTATGGTTCAGTGTTCATCTCCATTTATAGCTAAACAGCCATTGCTGTCTGCGTCTGCAGACATTTCCATGGTCGTGTGGCAGGTATGAATAGACACTGGAGTGCACGCAATGCTATTTACCTTCCCATGAAGTGGTACCTATTTATCTACTTGCAATTTCTTGCTTTTGAACTGCTAGGTTGGCAGGAGTTGGGACAGAGATGGGAGCATTTTAGCCTCTAAGCCACCATAGTCTGACAACTATATAACTGTTTGGTAATTAAGGAAAAAACCTCTTAAGATGCTATGTGTCATCAAATCACTTCTGATGTGTGGTGACTATATGAATTAATGACATCCAAAATCTCCTATCATTAACAGCTTTACTCAGATCTTGCAAATCAATAGCTTTTCATGTTAAGTTGGTTTTTCTTCCTACTTATCCCCCCTCCTAGAAAAATTGTATTTTCCAGTAAGTTTTGCTGAGGTCTTGCAAACCAACAGCTGAAGCTTCCTTTACTGAGTCAGTCACCCCATCTCATGTTAAGTCTTCCTCTTTACTTACCGTTCCTGCTTTCTCCAACAATATTGTGTTTTCTGGTCACTTCTGTACAGTATTTTCATGATGTGTGCATGGTAGAATAGAACCAATTTACTCATTTTTGTTCTAGTGAGAGTTCAGGCTTAACTTGATTGAGTCTTCAAATATCATATTTCAAATGCAGTGCCCCCCCCCTCTTTCTTTTACATAGTATGGATGATTTTGACTTTAGGCTCCAGTGACAATCTTTCATAACACCCAGCTCTCGCTCTTATTTCAAAAAGTGAGGGGATATCAATTAGAAAACATGCACACAACATGTTAACAGAGCTTTGCCCCCCAACCCCCGGAATAACGAGACAGACACAGTACTGGAATTAAACTCAGGGCCACTTTATTAACAGCAAATTCATAACTAAACTGTTTTGCTTGCGGCAGGGGCTGAGTAACGCGGATCTAAGTGATGGAGCCAAGGTGATCAACTTTCAATTTTTCCTTCTCCACTCATCTTTAGGTGAATACCGGCTTACCAGGATCGACCTGTTCCTCAACAGTCCCCTTCCTGGCTCACCATTCGGGTATAATGGCCAGTGCTGTTCTCAAGCCACAAGGCTGTAGGCCAACAGCACGGTCACCGATCCCTGAGCATGCCCCACCACCCGGAAGTGGAAGTACAGGTCTTCCAACTTCTGGTCAGTTGACATGCCCAGTGCCATCCCCAAATAATCCTAGGCTTTCACCTACCATTTAACTATGCGTTACCTGTTCAACCGGAGGCCGGGGTCGGGGAAGAAGAGCCTTATATCAAGGCCTAGCTCCTCCCCTCCCCCAGCCAGGCACATCCCTGGGTGTGCCGTACAGTCTGCCTCTCCCTGGGGAGTGAGGCAAAGACACGCCCCCAGACAGATGTCCAGTACCTTTCGTCTAATATAGCTTTTCATCCTCACGCTGTCTATTCTAACCCAAGGAAAGGGTATAGAAACTGGAAACAGCCACCGTTTCCTTCTCGGCTCCCTCCCTCAGCCTGGCCGGTTGGGGGAGGCGGGAGCAGCCCAGCTGTGCCTTGTCTCAGCGGGGCTATGAAAAGCCCCTGCCGTGGAGCCCCCAGAGCCGCCATTTCCATCTCGGCTCCCTCTCTCAGCCTGGCCGGTTGGGGGAGATGGGAGCAGCTCAGCTGTGCGTTGGTGAGGACTTAAGCCACGCGCTGTTGGAGCTCATCTGAGCCTTCTCCCTCGGTCCGGCTTTTGTCGCAGGAGTTGACGCTGCTGAGGACTTGAAGCTGGGCTCCAATGTGTAGTTGTGCCCAGTCCTTGTTAAGTCCTCTTTAAGGTTATTGAGCCATGGCTCTGATCTCCCCCCTCCTTTTTGACTTGCTATTTATGATATTGTACCCTGAAATTGTATTGTTCCCCTATTGTATGCTGTTATGTAATTCTGCATTTTTTCTTGTAAAATTGTATTTTTGCCTTGTACTATTTTAATATTGTATTTCTGTATGTTCTTTATATTGTGAACCACTTTGGGTCATCTATTAGACAAGGAAAGCGGTATATAAAAATAAATTCAAATCAAATTCTACATTCCGTAGAATAGGGATGGAAACATTAGTTTACCTGACAGGTTAAATCGTGTGTCTGTTTCTCTGTTGCATGTGTACTTACTCACATCTTTGCTTCATCATTTCACTTAGTCCAAAACAGCCCTTCAAAATATTTTGGCACAGAGCGTCTCCAGCAAAATTCCATCTGTCCTTGCTTCTGCTCTCTCCCAGAAACCATAGTACTAATCCTGTGCTGATCTTTTGGGATTCTCTAGCACTGGATACTTCTACATGAGGAAAGTTTATGTTGGAATTTGTGGTAGTGTATGCACACTCAAACTTCCATTTTAAAAAGCCATAGTTCATAAAAAAAACTTCTAGGTTATCTTTAAATCTTTTTTTAAACTTAAAACGTCCCTCTTCAAGAAAGACTTTAAAAATATTACACCTCTGACAATAAGTTAGCTAGTCAGTTGAACGTGCTTGCCCTCAGATGCTAGGTATTTTATTTTATTCAGGTATTTATTCTGTCATTTATTTTATTTGGTTGTTTGTTCTATTGTGTTGATTTTGTTCATTTATCTGTGCACTGCCCAGAGTGGGAAATATCTCAGATGGGTGGTATAAATATGAAAGAAAGAACGAACGAACGAACAAAAGAAAGAAAGAAATATATTATGAAGGTGGGATATTGTGCTTCTTTATCCACAATTCAAAATGCCAGGAAATGGTCCTATATTGCTGCACAATATCATACCCAGACATCCTAGAGAGTGAAGTCAGAAAGGCCCTAAAAGCACGGCAAAGCCAGGGGAGATGATGGTATCCCAGTTGAATTCTTCCAAGCCCTAAAAGATGATGGGATCAATCTACTACATGCTATATGCCAGCAGATTTGGAAAACGAATCAGTGGCCACAGGATTGGAAAAGATCAGTATACGTCCCAATCCCAAAAAAGGGCAATGCCAAAGAATGTTCAAATTATCGAACAATTGTGCTCATCCCACAAGCTAGCAAAGTGATGCTCAAGATAATACAGGATAGACTGCAACAGCATGTAGAAATAGAACTACCAGAGGTGCAGGCTGGATTCAGAAGAGGCAGGGGGACCAGAGACCACATTGCAAACATACGTTGGATCATGGAGAAAAAAAAGGAATACCAGTAACAAGTGTAATTTTGTTTTATTGACTACACCAAGGCCTTTGATTGTGTGGACCACAACAAAATGTGGCAAGTAATTAAAGAGATGGGAATACCAGAACACCTCATATGTCTCATGAGAAATCTGTACATGAGTCAAGAAGCAACAGTTAGGACAGAACACGGAATGACAGAGTGGTTTGGAATAGGAAAAGGAGTAAGACAAGGGTGCATTCTGTCACCCTGCTTATTCAACTTATACACAGAGCACATAATGCGCAATGCAGGGATGGAGGAATCACAATATGGGATCAAAATTGCTGGGAGAAACATCAACAATTTGAGATATGCAGTTGATACCACCCTAATGGCAGAAAGTGAGGCAGACCTAAAGAAGTTCCTGATTAGGTTGAAAGAAGAAAGTGCAAATGCTGGCCTGAGACTCAGTATCAACAAAGCCAAGATAATGGCAACAGGCCATATCAGTCCCTGGAAGATAGATGGAGAAGAAGTAGAAGTAGTGACATTTACTTTTTTAGGATCAAACATCACTGCAGATGGAGATTGCAGCCATGAAATAAAAAGGCGACTGATTCTTGGGAGACAAGCTATGAAAAACCTGGGGAACATAGTGAAAAGTAGAGACATCTCACTGCAAACAAAGGTCCGCATAGTCAAAGCAATGGTATTTCCGGTGGTAATGTATGGCTGTGAGAGCTGGACCATTAGAAAGGCTGAGTGAAGAAAAATAGATGCCTTTGAGATGTGGTGCTGGAGGAGAGTTTTGAGAGTCCCCTGGACAGCGAGGAGAACAAATAGGTCAATATTAGAAGAGATTAGCCCTGAGTGCTCCTTAGAAGGACAAATAACAAAGATGAAGCTGAAGTATTTTGGACATCAAATGAGAAGAGAGGATTCACTTGAGAAGGCCTTGATGCTGGGGAAGGTGGAGGGCAAAAGTAGAAGGGGACGGCCAAAGATGAGATGGCTAGATGGTATTGTAGACACAATGGGCACGGGGCTGTGTGGACTAAGGAGGATGGTGGAGGAAAGGGGTGCCTGGAGAGCGATGGTCCATGGGGTCGCAAAGAGTTGGAATCGACTGTGTGACTGAACAATAACAACAACAATCATACCCACGCTAGCAGCAGGAAGAAGGATGCTAAGTTTTACATAACAAAGGCCAGCCTCTATGTTGATAACACCAATGACAGAAAAGATAGTCCAACCCCTTGCTCAATGCAGGAATCCAAATCAAAGCAGATCTGACAGATAGCTGTCCAACTCTCTTTTGAATGCTTCCAGTGAATCAGATAAGTGACTCACCAAATCTCCATTGATTTAATGGGCCTACACTAATTGTGACTTACTGCTGGATTTCAACCAAGAATTCACTTGCAGACAATTGTAGTTAAGAATGGCTTTCCAGGAACAATGTCAACACAGTCTTAATAATGGTTAACTAACCCATATCAAATTTACACCATTAAGTACCAATTAACCCAGTTAAAATGCTCATGTAAATCAGTCTCTCTGAGTGGAATGAAAATTTCCAAGAATATTATTCAACACTAAATGTAGGATACATAGCAAGGATCAAATGCTATTTCCAATTTGATTTCATTTATAACTACAGTATTCATTAATATCATAAACTCCTCACAGCTACAATCTATGTTACCCAGTCATTTATAAACTTGGCACTATTCTGCATTTGAACCTTGAAATATTAAGTGGGATAAACCACCCAGCCTGTTTAACTGCAATAGCAGACAAGTCTTCAAAATATCTATACAAACAGCTCCTGCTTGATATTTTTTTTAAAAAAATGCATTTTTCACAAACAAAACTCTAGAAAGGTATATGTGACTTATCCAAGAATTTTAAAACTCAGAGAAGGATAAAATTGTAATTCTATTTCCTAGTAAGTCAGTGTCTATCAGAACTACATTTTTTGCTGGAACATTTTGTTTACTTTCCACCAAAATCAACGAATGGGACAGAAATTTAGTTAGTACCTAACATTGAGAAATTGCAAACTTCCTAGGGGATAAACATGGTAACTTTAAATGATTCTGTCCAATTAAAATACTGGGATAAAAATAATCAAATAAACTGCACAGACAGGTTTCATCATATGGACAAAGTTTAAAAATTATTTTGGGAGCAAAGGAATCAAATGTCTTTCTTCTGTAACTTGAGTAAAGAACAGAGAATGTGATGTACTGTTGTGCTAGGATCAAGCAGCATAAAAAACTATAAAAAAACACAGAGGTCAATGAAGGATGTACAATCAGTTCCAAAAATGGTGGTATTGAATGTTTCACTGACAGCTGCTTATCTGAGATCCGGAGAATATGAGCTAAATATACATGTCTAGTGTACTGCATTACTTTTTTTCTCTTCTTCTCTACATCCCTTCAACTTACAATGAAATTATTTAACATCTCATGGTACGTTTGGCTTCATATATACTGTATTTTCTGGCGTATAAGACTACTTTTTAACCCTGAAAAATATGTGCCAAAGTTGGGGGTCGTCTTATAGGACAGGTACTTAACTGCAGCTTGTTTCCCCTTGCTTCATATGTCCGGCGCATATGGTGGGGGGTGCTGCGGCCGAGTCCCTGCTCTGTGCGGGGAGTATGAAGCAAGGGGAAGCAAGCTGCACACATCTTCCTGTCCTCGAGGAGGAGAACGTGAGCGTGGATTGGCTCTCCACCAGAACCTGCCCATTCGACTCGGAGGGCTGCGCGTCTTCGGGTTGAGTGTGGGTTAATTTTTATTTGGTGTGCATTGGAAGAGAGGTAGTCTTATACGGCAAGTATATTCCAAACTCTATATTTTAACTGGAAAAGTTGGGGGTTGTCTTATACGCCCAGTCATCTTATACGCCGGAAAATACGGCATATATAATCATCGAATTAAATAATTGCATGCAGTCAACTTGATTCTAGCTTACAATGACCCTTTCAGGGTGTTCTTAATAAAAAGTTTTCAGCAATGCTTTATCTTGCCCTTGATCTAGGAGCACTATGGGACTCTGTAGGTTGCCCGCATCTACATAGGCGGGTAGTGGGGAATCAAATGCCCAACCTTTGGCTCACTGAGCTATCAAAAGCCACATATCTAGAGTAATAGATCATTTCAAAATTACATTAAAAATAAGTTAGATCAACCAACTGAGAAGCAAATAGTCTTAGAAACAGGGGGGGGGGATCACTGATCATGATTTATTATGGTTCCCCACCCTCAACCCTTCTGAGCTCCTAACCCAGTGGCTCCTGCTAACTATAACATTAAAATGCTAGCAGGAAATAACAAACAATGACACTTGTTCTCAAGACAACATGTTCCCTATGATAATACACTTTTCTCGTAATCTCAAATTGCAAATGTTCTGTACATCCAACCTACCACCACCATCTCTTGCACACATGCATACATACAAACCCACACCAGATAGACCCAAACCCAGGCCTTTCTTTTACAGGTAGTTTTAGAGGGGAGCCTGAGTCAGATGTTCATTGTTCAGAGTCTTTGTTCTTTTTTAACACGGCTCCTGAGTGCCTCAGGCAAGCGACACAGGACTGTGACTTTCAATACGGACAGAGAAATCTAACAGTGCATAAACATATGCAAGGATTTCCATCATGCTGCCAGTTTTGCAGACCAGCTGGATTATCAGGCCTAGGCAAAGTGACCCATTTAGCCTCTTCCCAGGGTGCAGGCCCCACTCATTTCCCTTAAGCATTCTTTTTCATGTAAACAGTAAACCATCCCATTTTCTATCTGTAGATGGGAGAGGCAAATGGATGGCTGCCATTTTTGTCTAGTTTGAGCATTAAGTACTAGGGATTTCTTGCCTGTGATAACTCAACAACTACTGCAGTGGCTCAAGTGGCTAAGACGCTGACTGGGACGGAAATGAGCTCCTGTCTTCGTCCCAGCTCCTGCCAACCTAGCAGTTCGAAAGCAAGAAATTGCAAGTAGATAAATAGGGACCACTTCGGTGGGAAGGTAAACAGCGTTCCGTCCGCTCCGGTGTCTAGTTATGCCTGCCACATGAACATCTGCAGAAACAGACAGTGCTGGCTCTTCAGCTTAGAAACAGAAATGAGCACTGCACCCTAGAGTCAGATACGACTGGCTTTTGAGCAAGGGAAACCTTTACCTTTACCTTACTGCATTGGAAATTTCCAGTTAATGAGAACTGTCACATGACTGTTTCTAGACTAAGGATATATACTGTCTCATTAGTAGAAATTTATAGAGCTAGGTATCTTCTATTTTAACCCTGCCATGTTTTACAACCATTTCTCTTTCCCCTTTACTCCCACAAATCAATCCATCCCTAATTGAATGCTTTGGAGCCTCTATAAGAATGTGCTCTATCTTCATTATCCTACCATCTCCTGAATCTCCCTATTTGAAACAACTAATATACCTAAACAAAGTGGGCAACACCAAGCTGTCTGCAGGAATTACCTTAGCTTGTTAATCTTCTTTGCCCAAGATTTACTAAACAGTTAAATTCCCACTGACAATATGGCCATCCCAGGTGCTCTGACTAAAACACCAGCAGTTCTTAAAGGAAAGAAATTTAAAGCAAAGCTGTCCCAGGTCCAGAAGCAATCCAAGTGTAGTCTCTTTCTTTCTCTCTCTTTCTCTCATATGCCCTTCCCGAATCCAAAGCAAGAATATTCAAGAACGAAAAGCCTTGAATGAAGGCCAGATAAATTTCTGTTATACCTATTTAACTATAGCACCAGGTTTTAGCCGCACATCTGTTTTACATGACATATGTTTAGAAACTAAAAGAATTTAAACTTTTAACACCCCTCTCTCAATTCCTTTCTTGTGTCTGTTCTTTTGATGCCTGGGGATGTAACATGCTCCTCCTGGCTGCTAAGCTAACAGAGTGTTTTATGTAATTTACAAGCTCTGTTCATTACCACGAAACACAAAAAAATGGAAGTAGGACAGACTGTACTGGATCCCCCCCCCTTTTCAATATAACTTAAAATCTGAGTTTCACATTGCATTTTTCTGGTAATGATATATATATTTCAGATCTATTCTCCACCCTGATGTGACTAATCCTTTTCAACTCCATTATGAATCATTCGGTTTTAACAGGAAGCCAGAATGTCAGAAATATAACTGGCATCTGTACAAACCCCCAAACTCTGGCTTTTAAAAAATCTGTCTGAATAGACAAATTGGCAGACAGAATGAAGCCAGGCTGATTAACCAGAATGCTGTAAGTGGATCAAGAAGAAATAGTCCCTAGACCTGTGTTCTCTTTGCTACAGGAAAAAGAACAGTACAGTGGAACCCCGCATAACAAACACTTTGTGTAACGAAAAATTCATATAATGATGAGGATTTGCGCTAACCGCTATACCCCATATAACAATTTTTTCGTTATATGAAGCAATGCATCTCTATGGGAAAAATCATACAACGAAAATCCCTATGGGATACAATTTTCATTGTATGATTTTTCCCATAGAGATTTTTGTTGTACGATGTATCCCATAGGGATTTTCGTTATACGAGGCATGCTTCGTATAACGAAAACATTCATATAACGTAAGACATCATGGAACCAACTTTTTTTTTGTTATACAGGTTTCTACTGTACTAGATAATGAGAACAGCAATCCCATTCACTATTGATTTTAAACACTGAAATAGTTACATACAAATTATAGGGAGTACTAAAGCTAAGATACAGTGGTGAAAACTAAGTGCACTTCCACAACAAAGCTATATAAAAGAAGTTGGACAATTAAGATGAAAAGTATATGGCAGTGAGCATGGTTCTTGCTGTCTTCATTTTATCCTCACAACAGACTTATAAGGTATGTTAGGTTGGGAGCATCATGATTGTATGGAAATTCAAATTCAAGCTTCTGCCAATGAAGCAAAAATATTATTCAGAATCAATGGTGATGGTTGAAATGTTTCTATGCACAATTTATAACTGCCTATTTTAGATCAGGTGGGTTTTTAGATATTAAATACAAAAACATAAATCAATAGTTATTTTTTTCAGTTACTGGAAGTGGTTAAAAACGAGATGGAAAGAATAAGCATTGACATCATGGGCATCAGTGAGTTAAAATGGACAGGGATGGGTGAATTCAGCTCTGGAAACCATCATATCTACTACTGTGGGCAAGAAAACCTCAGAAAAAATGGAGTAGCCATAATTGTCAACAAAAGAGTGAGGAAAGCAGTAATGGGATACAACATCAAAAATGATAGAATGATGTCAATCAGAATCCAAGGCAAACCTTTCAATATCACTGTAATCCAAGTCTATGCACCAACCATTAGTGCAGATGAAGCCACAGTTGACCAGTTCTATGAGGACCTACAACACCTCATAGAACAGACACCAAGAAATGATGTCCACATTATCTTAGGAGATTGGAATGCCAAAGTAGGAAATCAAAAAGTAAATGGAATAACAGGCAAGTTTGGTCTTGGGACACAGAATGAAGCAGGGCAAAGATTGATAGAGTTCTGCCAAGAGAACGCACTAGTCATAGCAAACACCCTCTTCCAGCAACACAAGAGGCGACTTTACACATGGACATCACCAGATGGCCAGCATCGAAACCAGATTGATTACATACTCTGCAGTGAAAGATGGAGAACCTCCATTCAGTCAGCAAAAACAAGACGTGGAGCAGACTGTGGCTCAGATCACAACCTACTGATTGCAAAATTCAGGCTTAGACTAAAGAAAATGGGGAAAACAATTAGACCAGACAGATATGACCTACACAACATCCCTAAAGAATACACAGTGGAGGTCATGAACAGATTTAATGTCCTGTACATGATAGACAGAGTACCAGAAGAATTATGGACAGAAACATGGGACATTATGAAGGAGGCAGCAAGAGAAACCATACCAAAAGAAAAGAAGCGTAAGAAAGCAAAGTGTTTGTCTGATGAGGCCCTTAAAATAGCAGAGGAAAGAAGGAATGCAAAAGTCCAAGGAGAAAGAAAAAAAATACAATCACCTGAATACAGAATTTCAAAGAAAAGCAAGGAGAGATAAGGAAAACTACCTGAACGAACAGTGCAAAGAAATGGAGGAAAACAACAAAAGAGGCAGGACTAGAGATCTTTTCAAAAAAATTGGGGAAATCAAGGGAACATTTAAAGCGAAAATGACCATGATAAGGGACAAAGATGGAAAGGAGTTAGCTGAAGCAGAAGAGATCAAAAAAAGATGGCAAGAGTACACAGAGGAACTCTACAAAAAGGACCTCAACGCTCCTGATAATAAAAATAATGAGAAATTTGAACTTGAACCAGACATTATGGAGAGTGAAGTCAGAAAGGCCCTAAAAAGCACTGCAAACAATAAAGCTAGCGGAGATGATGGTATCCCAGTTGAATTTTTCAAAGCCCTAAAAGATAATGGAATCAAACTACTGCATTCAATATGCCAGCAAATTTGGAAAACAAAACAGTGGCCACAGGATTGGAAAAGATCAGTGTACATTCCAATCCCCAAAAAAGGCAATGCCAAAGAATGCTCAAATTACCGAACAATTGCACTCATCCCACATGCCAGCAAGGTGATGCTCAAGATAATACAGGATAGGCTGCAGCAACATGTGGAGAGAGAATTACCAGAGACGCAAGCCGGTTTCAGAAGAGGCAGGGGGACTAGAGACCACATTGCCAACATACATTGGATCATGGAGAAAACAAAAGAATACCAGAAACAAGTCTACTTTTGTTTTATTGACTACACCAAGGCTTTTGACTGTGTGGACCATAACAAAATGTGGCAAGTAATTAAAGAGATGGGAATACCAGAGCACCTCATATGCCTCATGAGAAATCTGTACACGAACCAAGAAGCAACAGTTAGGACAGAACATGGAATGACAGAGTGGTTTGGAATATGAAAAGGAGTAAGACAAGGCTGCATTTTATCACCCTGCTTATTCAATCTATACACAGAACACATAATGCGCAATGCAGGGATGGAGGAATCACAATATGGGATCAAAATTGCTGGGAGAAACATCAACAATTTGAGATATGCAGATGATACAACCCTAATGGCAGAAAGTGAGGAAGACCTAAAGAACCTCTTGATTGGATTGAAGGAGGAGAGTGCAAAAACTGGATTGAGACTCAATATCAAGAAAACCAAGATAATGGCAACAGGTCCGATCACTCCCTGGAAAATAGATGGGGAAGAAATAGAAGCAGTGACAGATTTTACTTTCTTAGGATCCAAGATCACTGCAGATGGGGATTGCAGCCATGAAATAAAAAGATGACTGATTCTGAGGAGACAAGCTATGAGAAACCTGGGGAATATAGTGAAAAGTAGATACATCACCTTGAAAACAAAAATTCGCATAGTCAAAGCAATGGTATTCCCAGTGGTAATGTATGGGTGTGAGAGCTGGACCGTTAGGAAGGCTGAGCGCAGAAGAATAGATGCCTTTGAGATGTGGTGTTGGAGGAGAGTCCTGAGATCCCCTTGGACAGCAGAGAGAACAAATAGGTCAATACTGGAGGAAATCAATCCTGACTGTTCATTGGAGGGACAAATAGTGAAGATGAAGCTAAAGTACTTTGGACATCAAATGAGAAAGGAGGACTCACTTGAGAAGGCCTTGATGCTGGGAAAGGTGGAGGGCAAGAGAAGAAGGAGGCGTCCAAAGATGAGATGGATAGATGGTATTGTGGACACAATGGGCACAGAGCTTGGCGGGCTGAGGAGAATGGTGGAAGACAGAGGTGCCTGGAGGAAAATGGTCCATGGGGTCCCAAAGGGACGGAATCGACTGTGCGACTGAACAATTCTGAAATGACTTAAGTACCTAATAATGTAAGAAAAATTGATTGATTGATTGATTTCTGTACCATCCATCCGGATTGTGTTCCCATCCTGGGTGGTTTTAAAAATCCTTGGTAAAGGTCACCCTTGCTCGAAAGCCAATTGTATCCGACTCTAGGGTTCAGTGTTCATCTCTGTTTCAAAGCCAAAGAGCCATCTCTGCCTGCTTCTGCAGATGTTTCCGTGGTCATGTGGCAGGCATGACTAGACACGGAATGCTGTTTACCTTCCCACCGAAGTGGTCCCTATTTATCTATTTGCAGCTTCTTGCTTTCAAACTGCTAGGTTGGCAGGAGTGATACAAGGACATTAATAATGAAAAATTCCCAAATGGTGGCGACATGTTAAACCATGGTAAATAGATATCAATACATTTGCCCTCCTCTACCCCAAAAAAACAAAGTCCAGGAAATTAAACAAATTACCCCCAATATTAAGGAAATAAATTAAACTAGTCTAACTAAAGTAAATGGCTATTGGGAGAAGATCTTTAAAGGCCTTCTTGAGCAGAACTGTTTTCAGATGTTTTCTAAATACTGTATTTTCTGGCGTATAAGACTACTTTTTAACCCCGAAAAATCTGTGCCAAAGTCGGGGGTCGTCTTATAGGACAGGTACTTAACTGCAGCTTGTTTCCCCTTGCTTCATATGTCCGGCGCATATGGTGGGGGGTGCCGCGGCCGAGTCCCTGCTCTGTGCGGGGAGTATGAAGCAAGGGGAAGCAAGCTGTACACATCTTCCTGTACCTCGAGGAGGAGAACGTGAGCGTGGATTGGCTCTCCACCAGAACCTGCCCATTCGACTCGGAGGGCTGCGCGTCTTCGGTTTGAGTGTGGGTTAATTTTTATTTGGTGTGCATTGGAAGAGAGGTAGTCTTATATGGCAAGTATATTCCAAACTCTATATTTTAACTGGAAAAGTTGGGGGTCGTCTTATACGTCCAGTCGCCTTATACGCCGGAAAATATGGTATGTCCAGGGATGGGTGCAACTCCACTAGCAAAGTGTTCCATAATGTGGGTGCCACAACAGAGAAGGCTCATCTCCTGGTTGAGACCTTCTTTGCCATTCTCAGTGTTGGCACCAGGAGCTGTGCTGTTTGGGAAGACTGATTGGTGTGGGCAGACATTCTTTGGGAGAAACATTCTATCAGATAGTAAGACACTAAACCATATAGGGCTTTAAATGTCAGTGTCAACACCTTGTAAAAGGTGAAAGATTTATATGATCTGAAGAGAAACCAGAGTAAAATACTCTAGTGTTAATGCCTTGTGCCTGATATGGAAAGGAATGGGTAATCACTGCAACTGGGCCAGAGCTGAGGTGATGTGATAAATTTCCTCACCCTGGAGATCAATCTGGCTGCAGCATTCTGGATATGTTGTATTCTTCATATCAAGGTCAAAGGTGGCACCACGTAGAGAGCATTACAGTAGTCAATCCTTGAGACTACCAATACGTGGATCAAAGTCAGGGATTGTCTGTAAAGTAAGGGGCACAGCTTGGAGATCTGTTCAAGATGGAAAAAAGTGGCTTTAGATACAGCCACGATCTGGTGGTCTAATTTGTGCGTCTGATCTAAAATTACACCCAAGCTGCTAACTTGGTCCCTCAGAGGAACTTGTCTCTTTAAATTTACCCAAATATCCATCTAACATATCATCTTGGTTCCCACAGTGGCCAAGCAGATACACCTGAGAAGCCCCCAGGTTAACAGCCTTTTCCTTTATCCATTTTTGCAATGAATAACCTGCATATTAGGTGTACTACTGTACTTGAAAACAGGGAGAATGATAATACAAATGTTCTGCCACCAAGGACCCAAACTTACTGAACTTGTTTACTGTTAGAATGAGAAGGAACCAGTGTAGGTAGTCTATTGGGGAAAATAGCTCTGTGCTACCTGAGATGCAGGCAACTCCACGCCAATCTACTCCTGCCTCTGACCAGAGGCAGATCAAAGCCCTGCCAGAATGAATTTGAAGGAATAAATCAACTACAGTATTTAGCTTTATAATTGGATTCAGGGGGAAGCAGCAATAGACACATTTTGGGCAGGAGTATATTCCTGCTCCTAGGCTGAGATGCAGAGTGCATGAATGCAACTTAAGATGAGGCAGTGTCTAAGAGTTAATGAATGCCTGCCTGCCTCTCCCTCACTCACTCCCCCACTCTCTCTGTGAATGCCTGTTTGGCTGCATATGTGCAAGTGTGAATACCTGCTTTTGCCTGACTCTTCCTGCCATCCCTTAAATTACTAATATAGCAGAACTATATGAAGGAGCTACAGAACATAGAATTTTAGTCACAAATGAATATCACAAGTGAGTTATTTTAGAGATGACAGTAGATGGTGAGGGGAACAGAGAGTACAATCTGTCACGTCTGAAGGGAAATTTTGAATCCCTGCCCCCTTGTGCAAGCTGTTCTTGCAGCATGAGCTTACACATTACCCCAAAATGTGTGTTTCTCTTCAAATATATGATAAGGCAAAGTACATGTGTGTATGTGGCTGCCTTTGCCATAGTCTCCAAGACCATGAAATCTGTTGTGCTAGTGTTGTTATGTGTTGTCAAGCCACCTCCCAACTTATGGCACCCTTGATTGACCTCTGAAGGGTCCTACAATTAACATCCCTACTCAACTCTTGCAAACTCAAGGCTCTGGTTTCCTTTATTGAGTTGATTTATCTCTTATTTGATCTTTTCCTGATACTGTCATCTTTTTCTATTCCATTGTACCTCAGCCTCTCATGATATGTCCAAAGAGTAACAGCTTCATTTTAGTAATTTTCAAGCAATTTCAGATAGGACTCATTTCTTTGTCTTTCTGGTGATCCAAAAGTATCCACAAAACTATCCAAAAGTATCCACAAAACTGTCTTGAGCACTGCATTTTGAATGAACTGATTTTTTTCTTGTCAGCTTTCATTAGCTTTCATATTCATACACAGCCATTCAAAATACAGTCCTGATGATCTTGTCCTTGGTCTCCAGTGACACATCTTTACACTTGATATTCTTCTCTAAGTTAGTCTTCTCATGATGTGTCCAAAGTACAGTAGCCTAGCAATTTTGACATTTTTGCCTTTAGAGAGAATTCTTACTGGACTTGTGTTGTGTATTGGTTTTACATTTGCAAGGAGCACTCTTGCTAGATGAAAATGGTGGTTTCCCGCCATTCTAATTAGAAGCCTAAAGTGGCGCAAAAGGGCTTGCTTGTTATGCTAATCCAAGCCCTAGGATTGGTTACAGTTTTGGATCATGTTCTCCATTGGTTAACTACACATATTCCCTGTTATGATTAGTTAGTAACATTTGTCTGGGCAGGTCGCTACTATGTATCCAGGAGCCACCGCCGAGGAGACACTATATAAGCCCCACAGGTAAACAAGGGGAGGGGGGGCGGACCGGATATATACTTTCTACTCTGTACAGATAGCCTGGGTAGCGCTAAGCCTGGGTCCTTCCCTTATGCTACGTGTCTATGCTAGCTAGTTTATTGCCCACTGCAGATAAGAGTCCAGAGGGACTGACTTCACTAGGATTGTATAGCCATCTCGGTATCCGGAATGCCTTGTAAGCTCATCTCTTAATGACTGTTAAATAAAGACTGTTGCTGTTTGTTCATCGTTGTCTTGGACTGGTGCTTCTAAGGGCCGGATATAACAACTTGATCTAGAACCTACTGATGATACACAATCTCAATAAAGCTCTCTTCCAGCACCATGCTTTCATTGGATCTTTTTTTTCTTGTCAGCTTTATTATCCAGCTTTCATATAAGGAATCTAAAATGTGTGCATGATTTTGGCCCTGATCTCAAGTGATAGGTTCTCACACTTGTTTATCATTTCCAATTCCTTCATTCTTGCCCTCCTAGTCTCAATCACCGTCTTACCTATTGGCTGCAGTCTCCATTTGGATTGGCAATTGAATTAAGGTACAGTATAACTGCAAGTAACAAATGCTTCTTACAGCCAAAAAATCGTACAACGAAGAGGATTTTAAAAACCATTGTGCCCTTTTGATTCTCAACCTCCCTGGAAGCTGAAGGTCCTGGGATGGAAGGAACAGCTGGTACTAATCAAAGAAGAAACTGAAATTGTTAGAGATTTTGTATACAGTAGAACCTCATATAACAAAAATAATTCATTCTACGAGGCACTTCATTATACGATTTTTTTTGTTGGACAATGCATGCATCATACAACGAAATCTCTATGGGAAAAATCGTACAATGAAAATCTCTATGGGAAAAATCGTGCAATGAAAATCTCTATGGGAAAAATCGTGCAATGAAAATTATCTCTTGGGAGGCAGTTTCCCTCTGTAGACCCACCAAAATCCTGAAGCAATTAAATTGGGCAGGGTGATATCCTGCTGCCTGCCAAGTGTAGAAGGACCACAGGAAATGGCTGTTTACAATTGGTTTAGTATAGGACACATGGATTCGAGAAAAGAACCACAGATGTATCCTGGGATACTGGAAAGATTCTGCCAAGTGTGTTTATAAAGATTACTATTGCAAAGATTTTCCATTTCCCCTGGAGACAAGAATACCGGACACACTGTTAGTGTATGCCTCACCTTTCACATTTTTTAAAATAATCTCCAGTTTGGAATCTGTAATAGTCTCCACTGAGAACTTGGCATAAGTCATATGTCATTTTCATTTATTAACTGAAGGGCTGTACTGCCACAAATTATTTCTACACATTCTTTCAGTTCAGAAACTTCAGGAAGTTGTTTAAATCCTTAGGGAATGGGTAAGGCAGTACAGACAACCACCATTAAAACCTATCCTAAGATGGCACTTGCTCTATTTATCTTTATTATCTCCTTGCAGACTTGTAGACAGACATGATTTGTTCAGAAAGCAGATATGTGTACGTGCATTCACTTATTCTATTTGGTAAAGCAACTTCCTCTTTGTTTGTACTTGCAACGGTTTGAACTTAATTTTAGTATAAACTAAGAATGGTTTCTTGCTGTGAGTTGTTCTGTTAATCAAGTAAAAGCACATGATCCATACTATTATTCCTGAACATTAAATATATATGCCTGTCTAACACAAAATACAGTACTAAGTAATACTTATATGGGAAATCTTAACCAGCACACTCTTTAGAAGATAAACAGTTTTCACATTTGCCATGTAGAAGCTCCAGCTATTTAATGACTTTTCCTCTGACTACATGTGATTTCTGGGCACCTCCCACAGCTACTATTACCCCCTAATCAACATGGCAAGAGCTGAAGTCTACATATCCGGAGGACACTCAGCTGGAAACAGTTTCCATATATACTGCCATATCAGAATACTACAGTATATTACCTCTCCAACCAATACATATCCAGATATTCACATTTTTTTCAATCAGATATATGTTTATCCAACATCAAAGAAATAAGCTACCCAGACACTAACCCAGGACATGACCTAAATCAGTGTGAACTACAGTGTGAGTTGATCAATATATTTGTTTAAATCAGTGTTTCCCAACCTTTGGTTTTTAGACTTCAATTCCAGAAGCCTAAATCAATTCCCCAAAGCACTGATCAGCCAATGTACTGACCTAGGTTTATGGGAATTGAAGTCCCCCTGTGGGGCATTGCCCCACATTGGGAACCATTGCACTAGGGCATGGTTGATTATATTGTTATGTTTATATTTTCTCATTTTCTCATTTTCTCCTTTTTATGGCTTTTTATATTATAAACTGTCCAGAACACCTCCCAGATGGGCAGTATATAAAATTAAAAAAATATTTTATTGCTAGCTAAATATTAAATGCACCATAGTAGTTATGCTTTCTCTCTCAAGCTCTTGAAGTTGACCAGGCTCTGTTTTTGCCTTTGTCTATTGATTCTGCATGATGATCTACTACATAAACTACAAATCAAATGGTAACACAATAATAAAAGTGATATACCATATAAATTAAATGAGTCATTGGTTCAACAACGATACACACAGCTGTAGAGCTATCATAGATTTTCTTCTCTGGGGGAAAGGTTTGGGGGGGGGGAGAGGAAATCTGAAGCAGCTCTGCTTCTACTGCTTGAAATGATCTCCCCAGAGACTAAAACAGCTGAAGACAAGAAATTGCCTAGGGAAGAAAAAGCTTGTGAAAATATCCTTCAGGTGTGAACATACAGCAGCTACAGATGCCTATGTATAGAATATTGAAGACATGAATTTAGATTTACAGTACCTATCTATTTCTCTCTCACACAGAGACCACTCTGAATCCATTCATGAACATAATGCTTTCATCACACTTCACATATTCATTTCCACACTACCTCTTATACATAGATCCTTAGCTCAGTAGGTATCTTAAGTAGTGAACTGCTCCAGTGATGACACAAAATGTCCAATTCTATTGTTGTACGGTATATGGCTGGCTATATCAAGCACTAACCAGCAAAGAAGGAATGAGTTAGAGCAGACCTCCTCAACATGGTGCCCTCTAGAACAGAAGTTCTCAACCTTTAAAGTCGGCGGCCGGGTCACGCTCCCTCAGACAGCTTTGGGGGCCAGATGGACATTTTGCCCCTCCTCCACCACATGGCACTTCCTGGTGTGGTGGAGGTGGTGAGGGGCCACATGAAATGGCACCATGGGCCGCATTCAGCCCAGGGGGGCACAGGTTGAGAATCTCTGCTCTAGATATTATGGACTACAGTGTCTACCTGGCACAGCAAGAAGAGCCAATGATTAGGGATAGTTAAGGATGACAGAAGCAATAATCAAAAAATGAAGGGCACCATCTTGGGAAGGCTGTGGATCACTTGCTACACAGAACGTTTCTGATTTGTCCCAAATACAATGCTCAGAGGTAGAACATTGTAAGGTTTTGGCTACAAGTAAAAGAAAGGGCAAAAATGCCGCCTCCTTATTCTCCTTTATACCTCAAGTCCTACATTTCTTATGCAAGCTCTTAGCAGAAGACAACAAATGGAGCAAAAAGAAAAGGTGAGATATTTGTACCAGCTCTGAAGTTGGCTGGAGAGAAAGCATTTTAGTATGTTTCACTTTGCAGGCGCACCCCCCAATAACGGACACAGACAACATTGAAAGTGGATAACAGCATCGGGCCACATTTATTGATTCAATGCCCTAGTCCGAATTATAAATTTGTATTGGTAAAATGACCAATCATAATTCTTAAGGCAAGCAGGCCGGAGTAACACTGGTAAGGTACCACCCCAAAATTGCCAACGGCAATTGGTTACAATGTATCAATTTGTATCAATTTGTTTGTTGACGACAAACAAATTGTTGACCGTAGTCAATATCTAACTCATGACCCCACCCTCTGACGCGTATCCGTGAAATCACGGGGTGATGCATGCTGGTTAGCTATCGTCATCACCCCGTCGCCTGGTTCGTCGTTGACCGGACAACGTTTAACTAATTTATTCCTGTCTAGTGTTGTCCAGTCAATTGCGAACCTGCCGGATACCTGTGGGTCATACTGTTTACCTTACCAGTGCTACCCGCCACACGGAGGGGCTTCAAAGAAGGCCTGACGCCCCCCCCCAGACCGTCAGCTCGGTCAACAGGCCTGCTCGCCAATCACCCAACAGGAGGTCCATACCTCCTCGCGACAGATGGACCCCATCCCCTGCGTACAAGTCATAATTTTGTAGGCTAATAGCGGGGTGATGACTGACCCGTCCCCAAGCCCTGTCGGCAAGAAACCGCGCCACCGCCCTATTGACCGTGCGCCTAGCGCGGTCAAGGGCCAGGAGGTTAACGCCCCCTCTATAAGAATGGCGCGGGACAATGTCCGACCAAACCAGGGTTGTGGCAGGCCAGACATAATGCAAGTAGGCGAGGTCCTCGCAAATCGCATGCTTGAGCGATAAGCCGGTGACCTGGCCCAAATCATTGCCCCCCAGGTGGATGATGAGAATGTCAGGCGGGTCAGCACCCAGGCCAGAAAAAAGGAAAGGCCGCAGCTCCCGCCATAACATCCCAGGCTTACCATGCCATGTGAGACTGGCGTGTTCACCCAGTCCCAGTCGGGGTCCCCACTCTGTCGCCGCAGCGTAACGCGCTGCCCTGTGCACATAGCTGTTGCCCACCAGCCATACTGTCACCGGTGTAATACGACACCCAGGGTCTGTAAGAAAATTGAGAAAAAAGGCGGTAAGGTGACTGGATTGGTACTCATGGCGGGAGTGGGCGCACATAAAACTGAAAACATTGCGAGCTCCACCTCCCCATGCTACGTATGTCAGCCCCAGAGTACCCAAAAGCAGCTGCTGTAGAGGCTGCACCAATACGGAATGAATGTGTGCCATAACGGGCACCTGGTAGGCCCACCCTGGTGAGGGCTCTGCCTGTCACCTTCCAAAACTGAAATTTAGTAAGGGGAGACCCATCTTGGTGACAGAAAAACGGGCCGTGGTGCATGCCACGCAGTGCCAGGAACTCCTGTAGGGCACCAACCGGACAGATGTCTGCCAAAGAACACCGTAGCAGTCTTACACCACTGCCTACGCCATGCTGATCTGTCTTAGAGGAGCGTATCCTCAACTGGGCCCAGTCTTTGGCAACATAGACATCTTCGAGTTCCAGTGCCCTACAACTTGCATCCGCCTTAGACAGCATCACAAGTTCGCTGATGCGGAGCGCTCCAAAAAATGCCACCGTTGTGGCTGCATGGAAAAGGGCTGCCTCATAATGATCAAAACAGAGGCCTGGCCAGCCCCGGGCCAACTGGGTAAGAACCCCTGGGGAAATAGGGTGCCGGTCGTCCGGGCAACGCCCGCGCTCGCGCACCCACCCCTCCAAAACATGTCTCACACGGAAGTCAGAGGTGGTGTCCACATGACCTCCCACTTTGGCCATAAAAGCCAACGCCGAGAGCTTGGATGCTATGGTGCGAGTTGCGAGGCCCTGTGCATGCAGGTGAACCATGAACCGCAGAACATGGTCCACCGGGATAGGCCAGGTCTCTGGCAGGTGAAATTGAGCAGAAAATGCTCTGTAAGAATTGAATGCTTGTTGATACGCCTTACGCGTGCGTGGCGCTAGTGACAGGCCAATCGCCCGGTTCACCTCTCCTTGCCAATAGTCCACATCTCGTCCGGGAGTGGCGAGGGAAATTCCTCCGCATCCGGGGCCAAGGCGCGGAACCGGGAGATCTGCAGGCGGGACAAAGCGTCAGCAATATCATTATTAATCCCTGGAACATGCCTGGCCCTGAACAAGACGTTGAGGCGCAGGCAGCGCAACACAAAATGGCGCACTAGTTCCATAACCCTGGGCGATTTGGAAGTCTGTGCATTGACAATGTGGACAACAGCAGCATTGTCACACCAGAAATGCACAACCGAATTAGCCCACTGCTCGCCCCATAGCATCAAAGCCCCCAGAATAGGGAAAAATTCCAGGTATGTGAGATCCCGCAGGCGACCCGTGCCTGCCCAGGCCGGTGGCCACCCACCATAGGCCCACTTCCCATTGAAGTACATCCCATAACCCAGGGATCCTGAGGCATCAGACTGGATCTGAAAATTGGGGGATGCCAGGAGGTCAGACCTCCAAAATGAGACCCCATTGAACTCCCTCAGGAATTGCAACCAGACAAACATGTCTGCCCTGATACCCCGGGTAAGCCTAACTCTATGGTGGGGCCTGGATAACCCTGCCATGGCGTCGCATAAGCGCCGGGCAAAAGCCCTGCCCGGTGCGACCACCCTGCAAGCGAAATTGAGGTGACCATGTAGCACCTGCAGTTCCCTCAGTGATGCCTTGCGCTTGGCCAGTAAATCCGAGATAAGGGCCACTATCCTGGACACCTTATCGCCCGGTAACCTAGAAGCCTGCGCTACTGTGTCAATCTCCACCCCCAGGAATACTAGCTTGGTAGATGGGCCCTCGGTCTTTTCGGGCGCTAAAGGGACACCGAGTTCCTCCATTAGCATCTGAAATGTGTTGAGGAGACGTGTGCACGTGTCCCAGCCCCGTTCACCCCCGAATAAAAAGTCATCCAGGTAATGGGCTACAGACCGGGACCCTGACCTGCGGACGAAAGCCCACTCTAGGAAGGTACTAAAACGCTCGAAGGCCGAGCATGATATGGAGCAGCCAAAAGGCATGGCCTTATCAAAATAATATTCACCCTTAAATTTGAAACCCAGCAACTCAAAGTCGCCCGGATGCACTGGCAAGAGGCGAAAAGCTGACTTAATGTCGCACTTGGCCAGCAGGGCACCCGGGCCACACGAGCGCACCATGCGCAGCGCATGGTCAAACGATGTATACCTGACTGAACAAAGGTCATCAGGGATAGCATCATTGACCGATCGGCCGGCTGGGTAGGACAAATGATGAATAAGGCGAAACTCGCCTAGAGACTTTTTGGGGACCAAGCCCAGTGGCGACACTTTAAGATTGGGAAACGGGGGTGCAGGGAAAGGTCCAGCGACCCTGCCCGCATCTAACTCCTTTTTAATACTGGCCGCAGCCACCTCCTCCCTCCCTCTGAGGGATAAAAGGTTGGGGGCATCCTGAGGGGACCTATCACCCATGAAAGGGATACGGAATCCCTGCTTAAAACCCTGAAGGAGATACTCCCCATCCTCCCCCTTCGGGTACGATGCGAGCCAACGCTCCAGCATGTCCACATTAATTGGGGAGGGGGCCTTTTGGAGCACCAGCTCCATCCGTGGCAGTCTTGCCAGCCCACTGTCCGCCCCTCCCTCTGCCCCGTGTCCCTCCAGGCCTGGGACAGGCGGAGGCTGCGTGGGGGCCCGAACATGTGGGACACTCATGCCTATACTTGCAATTCTTCCTATTGCAGGAACCATTGGACGAGAAAGTCCAGCACAGCAGGCGGGCTGGAACCCCCTGCCCCGCCGCCTGGCGGGTAACCTGCGCTGGAGCCGCTCGCTGGACCGCATGTCCACAATGGTATCTGTCTCCCGGGGCAGGGCGCGTGGGCGTCATGTACAAAAGCCAAAGCCTCTGGCACGGCTCATCCCATCTCATCTCGGGGTGGAGGGGAATCCTCATACGGAATTCCTCGTCATAGGCTAACCACGAGGGGCCCGGGAAATCAACCATCGCCCTATATATGTTGTCCAAATATTGGACCATGGGAATAGCCAAATCCGGCCGCGCCCTCAAGTACACCGCCATGTATATTAAATAAGCCGGGAGCCAGTTGGCCCATGTACGTGGCGGCTTACGGCGACGTGCCTGCTCCTTGTCCTTCTCATCCTGTCCCTCCCTTTCCTCCTTGGTGGGCTCTCTGTTCAGGAGTGAGAAGATATCTACATACTCCCCCCGCCATATCTTCTCTCTAGTAGTCTGTGCCAAGTGATCACCCAGTGGCAAGGAATACCCAGCCGTCGGCAAAGCCGAAAAAGGCACCGCAGCCATAGGAAAAGGGGCCTGAGCTAGCCCAGCCACCCCCAGAACATTCCCCGCAGTGTAAGAACAAGTACCCACCCCAGTGCCCAGGGTGGCAGTCGTCGTCGCCGGGTGGGGTGCCGACAGCGTGGCCCCCGCACCACCCGCGCGAGGCCAAGGCCATTGAAAAGCCCCCCCCATATTGGGAATGTGTGTGGATGTACTCGCTTGCACCGTATACTCACATGCTGCACCCCCGCGGGCCGCCCCCACCGGGGGTTCCGGCCCACTGGGGGCGTCGGAGCTCACGACCGACATAGAGCTCATCACCGGGGCCTGACACGCACCTGGCTGCTGGCTGGGGAGCTGCGAGGCAGTGGCCGAAACCGCGCCACGTGCCTGCGGCAGCTCAACCCTCCCTGTCGGCTGTTGTCCTCCTGCCGACAGCGCCTCAAAAGGGACCCCAAAGGGGGCCCCCGCCTGACTGGCCCGAGCCAACGACGCTTCAAGGGCCGCAATGCGGGCCAGTAAGGCTTCCACGTTGACCTGGGGCCAAGGGCCGGCCGGCCCGCCCGGTCCAGGCGTGGGTACAGGTCCCTGTACCCCAGGACCCGAATATGGCCATTGGCCAGCACCGAAGCCCGGCAGGGTCGGTGGAGAAACCTGCCAAGGCAGGGGGCCGCACCACCCCCCAAGGCTAGAGGGCCCAGGGGGAGGCTGCGACCCAAGAGCAGCAGGCCCAACAGGGTGGGCAGGTGCAGGAGCGGTGTCCACCGCTCGCGGGCCGCGGGCCGGAGCCCCTTCCGCGCCCGCACTCTGGTCGCCCGCTCCGGGCCAAGGGGCAATAGACCCCATTCCGCCGGTCCCGGCAGGGGCCTGCAAAGGCGGCTGCTGAGGAGGCGGCACCGCGGTCCTCCGACCTGGGTTGCGCCTCCTAACATCTCGAGCCGCACTCGAAACTGCCTTCTTCTTCGAAGGCATCTCCACCGAAGCAAAGGGAAGCCAAAAAGGAGAATCGCTACCAAAAAGCTTCCCGGTAAGCTAAAGAGCGACGGAGACACAGGGGAAAAGACTTCTCCGCTCCGTCGCTGAGGTAAAATGGCAGCTCGGCTGCCTCGTGGCCACCCCTTTTATAAGGGAGCTGGCCACGCCCCTAACTACCCGGATTCTCTGTCCTGGGGGGGGGGCCCGCAAAGAGCGCGGCGGCCATTTTGGCGCCGCGCTTGCATTCCTTCCTTATTTTCCAAGTTTGTTAGAAAAAGGTTGCAAGGATCAGGCAAAGTCATTTTATGAGCTACCCCTGGCTATTGTTCTAGAGCGGGGTGATCAAACTATGGCACATGGGCTGGACATGGCCTGTGGTGCCAAATCATTCAGCCTGCGCTGCCTGCGCCGCTACCAAAAGTGGAAGTAAAACATGCCCGTGCATGAGCAAACACTTCCAGAAGTGGAAGTAAAATGTATCCACGCATGCACAAACGCTGCCGTAAATGCAACCGCAGCTGTCGTAAACGCAGCCATGGACGTGTTTTACAGTGGGAGGAACCACATGACCGGCCATGTGACAACTCAACCACATGACTGGCCTATGGTGTGAAAAGTTTGGGAACCCCCATTCTAGAACAAGAGTAGACAACTTGCTGCCTTCTAGATATTTGGATTGCAACTCATATAATTTTTGACTGCTAACCATGACGGATGGAGGTTCTAGTAACTGTACTTCAAAATATTTTGTGGGCATTAGACTGCCTGTCCCTATTCTAAGGCAGTGAATTAGGTCAGGGCTTCGGTTAAAGGTGAGAAGACTAAACTATCCTGAATAACAGCAACCAAAAATTGTTACTGGTAGAAAAGAGGGACTCTGGAATTATTTCAGATAATCATTTAATTCATGGAGAAGCTCCTCTTCACAGCACAACCACAACTTTGCTTTTCATTACTAATAGTAGCAGGTACATTGTAGACAGGCATTCATCATTCTTTGTGAAATAAGCTCAGGCAATGCCCCTGGCTAAAATCCTATATGTCACATTGACTTCCCATCCTGCTTTTCCTTCGAGGCTAAGACTAACTCTCTTTCATTTCACTTGGCATTTCTTTTGCTGTTTCCAAAAGTGATTGCTGCATGACAGTGTCTCCCAGAAATCTTCTGCTTCAGAGAGTAGGATGTCATTCTCATGAGTCAGGTCTTAAAATTTTGATCATGTACATAGACTGCTGAAAATATATCACATACTTTATATTCAACCAATCGATACACAACACTGCTTAGAACAGAAATTTCCCTCTCACTGGGAGAACTGTCTATATTAACCATAAAGAGCTCCAGCTGAGTTTCTGTTTGTCAATAATTCAGCCCTTTGCCATGTCTGGATTTGCATCTACTGACCTCCATGACTGCAGAGCTATAACAACCATAGCTGTCAAGTCTCCCATATTGGCCGTGAAACTCCCGTTATTTACCCCTCTTTCCTGCCATCATCCCGTATTTGTATTTTCCTGTAAATCTTCCGTATTCTATAATTTTTTTAAAAAATGAGCCGGGAACTACAGCCCCCATGGTGCCTTGTGCGGAAGGAAAAGGCAAAACCCGTACTGCGTATGCGCACCAGTGCAGCAACTGCCCAGCGCCGCTGGCTTTCCCTTATTTTCAAATCCAAAACTTGACAGGTATGATAACAACTCTCTCTCTCTCTCTTGCACGCGTGCATGTGTGTGTGTGTGTGTGAGAGAGAGAGAGAGAGAATGCAGCTTGAGAACTGCTTATTTTAGCCAGCTGCTCTCTAGTCAAAAGGTTTGCACAAGGTCACTTCTTACATAAAGAACAAAACTGTAAATGGAAGCAACTGACAGGTGAATTAACGAACGAAAAGAGGTATTTTTTATCCTACAATGCCCCCTTCTGAAAATTGTAAAATCCACAACATTTTGTTTCTCCAGTTGTAGGTTTGTACCAGGCTAGCAACAAGAATAGGCTGGTCTGCAGGATTTGTTAAAATTAGATGAAACAAAATTATGTTATTGTTTGCATAGCTGTATGACAGCTTCTCTTGCATCAACCTATGACTGAGACAATCTGCTGACCGCTATGGAAATTAATAATATACGTTTTATTAGAATCTTGTTACTTATACTTAAGTTTTCATAGTTACAATTTTATACTTCTGTATTTTTAGTTTTAAAATTTAGTTTTAGTAGATTGAGTTTTTTAAAAAAAACTTTTGAGTTAAGTTTTAAGTTTATTCCAATAGTGCCATATATCTACTTATGTTTGCTACCTTGTGCCTACTAAATAAAATAAAGAAAAAGCAGAAATCTTTTTGGACATTAAATTGGTTACATTAGAAGCAAAAATAAATTAAAGTATATTCAGAAAAAGACAGAATTCTCAAGAACTCTGAAAAGACAAAATATTTCCTTGGGTCATGCAGAGATTTATTATTTTATTTTTATAGTTCTATAAATTCTGTTCTATAAATTCTGTAGGACTCTTGGGAGGAGTTCAGACCACATTTCAGAGGGCTGCCACTGCCCAGCAATGGAAACTATAACATCTCTTTTGCTTACTCACTATCTCTATAAAAATGTTATTCACCATATAGGGCTGTGCTAAAGTAATGCAGGAGAATTACTAGCTTCAAAATAAGTAATACAGTAAAACTCTTACTTACATTAAAAAGTCTGTTCCATATGCTTTTATGTAAATTGGTTTTTTACTTAACTCGAAGCAAACCCATAGGAAAAAATGATTTTTTACTTAACTCAAAGCAAACCCATAGGAAAATGATATCTATGTAAAATGAAGCAACACCATAGGAAAAACAGATTTTTACATAACTTGAAGCAAACCCATAGGAAATTCTGTTATGTAAATTGGGACATTTATGTAAATCGGGACATGGTTTTAATGAAAAAAATCATTATGTAAGTCGGATTTTATGTAACTCAAGGCATATGTAAGTTGGGGTTTTACTGGACTGTATAAATTGACTTGTAGGGGATCAAAAGCATCATTCAGTTCAAGATCATAGGTAAGGCAGGACTTTTTATGCCGTGTACATCACCTCTGTTAAATCCTCTATATCACAATGTGAAGTATATGAATTTCTTGTGACTAAATGCTGGAGACATGCTTCATTCTCACCCAAAAGAGATGATTTCCAGTCATGGATGTTTGTGAGGAGAGGATCAGACAGCTCCACAGCAGTTTATGTCCAAAGAGCCCCACAATGCCTTCACCTAGTGATGCTGTACTTCAAATTGTTTACAGGAAGTCAAGAAGCATTTCATTTCTTTTTGAAAACATCTAGCACTTGTGCAGTATGTACAGTAGAATTGTTGTGGTTGTTATACTTAATATCTTACTATCCTCTGTTGTCATTTCTTTGTTGAGATTTATTTTTAAAATGCAAATATATTAAATATTATTGGGTTTTGAAAGTAAACAGTGTTTTTCTCTATCTCACAAAATTTAAAAATAGAATTACTAATAAAGCCAAATGGTACAGGACACAAAAAAGAAATTCTTTACTCAGTATATATTTAAACTGTGGAACTGATGAATGGATGAACGCCAATTTGGATTTCCATGACCATTGGAAATCAGAGTTCCTCCTCAACTCATTTTGTTGTTGGACCTAATATGATGGTTTCCAGTGGCATTTCCTCCACTTAGGGGGCCATCACCCCACCTAAAGTGTTCATTAACCCGTAGCAGTTGGCCCCTTTGGGTAGTCAGGTTATTTATTGCCACCCAACACTCGGCGTTGAGCTGCTGGCTGTACGGTCTACTCTATTACCGTAGCGGGCTGTCCAGCCAGACATGTAATTCTAAATATATCTTTATATCTATATATTTTGTTCAGATTTACAGTTTTGTAAAGGGTGCATGATCCGGTGGTTTGTAAAATGTTGTCGATCCCAACTGATTTTAAATGTTTTGCTTCCTCTAATTATTTTACAGTCAGTTATTTTCTTATGTTTGGATTCTTTTGAAACATTCTTAAAAATGTGTTGCCCTGTTCCTTTTAGACATATTAGCTAGACGAAGCTGGAGGAGAACATCATCAACAATATCCATCAAAGTTATTTCATGTCTGTTTGTTTAAAATGAAACCTTTTCCTTTCAGATCAAAAACAGCCACTTTGCAGGGAATTCCCTCAGAGGGTTTTGACCCACGTTCCACTGAAAGAAAGCAAAACTAGAACAGAAACTCAGACAGAAACACACCCTCCTCAAATGTTACTCTCATATGTCTCCATGTCATAACATTCTAGCCCTACTATTGTTCTTCTAGTACTGTATTTAAGATGTTGCAGGACTCTTCCTCATCCTTGCTTCAGTAAACAGACATGTTTACCACCCTAAGACTAAAATCAATTTTGATTACTTGTTATAATATATTTACTTCAGTGGCCTCACCAAACAGAAAATTGTTGCTCCCTTGTCCTTCACCTTTCAAGAGCAATTTGTTTTAACAATAAATACATATTCGGTAAGTCTTTTTAGTCAATAAGCATGAAACATTTTTTTAAAAATGAAATGTCAGCAGAATCTTTCTTTTAATTCTTTGGAATCAGAACACATACACTGTGGTCTTTGGTTTATTATTTATCAATTTATAATTAGCATTAGCTTGTAGATAGCTTATATTTATTATTTATTTGCTTATAAATAAAAGAAAAATGCACCACACTATAGCACCACTGATTGTATCAGCATAAAAGGCAGTACACATATAGATAGAGCGGTTTATTGAGCATTTTCAAAGCAATTTTTCCAATCTACGTGGAAATCTCTTTAGTTAATTGATGTTGTTTTTAATTGTTGTTAGCTGCCCAGAGTCGTTGCTGAGTTGGGCAGAAATAGAAATTTGAATAAATAAATAATAAATAATGTGTATTTTTCCAATAAACACTATCTTTTGTTCATAGAATAAGACATGTGGATATGTTGCCTTTCCAAAAAGAGGAAATGCACTCTCTCCTGTTATGTCTGAAGCTTTGTTTTACCCGCGCTATTGTTTGACAGGTGAAAGCCTCGTGAGACCTGTCAAACAGCAAGTTGCGCCTAAGAAAAAGGCACTGAATTCAAATGCATGTTTGTTATACTGTTGCTGTTTATTTGTATTTTGAAATAAGGTCCAATCCTGTGTTAGCCCGCCGAAATGTATCTTTGAAGAAACGGCCAATCACTGTATAAATATGGGTCGTTCTGTACATAGTTCTGAGTTGGGTCAAAGTTGAATCACTGAGCTAAAATAAAGAGCAATCACTGAGTTAGACCCAAAGCTGCTGGTCTGTCATTACTACTGCACCGATTCAACAGCTCCCCTTTCCAGTTTTCAGAGATTGAATCCATAAGTGAACTTAGATACTTCTTGGTTTGTTGTTGTTCAGTCGCACAGTCGATTCCGACCCTTTGCGACCCTATGGACCATCGTTCTCCAGGCGCCTCTGTCCTCCACCATCCCCCTCAGTCCTCCCAGTTCTGTGCCCATTGTGTCTACAATACCATCTATCCATCTCATCCTTGGCCTCCCCCTTCTTCTTTTGCCCTCCACCTTTCCCAACATCACGGCCTTCTCAAGTGAATCCTCCCTTCTCATTTGATGCCCAAAGTACTTTAGCCTCATCTTTACTATTTGACCTTCCAATGAGCAGTCAGTGTTGATTTCTTCTAAGATTGACCTATTTGTTCTCCTCGCTATCCAGGGTACCCTCAAAACTCTCCTCCAACACCACATTTCAAAGGCATCTATTCTTCTGCGTTCAGCTTTCCTAATTGTCCAGCTCTCACATCCGTACATTACCACTGGGAATACCATTGCTTTGACTATTCTAATTTTTGTTTTCAATGTGATGTCTCTGCTTTTCACTATGTTCCCCAGATTTCTCATCGCTTGTCTCCCAAGAATCAGTCGCCTTTTTATTTCATGGCTGCAATCCCCATCTGCAGTGATCTTAGATCCTAAGAATGTAAAATCTGTCACTGCTTCTACTTCTTCCCCATCTATTTTCCAGGAACTGATCGGGCCTGTTGCCATTATCTTGGTTTTCTTGATATTGAGTCTCAAACCAGCTTTTGCACTCTCTTCCTTCAAACCGATCAAGAGATTCTTTAGGTCTTCCTCACTTTCTGCCATTAGGGTGGTGTCGTCTGCATATCTCAGATTGTTGATGTTTCTCCCAGCAATTTTGATCCCATATTATGATTCCTCCATCCCTGCATTGCGCATTATGTGCTCTGTGTATAAGTTGAATAAGCAGGGTGACAAAATGCAGCCTTGTCTTACTCCTTTTCCTATTCCAAACCACTCTGTCATTCCGTGTTCTGTCCTAACTGTTGCTTCTTGGTTAATGTACAGATTTCTCAGGAGGCATATGAGATGCTCTGGTATTCCCATCTCTTTAATCACTTGCCACATCTTGTTGTGATCCACACAATCAAATGCCTTAGTGTAGTCAATAAAGCAAAAGTAAACTTGTTTCTGGTATTCCTTTGTTTTCTCCATGATCCAACGTATGTTGGCAATGTGGTCTCTAGTCCCCCTGCCTCTTCTGAAACCAGCCTGCACCTCTGGTAATTCTCTCTCCACATGCTGCTGAAGTCTATCCTGTATTATCTTGAGCATCACCTTGCTGGCATGTGGGATGAGTGCAATTGTTCGATAATTTGAGCATTCTTTGGCATTGCCCTTTTTTGGGATTGGAATGTATACTGATCTTTTCCAGTCCTGTGGCCACTGTTTTTTTTTCCAAATCTGCTGGCATATTGAATGCAGTAATTTGATGCCATCATCTTTTAGAGCTTTGAAAAATTCAACTGGGATACCATCATCTCCACTAGCTTTGTTGTTTGCAGTGCTCTTTAGGGCCTTTCTGACTTCACTCTCCAGGATGTCTGGCTCAGGTTCAAATTCTTCATCATTGTGACTATCAGGAGTGTTGAGTTCCTTTTTGTAGAGTTCCTCTGTGTACTCTTTCCATCTTTTCTTAATTTCTTCTGCATCAGCTAGCTCCTTTCCGTCTTTGTCCCTTATCATGTTCATTTTTGCTTTAAATGTTCCCTTGATTTTCTGGATTTTTTTGAAAAGGTCTCTGGTTCTGCCTCTTTTGTTGTTTTCCTCCATTTCTTTGCACTGTTGTTTTAGGTAGTTTTCCTTATCTCTCCTTGCTTTTCTTTGAAATTCTGTGTTCAAAAGATTGTATTTTTTCCTTTCTCCTTTGACTTTTGTGTTCCTTCTTTCCTCTGCTATTTTAAGAGCCTCATCAGACAACCACTTTGCTTTCTTACTCTTCTTTTCTTTTGGTATGGTTTTCTTTGCTGCTTCCTGCATGATGTCCTTCATCTCTGTCCATAATTCTTCTGGCACTCTATCTATTGAGTCCAAGCCATTGAATCTGTTCATCACCTCCACCATGTATTCTTTAGGGATGCTGTCTAGGTGATATCTGTCTGGTCTCTTTGTTTTCCCTATTTTCTTTAGTCTAAGCCTGAATTTTGCAATCAGTAGGTTGTGATCTGAGCCACAGTCTGCTCCAGGTCTTGTTTTTGCTGACTGTATGGAGGTTCTCCATCTTTGACTGCAGAGTATGTAGTCAATCTGGTTTCGGTGTTGGCCATCTGGTGATGTCCATGTGTAAAGTCGCCTCTTGTGTTGCTGGAAGAGGGTGTTTGCTATGACCAGTGCGTTCTCTTGGCAGAACTCTATCAATCTTTGCCCTGCTTCATTCTGTGTTCCAAGACCAAATTTGCCTGTTATTCCCTCCACTTTTTGATTGCCTACTTTGGCATTCCAGTCTCCTAAAATAATTTGGACATCATTTCTTGGTGTCTGTTCAATGAGGTGTTGTAAGTCCTCATAGAACTGGTCCATTGTGGCTTCATCTGCACCAGTGGTTGGTGCGTATATTTGGATCACAGTAACATTGAAGGGTTTGCCCTGAAATCTGACTGACATCATTCTGTCATTTTTGATGTTGTATCCCATTACTGCTTTTCTCACTCTTTTATTGACAATTATGGCTACTCCATGTCTTCTAAGGTTTTCTTGTCCACAATAGTAGATGTGATAGTTTCCAGAGCTGAATTCGCCCATCCCTGTCCATTTTAGCTCACTGATTCCCAAGATGTCAATGCTTATTCTTTCCATCTCATTTTTTACCACTTCTAGTTTACCTTGGTTCATTGATCTCACATTCCATGTCCCTATGCAGTATTGCTCCTTACAACATTGCATTCCTCCTCCCTCCTTCCTGTCCCTCCCCTTCCTCCACTCTGTGGTGTTAAGCATCCTGTATCACCTAGCCTGCTCCTTTGTTTTGCCTTTTGTTTTGGTCAATAGGGTTCTCTTGGCAAGCTTTGTGGCGTGGTTTGCCGGTTTCTATGCCATTTTTTTCTCGCATTTCTTGGTGCTGCTTACTTAACTCTCTTTCATAAGCTTTTGCATTTTTCCTCCCCCATACCTCCTTTGGTGCTCCCACACCCATTTAAACCAATACCTAATACTTTATTGATCACTATTTTGCCATCCCAATTGCCCTCTTGGAATATGGAACTTGAGAACTCTTCTAAACTATGTTGCAGCTCTGGATTTTATTTAAAGATTCCGCCAACAATAATTGATGTGGACCTTGTTTTGCAATGTTTAATATGATATTCTCTCTTGCTCTTTTAATGTATCTTATAGATCAGTTGTCACTGGCATCATTACTCAAAGGCTATAAAGTGATTCTTCAATGCAAGGAAGACATTATTCAATTCACAGAATTATACCTTTTGAACACTTTTGCTGGAACAAAAACAAGGACGAAAGTACCCACTGTAAAGAGCCTATGATGGTTTTTTACGCTTGTTTTCAATTTCCTGCTAGTAAGTAGGGCACCTCAACTTGCTACCTGTTTTAATGCAGCATTCTGAAGTTGCCTAGAATGGGATTCAACTTGTGGAAATAATGGGACTCTTGGATTTCCCCACAAAAATGTACACAAAAAGTTTTTAAAATCCACTGGTCTTGCATATGACAATATCACACCCACACAGCCATTTAAGTTTCACTAGAGAAATGCAGAACTGCTATATACACCATGTAGGATTCCACCCACTGTTCAACAATGTCAATTAGAATAAGTCAGACAAGTTGAAACTTGTGCGAGAAAATAATCTATTGAATGTGAAATGTCAAGATAGTTTTCCATCATTCTTTGGGGGAAATGTAGGTTGGACCAAAGAAAAGAGGGGTTTATGCAGTGTGGAATTAGACCAGGTAACCAGTGACTAGATTTTATTGTACATCCTTTCCAGGTACCAGACATGCCAGCAGCAGCACTTCACTTCACCTCACCTCACAACACTGTACAGTACTTGTGATGGTTCTGTACTACCAAGTCCACCTATATCACTCCCTACAGCAGCAAGAACTGGGACTGATCTCAACCAAATTCTAACAAAACTGGAAGAGTACTTTATGTACACTTCTCAGCTAGAGATTAAAAATGTCCATCTCCTTTTTGCTCTACTGGAAGCACAGGACACTGGTTTAAGCACATCCAGGCTTTATAAGTCATGTTTGTATTTAAAGATGAAACACCTTACTCATTAGCAAATAAGCTCACTAGGACCATCTTTTGTGCTGTACACTCAGCACCCATTTCTTCCTGTATGATGTCAGTATGTGTGAATTTGGACTCCTCTGCAAAACGGGGTCCTACTTACTGGTTTTCTTCCTCTGTTGAGAGGACCGAAGGCATGAAAACTAGACAACCTCCTTGTTTTTGATAAGCATGCCATCCTTCTGTTATCGCCTTAGAAACCAAAGAATGATTGCCAGGGCCTGCTCCCCAAAAGTTGTAAAACACCCTGCCATTTCGTCTTGTTATCCAAACTAAGTACAGCTGATGTGCAACCAGAACCAAAACAATTTCTTCCTTCGGATGTTGGCTTGATTTTTTTCTACTCAGAAAGCAGAAAAATTACTTTTTAACTATAGTTCTGTCACTTCCGACAGGATCAAACCCCTTTCATACCAATAGCAATAGCAAAATAACACATTGCCACATTGTTCTCAGCAACCTCTGCCCTACGAAATTGAGAGGAAAGTGATAGTACACAGAAACTAGACAGAACTAGGCTTAGCTAAGCGGTAAAGTAAAGCTTTCCAATGTAGGCCTTTCTCCAAGGGACCTAGTCCAAAACATCCACAAAATTCCATCCCTACCCATCACAGGAAAATTGTTACTTCTCAACACAGGACAGGTCATAATAACTAGAAAAACCTGTTCCCTATTTAAAAAAAACACGCTTACCTCCACCAGATGAGGTGTTGGGTTGAATCCGCACATGTTGCAGACCTTTTGCTTACAGCTTGTACAAGTATTATGATTGGAGGGTTCTCCAGAGCCAACATTGAGTTGCGTTTTGCAGAGGGGGCACAAGACCCTTTCTTTCGGCACTTCCTTTGGCTTGATTACTTGTTCTGCTTTCACTTGCTTTGCGACTGGGACAGTCCCAGCTTTACCCTGCATTCCAGGCGCAGTGCCTGGGGCTTTAGGGCCAGCTTGTTTGCTGGCATCGCTGAAGACAATTTTTGGAGGCACTTTGCCAGGGGACTGCTGACACTGTGGGGTGGTCTCCGGTTGGACAGACATGAGTGTGCTTGCCTGGGTCAAAAGAGATGCACCAAATCCAAAGAGCTTCCCAGTGAGGCCTTCTTGTGATTGCTCCTGGACACCAGTGCTAGAGAGTGGGACTGCAGTCTTAGCTGGGGAGTCTCCCACTGTCTTTCTCTGATCAGTGGACAAAGGCTTTGCTTGTTGATGCTGAGGGGAAGACCTCACCACTTCCTGAGGAGGAGCAGCAGGTTTTGGCTGTACTTGGCTGTGTGATTCCTTCTGTGAAGGTGTGGGTGGTTTTGGGCTTTCAGGCTGCATGAGGCCAGCATTTAACCTGGGGCCCGTCTGCATAGTTCCTGGTTGTTTGTCTGGTCCTTGGGGCTGTGGTGGTGGCTGTTTGGCTGGGGAATGAGAAGGGGAAAGTGAAGGAGAGTGCAATTGCTGCTGGCTCTTGGAGCGGGGTGCTGTTGTCATGTCCATTCCCAATGCTCTCTGCATCTGGCAATTGAGGCATAACCATTCTTGCACCTAGAAGAAGAGAAAGAAAAGAGAAAGGAAAAGGAAAAAAGATGACCAAACAAGAACAAATACATAGCTTCATAACATGCTTGGCACCTGGCAACTCTAGACCCGCACTTCTCAACCTTTTAAAGCTGGGGGCCGGGTCACACTCTCTCAGACAACTTCGGGGGCCAGATGGCCATTTTGCCCTTCCTGGTGTGGTGAAGGCAGTGGGGGGGCACATGAAATGGTGCTGTAGGCCGCATCCAGCCCATGGACAGCAGGTTGAGAATCCCTGCTCTAGACTCATGGAAATAATATAGTTGATAAAAAGTCTTAAAGCATGAATGCAAGACTATCTGTGCATTTGTTCTTCTCAATAACAGTTTACCAATCTGTGCTTATTTGGAAATGCCATTTCTGGTTCGCAAGCACACAGAGTGAAGAGTGTGTAAATCAGAATAAATTTACAAGCATCTTAGCTTTTATAGGTCTCTGAAGGTGAAAAGTATGTTTTCTCATCACCACCACAACCAACAAATAAAAATAAAAGCTCCCTACCCACATGAGTGAGGCAATATTTCTCTTCAAAGGCAGAAGCAAAAACACAATCATTAAGTTAGAGAAGGCTATTTTCATCCCGTCAAACACACCAGTTTGCAAAAATGTAGTCTATTTTACATGCTATTTCAAGAACAGAAATCTCCCATCTCCTGTTCATTTGTCAAAATCAACAAACAAATTGCAATACTGAACTAATAAAACAGCTCTGCAGCAATAGTGGCAGACTATATGCTTTGTGTACTACTCATCATTTGGCCCTTTTTACAGTGTTAAAGAAAGCAAAACATATATATTGTATCAAAAATGGTGAAAGGAGAAAGAAACGGTTGAGTGGGGAATGGTTCATTATTTCTCTCTCGTCAAACCAACCTCTACTTCGATACTTGAAAAGCAAAAAAGTCCCTGGGATTTGTAATAATCACATCTAGACTCAGTGATCCACAGTGTCCCTTCCAGCTCTGAAATTCTAAGATCTGTGTGCCACAAGCATCTGCTGTGCAATTGGTGGTCCCACCATATACCAATCTTTGAAATAACACACTTATCAGAGATGCTTCCAATCACACTGATACAACAGTTCGTAATTGCTGTACTTAGCTGGAAAGCTGCAAAGGCTGTACTATGACAGAAAAACAGCAGGGGAGATTGAACTAGCTCAGAATTGTTGTCCAGAATCTAGGCTTCATACATCTGTGCAAACAAAACCTACAGTACATCCAGCTTCTCCTGACAAAAGCCAGTACTTGGAAAAACAGTTGGAAGTGGGGGATTTGGTGTAGTAGATAAACTCCTAGGCAAAGAAGCACTGCTTTGTCACTTGTTACTCATCTGCTGGAAAGGAGCTGTTTAAAAAGCTATACTTTTTTAAGAAAAAGGAAGCAAAGGAGTTGCATTACTTGCAGTTGTGTGTGATGCATAATTGGTCCCTTCGGTCTCAAGAAACATTTTCAAGAAAAAATATTGGCCATGCTCTACTACATTATGCAATTCTATTAACTTCAGAATAAGTTTATTGGCGTGTTTATTTTTTTACTGCAGTGGCATAATCATAATTTAAATACTGTAATATAGATGTCATTTCCATGATCCAAGGGAGCATGTTGAAACTTTTATACAGAAATAAACATCATGGAATCCATCAGTGCTTTCTTAGCATAATGCTGATGTCACCAAAAACCAGCCTTTAAGAAAACGGCGGATGAAATTTGTCCTTTTAAATATTTTGAACTTCATACTTGAGCAGTCTTGTTAATACTGACCATGCTGAAAAGAACGGATGGAAGTTGTAGGCTAAAATGCCATCACCAAAGACTTCTCACCCCTGCTTTAAAACACAGTCAAGGCTATGGATTTTGAATCAATTATCAGGTGTCTCTCTCTTTATATTCATTAGCAGATGATTTCCAAAGATCATCTGAAAACAAAATAGCTACTTTTTTTTCAATGACAGGTTTACAAAAAGCCAAAAGAAACTTGCTATCAATTTTGATTTATAGTCATGTGTCTTGCATACAAACAAATGCAGAATTAAACCCAGCATAGTCACGACAGCTCCCACATTTCACTTTTCAGTACTATAGATGTTAAAAGGAGGGAAAATAGCCCAGGAAGGATATTTAATGAAGACTGGATTTCTCTCTTTTCATGTCATTCCACCATCTTTCTTATCTGAAGGCAGGTCTTCCAATCATGGTACTGAGCTGTCAGTTCTTACTGGCACAGTATTCATCCAGTTAACATGACAGAAGGCAAAAGAAAAAAACATTTAAATTCATGAAGAAATATTTCTTACATGATTTAATGCCCCATCAGACCCAATTTAGATATCTTTGTTTCTCACTCTCAGAAAAGACTGAGACTGAAAAGACTGAAAAGGTCTGAGTGTGTACATGTACACATAGTTCTTCTCTCCTTTAACAAAACCAAGAAATGTGAGAAAATATCAGCCTCCTAAGTCAAAACAACAGTATTTCGGGTGTTTCTTCCATGCTTTGTGGAAAGAGCCACAGGATGAGTACATGAATAAATAGGAAGCTTTCCAAGCCCTGAAAAGTCATTCTTTGTCTTTCTCAAAATTAAAATAGCAACTTGAAAAAGAGAAAGAATACCCTGAAGGCAAGAAGGATCATTGGTGCTCAAAATTGTTTTCATTCACTGGTACCTTAATTCTAAAGCAGAAGAAACACATAAAGACACTAGATTTTTGTATAGAAGAAGGGTGGGCGAGTTTGCTTGAGGGTACAGTAATGATGCCTTTCACAATACATATATTACACTAGAAAGAACAAACCACTCTGTATGAACAGCCTTCCATTTGCTACCAGAGAACAAGCCATTGTCAAGACAGTAATCAATAAGAACTGTAGTCTGTGTGTAGATCTAGGCAATTATTTACTTTGAGGCCTTTTTAAAAATTCTGCTAAGTGTATACAATAAAATGTTTGCTACACTGCTTATGTATAGGGTATTTTTTATGGTGATTTTTCCAACTCCTGTTGCTGTTTTGTGCCATCACAACTTACTGGGAACCAATGAATAAATGAGTTGATTATTTCCAGAGTAAAATATCTGGTCACTTTTTTTTGCAAAAATCCTATTCCAATCTACTTTAATTTACTCACAGTGAGTATCGTGATGGTTATATATTCTCTTTCTTGCTTCACACATTTAAGATTGTCTTGATTAAGACTTCTAGCATTCCAAGTTCTAATTATAATGTGTTGTGCAGATTTTAACTTTCATTTTGAATTTCTTTCCAGCTTCTACTGCAAACTAAATGGACTTAGGCAACAGTTACTTTGGCTTTAACAATGTAAATCCATTGCTTAGATAGCAATTGATTTTTTAAAACCTATTTAAAATTTATTTAAAATGGATTTTCTGGTTTCTTATACAACACCAAGGGTTTTTTTAGAAGGACAGCTCCTAGAACTACCAAACAACACTGTGCAGTTGTTCTACTGGTCTCTCCTTAACAGAATGTCTATGATAAGAAAAGTAAACAGAAGAGTAATTGGAAAAACATCAGAGGATTTAAAATGAAAGATAGTATCTTCTGGATTCCCCACAGAATTCTGAAAATAAGGTAGACCACTTGCATAGTAAAAGCCTTATCTGGAGCCACTCCCACAATGGGAAATAGTCTTAGGAGCATGTTAAATGGCACATGTGGGTGTTGTCAAATATAATCCCATCAGGGTTAAAACTACAAGATAAATTAAATAGGCATTATACAGGTGAATATGCTTTTCTGTTTTACTCTTTAGGAAAAGGACCAATGCACAAGTTCATAATCCATTTTTAAAAGATTCTTCCTAACCTGTACATATGTCCCAATATTCCTTTGCACTGCAGATATAAAAGGTACTACAACTGCAGAAAATATTTTTATTGACCTCCTTACCTGTAGGTTTACTTTTGATTTTAATTTGTAGGGTAATAATTTTGATGTACAGTGAAACCTCATATAGCGAATGCATCACACAATGAAAAAAACGTACAACAAAGATAATTTTGGAACAAATGGGTGCATCATACAACACAAATCTTTATGGGGAAAAAATCATACAACGAAAATTTTCTTTGTATAATTTTCCCATAGGGATTTTTGTTGTACGATTTTCCCATAGAGATTTTCCTTGTACGATGCATGCATCATACAACAAAAAAAATCATATAACGAAGTGCCTTGTGGAATTATTTTCATTTTACAAGGTTCTACTGTATTTGGATTTAATATGTGGCCCTCTTTAGTCACTGGGCACTCTGATGTGACCCCCATGTCCCAGAAGGTTGAAAACCACTGTTGTACACAATCCAGAAGCAAGGTGGATGATACCTTATTAGAATATCAATGTGCTTGTGATATTTTACTGTTCTAATAGAAATATCACCTACCCTTGTCTTCAAATCAAGAAAAATCGATCAATAGTCTAACCTAGTGAAGGTGGGTTCCTGAATAGTTCTGACATTCGTGATTTACCAAACTGCTGCACTCCCTAAAAGGACTGGAATCTATCAATATTTCAAAGGCAAGTCAAATAAAAACAAGGGAAGGCTAACAAAGGCAAGAATGATGTTGTCCTTCTTGAGAAAACACGATTAGGAACAGATGTTAGCATTCTGATTTGACAAATCTTTAGGTAGACTACAAGAAAAAATGTGTTTTTAAAGAACTCAATATATTTTTAACAACTCCCTGGAGCCATAGAATCATGGACTAAATGAGTTACAAAAATTAGTAGCAGTAATTCTCAGGGGCGTAAGCTAGAAGTAAATGATTGTTGTACCTTTTGCCTTCTGCCTTTGTAACAAAAGAATAGAATTACAAAATTACAGTAATTTTCCTATCAGCTTTCTTCATATCTGTACATAGTAATAAAAATACCACAATACACTTTATACCTTGTTCTCCAGTGATACAATTCTAGAATAAATGATTTTTCTAGTTCCTTTATATTGTCCTTTTAAATCTGTTTCCTTCTGATTCTTTGGCTGCCATCCCAAATTAGATTAAAGATTGCACTATAGGTAGTTATATGTTAAGAGAGTTTGTAGTCTGATTTTTAACAAAGAATATTTTTATGTAAGAAGATAATGATGGTATAAAAATATATTTTAGCCTTTATAGATGCATCAACATTATGCATAATATATCACGGGGGAAATTAGAGTCAGTGCCATTTCCAATCTATTGCAAACCTTTTTGAAGCATTCCCGCTGACATTTCCAAGGACTGCAGGCTAACAACTTTGTACTGAAAACTGAAGTATCTTATGAGGTAAACAAGAAGCCACAAATTCTTGTCAGAATCATTTCCTATTCCAATATACTGTACGCATAATATTATGTAAACAATACTATAAGGTGGGCAGAGAACCTGTCTACAGGAGCTACATGCTTCATTATCTGTACCTCCTTTGAAAGGCTTCCATAAATTAATATATTTTGGAAATCTTGATGCGTTGTTTTTTGTTGTTTTTGCAAGATTGAGTTATGTACAGTTACAAGAACTTCTGTTTTATCAGGACATTGTTTCAACTAGCTCTCTGGTAGCAACTATTAAATTGAAAGAGCTGTATAACTGATGTTGATACAGAGGTCTCAACCATGACTGACGTAAGCAGTGTCTGCTCCACTCTGATAAGAACATTAGAATAATCCAGACATTGCTCAGCATTATAGCAGTTCTGTTTACTGTTGCTGGATTCCCCCCCCCTTTTTTTTAAAAAAGAAATAATTTATCATATCTATTAGAAAGGAAAGGCTAGTCAACATGGAGGCTAGAATGAGATCCACCCCTAAGTCAGCGTGTTTTCACTGTGCAGTTGCATTGTGGATGACAGCCAGTAGTAAATTAGTTGTGAAACTAGAAGTGGCTCCTCTTGATCTTTGAAGATAAATGGGTTCAAGTTCTATTTTTCTAATGTTGTTTCTACACTGAGAAAAATCAATTCATACTGGTATATATTTTCCTTTTTTTCTTTTCCTTTTTTGGTATGTTTATTAAGTTTTCAATAAATTAAAATAAATTAAAATAATCAATTTATACTTGCTTGAAATTCTGGGATCTAAGATCATGATGTCAAACTAAAAACAAAAACAGGGACTGTCTGTGTTCCATTTTAACAGGAAAGCACTACGGCAGGGGTGGCCAAACTACGGCCCGCAGTGCCAAATCATCTGGCTCATGCTGCCTGTGCCGCTCCCAGAAACAGAAGTAGAACGCGCGAGCGCATGTGTAAAACGCTGCTGTAAATGCACCCACAGCTGTCGAAAATGCATTTACAACAGCATTCTGCACATGTATGGGCACGTTTTACTTCTGCTTCCAGAGGGAGAAACCACATGACTAACCCATAGCCAGAAAAGTTTGGGGATCCCTGCACTAGGAGTAAGTGACCGCTCTTTTTTTTAGAAACAAGGAGTATTTAGGGTGGTGGGTTGTTTTTTCTCAAGTACAGGGTGTGGGCAGTTTAGTCCCTCATGAATAACAAAGGAGAATGATTGCTGCCTCTGAGCCTACTTTCTCAGCATTTATAACCAAAACCTGAAAAGGCCTTCAGCTGGAGCATTAACTAAGAACATCTCTGCTGGATGAGGTCAAAGTTCCACCTAAACTAACATCCTAATTCCTTCAGTAGACTGCCAGATGCCTCTCTACAACCAAAAGCTTGGAGGCAACAGTTCTCTCTTCCTATTACTCCAGCAATTAGTGGCTCACTGCCTCAAAACCTGTGAATCCTGAATAGCCATCATGCATAAGCAGCTGTAATTCATAGCCCAGTCTCCACAAATGTGAAGCTCTTTAAAACCTCGTAAAGTAACAAAATTCACTTATGCCAGTGAATTCATAAATTAATTAAGCATGTGGTGAAGATTTTTTTTAATACAACCAAACGCCTTCTTGGTACCATATGTTATTCTATCAACCTCAGTCATGCTTTCTTAGTTGACTTTTTCCCCACACTAAACTAAAAATCTGCAAATTCATTAACCTTTTTCTTTCAGGAAAAAGATGCCAGTTGATGATTTCAACCGCCCTTTCCTAGGTCTTTTCCAATTACAGCACGACAATATTACTTGGATCCCATGATTTTAATGGGATGGATGAAAATGATGGATGAAATAACCTCTTCACAGACCACAAGAAAATGCTTTAAGATGAAATAACCTAATTGAACACTTGACTGATTGAAAACATTTTGTTGCTTTTAACTACATTATCAAGGCAGCAGGCAATAAATAACACGGAATAAAATAAATAACATATAAAATGACTTAGAGGCAGCAGGTATATGAAGCCAGCATACAAATATTTTTAAAATCTAAGTAGAACAGACTATCAAAAAGTATACACCTGGGAACAGAGTGAATATATAATTAATGATTTTTTAAACATTAAAATCATAAAATGATATTTCTGCAACATTCTTAGATTTTAAATACTTAATTCTTTTTAGTTTTGTTGTTTAAAAACTTTCATTTTGTTTTTTATTCAAAATGTGTTATTCAAAATTCATTATGGAATAAGGATTATATAAATTCATATAATCTTTTCTTAAACTTTAAAAATAATGCCCAATAGTTCTTGGATTTGGGCCTCAATTTTATGTAATTCCACAGATAATTGTGCTGATTATTTAGTTTAAATTTTCTGTCTTCCCAATACTTTGTCTAACAGAATAACCACCAGTAAAAGCTGCAATTGTCAAACTACATTTGTCTCTCCAGAGATTAACAACAGTATACACTGTATGGAGACGAGAAATAATAAACTTGATCATCTCTCCCCCCTCCCCCAACTCTAACTGTAGTGATTCCTTAAATCCTATTAAAATCTCTAGAATTGCTGTGCATTGCTGATTCCTTTAGCATGACAGCTTTAGTTAAAAATTATATTATTTATTCAACCCTTATCGAGAAGTGATTTAAATTGTGATTTAAAACAGATTTAAGTCAAATCTACCCTGCTTGTCAAACTTCAAAAATTCTTGTCTTGCATTAGAATGAGCACAGAGCAATTTCCTGCACAGAAGATTCAAAAGCCAGAGTGCCATCACTGAAAAGGCTATTTCCCTGGTTGTCATGTACCACATCTCACTGCCAGGAGAACACAGAAGAGGTTCTCTGATTAGGAGCTCAAAGTACAAGCAGGTACATGTGGAGGAACAGGCATATCTGACTTCATTCCAAATATGGCCATACCATATGTTTTATGAGAATACATAATTAAGCCTTACGATGAAACTTGTCACATAATTTGCCAGTCATCACATCTTATCAGAGTATAGTGATCCATCACATGCTCAGTGTTTTTCATATTAGATTTAATTTTTTATTAGAGACCTACATTGAATTTTGTTTCTTAATCACCCACTTCAAAGAGATCCTCAGTCTAAACTGCTTCAAGGACTATTTCTATTTAAATTACAAATACTGTATTTAATAATGAATGCCAGGAAACAACACTAAGTGTAAACCACCAATCTTCTTCAATGAGTATGCTAACTCTGTTTTAGAAGTCAAGCTACCTGCAGCCACAATAGGTATTACCATTTTACAAGATTCCCCCCCCCCCCAGCTCATAAAATTCTGCATTGCCTACCCTAAAATGCTCACCACTTTCCTAATATTTAGATATTCCAAGAAAGTTATTAGAGTACCCATTGCCATGTAATGAAAATAGTGAACAGAATATAATTCAAATTTTGTCATATTTTATTGTATTGTGTTATATTTTGGTACCCAGCCTGCTATAGTGGGCAAAGTAATGGGCTAGGACTCAGGATTCGCTAGCTCTGCATGGAAACTCACTGGGTATATGAGTGGAACTGGGGAAACCACTCCTTGAATATCTCATTTACTTTGGAAAACCCCACTACAATAACTATTATTATTATTTATTTCAATTTTTATGCCACCCACTCAGGTAAAAACCAGCCTCAGGGCAGCGTACAACCATTTAAAAATACATAAAAACAAGTTAAAACCCCAATCACCCATTATCCACCCACCTTCCTTCCACTTCCCCTTTAAAAAGCTAAAAGGGGGCAAGGGGGAATACATAAATACAAAAAGAGGGGCATTGACTGAACTCAATTTAGCTAGGGAAGAGCCAGCAGGCTGGGGCCACATTCCCATCAGGGCCCCACACCTGCCCTGCCAGCCAGGTCTTCAAACTATAAATGAGTTCTGACTTGATGACACATAATAAAAGAAAGATACTGTATTACACAACTTTGAATTTTATTTTTACTGCAAGTCACCCAGCTGCTTTAGTTTAATCAGCAGGGTTGCCATATTCATGTTCCAGCATAAAATCAGAATATTATTTAAAATCAAAGAAATTAAGGGAAGACATTCCAACAGCTGGATCATGGATTTTGATTACTGCTACTACTTCTTGCAGATGAAAAGAGTGTTTTAGGTATAAAGCCACAAAAACTTCAAAAACACAGGTGATCATCTTATAATTACAAGCATCATAAGAACAAGAGTTATTTGTGGCTTAAATCAGATGATACAAATATAGAAGCTGGAAACAGTTATACACACAAAATACCAACCAGACACACAAACAAAACCCATGTTTACTTCCTGATGATTAATTACAAGACAAAGCAAGCCACTTGAAAGCAAGCACAAGAAACTGGAAGTGAAATCACTTGTGCTATTACAATCAGACATCTTTCGGTCCTCAATCAGATTATTTTTTTCAGCATTAAGCAACTCCCACTTGTAATAGTAGTCTGTAGAGTTTTTAATTGTTTATATACCCATTAAACAGGCAACAATCTGGAATTCGAAGACTAGATAGATAGATAAATCTTTATTGTCATTGTCCTGCACAGAACAACGAGATTGGGAGGGAAAACACTTAACAACCCAACAAAACCTAAACAAAATACAACTATACAAAATTATCAACATACTCCCACCCCACATATACACATTTAACCCCTAAAAGCTCTAAAACTCTTAAAACTCTAAAACCCTAAAAACTCTATACAGAAGCTCCCTCATAGACTGCATTGCACTGTATTCAAAGCCAGAACCGCTTTTGGGTAGAAACTATTTCTCAAGCGGCTGGTCCTGGTCTTTATGACCCTATACCTTCTTCTAGAAGGCAGAAGCTGAAAGAGATCATTTCCAGGGTGCGTACTATCTTGCACAATCTCTACAGCTTTCTTATAACACCTGGTGGCATAGATATGCAAAGGACTTCCATGCAAACACAGGATGCCTAACAATTTTCCCTTGAGTGCAATAGAATGGTTTCATACAAAGTCTATCCAGGCAAGGCAGATGTCAGGGAGAACTCAAATTCTGAAGACAATCTTGGAAGAATATATTACTTTTTTGGACATTATATGACATGGCAATAACCTCAAATTAAGAGTTTCAGAAGCCAGTTTGGTATAATGACTAGAGCGTTGGACTGTGATTTGGGAGACCCAGTTTTGGATGCCTACTGAGATGTAATGATCTTGGTCCAGTCACTCATTCTTAATCTGACCTTCCTCACGGAACTTAAAAACAAGGTTGAGAAGTTATGCTCTCTTGATGGCAAAGTAAAAAAATGTGTCAGTCAGTAGAGTTTTGTAACTCCTTTGCTTGGAATATGAAATTGTGCTCCACAATTCCTCCAGTTAGAATTTAATTCAAACATGAAACGAACACCTTTCTTCTAGGTTCCTCTACTGGCAATAGAAATAGTTACTGTGGTTGGTTGTTGGGCAGTTTCCTTTACCCCACTTGTTTGTTTGTACTCCTCCTTGGAGCCAAGTATAGTCTCAAACCCTACAGTTATGGGGACACTGATGCATCCAGAAACTGTTCTGCCAGGGTTTGTGGCAGCAGGAAGGAAGGCACAGTAAGGAGGAGAAAAAGAAGAAAGCAAGGATTAAGAAATGAAAATGAAAGAGTATAGAGGAACCAAACAGTGACACTACAAGATGATTTTAGACCCTGAAGCCTATCTTTACACGACTCTATCCGCTACATTATTTATGAAGCATACAACTAATATTTATTCTCTCCAACCCCCTACCATTCCTGCTTTATAACTGTTTTCACATTGGATTATGTATATATTTAATACATATATTTTCAGTTTATTGAAATCATTGCATCACTGCAATTATAAGATGCTAAACACAGGAATAACTACCATTTAGTTATAGAAAAGGGTAATACAACTGTAAAGTAAAAATCATAAAGTAGTCACTTTACACACATACACGACCAACTGCTTGCTCCCTGCACAGACGTGTTTAATGTTGTGGCAAACAACATCAGCCCAAGTTGTTGATGTTGGACCATTTTAGTACTACCCCATCACCTGCCAATCCCTATATCATCATCTGGTGTCCCAAGTCTGGTAAGGCCTTACATTTGGCCCTAGCTGGAGCACCAGAAGAGAAAAGGGGAAGTCCTTACCTCAGGGATGCCCAAACTACGGCCCTGGGGCCAGATTCAGCCCCCAATGCCAATTCATCTGGCCCACGAAGTAAAATGCGCCCATATGGGCGTGTTTCAGTGGTGGGCATCAGCAGTTTCGCACCAGTTTGCCAGAACCGGTAGCAGAAATTCTGGCTGGCCTCACCCATCCAAGTTTTGAAATAAAGTAGTCCTAATTCGGGTGCAATGCAGGGCTTTCCCCCTAGTCATGCACACCATACTTCTCCCACAGAGTAGGTAGTAAAAAAAATTGAATCCCACCACTGGCGTGTTTTACTTCCGTTTCCAGCAGCAACTAGGGTTTCATGGGCCAGATGAATTTGTGTCAGGGCCAGATCTGGCCCCAGAGCCATAGTGACTGTCTCCCTGAACCAGGCCAGAGCCTCAAAATTTTGGGTACCCCTGCCTTACCTACTTAAATTGCCACAACAATTACCATGGAGAGGGAGGGAGAGAAGAAGAAAGACACAAACTCCCCATTTAGCAGCAGGAGCTGTTGCAGAACCTGATAGCACAGAAACCAGCCAATGCCAGAGCAACAATCATGCCAGATTGGAGAAGGGTCACATATGCTTGTAATTATCCAAAGATCATCCATCAATAATTATGTTATGTCATGCATAGCAAATCTAAGAAATTCATCAGCAAACAGAGTTTCCAACACCATCTTTGAAGGGTCACTTCATCTTATTTGTTGGTTTTTGGGAAATGTTCCCAGCTTTCGCCACTGTTCCTATTCCAAAGAGACTATTAACCTTTGGAACATGGGATGTACAATAGGTAAAGGGTGACTAAAAAGTGTTAGGCATGTCGTGAGAATTCAAGGAACGTTTTATATTTATTTGAAATACTTTTTATACATTTAATTATAATGTACTGTAGTTTTATAGTCTTACAGGTTGAGAAAGGCTAGCTTTGAAAGGGAAGAGTGTCAATGATAGCAGACATACCGAGCCGCATTCCAGAGATGTCGTGTCACTAAGCACAGATGTCACCAGACAAATACCTGTGAAATCCCTGAGCATGTGTATTTGCATATGAAGGGGAATGAACTGGAATAAACTCACAGTTCATTGTAGGTCAATAACCTTTTAACAAGAGGGGAGGAAACCCTCCTACTTCTTACAGAAGAAGTACTTTCACTTGTCACATTTCAACTTTGACAGGGACATTTGCACTCTCAACATAAGCGGAAAAGTAAAAGGACACACTTAGCATCCTGGGACCCCCAACGGGAATAGAACACCTGTGGAGGGAAACTTACATCATTGTTTATGGGAAAACACCTGTGAGAGTACATCATTCCCACATAATTGTCATTCTTAAGGGAGGGAGAAGAGTGCCGAAATGGTATAAAAATCCCTACAGTTTAGACACTTAGGAGGACCAATTCTCGAATCAGCGAGAGCCCTTGTCACTCCAGACATCTGATAAGGAACATTGAGATGGGAGCTTAGCGAGATGATGAAAATGGGGGCCCATGTGCCCATGCTCTAAGAGTTTGCTAAAATCAACCAAAGCAAAGGTTTTGGTCTCTGAGAAGAAAGGCATCTTTAGGAAAGCTAGCATTTTCTTATTTTATTAGAATTCTAAGTCTACAGTCGATTTAGGAGTCCAACAATGGACATGTTAGATTTTAGACAGGGACGTTATTTTAGCTAGATATTTCTCGTAGATATGCATTATGACTTGCATATGGATTTTGAATATGCTTCTACAAATAAAGAATTAAAAGGACATTGCGAGCTTCATCTTTGATGCAGGAATTAAATTAAATTAAATTAAATTAAATTAAATTAAGAGAAGGCAGGAGATAAGAGGTCCGGGTAGCCGAACTACTGGCTACATTTTCATATGTGTTTAACCATGAAGAAGGGATGAGAGACAGAGCGGACTTTTATAAAAAGACAATTACTTGGGACCTGATAAGGTTGCAGGGGTGATTCTGAGGAGGAGCTGGCAACCCTAGCTAGGCTTGGGAACCTCATCTGCCTTGGCGTCCCATCTTTTAAAGGTAAAAATAACTTTTAAGGCAGTTCCCAGGAGCTGGGTCCACTCCGTGTTTCTAGTAAGAAGGTGGTGTGTTAAAAAGGACTGTTTGCAGCCAGCTACCAGAGCTTCAATTAGAAGCATAGCCACCTTGCCCCTGTGTGAGAGCCCCCCCCCCCCCGGCACATGTCGGAGTCACCCGTTACATGGAGGTGTGTCCTGTCATGTCCTGTCATCTCTCACCCATGACAATGCACACATGGAAGACTATGCCTATATAGCTGACTTTGTAAACTGTATGGGACCCATAATACATTATTTCCTTATTTGTGGTAATAAATTATTTCCTGCCTCAGTATACCACAAAATTACTCTGTAGACTGATGAAAGTGTGAATTTGAATGCAGCTTAGATTTGCCATGGCATACAACTTTTGCAAAGCCTAATAATTCCTTCAGACACTAAAGAAAGATCTATAAAATAATCTCTATATTCTAGTAGGAATAGGTTCATGTAGTAAACTTGTAGTACAGATCTGCATCTTTAGGCTATCTTTGACTATAAACATTCCCAGGAAATATGAAGGTGACATTTTAAATCAAAGCTTTAAAAAAATCTATTTTTATAGTCCAATTAGCATAACAACCCTTTTGAAACAATATCAAATGCCTCAAACATGACTGAATTGGCGAATATAGATGGAAATGTCATCTGCTTTAATCTAAGCCTCCTAGCACAATTCCTAGCTTTTTGTTTGCATATATAGTAGAACCCCGGATAATGCTAAAACTTGGTTCCACGAATCTTAGCTTTATCTGATTGTACAATAGGTAAAGGGTGATTAGCATTATCTGATTGTACAATAGTTACAGTGAACATTATGTGATATATCCCATAGGATTTCAACGTTATGCGATGCAATCCCCCCCCCCCCCATTGCTTAATGTTATGTGGTTTTAGCATTATCTGGTGCATCCATGACGGCATCCATCCACGAGTTCTCAGGGAACTTAAAGATGAAATTGCTGATCTCCTAGCCAAAATATATAATCTTTCCCTCAAATCAGGCTTTGTGCCTGATGACTGGAAGGTAGCGAATGTAACACCAATTTTCAAAAAAGGATCCAGGGGTGATCCAGGAAATTACCGACCTGTCAGTTTGACATGTGTCCCAGGTAAAGTGATGGAAACCATCCTAAAAGATAGAATTAATAGGCACATAGAAGAGAAGGCGCTGCTAAACGAGAGCCAACATGGCTTTTGCAAGGGCAAATCATGCCTCACTAATCTGTTAGAATTTTTTGAGAGTGTCAACAAGCATGTGGATAAGGGGGATCCAGTTGACATTGTTTATCTGGACTTTCAGAAGGATTTTGACAAGGTCCCACACCAAAGGCTCTTGAATAAACTTACCAGTCATGGAATAAAGGGACAGGTCTTGTCCTGGATCAGCAACTGGCTAAGGGACAGGAAACAGAGGGTAGCACTAAATGGACACTTCTCCAAGTGGAGGGAAGTAAAGAGTGGGGTCCCCCAAGGTTCAGTACTGGGACCCCTGCTTTTCAACCTCTTCATAAATGATCTAGAGGTAGGAGTAAAAAGCAAGGTAGCCAAATTTGCTGACGACACTAAATTATACAGGGTAGTGAAAACTGTGAGAGATTGTGAGGAGCTCCAGAGGGATCTCTTGGCACTGGGGGAGTGGGCAAAACAATGGCAAATGAGCTTCAACATTAGTAAGTGCAGAGTGATGCATGTTGGGGCAAAAAAAAACCAATTACATTTATAAACTGATAGGGTCTGAACTCTCTGCGACAAACCAGGAAAGGGACCTTGGTGTCCTGGTGGACAGGTGTCAACCCAGTGTGCCTCAGCAGTGAAAAAAGCAAACTCAATGCTAGGGATCATTAGGAAGGGTATAGAAAATAAGTCAGCAAGTGTCATTTTGCCTCTTTATAAATCTATGGTGAGGCCCCATCTGGAATACTGTGTACAGTTCTGGTCGCCATACCTCCAGAAGGATATTATGGAGCTGGAAAAAGTGCAGAGGAGGGCAACCAGAATGATTAGGGGACTGGAACACCTTCCTTACCATCTGAGGCTGCAACGGTTGGGCCTCTTCACTCTTGAACGACGACGTCTAAGAGGTGACCTGATTGAAGTTTATAAAATCATGCACGGTGTGGACAAAGTCGATAAGGAAAAACGGTTTTCCCTATCGCATAACACTAGAACTAGGGGACACTCCAAGAAACTTTTGGGTACTAGTTCTCAAACAAATAAGAGAAAGTACTTTTTCACCCAGAGGATTACTGGTCTATGGAACTCCCTGCCAGAAGAAGTGGTGACAGCTGTCAGTCTTGACAGCTTTAAGAAAGGATTAGACAAGTTCATGGAGGACAAGAGTATCAATGGCTATAATTATGGATACTTAAGGACAACCTCCGGGTTGGAGAGATAGGCAGGATATCTCTCAATGCCATTTCCAGGGAATCCTAAGCAGGTGAAGGCATCTGCTTGGGAATACCCTGAAGGAAATGGTGAGCCACTGTGTGAGACAGAATGCTGGACTGGATGGGCTGTGGCCTGTTCCAGCAAGGCTGTTCTTATGTTCTTAAACGTTATCCAAGGTATTACTGTAACTTTATTCATTAACCTAACTACTGTACTTGAGTTGGTTCAATACATTTCATTTCTGCCTATGTTTTTGAAATTCTGAAGAAAAACAGCCCAATTTGTCAAATAGTTTTCAGAGAAAACAAACAGCTTGCTTATTCTCATTCTTAAGACAATGCAGAAATGCTTTCAGTTGAACATTGTGTGTACATGATGGGTGGGAGTCACAGAGTAAGATAATTGGCATTCTCTGTTACAATGTATTGGCTGAAATCCCAATGCCAAAAGTTATTCTGCCTAAGGTCAATGACAGGTTTTTCAGGGAGGATTTCAGGTGCCACAGGATGTTGTAGAAATTGTTCCCTATGGGCAGAGAGATTGGAAGGTTCACAGTTGGAAGAGGACTGTCACAAGAAGCCTCCTTGTTTGTTAATGTAGCAGTAAACTTTTTGTTGGTATGTGTATACAGTAACTCCATTTTTATTTCTAAGCACCAGATAAGTTCTTATTTCATGTCATTCATCTCTTTTGTTGAAATTAGAGGGACAAATATTAAAAACTATTTTTTACTTTTGATTAGACAATATAAAGGTAATTTCAGTAGAAGATATGACAAATGCATGCTTCAGTTGCCTCCTGAAATCATGAATCTGAACATTACAGCATTCTGGTATCTATTCAATGCTCTTTTTGTTGTCTCTGACAAAACTGCAACTGCAAAGAATACATATTACTTTTAAGGCATCGAAAGCTGCTGCCTTTGCTACCTACTGCTTTAATTATTTTTTACCCACCATGTTCACTTTCCCACAAAGAAAGCATCACACCTACATCCTTTGAAGAAGACTTAATGTTTCCATCTTAACAAGCCTTTCTATTTGTCATACCTCTTTAAAAGGTATGTAATTCCTACTTGGTCTTGCTGACTTTTTTCTCTTGGAGGCAGAATGTGTGGATGACACAATCTGGGGAGGAATATTAATAAAAGTAACTGTCTTATTCAGAGCGAATAATCAATCCAACACTTTCTTTGAAAACTAGCAACAAATCATAAGATGATGATAGAGCAAGAAAGCAATGTAAACTGTTTCTACCTTATAAGACACAATACTGTTCACTGCACAATGGTGTTAATTTATAGCAATTGCAAAGAGAAAGTACATCTTGCAAAGAATTCATGAAATTGAAGAGCAGAATGTTCATGCTATGTAAAGCTCTTCTAAAACAGACATAACAAAAATAGATGACAGACAAAAATATAAACAGATCTCAAATTAGGTAAAGGTCTTCCTTACTTGAAAGAGGGAGACCTTAAGAGGCACACTTCATATCAAACATTTCTGTGTAGTTTAACCCACAAAACTGACTTAAGCAACAAGGACAAAACCGCAAAGAATCCCAAAATGATTTTAAAAGATTTGTTGTGATTAAGCTATAGTATGCAATACTGTACCACAAATGGAAGTTTTAGCACTAAAAAATAACTGATTAAGATGGAGATAAACAAATGTCCTATTATAGTGCCATTGTAATAAGACTTGATGAATCTGCAGGGGCAACTCAGACAGGTTTAAGCATTTTTATGACTTTCTTTTTAAGAAAAGAAATTTACACACATAACTTTTTGTCTTGAAAGTCTGAAAAAGGAATTAGATTTCTGCAATGAGTGCTTTTGCTTCACCCAAGCTGAGATAAGCAGCAAGAGACATAATTTACTACAGTTTCAGTCAAATAGAACTGGGGCTCAAAACAATTTCAGCAGCATCACTGAAGAGGCAGATAAGGAGGAGATATTGTCAAGAACAAACTGGGTAACAGACAGTAGGCTGAAAGATGATTATTTAACAGTACCCTTTATGTCTCCCTATCCACAGACCTGGGGGACGGGAGTGAATTCCCAGAGTTACATGGGAATAAATCCAACAGACACATGCCAGGAGCCTAAAACAGTCTACTTCTATTTCCTATGCAAAATACACAAACCATATGATTCTGGATGACCCACTGTAATGAAGTAGTAGTACCATCATTGTTGGGGCATTGGAATATATTTTTTCTGCTCTCAAAACATATACCACCAATGCTCCTAGTTATTTAAGAGGTACAACTGCATGCCTGAAGAAACTACCACCATTTTACAACTTCCTACATCCTAACTGCTTTTATTATTATTATTATTATTATTATTATTATTATTATTATTATTATTATTATTATTATTAGTAGTAGTAGTAGTAGTAGTAGTAGTAGTAGCAGCAGCAGCAGCAGCAGCAGCAGCAGCAGCAGCATTAGTAGTAATCCAACTTATATGCTGCCCCACTTGCGAAGTGCGACTCTGGGCTGCTCACAAACATATCCTCAACCTCAACAATATACATCAACACAATGAAATACCATAAGATACAATTTACACAATAAAATACAATTTAACACTAAAATAGCAAATAAAAAACAAAATGTCCTTTGCTGCTCAATGTCCTCAAAGAGACCCAGGCACTCAACGTCCTCAATGGAGCACAGGGCTCAACATCCTCTGTAAATTCAGCAGCTTTTAAAGCCCTCCAACTCTGGTCAGTGATGAGAGCTTGGAGAAGGGGGTCCAGCAGGCTCTGGCAGCTTTTAAAACCCTCCGACTCCAGCTGGTGACAAGGGCTCAGAGGAGGGCGTCTGGCGTCTGGCAGACTCTGGCGGCTTTTTAAAGCCCTCCGACTCCGGCCAGTGACGAGGGCTCGGAGGGGGGATGTCCAGCTTCTCCAGCCGCCCATTCTCTGGCGGCTTTTAAAACCCTCCGACTCCAGCTGGTGACGAGGGCTCGGAGAAGGGCATCCCTGCTAGGAACCACAATGAGGATCATAAGAAGTCTTTAATTCTTTTCCTGAATTTCTTAGATGATCCCTGAAGGAACTTCAAAGGGAAAATCCACTTATAAGTGGTGTACCTCCACAGCTCAAGCCTGTTTTGATCAAGGGTCAGATTTACATGCTATCAAGAATACCATTGTGAACAAGGCTGAGACTTTGCATCCATATGTAACAACTTCACCTATATAGAAAACATGTATCTTTCTCAATAACATGCCGAGGGGCATCTGAATGGCATTTCAATATACAGCGGAACCTCAATTAAACAATTTTAAATAAAAATTGCATAACAAAGGAAATCCATAGTAAATAGTGGCTCGGTTTACAGAATTTTTCCCCCAGAACGGATTAATTAGTTTTATTGTATTACTATGGAAAACCATTGCATTCCTATGGGAAACTGTGTTCAATGAATTCCTATGGGAAATTCGGTTAAAGTAGCTTTCGCTGTAAGAAATGTCCTGGAGAACACATTAATTATGTTAACCAAGGTTCCAATGTAAAAACATATTGATGAGTGACATAGAAGAATGCTTCCTTAGCTCCTACAGTATGCTCAAAAGCCTTTCCTTTTTCTGTCATACACAGATGTCTTTACCATTTACCATAGAAAAGTATGTATATAGAATCATACAACAATGAGTTGGAAGGGGCCTATTAAACCATTGAGTTCAATCCCCTGCTCTATTCAGGAATCCAACTCAAAGCAGATCTGTTACATTTTCTTCCTCTTCTTTACTTCCTTTTTTACTTGGTTTTGAAGAATATATGACTATCTTGCTCTTGCACTTCTAGCGGCCCCCACCAGCGTTATTTGATGGCTGGAGCACTTACAACCTCCCAAGGTAATTGGTTCTAATGTCATACCACTCTAACATTTAAGACATTTTTTCTGATATTCTGCCTATATCTGACTTCCTGTAGTTTTAGCTTGTTACTATGTGTCCTGTACTCTGGGGTGATCGAGAACAGATTGTGCTCCTACTCTTTATGACTATCTTTCATGTATTTGTAAAGTACTATTATGTCCTCCTTCAGTCTCTTTTTCTCAAAGCTTAACATGCCCAGTACTTTCAGTCTTTCACAGGGTCACCCTCCTTTGAACCTGTTTCAGTTTATTGACATCCTTCTTAAGATGTGGCCTAACTAGTGTCAAATAAAGGGTGAATAGTATCTAATGGGTTTGGGAGACTGTATTTCATTAATGCAGCCAAAAATATCATTTGCCTTCTCTGCAGTCACATCGTAGGACTGACTCATATTCAGCTTGTGCTCTACAACAATTCCAAGATCCTTCTCACTTATAGTATTACTGAGACAAGTATCTCCCATGTTGTACCTGGCTTTTTGGCTCTCCTCTGGTTTGGTTTGCCCCTCCCCATTAGGTGCAGAACTTTGCACTTATCTCTGCTGAATTTCATTCTGTTGTTTTCAGCTCAGTGTTCAAGCCTATAAATATATTTCTGAAATCTGTTTCTGTTTTCCAAGGTATTCACTCTTCCACCCAATTTTGTGTCACCCACAATGTCCCAGACCTATTTGGGTACTCTATATTACACTAAGTCTCCCTCTTTTTTCTGGGTATAAGCACCTTCAAGATCACACTTAATTTGTAGTTTGTTAAATTATCAGCATTTCAGATGGGAATGTAATGTCAAAAATTCTCATTACCTTGAAAGTGCTTCTATACAAAACTGTGCTCAAGCATCGTGATTCATTGTCAGGCATCAAAAAACTCTGCAAACAGAGCACTTCATATTTCTACACATGCAATTGTTTAAATAAATTCATATTACCTTCCTGAATATATCAATGTTTTCCAGGTTTCGTTTCACAAAATACAGGAGCCATTCAAATTATTAAAGGATTAATTTTGGGGGGAAATCTCAAGGATTTTTCAGCCTAGTTAACCAATAGATCATGATTTGTGTAACCCATATGACTTCTCTAAGCATTCAGGCAAATCTTTTGATCAAGAACTCTCCTGTTTAGAAAAGTTTCTCCTAGTAGTTCACTAAAATCTATTTGTAACAATTCTGTCTCACAGCACCTAAGCCTATGTTCTGTGGCAGTGAAAATAAATATTATCATCTCTGTGGTCACTTTTAAGTATTTGAAAACTGATTGGTAATATCAAGCAGCTGTTAGATCATCTTTTCACAGGGCTTCCTTAATGTTTCATATGCCATGCTTTATAAATGTAAACCCATTCTAGCCTTCATACCTGCCTTTCAAAATCCTCCTTAAATTAGATATTTCAGTCCAAATGTGGCGTAACCAATGGTACTAAATACTGTTATTTCCTCTTCTGTCCATCATTGTATTTTGGGATGATGGAACTCAGAAGAAAAGCTCAATTTGCATTCTAGATTTTATTTTATTTTATTTCAGACTAAAGCTGGAAACAAGGTGACAGATGTGTCCCCCACACCCCAATTGGAGAAGTAGGGCTTAAGCAGGTCCCATAAAAAAGTGACTGGCAAGCTCCAGGTTTCTTTATAAGGAGACAAAATTCAGAGTAACTTACAATGCACAGGTGGCACAGATAAGAGCCTGGCTCACAGGTCAGCACAAGAGGTCAGAGCACTAGTGGGTGGAACAAAGTAATTTGAATATATTTTTACTGTTTATCCTAGTCAGTTGCAGCTGGGTAATACATAATTGGCCATGTGTGTGAATTAGAGTTTATCTAGATTCATTATAAGATCAGGTATGCACAAATCAGTTGATTATGCACAGCTGCTGTCATCAGTTCCCTTTCCCCCACTTTACCAAAACTTTAGCTTCACCTTTGTGTCTATCTTCCAACACTGAAGCAGCTTCTCCTAATTATCAAAATGGAAGAGAGCAGATCAAAATTGAAGGCAGACAGTTTCCTCTAACAACTGGGCCCTACACCTGGGAAAATGTTTGAGAGTCAACTGAATATTATTATTATTATTATTATTATTATTATTATTATTATTATTATTATTATTATTATTATTATTATTATTATTATTATTATTATTAACCTCAGTATACCTAAGCCTTTGAGTATACTGTATCTTTACACAACCTGTTGCATAAAATATATTCAAAGGCTTAGGATTATTGCATATGCCTTTTAGAAAGAATGTTACAATAAAAAATCTGCAGGCTTGCTGCCAAAAAAAAAAAAATCCACACTCTGATGATCCGATTTAAGAATCCTGGATAAAAGATTCAGAGAACTAAAATGTCCCCTGGCTACAGTTCTATTATCTTTTATATACAACATTGGTTATTCAAACAAAGAAAGGCAAATTAACTACATGGAGATAAAGTTGGGAATTATTAACTCTGTAAATTAGTAGGTTGGTTTCATCATCCCAAACTAGAACATAAAGGGCAAAAGAGTTGAGATAGTATGGGGGAAAAGAAAAGAAGAGAAATTCAACCACCAAAACTTTTGCATATTAGCCAATTAACAAAAGGAAAGGAAATAGTAATACTAAAATGCAACAAATAACAAACCTAATCAACTCAAATTTATTCCAAGAACAAGATTCCTATGTTTTATATAGCTGGCTTAGTTTAATTCCTTCTGCTTTCTAAAGTGGAAGAAAGTAACAGACTGTAAGAGAAGTTTTCAAAATCAAAGTTTTAATTTACTGTACTTAAGTATATTAATAAGGGACTGCAGTGGCTTAGTGGTTAAGAGGCTGAACTTGATGAATAGAAGGTCAGCAGGTCAACAGTTTGAGACCTGAGTGCTGCATGATGGAGTTTGCTCCCATCTCTGTCCCAGCTGCTGCCAATCTAGCAGTTTGAAAGCAAGAAATTGAAAGTAGATAAATAGGTACCACTTTAGCAGGAAAGGTAACAGTGTTCCATGTGCTCCAGTGTCTAGTCATGCCTGCCACATGACCACAGAAACATCTGCAGACGTCGACAGCGTGGCTCTTTGGCTGTAAACAGAGATAAGCACCCGATCCTGTAGTCAGACTTGACTAGCTTTCAAGCAAGGGAGACACTATGCCTAAGTAGATTAATTCTATGTAAATGTTTATGTATAACAGTATTCTTCTGTTTTGCTCTATAATTACTTTGTGAATTGAAAACTGTAACCATAAACCTGTAAGTCATGATTCTTGTATAACATCCTTAGGGCACTAATTAAATACTAAGGCATTTTCTTAGGGCAGCAGTAGGTATGTATGATCCACCATATTTACCTATTGTTGCTGAAAATTTTAATGAGAAAGTGCCAGTCTCAGATTCACCAAAGGGCCATGTTTTCTCAATGTCAGTGATTCCAGGGCCAAAGGATGTGGCAAACACCATACTGAGTCAGTTTCTGTTTCCCAATATCCCCTGCACTGATGCTTATTTTTTCCTGCCACACTTTGAATCATGCAGCCATATTGGCAGATGAGTGGGGGCAGTTCCCCAGGTGGACTCAATCCAGTCTATCTGTGGAGCAAAAACCCATTGCCTGGCCTCTCCAGAGCTCGCTTCAGTTGCAGAGCTTCTTACATAATTGGTTACACTAATTCCCCTCACCTTTGATTACAATATTTTAAGAATTTTTCTTTTGAGTTATGAGGAATTTGCTACTTTGGTAAATATGTATCGTTGTTGACTGCAACTCGTATCTGAGAATGCATTTCGTGAATTTGTTTAAGGTGGATCCCATCTTGCCATGAAGTGGCTCACACACTATGATCTCAGAGCCATCACCCACGGCACACATGAAACGCAACATGCAGGATTTAACACTGAGACTGCAATGGACCACCGCAGCCTTGAGGATATGGACAAGGTGCACCTTCACATATGTATAAGAAGAGAACAAGACAAAACTGAGCCATCAATGTTCCCTCCGTACCACATTTCTGAGGTTGCAGTAGCTGCAGAAACATAATGAGTTTCGTATCGTTTGCAGATTATCCAGATTTTATATAGTAAATTGTGGTCATAGTCTCCCCTTCAAACCAGTTTCTTTCATTTATAAGAACACATTTCATAATTACAGATCTTTCTTTATGGTTCCTCCATTATCTGTCCGTTGTTTAAATAATCTGTTTCTACAGGGACTGTCCATGTAATATTTCCTTTTTTAAACAAGGAAGAAAGCAATAATTAATCAAGTTGAATACTGTAGTTCTCTAACTAGTGCAAAAAAACAACAACAACCCCAAAACAAACAAAACAAAAAAAATATCTGAAATTGGTTGATGCAAACTAATTTGAACTTAGAGAGCATTGTACTTATTCCAAGTATTTTAATGAGCTTTTAGTGTATTCAGGAAATTCAGTTTCATTTCTTTAAATAGAAAAGCATAATGAAGGTTCATTGGAAAATGTATTTCACACACAATACTCAGGGAAATAGGCATTAACACAATAGGGGAATAATTCAAGCAAAACTGTTGTACAAACTTCATTAATTTAAAAACTCCATTGAAATAAATGGAGATTGAATAGTAACAGTGTTTAGCGTGCTGCATCTTTATTTGTACATAATTTTGGAATGAAAAGGGGCATATAGTAAATGGTGCTGCAAATAAACCATTCAGCTTTAATCACAAATGAAAGGCTATTAAACAGAGGATGGTGTATTATGGCATTTCTCTTCCCACTTGAAACATGTTCAAATGAGTTATCATTACATAAGGATCTTGTGTAACTAGGATATCTTATTATGTAGGCTCTCATATTTTCGCTAGTGTGAATAACCATTTTGAGTCAATTTTAAATGATGTTCTGCCGAAGACCAATTACTTACCTCAGCTTTTCAACCTACTGCATTCTTTCTCACACCTTTCAGAGGATTTAAGGCAATTGAATGTCATTTAGATCACTGTGGGATTTTCCCACTACTTGGCCACATTATTTCAAAATATTGGAGAAGACTAGGTTGATGGGATAATCTAGCCACAACTGGCAGTAACAAACAAAAGCAAGGGTAATTGTGCTGGCACAAAACAAATTCTAAAACCCGGTCAAAGCTAATACTTTTATTAGGTCAACCAAAAAGATATTTTAAAAAGAGTGCAGAAATACAAAGAAGATGCAACATTCTGGCATCTTATCAGGCAAGACGTTAAAAAGAAAGAATATACTTCATCAGGCAAGATGCAAAAAAAATGGCTCTCTCTAATCTCTTCAAGCAACCAGCTGAAAGTTAACACCATTGCTGGTACCGAATTCCTTCCAAGTTCTGATTGCAATATGGAAGGAAAAGGTTACCTTCCTCTTACAGTGTTATCTCCTTTCTCTGTACCACATTGTCTCCACTTCATTAACCCCAACACTTCTTTCTAAATATAAATCCAAATGGTTGCATAAGGGGGGAAAACGGCACTGTTCACCATTTTGCTTTATTGTGCACCAGGCTAACAAGTGTATCTGAAATATTCATGTGCTTTTATTTCTTTCTAAATGAGTTTTCTACCTCCCCTTGTCCTTATTTGTCTCTTCTCGCTACTTGACATCACCTGGCAAATGTTATTCATGCACCAAAAAGGTCAATATACAGGTGAAACTCAGAAAATTAGAATATCGTGTAAATGTTCATTCAGTTCAGTAATGCAACTTAAAAGGTGAAACAAATACAGTATATGAGAGAGACTCATTGCATGCAAAATGAGATAGTTCAAGCCTTACTTTGGTATAATATTGATGCTTATGGCTTACAGTTTATGAAAACCCCAACCCCCCAATTTCATGTACCCCATAATCATCACATAATCTCATGTACACTGTATGCCATGATCATCACAATTATAACGAATTAAGACATGACATCTCTCGCTTTGCATGTAGTGTGTCTATCTCAAATATTTGTTTCACCTTTTAAGCGAAATGCATGGACATTTGCACAATATCCTAATTTTCCAAGTTTTACCTGTAATCCCTTGACTAGGGAAACATTGTGTGTGGGCAGGATTTTCCACCATTGTAAGATTTTCTCCCCCTCCAACTTCTGCACAGTAAAGATGATGATCATGTGAAGGGTCTTATACGTGTTGGACCCAGATAACAATTCAACTAGAAAAGTAATTTATAATTTGGTCCAGGAAATCCTAATCATGCATATTCAAGAGCACAGCAGAATTTGCTTATGTTCTTTATCGTCCATATAATTACTTGGTTACTTAGCTGATCCGTGTTTCACACATCAGGCGGATCAAAGCATCGTCTCTCACTGTTTCAAAATTTTAGCAGCCTTTCACCATCGGGAGGTCCTACCACTACTGTAGCAAGGTCTGATAGTGCACGGGGAACTGAGACCCATGCTTTGATGCTTCTTTAATAATGAGGTGGGACGGCTGGGGTGTTTAAACAAGTACAGAAAATGGCACACTCCCAAAAGTGTGATGAATGAGATATAAAAGTATTTTTAATAACAGGAAATATTCATATACTCTTCCTATGTTGAGGTATATCAGGCATGAGGTCGGTGTAAAAACTCGACTCCAATATAATACAATAACAACTGTTCCTTCTATACGCGTTTCATGCCTTCATACCGATAGCCTAACAATGCTAAGCTGTGAACCTCAAACATACAAACATACTGGGACCCCACATAATAAAATAACCCAAAATCCCCGTAGTGCCAAGCAAGTAGATTCCCGTGTACAGTCCAAAGATGATAATCAATAATAATACCACTAATGTTTAAGTCAGTTCTAATCTCTCAAAGTCCGTGGCCATGAGAAGATTTGCTGGGCTTATAAAGCTTACGCGTGCACACATGGAGAGAAACGCCAACCGAGGTGCGATACGCGCATATCAATGACTCATAGACACTTGAGGAAGATATTCGAAATGTCCAATACCGGAAGGGCATCGTGTATTTTTGTCTACCGCCATCTATTGATGCTCGCCGTCTGGGAACCCTTCTATGAAGTAGGACAGCTTCCCTCCACCCGTGCCAGCTTTATAAGCCCAGCAAATCTTCTCATGGCCACGGACTTTGAGAGACTAGAACTGACTTAAACATTAGTGGTATTATTATTGATTATCATCTTTGGACTGTACACGGGAATCTACTTGCTTGGCACTACGGGGATTTTGGGTTATTTTATTATGTGGGGTCCCAGTATGTTTGTATGTTTGAGGTTCACAGCTTAGCATTGTTAGGCTATCGGTATGAAGGCATGAAACGCGTATAGAAGGAACAGTTGTTATTGTATTATATTGGAGTCGAGTTTTTACACCGACCTCATGCCTGATATACCTCAACATAGGAAGAGTATATGAATATTTCCTGTTATTAAAAATACTTTTATATCTCATTCATCACACTTTTGGGAGTGTGCCATTTTCTGTACTTGATGCTTCTTTAGCCATTTTAAATACGACGACACAGCTGGGTGGACTCATGTCAAAGTTGGCCATATTAGAGAAATCCACTGGCTAGATGCATTGCCTGAATACCTGACCGACACAGCTGACCTGCAGTTCCAGAATGCAGAACTCCCACATTCTGAACCACTAGCTGACACCTTTGTGGCATGGTTGAACCTACCAGGAGAATACACCCCCAACACCATAGATGTTGGACAGTCAAGGTCACTGCTACGCCACACTGAGGCATGAGGTGGGGTTTGCAGTGGTCTAAAGAAGGAGGGGGTGGCCAAAAATGAGATGGCTAGATGGTACTGTAGATGAAATGGGCACAGAGCTGGGCGGGTTGAGGAAGATGGTGGAGGATAGAGGTGCCTGGTGGGCAATGGTCCACGGGGTCGCAAAGGATCGGAATTGACTGTGGGACTGAACAACAACCTCATGGACCACTGCGCATCAGGTCATTGCTTGTCCTCTACCATCCTCTTCAGCCTGCTCAGCTCTACGCCTATTGCATCAACAATATCATCTAACCATCTCATCCGTTCTGCCCCTTCTCCTTTGCCTTCAATCTTTCCCAGCATCAAGGCCTTCTCGAGTGAGTCCTCTCTTCTCATTTGGTGTCCAAAGTACTTTAGCTTTAACGTCAATATTTGTCCTTCCAAGGAGCAGTCAGGGTTGATTTCCTTCAGGATCAACTTATATTTTTCTCCTTGCTGTACAGGGTACTCTAAAAACACTCCTTCAGCACCACATCTCAAAGGCTTCTATTCTTCTGCTCTCGGCTTTCCTTATGGTCCAGCTCTTACAACCATAAATTACTATCATAATTGCTTTTACTATGCTGACTTTTGTTGACAGGGTGATGTCTCTACTTTTTATTATGTTCCCTAGGTTTCTCATAGCTTGCCTCCCAAAAATTAATCTGTTTTTTATTTCATGGCTGCAGTCACCATCTAGTGATCTTAGATCCTAAGAAGATAAAGTCTGTCAATGCTTCAATTTCTTCACTTCTATTTGCCAGGGAATGATAGGGCAGGTTGCAATTATCATGTGTGTGTTTTTGATGTTGAGTTTGCACTCTCTTCTTTCACCCTAATCAAGAGGTTCTTTAGGTCTTCTTCACTTTCTGCCATTAAGGTAGTATCATTTGCCTATCTCAGGTTGTCGATGATTCTCCCAGCAATTTTAATTCCAGCTTGTGATTTATCCAGTCCTGCATTGCACATTATGTACTCTGCATATAAGTTAAATAAGCAGGATGACAATATGCAATGTCATCCTCCTTTTCCTATTCTAAACCAATCAGTTTTTCCGTATCCTGTCCTAACTGTTGCTTCTTGACTCATGTGCAAATTTATAATAAGACAGATGAGGTGGTCTGGTATTCTCATCTCTTTAATTACTTGCCACAGTCCACACAATCAAAAAGCCTTGGTGTAGTCAATGAAACAGAAGTAGACTTCTTTCTGGTACTCCTTTGCTTTCTCCATGATCCAGAGAATGTTGGCAATTTAGTCTCTAGTTCCCCTACCTCTTTGGATCCTAGCCTGCACTTCTGGGAATTCTCATCATTCTGTTCCATCTAGTATATAATTACATTATTATAACTGTCATTTTGGTGGTCTGCCCATTTGGAGAGAATATCTTGGAATTCCATAACATATAAGGCATACATGAAAAGAGGAGATGGACAAAGACCACGAGGCAGACCCAGAGGGAGGTGGAGAGATAGCATCAAAGATATATTACAACAACACTAAATAACACTGGTGGAGGCTTGTAGAAGTGCCAGAACAAGAACCTTGTATCTCGACACTCAAAGGGGTAAAAGAGGAAGCAAAGAAGAATGGACATTTATGTAGTTCTTACTCCACCCTACTCATGCACACACTTCATCCAGTGCTTGAGAATTCAAGAATAATTGAATTATACCAGAAGCACTGGTAGCCTAAGCCATAAAAGCTATGATGCCATATAGCACAATCTGAATCCAAAACCCACATAAAGCTGTAACCATACTTTACCTCAGTCAGGTGAGGGTTGGGGTTGAATCCACACTGGTTGCAGACCTTGTTGTGACACTGTGTACAGATATTGAAATTTGGCAGGTTCGGGGAAGAAGTGAGTTCTGTTGTCTTGCATATAGGACAGAGAGTGCTGCTGGGAAGGGGTGCAATCTGAGGGACAGAATAAGGTGAGGTAGGGGTGCTGCCTCGGTCAGGTGACACAGAGCGTGAGCGTCCTGCTCTCTGGTCCCTGCTGTCCACTTGGAGAGTCCTCCTTGGCCCATCAGCCTGTTCTGCGGTCTGTCCATGGCTTCTTATCTCTTTTGTGCTTTCACTGGTCTGCGTAGCCTGTTTCAGGGATGGAGAAGCTGCTCTCTGTCCAAAAGAGGGGTCTGATTGATCTGGTCTTCTTGGTGTACTGAAACACAATCAAACATGTATATAAGAAACTGGGCTGCAGATAATTTAGGCAAAATAATAGCCAAAACTTCTCTAATATTACTCCAGGACCATCCTGCCAGTGGTTGTCATTGTTATGCCTACACCAGTCTTAGAATGGCTGAATATAACATGTCATTAAAACTGATTTGTCAATTTGGCCAAAACTTTAATTGGACCACTAAAATCAAGTTGCGTCTTTTACCTGCGGCTTACAAAATCAAAGTGAGGGGATAATAAGCACCAAGAGGTTTTAGGAAAATTCTTCTCCAATCACAGAGTCCCAGTATGGAAAAAGGCTATTGTTTCTAAAATGGCTTTTGATTCCCTTCTAGCAGAAGAATGTTCAGAAACCAGTTGAAACAAATCCCACCCATTATGCTGCTTTTACTGTATGGGACCAAAGACAACAGAACAGCCGAAGGGTTGGCTTAACACAGGTTTATTGCATGATGATCCGGTGGAGCATGAGGTAATGGCGGTGATACATCTCTATATATACAGTAGCATTATACATTTGAATCTTGTAGCACGGTAGCTCATTGGCTGCTACCGGCGTGGCCTCGCCCAGGCACGCCTCTCTTCAGTAGTTCTTTCTCCTGCTGCTGAATGCGGGGAAGGTTTTCCCGCGGCTGTCCGTGATTGAGCAATGTGAACCATGTGAGACTGAACGCTCGCAGCTGCCCTCTATGGGCTGCTTGCTCGCGTTCCTTTACAGCTGAGATACATTGTATTTGGAGTGGTTACATTCTTATCTTACAGTACAATGAGCATGCATACATAACATCCCTCCCCCCTAGGATGGGACGAAGTCCTGCAACCATTGTGGCTTGCCGCACGTGCGCTTGGGGCGTGCTTGCGCCTGACCTAGTACCGGAGAGCCTGTGATCCCTGACTCCGTGGGTGCTTGTCCTGCAACGGGAAACGGGGATTCGTTAGTGGCTCTGTGGGGCGTCCGTGCCTGCCTTGCGCTGGGGGATGGGAATGGAATGAACAGCTGGGACGTGAACCCCTGCCTGTTGCTCTCGGACCCCGGGGACCCTCCTATTGTGAACCGCGGGACCGATGAGGATGCCCTTGTGGTTCTGCTACCTTCTGTTCCCCGCTCGGGGGACCTTGAGACTGTGGTGGGCGGACTCGCCGTTGCCTCCTGTCTTGGGGGTGTCGGTCTCCGGGAAATTGGTGCTATGTTGCATTCTAACTCACAGGGGCTACTGGGACTGGAAGTACCAGGGGCTGAACTGAAACCCCTCTTTTCGCTAGGACGGGTGGGGGACCACTCCGCTAACTCCCCCTGGTACTGTAAATCAAGGTCTACACTTCTTGGGGAATCTGTGTTTTGGGGACGCTTCCGGGGGCTGTGTGTGAGATCGGGGCTCTTCCTTTCCGCCGCAAACTCCCGCAAAAGATCTCTGAGGATCGATTCCCTTTCCTCCCCCCTTGGTGGGGACCCATGTCCCCCTTTTTCTCCCCCTTGGGCTAAGCGGGTGGGGGAGTACCCTAACGCTGATTCGTGGCTATTTTCGTCTTCGTCCTGCTCTCCGGGGATCCTGCGCCTGAGTTGATCCGCGTGCCGCCTCCACAGGAGGCCTGTATTGGTCTCCACGCGGTATGAAACGGGGCCGGTTTGTTCTATTACAGTGCCCGGCACCCAGGCTGGCCCCGCGTTGGCGTAGTTCCTGCAATGCACCGGGGCGCCTACGCTGAAACTCTTTGCGGGTTCCACCCCTACGTTCCGCCCTTTGTCCTCTTCTCTCGTGGGGTCTAGCTTGGAGATTACCGTGGCCAGCTTCCTGCACATTAACAGCTCCGCGGGGGAGTACCCTGACGCCAATGGGGTGACCCTGTACCTTAGCAGGAATTGGCACAGTTGTAAGTCAAGATCTCCGGGGCCCATGCGCCGCAGCGCATCCTTAGTGGTGCGCACGAGGCGCTCTACTTGGCCGTTGGTGGCCGGGTGGAAAGGGGCGGAGGTGATGTGCCGAATGGCGTTGAGATCCATGAATGCCCTGAACTCGGCGGACGTGAAACAGCTAGCGTTATCGCTGACGAGGGTGTCGGGTAACCCGAACGTGGAAAAGACCCTCCGTAACTGTTTAATTGTTGTGGCCGAGGAGGTGCTCGAGACTGGAATGACCTCCAACCACTTGGAGAACGCGTCCACCACAAGGAGGAAAAGTGTTCCCCTGAACGGGCCAGCAAAGTCTACGTGTACCCGGGACCAGGGCCCCCTTGCTGCGTCCCACTCCCTATGTGGCAAGCGAGCCTCTTCTGGCCTGGAGCTTTGGCACGCTTCGCAAGTGCCGACCATGTGCTCGATGTCGGCGTCTAGCTGGGGCCACCAAAAGTAACTGCGGGCTAGTGCCTTAGAGCGGACGATCCCGGGGTGGCTGACGTGCAGCAGTTTAAGCACCCTCGGCCGGAGGGACGTGGGGATCACTACCCGCTGTCCCCACAAAAGGCAACCCCTCTCTAGAGACAATTCTAATTTCTTTTTGAAAAATGTGTCGAATTCCGCTGCTGGGGAAGACACGGGCCACCCTTTCTGTACCCAGGAGCAAACTGTAGCTAACGTTTTGTCCTTGCCGGTCGCTTTGGTGATGTCGGCCGGTACTACTGGAGGGGAGTCTAGGACCTCTATCATTAAGACCTGGTGGTCCCTCTCTTCCTCGCCCACGTGGCAGCAATCCCGGGGAATGGGGGACCTCGACAGGGCATCCGCATGGCTGATCTCCTTCCCGGGCCGGTACACCAACGCGTGCTGATACGCGTTGAGAAAAATGGCCCACCTGAGCATTCTCGGGGACAGGATTTGGGGTGTGGGCTTATCTGCGGTGAAGATGCCTAGCAAGGGCTTATGGTCGGTCACTATGGTGAAGGGGCGGCCATACACAAAATCATGAAATTTCTTGGTCCCCGCAATTATCGCTAGTGCTTCCCTGTCTGTCTGGGCGTAGTTTCTCTCCGCTTGGGACAAGGACCTAGAGTAGAACGCTATCGGGGCCTCCCTCCCGTTCTCCAGCACGTGGCATAACACCGCCCCCACCCCCACCGGGGATGCATCGCATATCAGGACCACTGGGCGTTTGGGATTGAAGTGGGTCAGTACAGCATCTGATGCTAGGAGTCGCTTCAGGTCATTGAAAGCCTTCTCATGGTCGTCGCCCCACTTCCATGCCTCGTCCTTTTTTAACAATTTGTGTAGCGGTTCCGCCACGGCTGCCTTCCGAGGAAGGAAGGAGTGGTAGAAGTTGAGCAGCCCAAGGAACGACTGCAGCTCGGGCTTGGAGGTGGGGCGAGGGGCCTTCTTGATGGCGGCCACCTTGGATTGGGATGGCCTTATTCCCTCGGAAGTAACACGGAACCCTAGGAACTCTACCTCAGTTGCGAAGAAAACGCATTTGTCTTTCCGCAACCGCAACCCCGCCTTTTCGAATTTTGCCAGGACCTTTCCCAACCTTTCTGCTAATTCGGCCCGGCTCCCCCCTGTAATCAATACGTCATCAAAGTAGGGTAACACCCCCTCTAACCCCTTCAGGAGGCGTTCCACGAGTGACTGGAAGATCCCGGGCGCCGAATTCACGCCGAACTGGAGGCGCGTCACCTGGAACGCCCCTTTGTGGGTGACTATGGTCTGTGCAGCAGCTGCGGCGGGGGTCACCGGGAGTTGCTGGTAGGCTTGGGCCAGGTCGAGTTTAGCAAAACACCTCCCCCCGTGTAACCTGGCCAACAAGTGGCTGACTACCGGCACCGGATACGCATTAGGGCGGATCGCCTTATTGATGGTGCACTTGTAATCAGCGCATATGCGGACCTCCCCGTTGGCCTTGAGTGCTGTTACAATTGGAGTTTCCCACTCCGCAGAATCAACAGGAACAAGAATCCCCTGGCCCACCAATTTGTCCAACTCCGCCTCTATTTTGTCTTTTAGTGCGAAAGGCACTCTGCGCGGTTTAAGTCTGATTGGACGTACTCCAGGGTCCAGGTCGAAAGTCACTGGGCGGCCCTTGAATTTTCCGAGTCCCTTTTTGAAAACCTCGGGGTGCGCATCGCACACGCTCTGTATTGGATCAGTCCCGGCGGCGTGTACTCCCACGGCGTGCACCCCCCAATGAACAACCCCAGGGGCTGGAACCATTGAGTCCCGAGGAGGCTGCATTTACCTCCCTTGAGGACGACTAGGGGAAGCGTTGCGGCGTGTTTTTTGAACTGGACCTGGAACTTCCCAACCCCCAGCACCGGGATGCAGTTCCCTTGCACGTCCTTCAGCGTGGACCTCAACGCTTTGAGCCTGGGCCGCACGTGGGGGGCTATTTTTAGGAACTCTCCCTGGGAAATGATAGAGTAGGAAGAACCCGAGTCCACCTCCATCCTAACAGGGGCCCCTTGTATTACTACCTCAACGAAGTATCGGGGGTGCTCCGTGGATACGCTGAAAACCGGAGCGTCGTCCTCGCTGTCGTCGGAGATGCGCCCTACTCCGTCCCGCTTCCTCGTGGTCCGGGTGCCGTCCTTGGGCCTCGTGGTGCGGTCCTGCCTCGCCGAACGGTCTGGGGAACTCCTCTTGGCCTCGCGCCGTTTTCGGCAGACCTTGGCGATGTGCCCGCGCCGACCGGTTGTGGCACTCGGCCTTGCGGAACGGGCATTTGGCGCGGGCGTGGGCGGCGCCGCAGCCATCGCAGCGCCGGCCTTCCTTCTGTACCTTCCGGACGTCCTCGTCGTCGCCGCTCTCCGCGGACGAGTTCGAAACTCGCCGGGCCGCGCGCACCGAGCTCTCTGCCTTGGTGGGTTTCGGGCGCCAGTCCTGGAGCTCTTGCACCCCGGCCGTCGTGGCTTCCGCGGCCTGTGCCGTGTCGAGGACCTGCTGCCACGTGGGAGGCGGCTCCTGTTTCATCAGCGCGCGCTGAGTCTCGGTGTCCCTCAGGCCGCAGAGCAGGCAGTCTCGGAGGGTGACTTCTGGGGTCTCCCACTTGCATGGGCCAGCGGCCAGCCGCAGGGCCGCGGCGAACTCAGCGACCGATTCCCCGGGCGCCTGGACTCGCCTCCAGAACGCGCTCCGAGCGGGGAACATCGCTATCGCGGGCCGGAGGTGGGTGCGCAACACCGCCAGGAGCTCTTTGGCTTTGAAGTCGCTCACCCTCCTCGGCGCAATCAGGTCCACCAAGGTCCTCTTGGTCTCATGCCCGAGCATGCGGACGAAGATGGCCCTCTTCTTGTCCTCATCTGAGACTTCGAGCTCCACCAGCGCTCCGTTGAAGTCTATCTCAAACAGCTCCAAGTCTCCCGGCTTCCTGATCTCGTAGCCGGCGCATGTCTTGGTCCCGTGGGCAGCCATCATCCCACCTTCGTCGCCAGTTTACTGTATGGGACCAAAGACAACAGAACAGCCGAAGAGTTGGCTTAACACAGGTTTATTGCATGATGATCCGGTGGAGCATGAGGTAATGGCGGTGATACATCTCTATATATACAGTAGCATTATACATTTGAATCTTGTAGCACGGTAGCTCATTGGCTGCTACCGGCGTGGCCTCGCCCAGGCACGCTTCTCTTCAGTAGTTCTTTCTCCTGCTGCTGAATGCGGGGAAGGTTTTCCCGCGGCTGTCCGTGATTGAGCAATGTGAACCATGTGAGACTGAACGCTCGCAGCTGCCCTCTATGGGCTGCTTGCTCGCATTCCTTTACAGCTGAGATACATTGTATTTGGAGTGGTTACATTCTTATCTTACAGTACAATGAGCATGCATACATAACACTGCTCCAATGGTATTAAATAGCTAAAGGGTGTATAGTATCCAGCTGATAACACATTGTTTTGAATTAGTTTCACAATTTGTCTCCCTTTCCACCCACCCCAAAAAGTGACAAGGCTACTAAAATGGAGTTCTAGAATCCATGCTGCTTGTTCACTATTCCTAATGTTAAAACAGGTCAACAGAATGCAAGGACATATTGTTCTACATAGATGAACACATACATACATCACCATTCATACCTGCTGCTTTATTAAAGAATATTTCAATCAACCAGAATAATTAAATACACAAGAATCTAAATGAAAGAAAACTGCCACTCTCACTTGTTATAATGCAGTTCCAGGTTCTCTAATGTCTAGTAATATTAATAAAGTCCCCATCATTCAGAAACAGAAAATGCTATACCACTCATTCAATCCTCAGCAATAAAAGTCAGAGGGATAAGCTTTGGTATGAATATTTTGAATTCATTTGTGACTAGTACAGTGCTATAAACAGAATTATGAACAGAGTAAAACAATTGTAAGAATATATTGTAAAAAAAATCTGCTGAAATAACTTGTTTTCAACCAACTTTCCCTAACTCCATTATATTAAAAAAAGAGTTTGCTGCAAAGGAAGGTTGTTGTCTTAGCCAGGTATGTTTTATCATGCAGCTCCATTTTCTAGCTAACCTAAGCTAGCTTAAAATTGTATTACCATTCCCCAAGAGCCAGCTCAGTAGAATTTTAAAATGGCTACGGGATCAATGAGCTCACATGGCTGCTTCTTGTGTCAGCACTAATGACTTTGATCAAGGAAGAAGTAGTAATTGTTCACATTTTTGCTAGACTGGAATCATTTATGCACTATTTCATAAGCTACAAGGATAGAAAGCATCCTGAACTAAATGCCCTGTATTTAGAAACTCACTGTTCTAAGAGTAGCATCTTCTCAAGGTAATAACATATTCTGTCAGAGAAGGAGTTCATGTGAGTCAGCATGAACAGTTTTCTTTCCCAGGTATTTGTGTGGCTGTTAGCTTCAATTCTTCCCTGCAAGTTTCAAAGTAGAGAGGCTATGATATAAAAACCCTCCAGGGTATCTAGGTCATGATAGCTCCTTTGTTATCATCTCTATGGCAAAAAACGTTAGTGGGAACAATCAGTTGGCTTCATGGGAGCTTCATAATGTGTAAATGTGTCTGTGCGCTTCCTCTTTCTATTGTACTGTGCAGTATCTATGTCAACCATTTATACAGTTAAATTGAGGCATCTGCAACTTTCTGTTTTCATCATGATTCAAAGGATGAAATATCACTGGGGTTCTAGATGGTCCAAAGTCACCAAGTACCATGGTGTGACAGGAATAATTTATAATTTGTATATCGCATTGCCAGAAATCGCCCTGGGTAACTAGGTTCCTCCTTGGTAGGGGGGGGGATCTGGCCCCAGATGGCAGGGGTCTGCTGAGGGGTTTACTGATTATCTGGAGGATAAAATCACTCAGATTCACTCAGGGTTTAACTCCGGGTTTAACATCGTGTCACTGGAGTTGGCCAGGAGTCAGTCTTGCCAGGTTATCTGAGATCAGTTTGGTCCAATTGACCCTACAGGATCCTGTGGAGTGTACGCACCACCGCCTGTGAGTTAGACCCGTTAGACCCATGTCCGGCCTGGCTCATGACAGCAGGCAGGACCGTGATGGGCGGTTGGATTCGAGTGGTGGTCAATGCTTCACTGAAGGAGGGGGTGTTCCCACCATAACTCAAACATGAGCTGTTCCACCCCCTCCTTAAAAAAATTGCTCAATCTGAATATACCATCCAATTTCCTCCCTGTCTTGAACTTCCCCTTTTGGGGGAAGGTTGTCAAGAAAGCGGTGGCGTAGGAGCTCCAGGGGGTCCTGGAGGAAGCGGATTATCTGGACCCTTTCCAGTCAGGCTTCAGGCCGGGTCATGGTACAGAGACTACATTGGTCACATTTGTTCTATGATCTCTGGCAAGAGTGAGATGGAGGGTACCCATCCATTCTTGCTCTTCTTGATCTCTCAGCAGCTTTCAATACCATCAACCATGGTATCCTTCTGGACCAGCCACAGGGGTTGGAGATCCAGGGTCCTGTGTTGGCCTGGTTCTCCTCTTTCCTGAATGGCCGGACCCAGTCGGTGTGGGTGGGGGGTGCGTGGTCAAATCTGAGGCATCTCATGTGTGGGGTGTATAGGGCTCGGTCCTCTCACGCTTACTCTTTAACATCTACATGAAACTGCTGGGTGAGATCATCCAATCACACGGGGTGAGATATCATCAGTATGCTGAAGATACTTAGTTGTATATCTCTGCTCATGGTGATCCGTGATGCAGTCAAGGTCCTGACCAGTTGCCTAGAGGTGGTTAGGGTCTGGATGGGGGACAACGGACTACAGCTGGATCCCGGCAAGACTGAGTGGCTGTGGGTGAGGGGACCCTGGTCCTCATAAGGAGTTATCCCCGCTGATTTGGGATGGGGCATCGTTGCCCCAATCTGACCCGGTGTGCAACCTAGGGGTCCTCCTGGACTTGTGGCTTCTGCTCCAGGAGCAGGTTATGGCCGTGGCCAGGAGGGCCTTTGGGCAAGTGTATGTTATTAATCAATTGTGCCCACTACTGGTCACCTCCCATTTGGACTATTGTAATGTGCTCTACATGGGGCTGCCCTTGATGACCATCCAGAGACTGCAGTTGGTCCAGAATGGGGCAGCCCATGGAGTGGTGGGGTGTAGTTGTTTCGCCTGCACCTCGCCACATGCTGCGGGAGCTGCACTGGCTGCCTATATGTCTCCAGGTGCAATTCAAGCTGCTGGTTGTCACCTTTAAAGGCCTTCATGGTAGCAGACCAGGATACCTCAGGGACCGCATCATCCCTAGGACATCGACCCATCCCACGAGAGCAAACCGAGAGGGCACCCTTCAGGTACCATCTGTTGGGGAGGCTCGCCTCTCCAGCACAAGGAAAAGGGCCTTCTCGGTCGTAGCCCCCACACTATGGAACCTCCTCCCAGTAGAACTACGCCTCCAGGCCCAGTTGGTACCATTTAGAAAAGAATTGAAGGCGTGGTTGGCAAAATGGGTCTGGAGGCAGGGATTGTCAACAAGCTCCCCTTTCTGGCTCGTCTGAGGCTCCCTCCTCCTGTAATAAATTTTTTAATGTTAAGGTTTTGTAGATTTTATATTTGTTTTTAGATTGTAAATGGCACAGTGGGGGATAATATTGCCATGTTTTTAAGGGTTTTTAAAATTATTTTATATTGGTTTCAACTTGTGTACTCCGCCCAGAGTTCATTGGATAGGGTGGTATATAAATCAATTAAATTAAATTAAATTAAATAAGGTTTATACGGCACTCCCGTTTTCCCCCCTCCTTCGGCCAGTCGGGCCAGTGGGTGAGTAATTCCACCTGTGGGAGGGCGGCGGTCGCCTTCAAAAGCCTGCACCGCCGCGGCTCTGGGACTCCTGTTTCCCCCTCCTTTGGCCAGTCGGACCAGAGGGGGAGTGATTCCGCCTGTGGGAGGGCGGCGGGCGCCTTCAAAAGCCTGCGCCGCTGCGGCTCCGGGACTCCCATTTCCCCCCTCCTTTGGCCAGTCGGGCCAGAGGGGGAGTGATTCCACCTATGGGAGGGCGGCAGGCGCCTTCCAAAGCCTGCGCCGCTGTGGCTCCGGGACTCCCGTTTCCCCCCTCCTTCAGCCAGTCGGGCCAGAGGGGGAGTGATTCCACCTGTGGGAGGGTGGCGGGTGCCTTCAAAAGCCTGTGCCGCTGCGGCTCTGGGACTCCCGTTTCCCCCCTCCTTCGGCCAGTCAGGCCAGAGGGGGAATGAATCCACCTGTGGGAGGGCGGCAGGTGCTTTCAAAAGCCTGCGCCACCATGGCTCCGGGACTCCCATTTTACCCCCTCCTTCGGCCAGTCGGGCCAGAGGGGGAGTGATTCTACCTGTGGGAGGGGGCGGGCGCCTTCAAAAGCCTGCACTGCTGCGGCTCCGGGACTCCCGTTTTCCCCCTCCTTCGGCCAGTCGGGCCAGAGGGGGAGTGATTCCACCTGTTTGGAGGGTGGCGGGCGCCTTCAAAAGCCTGCACCGCCACGGCTCTGGGACTCCCGTTTCCCCCCTCCTTCGGCCAGTCGGGCCAGAGGGGGAGTGATTCCACCTGTGGGAGGGCGGTGGGCACCTTCAAAAGCCTGCGCCACCGTTGCCATTCTTTCTCTTGGTGTGCTTGGCCGGGGGGGGGGGGGAGTGGGTATAGATGAGTGTGGTGATTGTTTTTCTTTTTTTGATATTTATACTGTGATGTTGTAGTGATGATTTGCTGATATGTTCTGTTGTGAGGCTATGCAACCTGTTATTAGCGCTGTATTTTGTTATTATTGATCCTATTAATTGTTCTGTAATTGTATTTTACTGTATTAACTATATTGTACACTGTATTTTTGTGATATTTTTATTCTGTAACTTGTAAATTGTACTTTGTAAACCGCATTGAGTCTCACTTGGGTACAGAATTGTGGTATATAAATTCAAATTCAAATTCAAAATTCAAATTCAAATCAGTGACAGCCAAATTCAGAAGAGAAACATTACCTACACTATCAGAGAGTAAATAAAACAAAAAGACAAAAACGTTGTGGCACCACATAAAGACTATTTCCTGTATTTTGTTGTTAGATTTTGTGGATCAAGTCAACTTCATCGGACATAAGAGTGAGACTTCACAGCATCTGTAAGAGTAATGTGGGAACTAGGTTTAATCCTTCCTAAACCAACTAATCATTCACCAACTCCCAAACATGGTAGTATCAGTTACACCTCAGTGTTCATTCTTATTCTGGTCTAGGGTAGGAAGAAAGTACTGTAGATCTCTGGATGATTTGCATTTAGATTGGGAAGGAGATCTTCTGTGCATTAAAAGAAAAATAAAATGACTTTGTCTGTACAACTGCAGAGTATAGTGCTGAAAAATCTGTGCTTAAAGAAATATGAGCATTAAGAACCATAAATTTGTGCTCTGAACCATACCTGTCAAGTATCCCAGATTGGCCGGGATTTCCCGTTTTTTTGCGCCAATTTTCTTCATTTCCCGCCCGGAGCTGCCGCTATCCCGTAATTTGGCAGTGGGGGAAAATGAGTTACTGTGCATCCCTTCTGCATGTGTAGAAGGCTTTTATGCATATGTAGAAGGCTTCTGCGCAGACGGGGATGCATAAAAGCCTTCTACGCATGCGTAAAAGCCTTCTACGCACGCGTAGAAGTGAGCTGCGCAGAACGTTTCTGTGCAGGTCCGTTGTACACATGCATAGAAGGCTTTTACGCATGCATAGAATGGACTTGCACAAAAACGTTCTGCGCAGAAATTTTCTACGCATGTGTAAAAGCCTTCTAGGCATGCGTACAACAGGCCTGAGCAGAAACGCAATCTCTGGAGCTGCGCTTGACAGGTATGCTCTTGACAGGTATGTAGGCCAGTGGCTGCTGCAGGAACACCTCTTTTCTGATACTCTAAATAAATTCTTGTGTACAGATACTTCACCTCTTTTAAAAATTAAATTACTAAGGTTTTGTTTTATAAAAGCTTTTATAAAAAGCACAATTGCCATGTATATCCCCTCAAGCGGCAACCATTGCAAAATAACATTAAAGTATTAGAATTTTCTGATAGTAATACTCTGAGGAGACCACCATGACCGATGACCCAAGAAGGTCATCTGAGCTTGGCTGGTACCCCTAGGTAGGCCTGGTAGGCCTAGAGACCACCACATATCAAGTGGATGCTGGGAGTGGTTGCCTGCCCAGGAGAGAAAGATAGCTTCAGAGCTGAGGACCCACACCTGAGCCAGGCAGATAGGGAATATAATAATAGTGGCCAAAAATGTAAGAGGAAGAAGAAAGGCAGGAATCCAAGGGAAAGGGAAGATGAAGAGTACTAGGTCAATGCTATATTGCAGAAAATTACTTCAAGTATGTTCAGAAGAAAGATACCTGAATGGGGATCTGGATAGAGCATGGGTTCTCAACCTATGGCCTGTGGGCCAGATCTCACCCACAGCACCATTACATATGGCCCATGCCTTCACTCCGGTCATCGCCATCCTTCTCCCCTCCACTTGGCATGTCCATAACGCTGATCCATAGCAGGGTGGATGTTGTAAGAAGGCTTACAACATCTGCCTTGCTACTGAGCAGCGTTAGGGACATGCTAAGCCAGACAGAGGGGACAAGGATGGCAGTGACAGTAGTGGGAGCAGCAACCACACGTGGCCACCTGGATCTTTCCCAGGGGGCACTCTGGCTGAGCATGGGCAAGGACAGTCCAGACCCCTTTTTCACCCATGGAAGGCCAGTAAGCAGGGAGGCAGTGGATACATGGGGGGGGAGTGTTGGCAGGTCGGACTAGTGGTGTGTGGGGAGTGTTGGCGGTGGTGGGGGGAATGGGGTGGGCTTGGGGCAAAGGAGGCAGTAGAGGCAGGGTGTGACACCAGTCCAGCCCCCCAACAGTTTGTGGGGGTGTGATCCGGCCCCCGGCTTGAAAAGGTTGAAAACCCCTGGGATAGAGGATCTAGCACCCAAAAGTATAACCAGGGATTTACCCTTCACCCAACATCATAGGCCATGTCCAAGGCATCCCAACCACAGACAGCAAGACTCTCCACTGGCACTACCATTTTTACCTACTCCACTGCCCAATAAAGGAGGCACTGGAGACACCAGTGCCAGTGAGACTGAGAGTGTCTGCAGTGTCTGCAGGTAGGGGCTTCCCAAGATCCAAATGAGGGTCCAGAGCATTGTGCAATCCCATCCTAAAAAGGGACAGAGATTGTTAGAATCCCCCTGGTTGAAAAAAGATTGAGAGTTGAAAGAGATTGAGTCTGTCTAGGTGCCAGTGCCAATGGTCTCTAAAGATGGGACTGAAAGAGAGGGGGGTGGGGGTTGTCAGTGAAGAAGCCAGGAATGTAAATCCCACCTGCCTCCCAATAAAGTTGGTGTTGCATTCAGCCTCCAGTCTGGAGCCTATGACTATCCACATGGGTGAGGGGTCACCCACTGACCTGAAAGCTGGGATAGATGTTGGCACCCACCAATATGCTCTAAATATTTTAGCATGGATACAAATATGTGTGATGAGGTCTCTTATTCTCAGAAATCTTCTGTTGACACTCTGGAACTACATTTGACTCAGGGTCATAGGAGCCTGATTTCCAGCACTTGCCTTTTCACAATTTATAGTGGGTAGAAGTTGCTGTTAATTATCGATTCCTACCAGTGGCTGAAATCCTGTTGTGAAGCTCCACTTGCATAATATCAGCAGCAGCAGCAGTAAATTGGCTTTGATTAAACATGAATTGCAACTGATTAGGGCAGATCGCCATTGATCAAAGGTAATTTTGGGATTTTACACTATGCAATTAATTCATGTTCAACCCAAAATCAGAAAAGGAAGTCTTTAATGAGCACTTTGCCAATGCTGACATCTTCCCTTTAATGATGTAAAGCTATGTTAAAAACCCAGGTTGGGGCTTTTTACCTAACAAACAGAGAAGCTGCGAAGAAACTGCAGGTAGCTCCGAATGGAGGGTTGCATAGCTATAGAATCGTTGCTCAGTGTTACTTTGGACTAGACACTAATTGCAGGCGCACCCCCCAATAATGGACTCAGACACAAATGAAAGTGGATAACGGCATTGGGCCACATTTATTGATTCATGCCCTAGTCCGAATTATAAATTTCTATTGGTAATTGACCAATCATAATTCTTAAGGCAAGCAGGCCGAAGTAACACTGGTAAGGTACCACCCAAAATTGCCAACAGCAATTGTTACAATGTATCTATTTGTATCAATTTGTTTGTTGACAACAAACAAATTGTTGACCGTAGTCAATATCTAACTAAGGACCCCACCCTCTGACGTGTATCCGTAAAATCAGGGGGTGATGCCAGCTGTCTAGTGGTAACCATCACCCCCTCGCCTGGTTCGTCGTTGACCGGACAACGTTTAAACAACTTATGCCTATCTAGTGTTGTCCAGTCAATTGCGAACCTGCCGGATACCTGTGGGTCATAAATGTTTACCTTACCAGTGCTACCCGCCAATGTGACCAAAGTCAACAGCAGCACAGAACAAACCCCTATATCAAACCATAGCAACAGTGTGGGATGGGCGAAAAAGCCAGGACTCAAGGGCCAATTGCGAGTCCCAGCCAAAAATTCCCACCCGGCCCCGAAGCGACCAAGAAATCACACTGTTAACTAGGGAGGGGGTGGAGGGGAAAAACTTCTCCGCTCCGTCGCTTCGCCAAAATGGCAGCACGGCTGCCTCGTGGCCAGCCCTTTTATTAGGGTGCTGGCCACGCCCCTAACTACCCGGATGCTTTCGTCCGGTGGGGGGGGCCCGCAAAGAGCGCGGCGGCCATTTTGACGCCACGCTTGCATTGCAGGCGCACCCCCCAATAATGGACTCAGACACAAATGAAAGTGGATAACGGCATTGGGCCACATTTATTGATTCATGCCCTAGTCCGAATTATAAATTTCTATTGGTAATTGACCAATCATAATTCTTAAGGCAAGCAGGCCGAAGTAACACTGGTAAGGTACCACCCAAAATTGCCAACGGCAATTGTTACAATGTATCTATTTGTATCAATTTGTTTGTTGACAACAAACAAATTGTTGACCGTAGTCAATATCTAACTAATGACCCCACCCTCTGACGTGTATCCGTAAAATCAGGGGGTGATGCCAGCTGTCTAGTGGTAACCATCACCCCCTCGCCTGGTTCGTCGTTGACTGGACAACGTTTAAACAACTTATGCCTATCTATTGTTGTCCAGTCAATTGCGAACCTGCCGGATACCTGTGGGTCATAAATGTTTACCTTACCAGTGCTACCCGCCACACGGGGAGGCTTCCCAAAAGGCTCACCGCCCCCCCCCCCAGACCGTCAGCTCGGTCAACAGGCCTGCTCGCCACCCTACTAACCAGAGGTCCATACCTCCTTGCGACAGATGGGCCCCATCCCCTGAATAAAGCTCATAATTTTGCAGACTGATGGTGGGGAGGCGAATGACGCGTCCCCTACCCTTGTCAAAAAGGAACCGGGCAATAGCCCTGGAGCGTCGAGCTCGGTCAAGAGCCTGGAGGCCGAACGCTCCCCTGCAAGCGTACTGCGGTATCATGTCCGACCAAATGAGGGGTGTGGCAGGCCCCACATAATGTGAGTAGGCCAGGTGACTGCCAATCGCAAGCTTCCGCAATAGGCCAGTGACCTGTCCGAAACCATTGCCCCCAAGGTGAATAACCAGGACATCAGGCGAGTCAGCATCCCTGATGTAGAAAAGGAATGGCAACAGTTCCCGCCATAACATGCCGCGCTTACCACACCATCTGAGACGTGCGGGTGCACCCAGTCCCAGTCGGGGTTCCCACTCTGTCGCCGCAGCGTAACGCGCTGCCCTGTGCAGCGTAACGCGCTGCCCTGTGCACGTGGCAACGGCCCACCAGGCATACTGTCACCGGTGTAAACGACACCCAGGGTCTGTCAAGGAAAAAAAAGGGGGGGTGAGAAACCTTGCAGTGACTAAACTGGTACTCACGGTTGAAGAGGGTGAACACAAAAACTGAAAACAATGTGATCCCCACCTTCCCATGCGGCGTATTTCAGCCCCAGAGTACCCAAAAGCAGCTGCAGTAGAAACCGCCCCCCTTCTGAAGGAATGGACGCCGAAACAAGCCCCAGGGAAGCCCCCACTGGCTAGGGCTATCCCATTCACCTTCCAAACTGAAATTTAGTGAGGGGAGACCCACCCTGGTGACAGAAAAACGGGCCATGGTGCGTGCCACACAGTGCAAGAAACTCCTGTAGGGCACCAACCGGACAGATGTCTTCCAAGGAACATCGTAGCAGTATTACTCCACTGCCTACGCCGTGCTGATCTGTTTTAGAGGAGCATATCCTCAACTGAGCCCAATCGTTGCAAACATAGACATCTTCGAGTTCCAGTGCCCTACGACTTGCATCTGCCTTAGACAGCATCTCAAGCTCGCTGATGCGGAGCGCTCCAAAAAAGGCCACCGTTGTAGCCGCATGAAACAGGGCTGCCTCATACCTATCGAAACATAGGCTATGTCAGCCCCGTGCCAGTTGGGTAAGTACCCCAGGGGAAATTGGGTGGCGGTCGTCCAGGCTACGCCCACGTTCCCGCACCCACCCCTCCAAAACGTGTCTCACATGGAAATCAGCGGTACTGTCCGCATGACCTCCCACCTTGGCCATGAAAGCCAGCGCTGACAGCCTAGATGCTATGGTGCGGGGTGCAAGGCCCTGGGCATGCAGGTAAACCATGAAACGAAGGACGTGGGCCACTGGGATCGGCCAGGTATCTGGCAGTCGAGAATGGGTACAGAATGTCAGAAAGGAGACCAACGCGTAGTGATACGCCTTACGCGTGCGTGGCGCCAGCGACATGCCGATCGCCCGGTTCACCTCTCCTTGTCAAAGGTCCATATCTCCTCCGGGAGTGGCGAGGGAAATTCCTCCGCATCCGGGGCCAAGGCACGGAACCGGGAGATCTGCAGGCGGGACAAAGCGTCAGTAATGTCATTATTGACCCCCGGGACATGCCTGGCCCTGAACAGTACATTGAGGCGCAGGCTGCGCAATACAAACTGGCGCACGAGGTCCATGACCCTGGGAGATTTAGAAGTCTGTGAGTTGACAATGTGGACAACAGCCGCATTGTCACACCAGAAATACACCACAGAGTTGGCCCACTCCGCACCCCATAGCATCAAAGCCCCCAGTATGGGGAAAAATTCCATATATGTGAGATCCCTCAGGCGACCCGTGCCTGACCAGGCTGGTGGCCATCCACCATAAGCCCACTTCCCATTGAAGTACATCCCATAACCCAGGGATCCCGAGGCATCAGACTGTATCTGAAAGTGGGGTGAAGCCAGGAGGTCAGACCTCCAAAATGCGACCCCATTGAACTCCCTCAGGAACTGGAGCCACATGTGCATATCTGCCCCGATGCCCCGTGTCAATCTCACCCTGTGATGTGGCATGGATAAGCCTGTCATGGCGTCACACAAGCGCCGAGCAAACGCCCTGCCAGGTGCGACCACCCTGCAAGCGAAATTAAGGTGACCATGTAGGACCTGTAGTTCCCTAAGGGATGCCTTGCACTTAGCCAGCAAGTCCGATATAAGGGCCACTATCCTTGACACCTTGTCCCCCGGCAACCTAGACGCCTGGGCTACCGTGTCAATCTCCACCCCCAGGAATACTAGCTTATTAGACGGGCCTTCGGTCTTTTCGGGCGCTAAAGGGACACCAAGTTCCTCCATTAGCGTCTGAAATGTGTTGAGGAGACGTGTGCACGTGTCCCAGCCCCGTTCACCCCCGAACAAAAAGTCGTCCAGGTAATGGGCTACAGACCGAGACCCTGACCTTCGGACAAATGCCCACTGCAGGAATGTACTGAAACGCTCGAAAGCCGAGCAGGATATGGAACAGCCGAAAGGCATGGCTTTGTCAAAATAATATTCACCCCGGAATTTGAAACCCAGCAACTCAAAGTCACCCGGGTGCACCGGCAGGAGACGAAAGGCCGACTTAATATCACACTTAGCCAACAGTGCACCCGGGCCACATGAGCGCACCATGAGCAATGCCCGGTCAAAGGATGCATACCTGACCGAGCAAAGGTCAGCAGGGATAGCATCATTGACCGAGCGACCGGCTGGGTAGGAGAGGTGGTGAATCAGGCGGAACTCGCCCGGGGACTTCTTAGGCACTAGTCCTAGTGGGGATACTTTAAGGTTGGGGAACGGGGGTGCGGGAAAGGAGCCAGCGACCCTGCCCGCGTCAATCTCCTTATTAATGCTGGCTACAGCCACCTCCTCCCTTCCCCTAAGTGACAAAAGGTTGGGTGCGTCTTGAGGTGACCTATCCCCCGTGAACGGAATACGAAACCCCAGTCGAAAACCCTGCAGGAGGTACACTGCATCCGCCCTCCTTGGGTATAATGCGAGCCAACGCTCCAGCATGTCCACATTAATTGGGGAGGGGGCCTTTCGGTGGACCTGCTCCCTCGGCAGCAGTCCTACTTGCCCCTTTGTCCACCCCTACCCCTGCCCCTAAATCCTCCCGGCCTGGGACAGGCGGAGGCAGCGTGGGGGCCAGAACAAGAGGGGCACTCATGCTTGTACTTGCAATTCTTCCTGTTGCAAGAACCATTGGACGAGAAGGTCCAGCACAGCAGGCGGGCTGGAACCCCCTGCCCCGCCACTTGGCGGGGAACCTGTACTGGGGCCACTCGTTGGACCGCATGTCCACAATGGTATCTCTCCCCAGGCGCCGGGCACGTGGGGGTCATGTACAGAAGCCACAGCTTCTGGCAGGGCTCATCCCACCTCATTTCTGGGTGCAGTGGAATCCTCATGCGGAATTCTGCGTCGTAAGCCAGCCACGACGGACCCGGGAAGTCAACCATAGCCCGGTAAATGTCGTCCAAATACTGGACCATAGGGATGGCCAGATCCGGCCTGGCCCCGAGGTAAACAGCCATGTAAATCAGGTACGCTGGCAACCAATTTGCCCACGTGCGAGGCGGCTTACGACGACGTGCCTGCTCCTTATCCTTCTCGTCCTGCCCTTCCCTCTCTTCCTTGGTTGGCTCCCTGTTAAGAAGGGAGAAGATGTCCACATACTCGCCCCTCCAGATCTTTTCCTTGGTGGACTGGGCCAGATGGTCCCCCAGGGGCAAGGAATACCCTGCTGACGGCAATGCCGACACCGGCACAGAGGGAACTGCGGGCAAAGCAAAGGGGGCCTGCGCCACCCCAGGGATCCCCAACACATTCCCTACCGCGTAGGGGGCGCCACCCCAACCCGGGCCCTGGGTCAGGGATGAAGTCGCCGGATGGGCCGGGGGCAATTGCACCGCCGGACCACCCGTGCGAGGCCATGGCCACTGAAAAGCCCCCCCCCAGGGAAGTCAGTTGTGTGGGTGCACTAGCTTGAACTGCATACTCACCCGATGCACCCCCACGGGCCGCCCCCACCGGGGGTTCCGGCCCGCTGTGGGCGTCGGAGCTCACGACCGAAGCTGAGCTCGTCGACGGGGCACGATCAGCACAAGTTTGTTGCGCCTGCTGAGTGGGGAGCTGCGAGGCAGTGGCCGCCACCGGCCCGCGCGCCTCAGGCAGCTCGACCTGACCCGTCGCCTGCCGCTGCCCGGCAGCCAAAGGGTCAACCTGGAAACCAAAAGACGCCCCCGCTTGATTGGCCCTTGCCAGGGATGCCTCGAGGGCCGCTACGTGGGCCAGAAGGGCCTCCACGTTAAGCCCATGCTCGGCCCTTGAGGGGCCGTGGGCACGCCCTGCCAAGGCAGGGAACCCAACCACCCCCCATGGTTCGCTCCCCCCGTGGGGAACTGCGAACCCAGGCAAGAAGGCCCTGCCGCATGGACCATGCCGGGGGCAGTGGTCACCGTTTGCGGGCCAAGGGCCAAGGCCCCGTCCGAGGCAACCTGCGCGCACCGCGCATCGGGCCAAGGGGCCACCGATCCCATCCCACCGGTCCCGGTGGGATCCGTCAAAGGCGGCTGCTGGGCGGGCGCAGTCGCGGTCCTCCAACCCAGCTGACGCCTCCGCACCGCTCGAGCCACGTTCGCAGCTGCCGTCTGCTTGGAGGGCATAGCTAGCCTAGCTGGGAAGCCAAAGAAAAGAAAGCTGCCCGAAAAAGGCTTCCCCTGTGAGGACACGAGCGACGGAGGTAAGAGGGAAAAACTTCTCCGCTCCGTCGCTTCGCCAAAATGGCAGCACGGCTGCCTCATGGCCAGCCCTTTTATTAGGGTGCTGGCCACTCCCCTAACTACCCGGATGCTTTCGTCCGGGGGGGGCCGCAAAGAGCTCGGCGGCCATTTTGGCGCCACGCTTGCATTATACAAAAAGCACTGCTTAAACATCAAGTACAAAACTGCAGCCAAAAACTGCCTATTAAGAATGCAAGCGCGGCGCCAAAATGGCCGCCGCACTCTTTGCGGGCCCCCCCCACCGGACGAAGGCATCCGGGTAGTTAGGGGGCATGGCCAGCACCCTTATAAAAGGGTGCCATTTTGCAAAGCGACGGAGCGGAGAAGTTTTTCCCCTCCACCCCCTCCCTAGTTAACAGTGTGATATTTTGGTCGCTTCGGGGCCGGGTAGGAATTTTTGGCTGGGACTCACAATTGGCTCTCGGGTCCTGGCTTTTTTGCCCATCCCACACTGTTGCTATGGTTTGATATAGGGGTTTCTGTTGCTGCTGTTGACTTTGGTCACATGGGCGGGTAGCACTGGTAAGGTAAACATTTATGACCCACAGGTATCCGGCAGGTTCGCAATTGACTGGACAACACTAGATAGGCATAAGTTGGTTAAACGTTGTCCGGTCAACGACGAACCAGGCGACGGGGTGATGGCTACAGCTAGACAGCATGCATCACCCCATGATTTTACGGATACGCGTCAGAGGGTGGGGTCATTAGTTAGATATTGACTACGGTCAACAATTTGTTTGTTGTCAACAAACAAATTGATACAAATAGATACATTGTAACAATTGCCGTTGGCAATTTTGGGTGGTACCTTACCAATGTTACTTCGGCCTGCTTGCCTTAAGAATTATGATTGGTCAATTACCAATAGAAATTTATAATTCGGACTAGGGCATGAATCAATAAATGTGGCCCAATGCTGTTATCCACTTTCATCAGTGTCTGAGTCCTTTATTGGGGGGTGCGCCTGCAAAGCTTTCTGTAACTGACTGGAAGACTCATCGCCAACTCTGGAATCTACAACCCTGACCCTATGGTTTTTTGTTGCTGAATATGCTTGTCCAGCGTGGTTCAAATATTAATGAATAGGGCGGGCTACAAATTAAAAATCTAATCTAATCTAATGTAGACTTAGATTTAAATGAGGCATGTAGACATTACTGGATGCAAAAAGCCCCTGCCAGTTTGACCAGGTTATCCTGCTATGGTAATACAGTAGACCATACCGCCAGTGACTCAACACTGATTGTCAGGCAGCAGTTAACTAACCTGACAACCCTGAGGACTAATGGCCTTGGGTGGTGAAGTCCACAGGGAAAGGTGATGGTCCCCAAGTGGATTAAATACTACTTGAATCTATCTTGATGTAGGGCAACAGCTTCATCAATAGTGGCCTGGAGCTGATGAGGACTTTGTGTGCCAAAAGAGCTCAGGACCAGACAGTGACTTGTGAAGCTGGATCAGTGGTATGGATGTAATGCTGCCATGCAAAAGGCAAGTGGAAGAGTATCCCAGGACAACCTTCATGGTTGATCACCATGATGATTGCCAGTACAGTAGTCGGAATCGGATGTGGCACAAGAAGAAAAATAAAAGCCCCTGTAGATAAGATATGCTATCTGGCAGGTATTTCTCCACCCAAAGTATGATGGGAGGTAATAGCACATAATGAAAGAAGTAAAGGTAGCACATTCTTTAAATGAGCATCAGCCTCCAAGGAGAAATATGAAATCTACAAAGAGCTTCTAAACCACCACTACAACACTAACAGTTCAACCAGAGAAGGCCTTCTATGGAATATCAGGTGACTTTGGTAGTCTTACCAACTACACTGCATTGCCCAGTTTCACCCAATCCTGGGCAGGAATTCTCTGCTAATATTGACCTATATGCTGGTAGTCTCCAAGATCGACTATTGTAACACTCTCTGTATGGGGCTTGCCTTGAATTTGGTACAGAAGCTTCAAGGGGTACAAAATGTAGTGCCCAGTCTGGTCTTGGGTATTGGTCTTTTGATCATATGCCCCTGTCCTGGCTGATTTGCATTGGTTGCCTGTGCTAGGTTTAAGGCGCTGGCATTGATTTAGAAAGCCCTTAACAGTTTATGGTCATGTTATCTGCAGGAGCACCTCTTCCTGGGAACATCAACCTGGAGTGTACAACAACAACAAGAGCATTTTTGGCAGTGGCCCCACAGTTGTGTAATTCCTTGCCTCCCTGAGATCAGAATGGCCCTACGTTATTCGTCTTCTGTAAAATGTTGAAGACTCTTTTATTTATGGAAACATTTTTTATTTAAACTTTACAATGAATTATGACTCTGGGGACCTTTATTAATATAGAATGAACTATTATTGCTAGAATTATTTTGTATGGTTCTGGTGCCTATAAGGTTGATATTGTTTTGCTGGTGGGGGTGATTTGTTGTTGTGGGTTGTTTTTGCTATATGATCTATTGTTTTGTTATTATATTATTTATAGGTTGATTTTTTGTGAACCATAATTACACTAATTATGACAGGTTGTAAATTAAACAAACAAATAAAATCCCTTTTTCTTTTTGCTTTAGTTCAGAAATTCTTCACAATTAATGAATTTAGAACTGGGGAAAATTAAGCTTATTTCAAATGATTCCTAGCTCAATACTGATTTTATACTGGGGTACACAGAGAGAGCCTCCTCGAAGATTGTGGTACTTTTGAACCACAATCGGGCATACCCTGGTAATGGCAACCTTGAGAAATGCATTTGTCACACTAGATCAGGCAAAAGGAACTGCAGAATGTACTCACCAAAAGGTGACTTCATTTTGGCAGTTTCACATAGTCTAGACACAGAAGAAGAAGAAAACTATTATACCTATTTCATAGGAATAACGTTTCTTTTCTTTTTTGGCTTTTTAAAACTACAACAGCAGAGAAAGTACTTTCAATTCAATTTACAATGTCATAAACAGAGGTACATTTTATCTTTTCTAACATCTTTTACACACACATAAACAAAAACATAATTTGAAGGAACATTATTTTCATCAATAGTTCTTAAAAAGAAACATGAAGATAATTTAAAGCAAATATTTTCATTGTCATGTAGAGTGATAACTATATAAAATGCATTAATGTAAACTGTTCTGTTTACATATGCATGTTTCCAGCTGATAGCAATATATCCAAGAAACTGGAACCAAAATTTATTTCTAATTATTTACACCCTCTAGGTACTATCAGTGTTATATCTCCATGGAAATGGATACCATCCGAGTGTACATAATTTTCCTTTGAAATTATAAGTTTTTCTATTAATGTCAGAAAATGTATTTCATTTCACAGCTTGTTTAATCATTTAGTGTGCTTCCATCCCAATATCTACATGACATCAATCGTGTATTTGCAATGATATTATAAAGATTACAAAGTATATCTTCAAGTTAGACTTTCAGCTGGTGTGAGTCAGCTACATAGAAACACTACGGAGTAATTTTTAATCAGAGACTTATATCAAGAATCTTTCTGACTATATCTTTGACCAAGATGATAAGTAAAAGCCACTAAGAATTGTCTCAATAAGAGAACATTAATCAATAGAGCTGAAAGGAGAGGTTTATATAAAACTAGATGACAAGAACTTCTCATCTACTCTGGCAACACAGCATGAATTATCATGCCATTATTTCTCTGCAGAGTCCAAGTACTTTTCCTGTTTTACCTTCAGCTGTCAGTTAAGCTAAAACAGCTGAGCAAGACAGTGGCTCTTTTCTAAGGTAAAGGTTTCCCTTGCTTGAAAGCCAGTCGTATCCGACTCTAGGGTTCAGTGTGCTCATCTCTGTTTCAAAGCCAAAGAGCCAGCGCTGTCTGCTTCTGCAGGCATTTCCGTGGTCATGTGGCAGGCATGACTAGTCACCGGAGTGCACGGAACGCTGTTACCTTCCCACTGAAGTGGTACCTATTTATCTACTTGCAATGTCTTGCTTTCAAACTGCTATGTTGGCAGGAGCTGGGACAAAGACGGGAGCTCATTCTGTCCTGCAATACTCGGGTATCGAACTGCTGAACTTCCTCCTCCCAGTCATTGTCTTAGCCACTTGAGCCACTAAGGAGATACCCACAAAACAGCAACCAGAAATAAGATAGGTAAGAATTCAAAGGCCCATCTGCCTGCTGAGGAGGAAAAAACCTCAGTCTTTTGTCAAAGATTACTGTATTTATCTCATGAAATAAAAAACACCTCGGAAGCAATGTCTCTATATACTTTCTTCCAATTAGTAAAATTGCTAAGAGTGCATCTATACAGCACTATGCCTCTCAGTTTCCTCTGGATTTTTCAAAGATTGGAATTGGTTAATTTTTATGCAACTACCCAATGTACAGCTAATAATGCAGAAGATCATTCCTCTTCTGGTGTTATTTCTTTCTTTTTGAATGGTTAGCACCAGGATGCTCGTTTTGTATTGAGTCCCCTTGCACCACTGCTTTTCCTGGGGTACACAGAAAGAGCCTCTTCAAAGTTTGTGGTATTTTTAAACCATGATCGGGAGTACCCTGGTAACGGCAACCTTATGTTGCTGGCTAATCTCTCTGACACTTGTTGTTGTTGAGTCGCACAGTCGATTCCGACCCTTTGCGACCCCATGGACCATTTTCCTCCAAGCACCTCTGTCCTCAACCATCCTCCTCAGCCTGCCCAGCTCTGTGCCCACTGCGTCTACAATACCATCTAGCCATCTCATCTTTGGACGTCCTCTTCTTCTCTTGCCCTCTACCTTTCCCAGCATCAGAGCCTTCTCAAGTGAGTCCTCCCTTCTCATTTGATGTCCAAAGTACTTTAGCTTCATCTTCACTATTTGTCCCTCCAATGAACAGTCAGGTTTTATTTCCTCCAGTATTGACCTGTTTGTTCTCTTTGCTGTCCAAGGGACTCTCAGGACTCTCCTCCAACACATCTCAAAGGCATCTTCCTAATGGTCCAGCTCTCACACCCATACATTACTACTGGGAATACCATTGCTTTGATTATGCAAATTTTTATTTTCAAGGTGATGACTCTGCTTCTCACTATATTCTGCAGGTTTCTCATAGCTTGTCTCCCCATAATCAGTCGTCTTTTTATTTCATGGCTACAGTCGCCATCTGCAGTGATCTTAGATCCCAGGAAAGTAAAATCTGTCACTGCTTCTACTTCTTCCCCATCTATTTTTCAGGGACTGATTGGACCTGTTGCCATTATCTTGGTTTTCTTGATATTGAGTCTCAATCCAGCTTTTGCACTCTCCTCCTTCAATCCAATCAAGAGGTTCTTTAGATCTTCCTCACTTTCTGCCATTAGGGTGGTATCGTCTGCATATCTCAAATTGTTGATGTTTCTCCCAGCAATTTTGATCCCATACTGTGATTCCTCCATCCCTGCATTGCGCATTATGTGCTCTGTGTATAGATTGAACAAGCAGGGTGATAAAATGCAACCTTGTCTCACTCCTTTTCCTATTCCAAACCACTCTGTCATTCCGTGTTCTGTCCTAACTGTTGCTTCTTGGTTCGTGTACAGATTTCTCATGAGGCATATGATGTGCTCTGGTATTCCCATCTCTTTAATTACTTGCCACATCTTGTTGTGGTCCACACAGTCAAATGCCTTAGTGTAGTCAATAAAACAAAATTACACTTGTTTCTGGTATTCCTTTGTTTTCTCCATGATCCAACGTATGTTGGCAATGTGGTCTCTAGTCCCCCTGCCTCTTCTGAAACCAGCCTGCACCTCTGGTAATTCTCTCTCCACATGCTGCTGAAGCCTATCCTGTATTATCTTGAGCATCAACTTGCTGGCGTGTGGGATGAGTGCAATTTTTCGATAATTTGAACATTCTTTGGCATTGCCCTTTTTTGGGATTGGAAAGTATACTGATATTTTCCAATCCTGTGGCCACTGTTTTGTTTTCCAAATCTGCTGGCATATTGAATGCATTAATTTGATGCCATCATCTTTTAGAGCTTTGAAAAATTCAACTGGGACACTGACACTAGGCCAGGCAAAAAGGAACTGCAGAATGAACTTCCCCCAAAAGTGGCTTCATTTTAGCAGTTTCACGTCTGGCCTAGACATGGAAGAAGAATTGCTTTTCCTTCCCTAGTGTATCTGATCACCTACCTCAGTACAAAAAAAAGCAGTTATATGCATGTTCTGATGTTTGCCAATAAATCTACCAATCAGCCTGGCCTACCTTGAACTTGTAGAGGTGCTCAGAGCATACATGGAAAGGCTAAGACTACTGACCAGCTGAGAGTAGTTTCCTTTTGTAAAACCTGTCACTACTACCTTCTTTGTCTTGCCAAAAGCAAAACTGTTTAATAACCAATATAATCCTGGTAGATCGTAGCCCAAATGGTCAAGGACTAGAATTAGTACAATATTTTCCTCAAACAAATACAATTCCAAAAGCCAGAATGGATTTTATAAGTTTAGTTAGAAAGAAAGAAAAGCAAAATCCAAAATGTAGATAATGGGGTAGCTTGCTAAATGTCTACAAAATACTAAGGCATTTGACTGTGTGGACCACAACAAGATGTGGCAAGTAATTAAAGAGATGGGAATACCAGAGCACCTCATATGCCTCCTGAGAAATCTGTACATGAACCAAGAAGCAACAGTTAGGACAGAACATGGAATAACAGAGTGGTTTGGAATAGGAAAAGGAGTAAGACAAGGCTGCATTTTGTCACCATGCTTATTCAACCTATACACAGAGCACATAATGCGCAGTGCAGGGATGGAGGAATCACAATATGGGATTAAAATCGCTGGGAGAAACATCAATAATCTGAGATATGCAGACGATACCACCCTAATGGCAGAAAGTGAGGAAGACCTAAAGAATCTCTTGATTGGGCTGAAGGAGGAGAGTGCAAAAGCTGGCTTGAGACTCAATATCAAGAAAACCAAGATAATGGCAACAGGCCCCATCAGTTCCTGGAAAATAGACGGGGAAGAAGTAGAAGCAGTGACAGATTTTACTTTCTTAGGATCAAAGATCACTGCAGATGGGGATTGCAGCCATGAAATAAAAAGGCGACTGATTCTTGGGAGACAAGCGATGAGAAACCTGGGGAACATAGTGAAAAGCAGAGACATTACATTGCAAACAAAAATTAGAATAGTCAAAGCAATGGTTTTCCCAGTAGTAATGTATGGATGTGAGAGCTGGACAATTAGGAAGGCTGAACGCAGAAGAATAGATGCCTTTGAAATGTGGTGTTGGAGGAGGGTTTTGAGAGTCCCCTGGACAGCGAGGAGAACAAATAGGTCAATCTTAGAAGAAATTAACCCTGACTGCTCATTGGAAGGTCAAATAGTAAAGATGAAGCTAAAATACTTTGGACATCAAATGAGAAGGGAGGATTCACTTGAGAAGGCATTGATGTTGGGAAAGGTGGAGGGCAAAAGAAGAAGGGGGAGGCCAAGGATGAGATGGCTAGATGGTATTATAGACACAATGGGCACAGAGCTGGGAGGGCTGAGGGGGATGGTAGAGGACAGAGGCGCCTGGAGGAAAATGGTCCATGGGGTCGCAAAGGGTCGGAGTCGACTGTGCGACTGAACAACCATAGAACGCAACAAAATCTATCTCCTATTATCTACACTTGTTTTTCTGTAAGTCCCTTAGGAAGATAGATGTCCCGTCCTATTTGACAATAAGACAACTATCCTGGGCCCCCATCCTGCTCCCTCAAGAGACATGGATGAATAACATCTTCCTTCCCTGGGAATCCCACTTTTCTGTAACTGACCATTCCTTTGAACGGTACTGGCTATTCACTCTGAATGGTTCCCGTATGGCTTCCAATCTCCCTTAATATCACTCTTCCAGGAAGACATAGCCTGAAGAAATATATTTCTGGCCAGCTAGGCAGCGAATATCTAGCTGGCTCTCCATTGTTATTGCAAATACTTTTGCACCTTGCAGACATTACCTCCCTGCCAGATGCCTCTTGGGGAGAGGTTCCTTATTAATTGGCCCTTTCACATTTCCTTTGAGCTTTTACAGATTTTGTTTCACCCTACAAACATGTTAACCTTCAATTTTTGACAATGTTGACAATGATATCTTAAGTGGGACATGGTATCATGTTACGACTTTATAACCCCATCAGGATACCCTTTGGGTTTCTTTTAAATCTGCCTCTTAACATTAGTGATGTAGTAGGCAAGGGCTACAGAGCTGCTTTGTTTGCTTTCTTCCCTTGGTTAGTTACCATATCTTTATTTGGGATAATTAATCCTATAACTGTTTATCATCCCATTGCAAATTTTATGTTTCTATTTTAATGGCACAGACTCTATCTAGCAGTGGTGGGCATCAGAAATTCTGGCTGGCCCCGCCTATCCAAGTTTTGAAATAAAGTAGTCCTAATTCAGGTGTAACACAGGGCTTTCCCCCTAGCCATGCCCACCATACCATGGCCACAGTATGGTAGTAAAAATTTTTGGAGCCCACCACTGCTATCTAGCCTTGATGTAGATAAGTCATGTATGGTAGTGTTATGCCAATTATGAAAAGGAAAATAAGTACAAATTGCTGGAAAATAATTTTTTTCTGCTTTATAAAGGGGAGGGTTATAGAAAGAAGGGAGGGAAAGGTGATGTTAAAAGGACTGTGATCTCATTGATAATCTACCAGTTGGGGAAGTGCACTGTGGTTTTTTGCATTGCAGTCATTTATCTTATTAGCATGAATTACGAAGGCAAATTTTAGCAGCAGAAAAATCCCTTTTAAAATAATTTTTTAACAGCTGGGCCCAGACTTATACATTGCTGGTGGAGCGACAGCCCTGTACAAGAGCAGCCTCCTAGGCATGGCAGCTCCACATGACTCCACATGGATATGGTGCCCAGGGGTGCTGGGAAGCTGACACACTCCTTGGCTAGCATGACCAGGAGGGCTAGACAGGCTGAGGGTAAACAGCTGGATTGGGGCAAGTCAATGAGGTGGACTGCTGCACAATTTAAGACAGGTGTGTGCCGCTGCTTCTGAAGGGCAGCAATCTGTACCCACCCCCACAAGTTTCAAGCAGCCAGTTCTACCTGGGCAGGGACTCTTGTGGTTCAGTGACTCTGACACTCCGATCCTGAGTGCTTTTGGCTTGGATAGAAGAAGCAATGGAAGCATCATTCAGGATTGGAGTAGAATACACTCCAACAAGCAGTTGGATTCTTCAGATACTACTAGCAACTCTGGAGGACAAGTTCTGGCAGTTGATGCCGTAGGTAAAGATCATGCCATACCCATTTCTGGTGGAACTATGGAACCTTGGAAACAGCAGGTAATTGAGAAAGCATTCCATTCAGTTGCTCCAGCCATATTGCAGGCATATAGTTGTGCCATGCAATTGCTCACTTTCTTAAGCTGCTTCGGTAACTCCTCCTCCTCCTCACCAGCTTCAGAGGCAGCAATCTTATAGTACAGTGGCACTCAGGTTGCAACTGTGGGCCTCCAGAACAATACATACTCACATGGGGGCAATCATCTTTGTTAACAAGGCCTAGAGCCTTGCAGACTCTTGCATAATTTTTTCCTATTAAGCAGGTCATAGCAAACTGGGAGAGGGTGACCCTTGGGGGCTTGATGCTAGGAAGCCATCATTCTCTGTTCACTCCAGCAGCACCTCTTAAATAATATACAGTATTGGCCTTCTACATCAGTTATAGTGAGCCTTGGCACTCCAGATATTCTTGAACTTCAATTCCCAGAAGCCCTGATCAGCAGGTGTGTGGCTTGGGCTTCTGGTAATTGAAGTCCAAGAACACCTGAAGTGCCAAGGTTTGCCATCACTGTTCTACAGGGCCTTCCACAGAAGGCCAATGTATTGGTGGTGCATGTACAGAGGGGCCCTACACAACGTCCATCTGTGGGTCTGAGGGGTAATCCTGATGGCTTTCTCTTTTTCGTTCTCTCCACCAGATCTGGACAAACAAGTGGGGCTGTTGGGCCACAGCATAGTCTACTTCAGGAGTTGCCAACCTTGGTGCCTCAGGTGTTCTTGAACATAAATAACCAGAAGCCCTATTAAGCACACCTGCTGATCAGGGCTTCTGGGAATTGAAGTCCAAGAACACCTGGGGCATCAAGGTTGGCCACCTCTGGTCCACTGCAATAGGCAATGTGAATCTCACCATGAATGGGGGCAACACTTGGGCTTCCACATTTCTGTGTACCTGACCTGGCTAGGAAGGAGAAGCATGCAGTGAGGCCAACTAATGCTGCTCATGTGGTGCCGAATGACAAGATATACTGCTGTTTCAGCTTGGGGAGAAAGACTTCACCACTTGAAGGGGACTAAATTTAAGTTTTGTCATAAAGGTGAACTTGATCCATGATTGTTACCCCAGTACCTGGATTGTGTGGTCATACCTTAAAAAATGGATGCAGAAAGGGGCAAAGGACTGCCAGAAGGTGGACATTTCCCAGCACAAAGTAAACAGAATGGTGGGTCAACTAATGCACCTCTCAAACTGGGGACAGGACAGAGATCCAAGTACATCAGGTTTGGCCACAGCAGATTGGTTGCAGCTGCAGTTCTCTAGTGGATTCTTCACTTCACATAGTTCTTGTGTCAGGTGGGAGCAACTGCGGCAAGCTGTGTGGTATTTTTTTAGTCTAGTTGTGACCTAACTTTCCCATGGGAGGAAATCAATTGTGTTTAAGGGGAGGTTCATGTAGTTTCATGAACAGGTGATATTCCTATCATTCTCTTAGGCTTCCTATTACTCAGGATTTTATTTTATTTTATTTTTTTAGCTTTCCCTCTTGAATCACTTGTTTATAAATTAGGGTATTGTTGTCTTCTGAAGTTCATCTGTGCCTGAGAGGCAAACTATACATTCCAGTTAACCTTTCTAGGAAAGATTTGTTTTAAATCAAACTGATGTAAACCACAGTTTACTGAAACTGAAAAATAAGGCTGATCGGGTCTGTTATTTCAAATTTCTGCCATGCTTAGGCTATCAAAAACTATTTTATGCTGCCATTTGATTGGAATGGGTAAAGCCTTTAAAAGGTAAAAATTCAAAAGGGATTGAAAGCAACAGGTTAAATTAAAATGTTCCTTGGAAAGGTTATCGAGGGAAGAGAAATCTCCATTTGTGTAACGGTAAAATTTTCTGAAAGTTCTGAAAGTTGTTAGGATTCCAGTTGCAATATGATTCCACTTGTTGTTGTTGTTGCTCAGTCGCACAGTCGATTCTGACCTTTCGCGACCCCATGGACTACCGTATGCCAGACACCCCTATCCTCTGCCATCCTCCTCAACCTGCCCAGCTCTGTGCCCTTTGCGTCTACAATACCATATAGTCATCTCATTTTTGGCTGCCCCCTTTTTCTTTTGCCCTCCACCTTTCCCAGCATCAAGGCCTTCTCAAGTGAATCCTCTCTTCTCTTTGATGTCCAAAGTACTTTAGCTTCATCTTTACTATTTGTCCTTCTAAGGAGCACTCAGGGTTGATTTCTTCTAAGATTGACCTATTAGTTCTCCTTGCTGTCCAAGATACTCTCAAAACTCTCCTTCAACACCACATCTCAAAGGTGTCTATTCTTCCGCGCTCAGCCTTCCTTATGGTCCAGCTCTCACAACCATACATCACTACTGGAAATACCATTGCTTTGACTATGTGGACTTTTGTTTGCAAGGTGCCCAAATTTCTCATAGCTTGCTTCCCAAGAATTAGTCGTCTTTTTATTTCATGGCTGCAATCTCCATCTGCAGTGATATTGGAACCTAAGAATGTAAAGTCTGTCACTGCTTCTACTTCTTCCCCATCTATTTTCCAGGAACTGATTGGGCCTGTTGCCATTAACTTGGTTTTCTTGATAGTAAGTCTCAAGCCAGCTTTTGCACTCTCCTCCTTCAACCTATGCAAGAGCTCCTTTAGGTCTTCTTCACTTTCTGCCATTAGGGTAGTATCATCTGCATATCTCAAATTGTTGATGTTTCTCCCAGCAATTTTAATTCCAACTTTTGATTCATCCAGCCCTGTGTTGCGCATTATGTGCTCTGTGTATAAGTTAAATAAGTAGGGTGACAAAATGCAGCCTTGTCTTACTCTTTTTCCTATTCCAAACCACTCCGTCATTCCGTATGCTATCCTAACTGTGGCTTCTTGACTCATGTACAGATTTCTCATGAGACATATAAGGTGTTCTAGTATTCCCATCTCTTTAATTACTTGCCACATTTTATTGTGGTCCACACAGTCAAAGGCCTTGGTGTAGTCAATGAATCAGAAGAAGACTTGTTTCTGGTATTCCTTTGTTTTCTCCATGATCCAACGTATGTTGGCAATTTGGTCTCTAGTTCCCCTGCCTCTTCTGAACCTAGCCTGTATTTCTGGTAGTTCTCTCTACATGTGCTGTTGAAGCCTGCCCTGTATTATCTTGAGCATGACCTTGCTAGTGTGTGGGATGAGCGCAATTGTTCAATAATTTGAGCATTCTTTGGCATTGCCCTTTTTTGGCATTGGATCGTAATTGTATACCAATCTTTTGCAATCCTGTCGCCATTGTTGTGTTTTCAAAATCTGCTGGCATATACCTGCAGAATGCAATGCTATAATTCCATCATCTTTTAGTGCTTTGAATAATCAACTGGAATACCATCATCTCCACTAGCTTGGTTATTAGCAGTACTTTTTAGAGCTTTTCTGACTTCACTCTCCAGGATGTCCAGCTCCAGTTCAAAGCTCTCATCACTGTGATTGTTAGGGATGTTGAGGTACTTTTTGTAAAGTTCCTCTGTGTACTCTTGCCATCTTTTCTTAATCTTTTCTGTATCAGCTAAATCCCTGGTATCATGGTCATTTTTGCTTTAAATGTTCCCTTGATTTCCCCATTTTTTTTTAAAAAAAAAGATCCCTAGTCCTTCCCTTTCTGTTGTTTTCCTTTATTTCATTGCTCTGTTCATTTAAGGTTTCCTTATCTCTCCTTGGTTTTCTCTGAAAATCTGTGTTTAATTCATTGACTTTTTCTCTTTCACCTTTTCCTTTTGTGTTCCTTCTTTCCTCTGCTATTTTAAGAGCCTCATCAGACACCCATTTTGCTTTCTTATGCTTCTTTTCTTTTGGTATAGTTTTACTTGCTGCCTCCTGTATGATGTCCTGAACCTCTGTCCACAATTCTTCTGGTACTCTGTCTATCACGTCTTAACCATTTAATCTGTTCCATACCTCCATTGTGTATTCCTTAGGGATGTTGACTAGGTCATACCTGTGTGTCCTACTTGTTTTCCCTGCTTTCTTTAATCTAAACTTGAATCTGGCAATCAGTAGATTATGATCTGAGCTACAGTCTGCTCCAGGTCTTGTTTTTGCTAACTGTATGGAACTTCTTCATCTTTGGCTGCAGATTATGTGATCAATCTGGTTTTGGTGTTGGCCACCTGGTGATGTCCATGCGTAAAGTCGCCTCTTGTGTTGTTGAAAAGGGGTGTTTACTATGACTAATGCATTCTCTTGGCAGAACTCTATTAGCCTTTGTCCTGCTTCATTTTGTGTTCCAAGACTAAACTTGCCTGTTATCCCATTTACTTTTTGACTTCCTACCTTGGCATTCCAATTTCCCAGTATAATACGGACATCATTTTTGGTGTCAGTTCTGTGAGGTGCTGTAATTCCTCATAGAACTGGTCAACTGTGGCATCATCTGCTGGGCAGGTTTTTGTTGTTTGTTTTTTGCGTGTGTGTGTGTGGTGTTTTTTTTTTGTTAGGGGTGTTTTTGGTGGTTGTGATTTGAATTTGTGTTTTTTAAATTTATTTGATTTTGTTTATTTTATTTATTTTTTATTTTGATTTTTAAAATATTTTTGTCTGTTTTATACTCTTCCAGTCTCTAGGTGGGGCTGTGATTAAGAGTACTGCTATTGTCTTTCTTTGTTCAGTTCTGTTCCGGAGGCATGGAGGTAGGACAGGACGTGTTTGGTAAGTGCTCTTGATTTTTTATTCTGTTTTTATTTTGTTTTTATTTTGGGGTGTTGAGCTGGGGGATTTAAGTAGAGAGTTTCTACTTACCCCCCCTCCCAAAAAAAGTGTTTCTGCTTGTTTGTATGCTTTTATTTTGGATTTTAAATGTGCTTGATTGTTTTGGGTATTTCTGGTTGTTATTTTTATTTTTCTGTATTTATTTTTTTAATTTGTGATATTATTGTTTGAGTTAGGTATTTTCGTGTTGTGGATAGGTGTTTTTAGTGAGTTTTCATGGTTTTTCGTTAGTCTTTCATATTTTGGGTGTTTTTGTTGAGTTTGTTGTTTTTTGTTGTGTTGTTTACTTGGTTTATTCTAATTATTTGTTTATTTGTGTTTTATTATTTTTGATGCTTGGTATTCTGGTTAACTGTTTTGTTTTGTTGTTGTTGTGTTTCGTGGGGTGAAGAACGGCCTGTTTGTCATTTCTTCTTTTCCTCATTGCTGTTTCAAAATTAGGTTTTGATGCAGCGATGAGGAAAAGGAAGAGCCGGCAGTCAGCTCGCTCTTCGTCTGGTAAGGTTCGTTAGGCTAGTTGTGGGAGAAGGAGGCAGAAAAGAGCTGTCTGCTTGACGATGGTTCTCTCCTCTCGGCCTTCTTTTTCCCAGGCTTACCTAACGGGAAATCGGCAGGCAACAATCCATAAGGAGTGGTGTTCTTCCTTGCAGATTGCTGGCTGCTGCTTTTCTATTACCTCCACCGCTGTTTCGTGTTAGTTTTCGAAACAGCGGTGTGGGTAGTAAAAAGGCAGCATCCAGTCATTCGCCAGGGAGGGTGCATCCCCTGACGAATTGCTGCCTGCTGCTTTTTTCCCACCCCGGCTCAACTTACCTTGAGGCCGGTGGTGGTTTCGCCGTGTCTTCGGCAAGGTAGCGTGGAGGAGAGGGGGTCCCTCTTCTCCCCGTTGCTCCAGGAAAGAAGGCCAGTGGTTGTCTCGCCATGTTTTTTTGCGGGTTTGGGTTAGCGAGGCCGTCTTGCATTCCCGTTGCATGAGGCATTATTTTATTTTTCACCCGCCGGCTTTTTCAGCATTCTGCACACTCGCGCCCTTCAGCCTAATTGGCTGAAGTGTTCACGACGCGGAGGACACTGGGACTTGAAGTTTTGTTTCTTTTGTTCAAGTTTGTGTGGCGGCTTTTTTCTGTGGCTCATTTTGTATTGGGTGCACTGGCTTTCCCAACATTCTCCTTGCTCTCGCCTGTCAGCCTGATTGGCTGAGAGGTGGCGCGACGCAGAGGATGTTGGGACTTGAAGTTGTTTTGTTTTGCTTGCGTTTGTGGGGCAGTAGGCCCACTGGCGATTGCCGGACCCTTGCGGCGATGGTCGGGCCGGGTAAAGGCAAATGCGGGCAGCTCGGTACGGGATGGTAGGGATGGGTGCAGGAGCCTTTGCTGGATTCCAACGGTTAACGTCCCTCCTTATAGGTAAAGATTATGGCTGCTCCATTTCTTCTAAAGTTTTCATGACAACGGTAGTAGATATGATGGTACCCAGAGCTGAATTCGCCCATCCCTGTCCATTTTAGTTCACTTATTCCCAAGATGTCAATGCGTATTCTTCCATCTCATTATTTCACCACTTCCAGCTTGCCATGATTCATAGATTTTACATTCCATGTTCCTATCAAATATTGTTCTTTGCAGCATTGCATTTGCCTTCCCACTATCCTATCTACCCCATCATCTTGCCTGAGGAGCTTGACATCCTGTTGTATCTACTTTGCCTTTTTTGTTCTCCATGGGGTTTTCTTGCCAAAATTTCTGATATGGTTTGCACACCCCTACGCCAGTATTTTTCTATCATACATATTATCACAGTTTAACACAGTGTGACATGCTAAAAAGGTTAGTATACTATTCATATATACTACATGATTCCATGTAGAACAGCTATTCAGTTTCACCAGACTCATTTATTTATGCGGAATGTTGACTGAATCTTTTGAAGGCATCTATCAAAAGTTTTTGTTCTCTCTATGTAGATAGAAAAATTGTACCTAGAACTCGAGTGTGTTACAAGTGCTTTACCATACCCCAGCCTAGTGTGAAGGACCATAACATTTCAGAGAGGGGGAGGGAAGGGAACCACTAATGTGACATTGCTTGTTCTTCTAAAATCCATCATGTCAAATCCCTTAACAATCTGTTACACCTCCCCATGATTTTTCCCTCCATCTCTCTTCCTTGTTTGGATTACTTTTCTTCTCAAAAAGTCCTTATGCTTCTCCTTCTCTGCTTTCCTGAGTTTGTTACTGTGGCTCTCCCTGCAACACTAAGATCAGAAGAATAGGGAAGATTCGGAGGCACCCAAGGTTAAAGAAACTTTTTTTAAAAAAAGAAAACCTCTCTCCAGGGTGGGGGAGGGGAAAGGTGGTGGGGGAGGGGAAAGGTAGCACTACAGCACAAACACAAAAGAGAAACAGAAACCCTTTTAAAAAAAGAATGATACTGCTGGTGGAAGAGGAAATGTGTGCAAAGAAAATGTGTTACTGGGGAGAAGAGAAGGGAACGCAGAAGCTGAAGCAGCACTCAGCTCTGTAAAGGTGAAGTGGATGGGATGGTCTACCTTTAAAAAGGTCACTCACTGTTACACTTCTTCTTCTGCCGTGCCCAAATATGCATACTGGCGATCATCATGGCGATCAGCCATGAAGACTGTCCTGAGAATATAATGCAGTGGCCTTTCATCTGCCTTCCGCATTGCAACATGACAGCCGTACCTCTGATCCATTTCTGGGAGTCACTTTCTGGTCCTTAGCACTTTTGGCACGCAAGGGTCTCCTCATCCCCTGGACAGTGTTGATGAAGCTACTGCCCTCTATCAAGATGTTTTCAAGTGGACTTTGGCACCCAAGCCATTAGTTCTCAGGGTTGTCAGTGCTGAGTCGCTGGCAGTATGGTCTACTTTATTACCACAGCATCATCAATATTAACCTAACAGGTAGGCAAGTTGATTGCTTGCCAGGCCATACAACAGGGAAATATACATTCATTTTGCCCTTTGTTTTTTGAAGAAGACCATTTCCATCAGATTTTTTAGGTGAAAAAGAAGCGAGTAGTTAAAGTTGAACAGTAGCACAGTGATGGACATTCAGTTAACTAACTAGCCCAATATAAGCGTGCAAAATATGAAACAGGGGAACAAGTTAGTCAATCATGGGCTTGTTGGGCTATCAAGATGTTACATCCTTGCTTTATTATTTCTCTTCTCTTTTGTGTATCCTTTATTCTTTTTCATTTCAAATTATTTAGCCTTTTATTTGACAGCATTTCCCCAGACATTTCAGTTTTGAGTGACAGCTTCCCAATTGGCATGGTCAATATTAAATTCTTTCAGTGTTTTCTTCAGTGTATCCTCAAATTGTTTCTTAATCCCATTACAGTTAAGAAAGGCTTACTCCTACACAGGTGTGCACAGAACTCAAGCTTAAAATAATAATTCTTGAAAAGATACAAGTATTTCCTTTCTCATTGTGTAATGAGCAATTATACAGAGTAGGGAGGAATTATTCCATATCTCTCTCTCTCTCTCTCTCTCACACACACACACACACACACACACACACACACACACACAGGTGCATTTCTGCAGAAAGAATCTTCTAACTTTTCAAAGGCTCAAAAATAACCTGAGGGTGAGCTTGAGGGAGCTCATTCAACTCTGACAAAGACAGAACTAAGTACTTCAGCTCATGCCATATATGCAGTAAGGTCAACAGAACAAACTCCAAAATTTCAAAAGCATAGTGCACTCTCTGGGTGATTCACAAGTTAATTAGTATGTTGCTCCCAACATGCTCGGAAGGCTGGAAGGATGAGTCAACCTTGTGCCCTGGTCAGGATCAAACTCACAACCTTTTGGTTGCAGTACAGTTTAACCACTGCACCACCAGGGCTCTTTCAAAGAGTTTGTCAGTCATATTGGTCATAAATGTGACAAGTTTCATATATCTATCTGCCAATATTAACTGTTTTAAAAGCCAGTGTCATATATATTGGCATCATCCTAATTTACGCTTCAAAGAGTACTTAATATCTTTTAAATAAAACAAATATTCTGTACCCCATTTGATATTTACATATGCCAGACTTCAACAGTGCAAGCTAGTGCAGTGGTCTGGTGAGGTGTCAGTTACGTGCCTGGTTGTACAAGAAAATACAGCAAATAAAAATGTCTCAAATAGAATGTATAGTAAAACAAAATAAATGACAGACATTGTTTTTGAAGTTTAACTAGTTGCTGCTCGTTGGAGGCAAAAAAACAAAAACAAAACAGAGCCCAGTTACAACAAGTGTACAAATGCTCTCACATTTTCACCATCGATGAACAAATACTTTATTTTGAAGAGCACATGTGGATCTATCTCAACCCAAATTGTGATCCTACCCAGCCCAAACTGTGACTGTCTTGATTTAGCACGGGATTTTGGAGAAACTTTGAACAATAAAATAGTCTCCCTGCCTCTCCATGCAAGGATGGCATAGATAGCCTAGTGTTCCCCTTGTTGTTATATCCTGTCAAGTCAGGATTGCCTTATAGCAACCCTTATAGGGTTTTGTAGATAAATGAGATATTGAAGGAGTGGTTTTAGCAGTTTTACTCTCTAGTGAAATGCTCACTATGTGGCACTGCCCTTGAAAATGATACAGAAGCTTCAGCAGCGTTCAAATGTAATGACTTTGCGGTATTGGGGGTATAAAAGATCAATCACATCTCTCTGATCTATCTGTACTGCTTCATGTAGCCTTCCATGCCAAATTCAAGGTGTAAGTAATGACATATAATGTCCTACTTGATTCAAGTTACAAATATTTATGATTCAGTCTGCCAAAACTCTGTACTGCTTAAAGTGAAGGATAAGATGAGATCTTCTTCAGTCCATATTTAAAATCTCTTCCCCCATTCTCTGCTGTGACAGCATTTCATATTATGGTGACTTTTCATGGAACTGTTTTTTACACTTATATCAGTTAATTGTCTACTGTCTTACCTTATGTACCTCAATTTCATTTTTTAAAACTCTGTGTTTAATAAAAAATCATGGAAATATCCTCTTTATGTTGTATGCAAATATACTTGAAGCTGATTGGCTCATTATCTCTCCTCTCTCCTGGGATAGAGGGTGTTAAAGGGAGGAGAGAATGTGCCAATTGGCTTCAAGTATTTTTTTTAAAAAAAATACGGGATATTATTTTAAAAATACATGATGGCGGGAAGAGGGCTAAATTACAGGGTTTTTCTGGGCAAAACGGGATACTTGACAGCTATGGACTGAAGAGCGATCCCATCTTATCCTTCACTTTAAGCAGTACAGTGTTTTGGCAGACGGAATCATACATATTTGTAACTTGAAAATCAAGCAATTTGTAGTGCTTGAAACTGGCCTAGGAAAATTATGGCCCTATAGATAGATTTCATCCTTGGTTTAAGTAATTAGAAGACATATTATAACAGGAGACAATGATCCACATGGACTCTGTGGTAGGATCTTGCTACCAAGATGCATTATGGCATCTACTTAATCAAGTGCAATGACATGACACCTGGAGGCTCAAATACCAAAGGCCATTTTCTCTGCATATTTCCGAAGCTTCACTTCAACCATGTGAATATTTTCAGAGTTTGGTAATAACTACTTCTAAATGATGACTAAGCAATACCTACATTAATAAAGAATATGTCACACAATACACATAGCTTGCTATTTAAACATACTAAATTAAAGTTTAATTTTCAACCAGATTATTTTAAAGAAATCCTATAGTTAAAAAAATAAAAATCCAAAATACCTATCAATAGAGCCTACACTCTGTGATGGCTCCGGTCAGGATATTTTTTTAAAAAAATGAGGGAAAATATGGGGAAATTAATAAAATGGGAGGGGCGGGAAGAGGGGTGAAAATAAGGGGTGTTCACGGGAAAAACGGGGTAGTTGACAGGTATGCAATAATATCAATATTCGTATCTGTTGCTAAGTATTTCAGCTCCCCTATTTTGTTCAGGAGGCTTTTGGCATTTGTATCATATGTGTCAACCTTCCCAGATTGGCCAGGAGTTCCCGATTTTCGGTGCTGATTTGCGCCATTACCCGCCCGCAGCTGCCAAAACCCCGGAATTGGCAGCGGGGGGAAAGAGGTACTGTGCATCCCTTCTGCGCAAGTTGTGTTCTACGCAAGCGTAAAAGGGTTCTATGCAACCGTAAAAGCCTTCTACGCATGCGTAGAATGCGACTTGCGCAGAACCATTGTGCGCAGGTCCCGGATTGTCCAGAGCCGCGGTTGACAGGTATGATTTGTATACAAGCATTTATATATACTTTTTTTGATACAGTCTTTTGAGTCCAGTTGCATTGTTAGACTGCCTCTTGCATCCTTCTGCTAGAGTGCTGGTGACCAGCAACATGCTCTGCTCATTAATTTTTGCATCCTCCTCACTACTCAAGTACACACTTTCCCGAACCGGATGCTGCCCAGCTCCTCAGTTCATGTGGCTTACTTCCTCCTCATCTGCTAAAAGTTTTACTTTGTTTTACTCACAGAGATGCCAATATAATTTTGCTGTTATGGAACAACTGGTCCATAAGCCATAAATGAACTCTTCCGCTATGAAGTTTATGGATTCCCCAACTGCAATTCCTCCAAACCACTGAATTATAGAACTCTGTATTGCAGTTGGAATGGCACTCCATCCATTCTTCCTAGCCCCCTCTTTTTCCACGATACACTGAAAACTGTGCTACTGTTTCTTTTTATTTTGATGGTGGGCATATCAGAAAAAAAGTGCTTAAAAGGGCAGTTAAAGTGAATAGGGAGCTAGACCAACACATCCAAGAATGACTGTTACAATGTTTGGGGCTTTGTTTGAATGTACCTTATAGATAGTTAAGATGATATCAACTGATAAATCACACATGGTGTGTGTGTGTGTCTGTGTGAAGAATCTCTCTATTCTGTTATAATACCCAGTCTTGACACCAAGGCAGCACTGTCCAATAAAGCTGATTGGTGAGAAATTCTCCACATTTAAGGAAGAAAGTCTTCACAAGGCACACTATGAATGTATAGAATCCCCTTTCTCAAGATGCAGTGATGGTCACTTGCAAAGATTCCTTTAAAAGGAGATCAGTCAATTTTATGTAAGACTATCAATGGCTTAAATCCAATGCAGAGTTTATAAATTCTTAAACCCTGTGAAATTCATGGCATTAAGCATGACTAGCTCTGGAATGGATTTAGGATAATGACTGTCGGTCACAATGTATATATACTTCCTCTAAGTTTAGAAGGAGCACACTGAATACCACTACCAGAGAAACAACAGCAAGAGAGGATTATTGTCCTCATGTCCTGTTGGTGAGCTTCTCACATGAATCTGGTTGGCTATAGAAGCAAGATGCAGAAACAAATTGTCCTTTGGATTGTTCCACTGGGCTCCTCCTGCTTCTACATTTTCTTAAGACAACAGTTTGCAACCTTATTTCCAGGAATAATGAATACTAAAGCCAACCAAAACTTTACAGCAGGTAGATGATGCTTTAGTTCTCAGGGCATTGTCTTACCACTGCTTGGTTAGGGATGGCTTCCGTATCTCATTATATTCATTTTTCTTAAAAATAATTTCTACACTCCAGCTCAAACCTGAGGAAAATAACAGCAGGGGGTACAGGGAATGGGAAAATGAGGGAACTCTGAGAAAGAATGGTAGAAAAATATATCCACCTAATTATCTTAGTACAGGAAGACTGAGTCTATATGCTGAGAGCAGAAAGCAAAAACGTACCACGCAAGAATTGCAAATTGGTTTTCAAAGCAGAAAACACAGAGGACCTAAAGAAAGAATTGAATGTGAAGACAGCTGAGAATCAGGATGTGTGAAGAAACTAGGACACAATAGTCAGTGGCCTGGAAAACAGGAACCTGGAAGGAACTGTAGATGAAGAATGCAGATGTATAAGCAGAGAAATAGTCAGTAGAGGCAAGGAGTTGAGAAAATAAGATCTAAGCAGAAATATATGGGGCTGGAAGAAAGAGGAGGGATTCTATATTGACAAAACAAAATGTTGGGGAAATGTAAGCTAGGAACAGTAGCTGGATATCATTATCATTTTGCCAAATATTTGCAAATCTCTAGAAAATAATTTTTATCAATGTACTATTTTTACATTGAAAAAGACCTTAATTAAAAGAGTGAAACAAACACATACACTATGAGAACTACAGATTTTAACTCAGTTGAGTTATGATATATTTGAACTTCTCAGAATATATTTCTTACAAGCCTACATTTAATAATGACATCTTCCAAAAGGTAAAGCATTAATATAGCAGAGTACCTTGTAAGGATTGATAAAATCTGAAAATTGTGCTGCCTTAAGTATTACATGGAGCAGTAAATAAAGAAAATTGCATTACCTTGCAGTAGCTACAGATTATGGCTGCTTTACTAAACAGAACAGATGAGTAAAATGCAGCTAATTTTTTTCTTGGTTTGACTCACAGACTTACGTAATTTCTGATAAGTGAATTCTGAAAGTAGATGTTCACATAACAAAAAGAGTAGATGTTATTATAGCTGGATTATTGCTGCAATATACAAGTAAAGTACAAGCCATTTTTTTCCAACACAGAATCAAACTTTATGGCATATGTCACATGGAGGATACCTAAATCCTTAAACACATATTTTCAAAATTACAGCTGATCTTAAAATTAAAAAAGCCATTATAGAAAGAATTGCCAACCTTTCACAATAAATTATAATTAACTTGAGAGACACAACCTCTGTTCTAATAGAACCTAGCTACATGTTTGAGAAAGAACAATATTTAGATATGTATAGAGAAGTCTGCCCTTGATGATTGAATATGTAATTAATGAACAATATACTGAAGGAGATCTTCAGTTATTATTCTGAAGAAAGATTTTTTTAAAATTTCTTCATGCAAGCCTTTGGCACACAACCTGTGTTATATCTCAAAGAGCCTTCAAAATATCTATTCCTTTTGAATCATTTTGTCTTCATTAGTTACCCTCACCCCATGTCTTTCCAAAAAGACATTGTTTCATGCACTGGTATCTGGTTTTCTCCTTCAATAAAACAAATTCTATAAAATATCCCCATAGATCTTTAAATCTACAGTAAAACCTCGCATAAAGAGCGCCTTGCTTAGAGACTAACTCGCTTAAAGAGCAGAATTTTCTCTGAATGGTCGCCTCGCTTAACAACTAAAAACAACCAAAAACTCGCTTAACAACTAAACTGGGGTTTGCAATCCCCCTACCCGCCAAAAGTCACAATCAGTCCCTTACAATGGCAGTGGCACCACTTTGTCGAAGTGTTTCACTTAAAGAGCAACTCGCTTAAAGAGCAATCCCATGGAACGCATTGTGCTCTTTAAGCGAGGTACCACTGTATTCACTTTCAACAGTCCTTTTTTACCCTAATTTCATGTGTGGATTCATCATTAACAGCTATATTCTAATTTTTTATACCATTCAATAAATTGAAACTTAAATCTCACTTTCCAATTTTTTTCTATAATTTACTGCAGCTACCAAAATTGTAATTAGTTCATTTTTTTGCAGTTTCAATTAAATTAAATAAATACAAAATCAAAACAATGCATATATAATTTTTGATGCCACTAACATTTTTGATAGTTTGAAATGGTGTTTCATTTGGAAAGCATATTAAGCCATGGAAATGAAGGGTCCTTTCTTTAGCATATCGCATGCATTATATGATAAACACTAAGCCATAGTGAGAAGTAAACAGGGAGTCAGATCCTATAGCTAGGATCAGTGATGTTCATAATTATTCTTTTTTTCTTCCTCAATAACTGGTTGAGTGCCTCCACAGACAGTGTTACATTCAGCTACTGCTTCTTCCCAGTAGCTTTTGCCACTATCAGCTTTTGAACTATCCAATCCTAGGAAGAAAGAGCAAGGGTCCTACTGGAGTTCTGTTGGAAACTGCACCTGCATCTTTATGACTCCTAGACTCCTCCAGTGACACTAAGTGTGCACTTAGCATTACACTTCTCAGCACATTCACCATGGAACCTGAGTTGACAGCTACCAATCAGCAACTAGCACCCAGCACAAAGGGTCAGGCTGGTCTAAGGTCACTTATGCCAGCACAAGGGACTTATGCCTTATCCACTTGTTCTTAACTTTGAGTCAGGATTGTGCCTAATGACGCATTCGTTGAACAACATTTCTGCCTAACAACGCGTTTTTCCCTCCAAAGTCTCCTCGCGCACAACGATGTCACATCGTTGTGCGTGAGGTGACTTTAAAAAAAAAAACCATGACATTGCCCTCACCCTCTGGCCTTTCAGGGAGAGAAGCAACCAAATGCGTGGCTGTTTCTCCCACCGGAGGTCCAGAGGGTGGCCCTGCACTTGCTCTCTGGCCTTCCGGGAGAGAAGCGGCCAAATGCGAGGTCCAGAGGGTGGCCCTGCACTTGCCCTCCGGCCTTCCAGGGAGAGAAGCAGCCAAACATGTGGCTGTTTCTCCCACTGGAGGTCCAGATGGTGGCCCTGCGCTAGCCCACCAGCCTTCCAGGGAGAGAAGCAGCCAAACATATAGCCACTTCTCCCACCGGAGGCCCGGAGGATGGTTTGTTTTGGGTAAGAACATGGCACTCGCTGCATTCCTACCGAAAACAAACTGGACCTCCAAATGGTGCCAGTGCATTCCAACCCAAAACAAACCAGAGGTCTGCTTCGAGCCGCCCCCCGCCCCCACCACCGCAGGTACTCACCTGAAATCACTGGAACATGCGTCCAGCCGGCAGCGGGGGTGGGGTGGATTGGCGCTCACATGGCGTGCCACTGTAAAATGCCCCCTTCCTCTTCTGCTGATTTGGACTTCAATTTCCAGAAGTCCAAATCAGCGGAAGTAAAAGGGGGAATTTTACAGCAGCGCACCTTGTGAATGCCGCTGTAAAATGCCCCCTTCCACTTCTGCTGATTTGGACTTCAATTCCCAGAAGTCCAAATCAGTGGAAGTGGAAATTTTACAGTGGTGTGCCTTGTGAGTGCTAATCCACCCCACCCCCGCTGCCGGCCGGACGTGTGTTCCAGCGATTGCAGGTGAGTACTTGCAGCGGCGAAGGGTGGGGTGGGGTATTCGAAGCAGACCTCTGGTTTGTTTTGGGTTGGAACGCGCGTTCCAACCCAAAAGCGCAGAGCCACCCTCCAGACCTCCGGTGGGAGAAACGGCTACACATTTGGCTGCTTCTCTCCCCGGAGGGTGAGGGCACCCCTGGGCAACGACAAATTGCACATAACGACGCAATGCTTGGAACCAAGCTTTGTCATTGTGCGGGGGTCCACTATATATCATACATGAATTTTATTCATAGCCACAAGATATCAAGAATACCGTTATCGCATGCCGTGAATTTCCGTAATAAAAAAATGGAGGATTTTGAACCCTATATTTTAAAATCTATATGGCATTTGAGATAAAACAATTTTGATTTCTTGTTAGCTCCCAAGCTTCCACATGGCTGCCATTGGAAACAAAATCTTCAATACAGTATTTGGAAAAACTGAAAGGGTTTTTACTTCTCCCTATAAAATTTATTTCTATACCATTGACAACCAATTCATTGCTTAGTAATGCAGCAAAAAATTGGAAAGACTGGCAAAATAAATTGTTTTCTTCTCCATTCCCACTGACCCCTTTCCATAGCCAATCCTTATTTTATGATGTTGACAAATGGTCTCAATTTATATTGTGGAAAGACTATAATTTATATTAATTGCGAGACTTGTATAATTTTTGTCCTAAATCAGGAGAACAACTGCTAAATCAAGAAAGTACTATCTCATCCTCCTGGTTTCAAATTTTTCAAATTGTTCATTTCTGTTTCCATTCAAGTAGTGAAAGTATAGGCCACTAGACAATTAACTGCATTTGAAACATTGATGTTAGCCTCTGAAAATATCCAGTGTGCTCCAAAATTGTATGAAATGCTAATTGAATCCCATTATGTGTATATATTAGGTCCCCAAATGTTTTATTTTAAATAAACAAATAGTTTATTTTTAAGCTGAAGCATTTTTGTAGTTTAAAATGATAATGCTAAATAATGAAGCTTTAAATAAAACATAAATGTCAAACATTTATACCAAATAGCCCTGGAAAAGAACTCTACAACAAATGTCAAATGCTTCATTGTGTCTGCAAATTTCCTCTCTTTTTGAACCTGCGTGAACTGCCAAAAGCTATATTTCTTGCTCAAAGCTATATCCAATAGTTTCCTTAAGTTATCTTTAAAACAAGGCTGCAGCTGTAACTATGACTGTGGCTACACAGGTAAATAGTATGTGATTTGCAAGGGAAATAAAACAGATGCATTCACATTTTTTATAAAACTCATCAAATGACACAAATGTCAATTCAAATCAGCCTGACTATAAAAGGAGAGCCGCGGATAGGAGAAAGGGGAATATCAAAGGAAATCTCATTCGATTAGTGGGCCAGTATAGACATTGGGACTGAAACAATCTACCATCTCTGTATGATCACCTACTCCAAATAGAAATGTAAAATAGACTGCAACTCAAGCAGCAGCAAGGCCAAATCATTCTAATTTGGCTTCCCAGTATGGTCACAGCTGTCAGAAGAGCCAGGTGTAATCCTTTAAACAGGTCTTCATTAATTCAGTCAAGATATTCATATAATTTAATGGAAGGAGATAACAGAACATCAAAGATCATCTCCATCAATGTAGTCAGCCCATAGCTGCCATCCACAGCATCATCTACAGAACCATTCAGGTTCTTCTTAAAAGCATCTAATGAAAGTCCAGTGCCTTCTGAGACAGTCTGTTCCGCTGTAAAACAGCTCATACCATCAGAAAGTCTCTCCTAATTCCACTTTGGCAATATGCTTCTAAACGAAGATTACACTGATAAATAATATGGAAATTGGTCCAGGATTGAGATGTCAGATCTGCAATATTTTTGACAAGAAACAAAACAAAAGTAAAAACAAACTAAAAATAAAGACAAAAACACTGTGGCACCTAAAAGACTTACTGCTATATTTTAACACTAGCTTTTGTAGCTTTTCGGTATCCGCTCTGGCCCTATGGAACCTCCTGCCAGTTGAACTGCATCTCCAGACAGAGCTGCTGCCCTTCAGGAAAGAGCTGAAAACCTAGCTGGCAGGGCAGGTGTGGGGAGGTGGAGAGGGAGCACACCCACCCACCACTGGCTCATTTAGAGCAGGGATCACTCATGCTTTTAATAGTTTTTAACTAGATTTTTAATTGATGTGGGTGGGAGGTAGTTTTTCCAGTGTTTTTAGGTATTTTAAGGGTCTCTATAGTTTAAACATTGGGGATTTTATGTACGCCGCCCAGAGTCGCAAGTTAATTGGGGTGGCTATACAAATTGAATAAATAAATAAATATAAAAATCAGGTCCAATTCCTCAGACAGTTTCCTGATGCCTTTTCCCCCTGCTGTGGTACTTTGATGTAGGCTAGAAAAAAGGATTAAAATCCTGTCGGCAAGAAGAATGATATTAGCCACATCCATGCCACAGCTGTTTCAGGACAATAAGAAGTTTCCTAGAAATCGGACCTACAACAATTTTAGTGATCCCTAGGGATCTCCAGGGGACTATGGTGGCTTAGAGGTTAAGACACTGAACTTGATGACTGAAAGATGAGCAGATCTGCAATTCAAGACCCAAGTGCTGCATGATGGAGTGAGCTCTCATCTCTGTCCCAGCTCCAACCAACCTAGCAGTTTGAAAGCAAGAAATTGCAAGTAGATAAATAGGTACCACTTTGGCAGGAAAGGTAACATTCCGTGCGCTCCAGTGTCTAGTCATGCCTGTCACATGACCACAGAAACATCTGCAGACAGACAGCACTGGCTCTTTGGCTGTAAACAGAGATAAGCACCGTGCCCTAGACTCAGACACAACTGGCTTTCGAGCAAGGGAGATGTTTACCTTTAGGGACAACCTTCATGCTGGGACAGCCTCCAGGACCTATGGAATTGGGTGGTGGTGGTATTTAAAGTTCTTGAAGGCTGTTTCAGGACAAAGGGCTTTTTTGTTTCCCCAAAACTGTGGCTGCATTGTGCAGCATAAAATTGGGGGGGGGGGGGAGCCTATATTTCAGCTGAAATTGGACTGAATCATCATTGTCATCGGCTGCAACTTGTATCTGAGAATACATTTTTTTCTGAAGTAGGAAAAATGCCATTGGCATGAATCTGTTTAAGGTGGATCCCAGTTTGCCATGAAGTGACCCACACACTATGATCATGGAGCCATCCCCTGCAGCACATATTTAACACCGGGACTCCAATGGTCTGCCGCAGCCTTGAGGATATTAAGAAGGTGCGCCTTCACAGCCTGACTCAGATTGAATCAGATTAGGGTGAAACCATTATTCCTTGTGATCTAGTCATCATCTCTCTAATCATGCAGTCTAGAACTGTGTTAGTCAATTTAGCCAACACGTCACAGCTTATTCACATTTACTGTTCATTGTGCCACTTAGTTCCCCTACCTAAACACAGTTTTGCATTCATTTCTGTTGAAATTCACTTTACTAGTTCTGCACAATTCTTTTTGTCTCCTACAACACTCAATTTGATGAGATCTATACATGTAGTCAACATCCCCTCTGCTCTTTCATTTAACTTATATTTGTAAACATGTTGAATATAACCAAGGCCAAAACTGAATTCTGCAGGAGACTGCTTGTCACTTTTCTCCAATTTGACAGAGAGCCATTTTTCGGCCATGTCCATCAGTCAGCTAAAAATCCACCTCATCATAGCATTTTCTAGCCCACATTTTACCATCTTTGCAACAAGAAAATCATGAGAAGCCAAGACTTTAAAGTTGGGAGGAAGAATTTGTGCATCCCCATATCCAATATATTTCTAAAGAAATAAGAATGTTGCAAATTTGTTTTGAAATAAAATTAAAATAACAAAAACTGGTGGGTACACGCATCATATATCTTTTTAATAAAATGAAGACCAACATCATTACCCAACAATTAACTGCTTTAAAACTTGATCTTTTACTTGCTAGACCAGTCAGTCATCTGGGCTTTCGACTTCCTACTTTTTATCAGCCATCCTTTTTCAGTACTGTATCCCCACCTGCTGCAGAAACAGTACTGCTATTAGTACTTTCTATTTATTTAGTGCCACTACACAGAACACCAGAGGGTTTGCAATCTAAGACAAGCAAAGCTATGAAGGGGAATAGAGCTGGCAATAAAGCATTCAGAAAAACAAGAGAAAGTCCTAGGCTTGTAAGGAGGACTGAGACTGTTGCTTTGGAAAAAAATGACTCATGTTCCTAGGGTACGAAGCCAAAACCTTCAGGCTGACTAGGGCTTACAAAGCAACTTTGCAAGGTATTACTAGCTGAACACCCAAAAATGAATAAACAGTAGCTTAAAACTGAGTCCAGTGAGTCCACAGAGACCCTCAGACCAAAATGAACTAAGCCATTAGCAATTTAAAAAAAAATTTTTTTAAAAAAGCAAGTAAGTGAAGCCACTCCATTTTATGAGCAAAATGTATACATGAGTGTTAAGACAAACTATCTCTGTAAATAATAAGCAATTAACTGGCCTTATTTCAGCATGACTCCACAGAATAAGTAGAGAAAATAACATGTCAAGGTCTAGCAGCTGGTCATTGGCAATCTGAATGACTGCCAAGTGACATGTTAGAGTATGACATTTTGTAATTCTTTGCCCCTGTTTAAATACTCTCCTTATCTTCCTTACAGATCTTTTCACCAATCACCATTCAAAGCTCATGGAACCTTTAAGACCTAAGTAACTTCTGGTGGAAAGTAACTAGCTTCTTGGCTCCTCTCCCTGCCTCGACTGGTATCAGTTCCATGAATTGTCTATAACTGCCTCCCTGGACATTTTGGAATTTGGCCTTGGAGAAGTCTTCTTGTCAGGGAGATAATGAGGCTATTGTGCAATCTCAAAATTTCTCACTCCTATCTCTTACCTCTTCCTTGTCAAGCTTCTCTAAAATCCTATGGTGGGGGAGGACAGGGGACTCCATTTTACCAAGCTCTTCACATGCCTAATTATTTTATTTGAGACTTAGAATGCAAACCGTCTGATACACAGTATAAAATCAGTTAGAATGGGAAAGAATATACAGTAGAACCTCGAATAAAGTCCAAATTCCATTCCACAAGTTTGGACTTTATACGATTTTGGACTTTATCCGAATCAAATGGGCGATGCATCGGATGTCAAAAAAATGGACTTTATACGAGGTTCCTATACCAAATATCTCGGATAACGTCCATTTTTAGCAGTTTTGGACTTTATGCGATGCATCACGTGTGCATGAAAACCGTGACTTTATCCAAATCGGACTTTATCCGAGGTACCACTGTAGTAACAAACTTCTCCTTTTCTGGAGCATGTTTCAGGGTCAGAATTAGATGTTATGCTACCCAATCTAGAAAGCAGAATTCTACCAAGTTCCGGAACTGCAGATTGTAAAAGCACTTAAGTTTCCCTAGCTGCACACCTTGCATTTCCCTACCTTTGGTTCAGCAACATGTAAGCCTGCAACCACCACATCCCAGTTCCTCACCACAGAGAGAAATGAGAGTGTCAAAAAGCACTGGTGTGCCTATACAGTACTGTACAAGCATCCACTCTTGCCCTGCATTCACTCCATACCTATCAAGTTTCAGGACATTTCTGTCAAATAAGGGAAATTTCCCAGCCAAAACAGGGAAACTGGACAGCTATGCTTATCCTGTGCTGGCCTCCAGTCTAACTCCAGTCTAATTACAGTCTAACTAATATGGGATGATGGCAGGAAAGAGTGTAAAATACAGAAGTTTGACAGAAATTTCCCAAAACTTGACAGGTATGATCATACCTGTCAAGTTTTGGATTTGGAAATAAGGGAAATTTCCCGGCAAATACAGGATACTTGACAGCTATGCTTATCCTGTGCTGCCCTCCAATGGCGGCAATAGGGCATTGCAGTCTATTAATAAGGGATGACGGCGGGAAAGAGGGTAACATAAGGGGTTTTCCCAGTCAATAAGGGATACTTGACAGCTATGGGTATGATTCACTCTTGTGTTTATAAAGAGGAAAACTATTCCATCAGTGCTTCGGTGTTTTACAGGAAGAAAAAAAACAGGTAAATCCAAATTCTGTCTGCTTCTCACACTCTTGAGGAGATTATCCCACTGTAACATAAAACATCTTCTTCCTGTTAGACAATGATTGCAATTTAGGATTTTTATAATAGCAAGAGAGAACAAACAAAAGAACAGGAAGTATTGAATAATGAGGGTGTGGGGTGAGGCTTCACCAGCACACATCTAATTGATCATTGACATGTAAACACAGGCATCCTTTGTAAATCTGGTTGCATAGTCACACATCACAAAGAGGATAACATTGCTGGAGTGAAAGTAATTTAAAGAGCAGAAAATCAATATTATTTTAATGTCTGTTTTTAGCTTGTGAGAAGAACAAGGTAAAATGGCTTGTATCACAGGAAAGGGTCATGCATCCCAGCTTTATAGCCAGATAGTTAATGAAGGAGTATTTGATTTTCAACCACTGAATATTTTGGCTATGCATTAATGTAGATGCCCTGACTATTTTGCTTAATTTCTATTGGTATTTCTTCTACGTATAAATTTGCTATCACAATGCTCATTTTTTTTAAAAAATTGAGAAACGTCCATTTTTCCCTTTTACCATTATCTAGGCCCTTTTAAACAAGAAAATTAAACAATAATTAAAAATAAACACAAACACATGGTTAAAATTGCTTGAAATTAAAATAGGCAAAAATAAAATTTTAATAGTATCAAGGTCCTTCCTCTGGATGTGCATGAAAATCCACAGTTTTTAAGCATATTTCCTAATAACAATGACAAATCACTGCAAAGCAACAGTTTAGATGTTTTTGCTCTCCAATATCTTCTCTATCAGTTTGTCTAGCGTAAAAATCTGTAAATTAGAAAAAAAGAAGCAAACACTTAAACTCCCCTCTTCTAATAAATGGCTCTATGTGAGAGACAATGAAAGGATATTGCTCAATAAAGAACAGCATCCATTTCCCTTCAGTCTAATATTTTGTGCCTCTGGTCTCATTTCACCCAGGTAAGGGAAGTTAAAATGGAGTAAAAGATGTGTGAGAGAGAAAATCTAAAAAAAAAAACCTAGACAGAATAATAAAGGGAGAGCCACAAAACTTTCCAGCAAACAATCATTCAGATTTCTGCTGGGGTGGTGAAGGTGGCCAAGATTACAAAAAAAAAGAGCAATGGAAGGCAAATGGGGCAGAAGCTCTCTGCAAGTGACCTCTAGCAGGAATGAACTCTTCCTTCAGTGGGAATCTGGTGAATGGGAGCAAGTAGGAGAGAGAAAGGGAATGACAGGAAGACAGAGTGAAAGAAAAGAGGTTGGCAGACAGAGAAAGAGACTGGCTCCAATCTCTTGGTTCCATTGTCACATGCATCCTCCAACTGATTATCCCAAGGAACAAAGTCATCAAACTGAAAAACAAGGTGGAACTGTTGCCTATCTACCTAATACAGTGATGGTGAAACTATGGCACGTGTGCCAGAGGTGGCACTTGGAGCCTTCTCTGTGGGCACCTGTGCAGTCACCGAATTACAGAGTTTGCCCCACCCTTCTGCCCAGAAGCACAATGGGAGCACTTCCTTCCTCCCTCCCCACAGCACAGAGATCGTCCCGCCCTTCTGCCCAGCAGTCCAATGGGAGCATTTCCTTCCTCCCCTGTTGCTGTGTTGGCACTCTGCAATAAATAAGTGGTTTTGGGTTGCAGTTTGGGCACTCGGTCTCTAAAAGGTTCGCCACCACTGGCCTAATAGAATGTATCTGATTGCAGCTAAATTACAAGGTGGTAGGTTGCATTCTGATTATGTGTCTGGTTCCACACACCCAACTGCACCACTAATATTATCCCAGTGTCTCATCAATTAATGGCAAATTAGCTGTGGTAACTTATACAAACCTTCCATTAACATCAACAAGATACTTTCAAAGCAAAAATGACCACGATAAAAGACAAAGATGGCAAAGAGTTAGCGAATGTAGAAGAGATAAAGAAAAGATGGAAAGAATATACAGAGGAACTCTACAAAAAAGACCTAAACACCTCGGATAATAACAATGAGGGAGAAATTGAACTTGAACCAGACATCCTAGAGAGTGATGTCAGAAAAGCCCTAAAAAGCACGGCAAATAACAAAGCCAGTGGAGATTATGGTATCCCAGTTGAATTGTTCAGAGACCTAAAAGATGATGGAAGCAAGCTATTACATGTTATATGCCAGCAGATTTGGAAAATGAAACAGTGGCCACAGGATTGGAAAAGATAAAAGATCAGTATACGTCCCAATCCCAAAAAAGGGCAATGCCAAAGAATGTTCAAATTATCAAACAATTGTGCTCATCCCACAAGCTAGCAAAGTAATGCTCAAGATAATACAGGATAGACTGCAGCAGCATGTAGAAAGAGAACTACCAGAGGTACAGGCTGGGTTCAGAAGAGGCAGGGGGACCAGAGACCACATTGTCACCATATGTTGGACCATGGAGAAAACAAAGGAATATCGGAAACAAGTTTACTTCTGCTTCATTGACTACACCAAGGCCTTTGATTGTGTGGACCACAACAAAATGTGGCATTAACGAGATGGGAATACCAGAACACCTTACATGCCTCATGAGAAATATGTACATGAGTCAAGAAGCAACAGTTAGGACACAGTATGGAATGACGGAGTGGTTTGGAATAGGAAAAGGAGTCAGACAAGGCTGCATTTTGACACCCTGCTTATTCAACTTATACACACAGTGCATAATGCGCAATGCAGGGATGGAGGAATCACAATATGGGATCAAAATTACTGGGTGAAACATCAACAATTTGAGATATGCAGACGATATCACCCTAATGGCAGAAAGTGAGGAAGACCTAAAGAAGCTCCTCATTCGGTTGAAAGAAGAGAGTGCAAAAGCTGGCCTGAGACTCAATATCAAGAAAACCAAGATAATGGCAACAGGCTCTATAAGTCCCTGGAAAATAGATGGGGAAGAAGTAGAAGCAGTGACAGATTTTACTTTCTTAGGATCAAACATCACTGCAGATGGAGATTGCAGCCATGAAATAAAAAGGCGACTGATTCTTGGGAGACAAGCTATGAAAAACCTGGGGAACATAGTGAAAAGTAGAGACATCTCACTGCAAACAAAGGTCCGCATAGTCAAAGCAATGGTATTTTCGGTGGTAATGTATGGTTGTGAGAGCTGGACCATTAGAAAGGCTGAGCGAATAAAAATAGATGCCTTTGAGATGTGGTGCTGGAGGAGAGTTTTGAGAGTCCCCTGGACAGCGAGGAGAACAAATAGGTCAATATTAGAAGAGATTAGCCCTGAGTGCTCCTTAGAAGGACAAATAACAAAGATGAAGATGAAGTATTTTGGACATCAAATGAGAAGAGATGATTCACTTGAGAAGGCCTTGATGCTGGGGAAGGTGGAGGGCAAAAGTAGAAGGGGACGGCCAAAGATGAGGTGGCTAGATGGTATTGTAGACACAATTGGAATGGGGCTGTGCGGACTAAGGAGGATGGTGGAGGACAGGGGTGCCTGGAGAGAAATGGTCCATGGGGTCGCAAAGAGTCGGAGTAGACTGTGCGACTGAACAACAACAAAACAACAATTGTTCAGTCCCAACAGTACTCCAGCTGCTATGGACCATTCTGAAAGGTAATCCCTTGTTCCATATATTATTATAGTAATCCAAAATAGATAAGTACCATATATGGATAATTAAAGCCAGCCAAAGCTTAGACAACACAGAATGTGGAGGCAGATGTTTTGAGCCATAAGCACAGTCCCGAATACATATTCAGTATCACACCATCTTTACTAGCCCTATTTTTAACTGGCAAAAAAGTGTTTGAGCTTTTGAGGTTATACAACAATGGTATTACAAAGACCAGGGGAGAAGAAGATGGGGGTCAGAAGGGTGAAAAGAAGACTTTATGTCCTCATCCTGTTCCAGTGCAGATTGTGTGAGGAGAACAAGCAGATGTTTAAATGTGACTCTCTTAAGTGATTTATTGCTAGTGTAGAACTGCAGCAGAAAGCAGCCACTTTTCAGGCTGAGAACAAATGAATGAGAAAAATGTAGGCTCTTCATTTTTACAAAATAGGATGCAGCTGTGAATTTTGGCCTGTTTCTTTCATGTCTGAAATGATGTGGAGATCAGGCAAACCACCAAGTAGACTTCATATTAACAAGACTGGAGGTAGTTTAAGATGTCAAACTGGGTGATGGAGGTCAACTGGCCAGACTGGGTAGTATTTCCCATTTATGAAAGTTTCAGCTCTCATCAGTCTGTAGTCCTGCAACCCTACTGTTGGACAGCTAGATTTTATACTCTCTAAGAAATCAGAACACGGGAGAAGTTGTGCTGATCAGTGAACAAAGTTCAACATCCAAAATCTGTATCAAAATGATACCTTTATTAGGGTGATTTATTTTTTGAAGGGCTTTAAAATGCTTGTGAGTTTTTGAGTTTGTAATAATTTCTATCAGCTTTGAAACCGAAGCAGCAGAACTCAGATATGAAAATCAGTAGTGAAAAAAACTAAATAATGAGTATCAATCACCACCAAACCAAGGTCAGAATTACAATTGGGTACCAAACAATTGAACAGGTCTACAAATTTACCTACTTTGGTAGCTTCATGATCAACAATGAGGGAACTGAAGAAGATATAAAATGTAGGATTGGAAAGGCAGCAGGAATCATATCTGGCCTAGGCAGTTTCACATCTGGCCTAGGCATGGAAGAAGAAGCCCAGAAGCTAAACGTTTTCCAACAGAATTGCTTGAGAAAAATTCTTGGCATCACATACAGTAGAACCTCAGATAAAGTCCAAACTCCGTTTCACAAGTTTAGACTTTATCCGATTGTAGACTTTATCCAAATCAAATGGGCAATGCATCGGATAGTGTCCAAAAATGGACTTTACCCGAGGTTCCTATACCAAATACCTTGGATAACATCCATTTTTTAGCGGTTTTGGACTTTATGCAATGCATCACGTGTGCATGAAAACCGCAACTTTATCCGAATCGGACTTTATCCGAATTGGACTTTATCCAAGGTACTTTGCTTGGACTGCAAATGAAGAGGTTCTATATAGAAGAGAGCCATGTGTCCTGGAACAAATTGTAGCAAAATGAAGTATGAGGTTTGCAAGGCAGATCATGAGGTTGCCTATCACCCAAAAATAGAGATGGACTGGGAGCCACAAGGTGGTAAAAGGAAATTAAGTAAACCAAAGGAAAAAAAATGGAAAATGACTTTTAGAGATGGCTTAAATAATATACAAGTCCCCTGGGAAAAAAGCACTGAATGTAGCAACAAGTTGAACTGATTGGAGGCAATTGATCACCTAATGCATGTCCTTGCATGCAAAGGGGAGGGAAGGAGGAGATCTTCAGATTTTTTTTTAAAGCAGAAAGGAAGGGAGAAGGGAAGAGTAATATCAAATTCCTTGAAACAGAATTTGGATTTTAGACTTACCCAGATAGGGTCATTATGGATCTATTGCCTGTGTTGGTATAAGGTATTCCACATCTCAAGGCCAATTAAAGGAGTACAAGGATGGGGGAGCAACACATACTCCAAAACTACTATTCTGATCTTTCAAACAAAAGTAACACTTTCCCTAACAAGCTGAACATTATTCAACTGGCACGTAAACCAGCTGATTCAAATACTGTATGTCCAGCCTGTCTAGAGTAAAGTTTGGTTTATTGGCCTTTATCCAGCCTATGATCATGGCCAGTTATCAATCTAGTACAGTGGTACCTCATACAATGATTTTAATCCGTTTCACAGGGCTCGTTCTTGTACGAAACAATTGCTATACGATACAAGCATCGTACAGCGATTTTCCCTATGGGATGCATCATACAATGATTTTTTTTGCTAAGTGGGTTTTCCCATTAAAAATGTTGTACGATTTTTTTCCATAGGGAAAATTGTTATGCGGGACCATCCCCCCCCCACAACCTAATTGTTATGCGATTTTGTAGCTATACGGGGAGATTGTTATATGAGGTTCCACTATATCTCTATTCCTTCACTGGGGCTAGCTGAAAAATAAATGTACAGTTGAGTACAATCCACACTCAAATTTGAATGACAAATCATACCACATGCAACTGCATTTTACTTATAAAGATATATACAGGCAAGAGATTAGAAATTACATGGGTTAATTCAAATGAAGCTATTAACTACCATTTCACATTCAAATCTGCCTCACTTGCCTTCCTGGCTCAGTTTCCCTCCATTCCCAGTAGGTTACACAAGGTCCTTCCCATTATTTATCCTTTTTCATTTAGTTTACTTAAATTTCTTCACTCGGTTTACACTTCCATTAGACTTCTTCCTATAAATTCAATATCTGCAGTGCTCTTCTATCTTTGGACACCTTTCTTTATGATACTATTTCATGGTACCAGCCAATATCACTGTACCTCATACAAAGTCCGCTGGTTCATACAACATCAAATTCATACAACATCGCCTAATTCCTTGAAAAAAGTTGCCTCATACAAAGTCGCTGCGACTTTGTATGAAGCATTAGGGTTTTCCCCAGGTTGCATTGTGCCTGGGCAGTATAAAAGGCAGGACACATGCGTGCTTTGCTCTTGTGGGTTTTGCACGAGGCGAAGAGTGTTTAGGAATGGTTTTGAGCGCGATTTTGGATTTTTTTGAATTTTTTCATCAACATTTTTGGAAGCATTTCTGGGATTTTTGCAGCATTCTTCAGGTTTTTGGACCATTCTTTGGCACAGTGGATGATGGGACATGTTGGAATCCATTTTGTCCTTTTTTCCATCCAGTAATTTTTTTACAGTAGCTTGTACAAAATGGATGATGGGCCGCATGGCTGCAGATTAACACTGTGCTGCATGATGGGATATGTTAACTTTTAAACCTGCACTTCATAAAGTTTTCAAAAGTTAAAAACTTGTTGTATGGTTTGTCCCCTAAAATCAGGGTTGTTTGACATGTTTTTGTAATGTATTTAGCCTTTAGACAATGATTTCTTAAAGTTCTGTCAGTTTCCTGTCTGTTTCCTGGACTTTGCCCTGAAGTCTGTGCTGTTACAGTACAATGTATCTCTATGGAAATGACGTTGTACAAGGCATCATGGCAAGGATTTGGACATTGTATGAGGCATCGTGGCTAGGATTTTGCATGCCTCATACAAACTCCAAATCCGTATAAAGTCCAAAATTGTGGAACCAAGTTTGGACGTTGTATGAGGTATCACTGTATTGGCAACAGTCAAGGGCAGAACGTTTGAAAAGCATTCTTATAAAAGATAGCTGGCTCACTGGATAGCCCAAGTGAGTTGGGTACCTAGATGCAGAGCCAGAGGTTCTCAGCTGTGTCTTGGAGGAAGAGAGCCTACCTATGTAGCCTTGAACAAACTATACAGTCCCAGACTGGCCCCAGAAGGCAAGGCAACAGAGAACTACTTGTAGGTACTTTAAACACAGGAAACGTTGGCAAGGATTGCCATAAGTCCTAATTAACTGGATGGTGTATACTTATTATCATTAAGAAAGATGATAGTAATTGATGGAGAAATTGTACTTGATGGTACTTAATCCTGAACTGAAGTATGTACAGCTTCATGGGTAAAACAATAAATAAAACATTGGAAGAACATTAAGCAATTAAGTTAAAAGTATATCTATCACTAGTCTAAATCTGAGTATTGACTAAATTTTGTCCCAGATTAACTACTGTTGTAGGTTTTAATAGAAAGTTCAGAAGATCAAGTGGCAATAAAAAAAGTAATTTACATTTTTAGTTTGCAGTCTTATTATAAAATGAATTCTACCTAAACAAATTGCTCTTCATGAGGGTAAATATATTAAATATTTGAAAGAGAAGGATTAGTACAATTGGAGAGCTACAAAGGTAAATGGAAACCTAAAGCACAATTCTGTGCACATTTACTTAAGGAAAAATTCCCACTGTATTCAGTGGGGTTTATGCTCAGATTATTATGCATAGCATTCAAACATGCAAGTCAACAGATTGGAGCATATTTTGAACTAAATGCACTGACTTCTAGGTTGCTTCCAAATTCAATTCAAGCTGCTGTTTTATAGCTACAAAGCTCTAACTAAGCTAGGTCTGGGTAACTGAAACCACCTCTTGTAAAACTTTGAGATCTGTAGCAGAGGGCTGGTCAGACATCCCACTACCGTAATAGAGTAGACCATACAGCCAGCAACTCAACGCTGAGTGTTGGGCGGTGGTAAATAACCTGACTCCCTAGGACAGAGATGGGCAGTCTTGGCCCTCCAGCTGTTCTTGGACTTCAATTCCCAGAAGCCCAAGTCAAACACACCAGCTGGTCAGGGTTTCTGGAAATTGAAGTTCAAGAACAGCTGGAGGGCCAAGACTGCCCATCACTGCGCCTAGGACCAATAGCTATGGGCGGATGAGCCTTTTTAGGTGGGGTGATGGTCTCCCTCAGTGGAGGAAGTGCCACTTGGGCCCAATGGCAAAATGAGCAGAGGAGGAACCACTTTCTGATTCCCAACGGTCATGGAAGCGGAAGAGGCCATGCCAGATATACTGGCTGTGAAAGCATACCTTGTTAATATCCTCAAGGCTATGGCAATTGTAGTCCTGGTGTTAAATCCTGTATGCCTCATTTAATGTGTGCCACAGGAGATAGCTCCATGATCATAGCGTGTAGGTAACTTCATGGCAAGCTGGGATCCACCTTCAACAAATTCACGCCAATGGCATTTTTCCTGCTTCAGGAAAATGCATTCTCGGATACACCACATTCAAACATAAGGTCCAAGTCTGAACAAAATACATCAAAAAAGGATCCGCTAACAATAGACGCTAACACAAAAAGTTTTGTTCTACTGTACTGAGTCTAAATATTGGTCCATTTCACAGTGACTCTTCTGGGTTTCAAGAAAAAAAACTTTCTCACCCACTCCTGGGGTGGAATCTTTGGTGTGCAGAACATGGTTTTTTAGTACGGAGCTACATTCCTCTTCTGTCATTACTACCTACTGCAAAGATATTGTTCTACCTTAGTATCCCTACTTTCAGCAGGTTGGCTCTCTTGCGTTCAAAACACAGCTACAGATAGTACTGGAAATATGACATTAAACACATTTTTATTATACTAAATACCTTTTATTAAGAAAAAACACTTTAATATGAAATCTGGCATTAATACCCTGTTACCGAAAGAAGTGTCTAATATCTGAGAATATAGTTTTCACTAATATCATTAGTCTAACCTCACATTCCTGAGACTGCTTGTTGTTCTGCTCAACAAGCTAATATGAATTCCCCATAAGTCAAAATGCCCATATTCATGACTACTTCAGCACATTCCTAAAGCATAAGTCTAAAAGAATGTCAAAATAAGTATGCATTCATCAGGGCACAAATACAACAGGATGTCTATTTTGGTAGAGAAAGGGTGGAGTATTTATCTGGGTTTGAAAGCCAGTCCAGCATGTTTCTGCAAAAATGTATTAGTATTTCAATGGTTTCTGTTTGACACATAACAAGAGGAACATCACAGAAAAGCCTCCATGCACAGATGCCTGGAAATGTATACCCTATTCTCCATCAATAACAATTTGTGGTGCATTAATGAATCCAGGCTGCAACATTAAAGAGAGCTTCCAGAGGCACACATTTCAAGCCATAGTAATTAGAAGGTCCAAGCACAAAAGTATCTTTTTTCTTTTCTGCCACCTCTGCGCGCGCGCACACACACACACACACACACACACACACACACACACACACACACACACACACACACACACACACACACACACACATATCCCACACATATCCCACACATGAGCATATCCAAAGATTTAAGAAATACCTTCTGCCCAAGCATTTCAATAACCATTCACTCTCATGCACTTTTGCTTGGCCTTTATCTTCCATACATTCTACCAGGGATAAAATACAAATCTAGAACTCTGAAAAATGAAATAACTGCCATATTATAGTTATAACATCACTTTTTCTATATTCAGATGCTAAATCTACAAATGGATGACCTACCTCTATGGAAATTTAAAAATTAAAGACATTACCAAACACTTATCTACGCATGATAGATAAATATGTAAATAGATTAGTAAAGAACAAACTTCATTATTTAACAGATTTGTTTTATAAACCTTTAGTTGAAAATCAAATAATAACAAAGATTTGGATCATGAACTTTCATGTTAATGATGATGAAAGTTCAATTATTAATCCCAAAACACAACATGGAGTTATTTGTTTTTCCCCTAGAATTCACTACCCCCTTTTCGATGCAGCAACAGAATATTCAATATCAAAAGTCCTTTTTAAATTTGCAAATATAGAAGGTAATGTTTTAAGTAATTAATTATACTTTTATCAATCTTTCAATAAAAAGTAACTTAGAATTTATTTTAACATATGGTTGATATTTTACTATAAGATATTTAATGATAAAAAATATTTCTCTGTTGACTTTTTAAAATTACGATTACTATCTTGGCTAACTTCCGTTCTCCATTCATGCTGCTTTCCATGGCAGTTATCTGTTTTAGTTAAAGATTAACATTGTGAGGAGTTAAAACCCATTTAAAATTCAGCATGATACCTACTTACAGTAATATATAACTCTCCATCTTCGCTATGTTTTGTTTTACTTTGTGAGACTCTCATATTTTAGTTCAACTACTTTCCACGTAGACATGCATGTGGATTATATAACCCCCCCTTTTTTTTACATGTTACAAAGAGGGTACGATGTAAAGGATGTGCTGAAATACATGTGTATTTGGCTAGCACACCACCATATGTATTTTGGTAAGGCAGCATCACAACAGTCTAAGTGCCAAAGGAACATGTCGTAAGGGAAGTGTTTGTTCTTGTTGACTAGCAAAGCTAGAAATATTATTTGCCAATCCAGAGATTATAAAGAGCTACTTGTGGTTCCTCGCCCACAAACCATGCCTGTCGTTCTCCGTTTTGTGTACTGCTCCTTCCTTGCTTTGCTGTGTAATCATCATCCCATTCATGCTTCTCTGCTCCCTTCTTCCCCAACGCAGCTTGCACTACTGCACTCTGTGAAGAAGCAAGCCTTCAGTCTGTGTGATAGCAGCACATGCTGCTATGTTCTCCACCACCAACCAGCTAGATGGCTTTTCCTGCTCATCGTCAAATACTATCAAACCAAGGCAGGCTCTCCTCTTCCTCCTCAAAGAGGAATCTCAAATGGCAACCAATCTAGTGTGTCCCCATATCGCCAGTCTTCCCTGCAGCGTCACTTCAGGGAACATCAAAACTCTACCCCTAGGAGGTAAAGCCTGTGTGGTTAAGATGGACATGGGCAAAATCAGGGGCATTGTGGAGACCAGCCTTCTGGGAGAAGAGCCACCCATACCTGGTGTGTGTGTGTGTGTGTGTGTGTGTGTGTGTGTGTGTGTGTGTGGCATTGTAGAGACCAGCCTTCTGGGAGAAGAGCCACCCATACCTGGTGTGTGTGTGTGTGTGTGTGTGTGTGTGTGTGTGTGTGTGTGTGTGTGTGTGTGTGTGTGTGTGTGTGTGTGTGTGTGTGTGTGTGTGTGTGTGTGTGTGTGTGTGTGTGTGTGTGTGTGTGGCATTGTAGAGACCAGCCTTCTGGGAGAAGAGCCACCCATCCCGTGTGTGTGTGTGTGTGTGTGTGTGTGTGTGTGTGTGTGTGTGTGTGTGTGTGTGTGTGTGTGTGTGTGTGTGTGTGTAAGAGAGAGAGAGAGACCCATTTGGAAAGCCAGGTGGTTTCCTTACAATCAACCCCCCACGCAAGAGCGAAGCCCCCCCCAACCAGTGCTTGTACTTCTTCACCTCCACCCATTCCTGCGTAGAGGCAGGGGACCCCCTGCATCCTACAACCACTGAGACCCCCCTTTTCTCCCCCCCCCTCGTGCTCTTCTTCCCTGACCCCAAAGCTTGGCTCTCGTCCTCTCCGACCCGAACCTGCTTTCAACCCCCTTCTTCGCCCCCAGCATCGCAAACGAATTGGGGGGGGTCCCCTTAATCCTGGGTGTTTCCCCCCCCCCCTCGGTTCCCAAATGAACTCTCCCACCTGGCGGAGGGTCCGTGCGGCGTCGCGGGGCCCGGTGCGGCGGCGGCGGCGGCGGCTGGAGCCCTGCCCGGGGGGAGCTGTCCGCGGCTGCCAGGTGCTGAAGGCGGCGGGGCGAAGCCGGGCGTTGCGGAGGGGCCGGGGGCCGCCTGCCCTTCCGCTCCCACGCCCTCCAGGCTGGCCTCGTTGCCCATGGCGGGACAGCGGCTGCTGGGATGGGGGGGGGGGGGGAGAAAGAGGCTCCCCTGCGCGTCCTCCTCTCAGCGCAGCGCCGCCTGCGCCGCCATCAGCCTCACCTCCACCATCGCCGCCTGCCCCATTCCGCACTGGGCATGCGCCCACTTTGGAGAGCGCGAGCCCGGCAAGGCAACCCACCCTTTACCGAGAGGGGGAGGGAGGGCGCGCTTTGCACGGAGGAGGGTGAAGGTGGAAGGGGGGAGAGAGAGAGGGAGGGAGGACTGGACTGGAGGCGCGTGGGCGGACTCGCGCGCAGCAGGGGTGGGTGGGGGTGGGGACTAGCCTGCATGGTACGTGGGCGCGCGCGGCCCCGGGACCAATGGAAGTTGGCGCAGAGTTCAAGCCGGCCCACAGTGAGCACATGAGTGACGCGCCCAATGGATGTGCGCACGCGCCGCACTTACTCTCCGTTTCGGGAGGAGAGGCGGCCCCCCTCCCCTCCTTCCCTCCGGCATCCCTTGTCAGCGCGCGCGCGCGCCTTACTCTCTCGAACGTCAAAACCCAGAGAGAGCCGAAGTAGATCCCTCAGTGGCCGCTCTCGCGCTCCCGCCCCCCCCCCCACACCGCCCCCCCCCAGAATGGAATTGTCTGGGATTGGCCTGCCTTCCGCCTCGGAGCTGACCAATGGAAACGCGACCTCTTGTTTACCTAGCCAATGGGAGTCCTCTCCACCTCAGTCCATCCATGGAGCTCATTCACTGTGGTCTTGCCCAGTGGATGATGGTTTTCTCCTTCAAGTGCAGTGGTGGGCATCAGCAGGTTCGCACCAGTTCACCAGAACAAGTAGCAGAAATTTTGGCTGGCCCTGCCCATCCAAGTTTTGAAATAAAGTAGTCCTAATACAAGTACAACACAGGGGTTCCCCCCTGGCCATGACCACCATACCACGCCTACAGTGTGGTAGTAATTTTTTTTGAGCCCACCACTGTTCAACTGTCCCACTTTTAATAACTGCTCACAGGTCTTACCCATTGGATGATGGTTTTCTCCTTCAACTGCCCCACTTTTACCTAACCTTTCTACCATGACCTGGCCAGTGGAAGATCCCAACCATGATGTTTGCCTTTGGTCTGACAAGGATATTAAAACTGCAGTTAGAAGGGCATTGGGAGGCTGCCTTCTTACCCTTCTTTTTCTTTCATGTCCAGATCAAACCTTGTACTGCCAAAGTGAAGCCACCTTCTTGACTTTGTCATTGGCAAAATTAAATCTTCATCTGTACATGTTTCTGGTATTGATTGGCAGGCCAGTAAATGAGCCAGATTCTTTATCTCCACATTCACACAGCATGTTATTGTCTGTCAGCTGCCCGCACTTGAGCATGTTGATCTTACATTTAGGAACTCTGACCCTCATCCTATTCAGGGTCCTCCAAGTGACATAGGGGAGGTTGAGTTCCTCAGCTTTAATATTATATCTTGTTTAGTGAGCGCCTTCCTCTAGCTTCTATTTTGATTTTGCTCCTGCATACCCTCAAGTATGTTTGTTCTTGTCATAAAGCTCTTCCTGGATCTGAGTCAGCAGACTTGAGGCTCATGTCCACTCATATCCATTTAGCAAAGCAAAAGCAAAACAATCACACATATACCACCCCATAGTGCTCAGTGCACTCTCTGGGCAGTTCACAAGTTAATTAGCATTTTGCTCCCCACATGCTGGATACTCATTTTACCTACCTCAGAAGGATGGAAGGCTGAGTCAGCCTTGAGTCCTAGTCAGGATTGAACTCACAACCTTTTGTTTCCAGGACAGCAATTTAACCACTGCGCCACCAGGGCTCATAGAAGTTGTTGAGGGTCATTCTCTTGCTTAGTTCTCTCAGTGTCTGCTGCTACTTCTCCGCTTATCTTAGGTGGAGTGATACCAGCAAGAGGATATATTTTCTCAACTAGTGTAGGCATCTTGTCACTATACACATTGCTTCATTAACAGCGATGTCAACTTTTTTTGCATGAGTGGCTTCTCCTTCAACTGTACCACTTTTGTCAATCTTCCTATCAGCAAAAGTATAACTGCAGTTGAATGTTAAGAAGACTATAGGGGAATTGCATAACTTTTTAATGTTGACAATTGAAATAGTTAAAGATTTTCTTTAACTTGGTTCAGTCATCAACACAAATGAAGACTGCAATCAAGAAGTCAGAAGAAGACTGAGACTTTAGAGGACATATATTAAGAAACAAGAAAAGATCCTGAAGTGTTAAGATATTTCATTGGAGACTAAAGCCAAGATCATTTATACTGTGTTACGTGCATATGAAGAAAGTCAACAAGGGAAAAAATGATTCATTTAAAATGTGGTTTTGAAGAAGAGCCTTACATATGCTTGGACCATCTGGAAGACAAATAGGTGCTACAGAAACTGGAAACTGAACTTTCTTCAAAAGCAAAAATTCTAAATTGATACTATTGTACTTTATGTACATCATGAGAAGGCAAGACCACTGAAAAGCACAGTGTTGTTTGTTCTTCTGTGACTAAGCCAGATGTGAAACTGCCAAAATGAAGCCACTTTCTGGTGAATTCATTTCTGTAGTTCCTTTCGCCTGACCCAGTGTGAGAAAGATTTGCCCTCCAACACAAATAAAGCCATTGCTAATTTCTCTTTGTGTTGTGGTGGCAAGTGTAATGCTTCGGATGACATTAGACTAAAACTCCCATAGTTCCTGCACAAGAGATGGTAAGAAAAGATGTGAATTATAGTCCATCATCTCAGTAAAAGTAAAGGTTTCTTTTGCTTGAAAGCCAGTTGTATCTGACTCTAGGGTTCAGTGCTCATCTGTTTCAAAGCCAAAGAGCTAGTGCTGTCTGCTTCTGCAGACATTTCCATGGTCATGTGGCAGGCATGAGTAGACACCAGAGTGCACGAATGCTATTACCTTCCCACCCAAGTGGTCGCTATTTATCTACTTGCAATTTCTTGCTTTCAAATTGCTAGGTTGGCAGGAGCAGGGACAAAGACGGGAGCTCATTCTGTCCTGCAGTACTTGGGAATCAAACTGCTGACCTTCCCCCTCAGCGTCTTAGCCACTTGAGCCACTGCAGTCCTCCATTATCTCAAGAGCCACAGTTATCTACCTCTGTGTCAAAGGCTTGGTAATCTACTGAGAAAGTGTAATAAATGTGCCTGCAAAGTTGTTGTGTCTAAAGGTTAATTCCCTTCCAAAAGTCAAACTGCGCCAAAACAAAGAGAAGAAAAGTGTGCCCTTCTAAAAGGCGTGAAATTCAAATACTTGTCAGTGCACCAAAGTATTGGAGTTGAACTTTGTTTGCTCCCTCCTGAAGCCACCTAAATGTATCTTGTTTTATAACGGTCAAATCACTGTATATATAGAGGCCACCCTTGTACATAGTCCCCAGTCTGAATACTGAGCTGAATAAAGAATCCTTGCGTTTAACCCAACATTGCTGGTTAGAATAGTTCTTGCTTCGGATTCAACAAAAGTGTAGTTACTTAATTGTTTATTCGTTTAATTGTTTCTTATCTGTTAAAAAGTTATCTCAAGTCAGTCTGAAAGCAGATTTATACACACACACACACACACACACACACACACACACACACACACACACACACACACACACACATGCTTAAGCAAAATAAAGATACTCTTAGGTGCCATCTTATTTCAAGACAAGCTTTAGTGATGTTGCACGTCTTTTCAAACAATAAATTTCCCAAAAACTTTTAATTCCACCTCCTTGCCTACTCTGACCTTACACACACACCTTTCAGCTGCTACAATTTAGATTTAAAAGACCTGCACAGTTGTATTCCTAATATCCTAATATTACTTGCTATTGCTGTATTCTGTATTTGTTGCATTGCTGTATTTGGCTTATTGTGTGATTTTTGATGCTTTTGATTTTCATACCTGTCAACCACCCCGATTTGGCCGGGAAAACCCCGTAATTCAACGTCGATTGACGTCATAACCCAGCCCGCGCTGCCAAAACCCCGTAATTTGGCAGCGGGGGAAACGCTTTCCTCGCATGCGTGGAAGGGTTTTACCCCTTCCACGCATGCACGGAAGCGCTACGCCGCTTGTGTAGGGGCTGCGCAAGCGGTGTAGTGCTTCCGCACATGCGTGGAAGGGGTAAAACCCTTCCACGCATGCGCGGAAAGCGACCTGCGCACAAGCGATGTATGCTGGTCCCGTTTTTCCGGAGCCGCGGGTTGACAGGTATGGTGATTTTGTATATTGTTATTGTTTCTTGCACTTTCCTTGCTGTAAACCGCTTAGAGTCACCTCTGGTTGAGTTAAGCGGTATACAAAAATAAAGTGAAATGAAAATGAAATGAAATCCTATCATGTATAAATTGTCTCAGATGAGTAGCAATAAAGAAATTAGAAAAGATTATCAAATATAAAGATGTGCCACTGGAGAATAAGAACAAGACTATTCACACTATTGTTTTCTTGATCCATGTACAGGTGTAAAAGCTGGACAGTAATGAAATCTAACAGGGGGAAATGATATGTTTGAAAATCTGGTGCTGGATGAGAGCTCCCTGGACTGCCAGAAACACTAACAAGCAGATCCTAAATCAAATCATCTGAACTTTCTCAAGGCAAAAATGGTGAAAACGAAGCTTTCATACTTTGGAAAAATCATGAGAAGGAAAAGGCAATAATGCCAGGAAAGGTTGAAGGCAGCAGGAAAAGAAGAAGAGGAAGATTAAAGGCAAGATTTATTTATTTATTTATTTTTATTATTACATTTCTATACCACCCACTCAGCCAAAGCCAACTCCGGGCGGTTCACAACAGTGGGTAAAAACAGATAAAAACAAATAAAACAGATAAAAACCAGCAATAAGAACCCACCCCTAAAAAGAGAGGGGTGCAGGAACCGAAGAAACTGTGGGGCAGGCATCCTCCCCTATATTAACCACCCAACGGAAGCCACCCTTCCACCTGCACCCCAAACTTGGCCCGCCAGCCAGGTTTTTAGTTCTTTTCTAAAGGGCAACAACTCCGTCTGGAGATGCAGTTCTACTGGCAGGAGGTTCCAAAGGGCCAGTGCGGACACAGAGAAGGCTCTCCTCCTTTTGCCAGAGAGGCGAGCCCCCCTGGCCAATGGCACTATTAGAGAGCCCCTCCGGTCCACTCTGGTTGGATGGACAGACATCCTTAGGGCGATGCGGTCTCTAAGGTAACCTGGCCCACTACCATATAGGGCTTTAAAGGTCAAAACCAGCACCTTGAATTGCACCCAGAGGCAAACGGGTAACCAGTGCAGCTCCCGAAGCAGTGGTGAGGCATGGGCATAACGTCCACACCCCATCACCACCCGGGCCGCCGCATTCTGGACCAGCTGCAGCCTCTGAATGGTCATCAAGGGCAGCCCCCTGTAGAGCGCATTACAATAATCTAGACTGGAGGTCACCAGAGCATGAGTGACCATGAGCAAAGAGTCCCGGTCCAGGAGCATGCGCAACTGGCGAATCACCCGAAGTTGGGCGAAGGCCCTCCTGGCCACCGCTGCCACCTGTTCTTCTAGCAGCAGCTGTGAATCCAGGAGGACCCCCAAGTTGCGCACCGGGTCGGTCTGGGGTAAAATAGCCCCATCTAAAACCAAAGATGGTAGCTCCCGGGATAGCACAGGACCCCCCATCCACAGCCACTCAGTCTTACTAGGATTCAGCTGTAACCCATTTTCCCCCATCCAGACCCCAACCGCCTCCAGACAACTGGAAAGGACTTTGACTGCATCACTGGGGTCCCCACGGGCTGAGATGTACAACTGTGTATCATCCGCGTACTGATGGTACCGCACCCCATGGGAACGGATGATCTGATCCAGAGGCTTCATGTAGATGTTAAATAGGAGAGGAGAGAGTACCGAGCCCGGAGGCACCCCATATTTTAGGGACCTAGGACTGGACTTCTCGCTCTCCAACCACACCGACTGGGTCCGGACCCTCAGAAATGAGGAAAACCAGGACCATACCGTGCCCTGGATCCCCAATCCTCGGAGCCGTTCCAAAAGGATACCGTGGCCGACAGTATCGAAAGCCGCTGAGAGGTCAAGAAGAGAAAGGACGGACGGATGACCGCCATCCCGCTCTCGCCAGAGATCATCCATCAGCGCGACCAATGCAGTCTCAGTACCATATCCAGGTCTGAATCCTGACTGGAAGGGGTCCAGATATTCCGCTTCATCCAGTACCCCCTGCAACTGACGCGCCTCTGCCTTTTCCAATACTTTCCCCAAAAAGGGGAGGTTGGAAACAGGTCTGTAGTTGGTTAGGACTGCTGGATCGAGCGATGGCTTCTTCAGAAGGGGGCACACCAAAGCATGTTTCAACGGTGCAGGAAATATCCCCTCCTGAAAAGATGCATTAATTATAGCCCCGACCCAGCCACCTGTCACCATCTTAGAGGCTTTTACCAGCCAGGCGGGACAGGGATCCAATGGACAATTAGTGGCGCGGACCACCGCAAGGAGCCTGTCCACTTCATCTGGGGCAACAGGATCAAACCGATCCCAGATAACACAGCAAGACTGTGCACTGGCTCCCCGCTGACCTTCCCCATCCATGCCAAGATTAAACCCTGAGCGAATCTGTTGTGTATTGAATATAGTGTATTGAATGTATTTGTAACCACACGAATGGGTACAGGTAACACTGTAACCTTCTGTATGAGGACACGAGCTAGTGGCCACCGGGGGCAATAGCGAGCGCCCAGCTCTCATGGTTCACATTACTCAAATGCCTTCAGCTGCGCGGGAAAGATTCCCGCGCTCACCTCACCTGGACAAGAAAGGCGTGACCAAGGATGACGTCACTTTGGACAGCAGCCAATGCCTGTCGAAGAGCCATATTCAATAGGATAGCCACCGTATATAAAGAGCTGTTTGTCCGCCATTAACACATGTTCGTACTGTACTCCATGCAATAAAGATGTGCTAGGCTAGCTTACAGCCGTTTCCATTGTCTTGATTCCCAAACACTAAATTGGCGACGAAGGTGGGATAATGGATTCCCACGGGGACAAGACAATGTCACAGCAACCAGTTTTCGACGTGACCCATCCCGAGCGATGGGACTGGTTTGAAATGCATTTCAAGAGTACGGTGGCGTATGCTGGCATCACCGACGCTGGAAAGAAGAAAGGTCTTCTCATCACGATGCTCGGTTTCCACGCCGTGCAAGCGCTGATGGATTTGGTGGCACCACGAGAGGTGGACCAGGTTTCGGTAACTGAAATACTGGCGGTTCTGAGGAACCACTTCAAGCCCAAGGTGTCCTTCTTCTCCGCCAGGGCAGCCTTCACGAGGAGGGACCAAAAGCCGGGTGAGTCCGTATCTGAGTATGCAGCGGCCCTCCGGTTGTTAGCAACCCCATGCGAATGGCGGGAGATTCTAGACGTGGCCCTAAGGGACAGGATGCTCTGCGGGATAAGAGACGGGGAAACCCAGAGGAAGCTCATGAACCGAGGCCACGACCTCACTTTTAAAGAGGTACTACAAGAGGCCCTAGCTGCTGAATCCACAAGGGCCGGGTACAAGCTTCTCAAGGCAAAGCCCCCACCAGTCGAGGCAGCTGCATCCGCCGTCCAGGCGGCCTGGAGGGCGACCCCTGCCCCACGCTTGCCCACATCCTCAGAGGCTTCTGCCACCCCAGGCTCCAGTGAAGATGAGGGGGTCCGGAAGGTCAGGAAAGGGCTGAGCGAGAAGAAAGGGAAGGGGAGTCGGCGCTGTGATGCGTGCGGAGCGTCCCACGAGAGGAGCAAGTGCCCATTCAGGAAGGCTGAGTGCCACAACTGTGGACGGAAGGGCCACATCGCCAGGGTCTGCAAGCAACGCCGGGACGAGAGTAAGTTCTCCCCGAGGAGCCGGGATGGCGTCGGCAGAGTCTGCGATGGCGGCGACGACCCAGAGGGGGACCACGTGTGCCGAGGGGTACATGCGGAAGACGACTTGGCCGTCCACAGCGTGCCTCTAGGGCAACCACGTTTTTATGCTGAGGTACTGTTGCAAGGGGTTCCTGTTAAGATGGAGATAGACTCGGGGTCTGTATACTCCCTCATTTCCCATAAGGAGTTTTTGCGGATTCCCCCCAAGGAGCGACCCAAACTCAAAGAGATGGGGGCGAACTTAAGAGACGTGCAGGGAAATGTAATTCCAGTGCTGGGAATTGGGGACTTCGAGACACGGTACAAGGGACTCCGGAGGAAACTCCCCCTGGTAGTTTTAAGGGAGGGGGGGTGTAATCTCCTGGGAACACAATGGTTCAAACCCCTGGACATCTTCATAGGCGGCGTCCATGCCATCGGGGGGAATGAGATTCAGGCAGTGTGCGACGCACACGCAGAGGTATTCAAGAAGGGGCTCGGGAAGTACAAGGGGCCCCCAGTTTCTTTCGACCTGGACCCGGAGGTCCGCCCAATTAGACTCAAGCCACGTCGGGTCCCATTCGCCCTAAAGGACAAAATTGAGGCGGAACTGGACAAACTAGTGGGGCAAGGGATTTTAGTGCCTGTGGACTCTGCAGAGTGGGAGACTCCTATTGTTACAGTGTTGAAAGTAAATGGGGAGGTGCGAATTTGCGCTGACTACAAGTGTACAATTAACAAGGCGATCCGCCCTAATGCCTATCCGGTGCTGGTAGTTAGCCATCTGCTAGCTACTTTACATGGGGGAAAGGTTTTTGCCAAACTAGACCTCGCGCAGGCGTACCAGCAGCTTCCAGTAACCCCAGCCACAGCTGCTGCGCAGACCATTGTAACTCACAAGGGGGCATTCAAGGTGACGCGCCTACAGTTTGGCGTGAACTCGGCGCCGGGGATATTTCAGTCTCTTGTGGAACGTTTGTTAAAGAAATTACCGGGGGTCCTGCCATTTTTCGATGACATATTGATATCTGGGGAGAGCGAAGCAGAACTGGCTCAGAGACTAGATAAGGTCCTTACAGCCTTCGAATACGCGGGGTTGAGGCTGCGGAGGGACAAATGTGTGTTTCTGGCCAGGGAGGTGGAGTTTCTGGGGTTCCGTATAACCTCTGAGGGGGTGAAACCCGCTGAGTCCAAAGTCTCAGCCATTCAAAACGCTCCTCGCCCCACCGCGAAACCGGAGCTGCAGTCTTTCCTGGGGCTGCTGAATTTTTACCATTCCTTCCTGCCCAGGAAAGCGACGGTCGCAGAGCCCCTGCATGGGCTGCTGAAGAAGGATGCGGTTTGGTGGTGGGGGGAGAAGCAGGAGCGGGCTTTCAGGGAACTCAAGCAACTCCTCTCCTTGGAGGCTATTCTAACCCATTTCGACCCAAAGAAGCCGGTAGTCTTGGTCTGCGACGCCTCACCAGTGGGGGTGGGGGCGGTCCTGTGCCACGTGCTAGAGGGGGGGCGAGAAGCCAAAGTTGCATTCTACTCGAGATCATTGTCCAAGGCAGAACGGAATTACGCCCAAACAGATAGGGAGGCCCTTGCCATCGTGGCAGGGACAAAGAAGTTCCATGATTTTTTGTATGGTCGCCCATTCACCATTATAACCGATCACAAGCCGCTGTTGGGTATCTTCACCTCAGACAAGCCCACTCCACAGATCCTCTCCCCCAGGATGCTTAGGTGGGCGATTTTCCTGAATGCATACAGGGGTTCGTTAGAGTACCGCCCCGGGAAAGAGATAAGCCACGCGGACGCCCTCTCAAGGTCCCCTCTTCCCCACCAGGGGGACCCAAAGTGTGAGGTAGAACAAGATAGCCAAGTCCTCCTCATAGAAGCCCTAGATGCACCCCCCATTTTGCCCAAGGAAATTGCTGCCGCCACGGCCAAGGATAAAACTTTAGCCCTTGTGAGATCCTGGGTACAGAAGGGGTGGCCCACAGCTCCCCCCGCAGACGAGTTTGCTGCATTTTTCAGGAAGAGGGTTGAGTTGTCCACAGAAAGGGGATGTCTGTTGTGGGGGGAGAGGGTGGTGGTCCCACAAGCATTAAGAGCGAGGGTGCTACAGCTTTTACATGTCAGTCACCCAGGGATTGTGCGTTCTAAGGCGCTGGCCAGAAGCTACTTCTGGTGGCCTCAGCTAGACGCGGACATTGAACATATGGTGAACACCTGCGAAAGTTGCCAGAGCTCTCAACCTGAGGAGTCCCGCCTCCCACACAGAGAATGGGACACAGCTAGGGGGCCGTGGTCCCGACTCCACATAGACTTCGCAGGGCCATTCAGGGGTTCATTCTTTCTGCTGGTGGTGGATGCATACTCCAAGTGGTTAGAGGTAATTCCAATGCGCAACACCTCATCAGCTGGAACCATAAAACAACTGCGCAAGCTGATAAGCACCTTTGGGATACCTGACATCATTATTAGTGACAATGCGAGTTGCTTCACGTCAGCCGAGTTCCAGGCGTTCTTAGAGTCCAACGCCATTCGGCACATTACCTCAGCCCCCTTTCACCCTGCAACAAATGGCCAGGCGGAACGTCTGGTGCGCACAATGAAAGAAGGGCTGCGGCGCATGGGTCCCGGGGATCGGGACTAGCAGCTCTGCCAGTTTCTGTTGGCATACCGAGTGACGCCATTGGCGTCGGGATTCTCCCCCGCGGAACTCCTCATGAAAAGGAAGTTACACTCATTATTGACTAGATTGGATCCCACTAGGTTCGAGGATAGAGGAAGAAACATTGAGCACAGCCCCACCAAAAACTTCAAAATAGGAGAGCCTGTTCATTGCAGAAACTACGCCACCACAGGGCCAGCATGGGTGCCGGGGGTAGTCATTAATCAGACAGGACCAGTCTCATACTGTGTCGAGACCAACACGGGTCTCCTCTGGAGGAGGCACGCTGACCAACTTAGGCACCGAGTGATTGGGGGGCCGGACAGAGGGGCTCAGCAGCAAAATTCAGCGTTAGGGTCCTCCTCCACCCGTTTATCCCAAGGGGGAGAAAACGAAGGGCAACAGTCCCAAACAAGGGGGGGAAACAGAGGTTCAAACTTGTATCCTTTTCATACGCCAGTTTTACCCAGTCCTTTGAAAGAGAGGAACGAGTTTGCCCCTGTAGTTCTACCCAGTCCCTCGAAAGAGGGGAATGAGTTTGCCACTGTTGCCCCGGAATTAGACTTTGAGTTACCAAACCGGGGGTTTTTTTCGGAGTGTTCCCCCACCCGTCCAAGAGAAGAGCGGGGTTTTTCTTTAGCCCCTAGTGCCCCCGGTTTGCCCACATCCGCATCAGAAACCCGTCCTCCCCCTTCTCCTGCCCATTCCAAAGCTGCAAGCCCGCGGCGAGTCACTAACAAGTCATCCTCTCCAATTGCAGGACAAGAGTCAGGAGGACACAGACGAGGGGGCACAGCCGAGTCAAGCATAACGGCCACGCGCCCAAAACGCACATGCGGGAAACCAGTTTGGTTGAGGGACTTTGTCCCATCTTAGGGGGGGGAGGGATGTTGTGTATTGAATATAGTGTATTGAATGTATTTGTAACCACACGAATGGGTACAGGTAACACTGTAACCTTCTGTATGAGGATGCGAGCTAGTGGCCACCGGGGGCAATAGCGAGCGCCCAGCTCTCATGGTTCACATTACTCAAATGCCTTCAGCTGCGCGGGAAAGATTCCCGCGCTCACCTCACCTGGACAAGAAAGGCGTGACCAAGGATGACGTCACTTTGGACAGCAGCCAATGCCTGTTGAAGAGCCATATGCAATAGGATAGCCACCGTATATAAAGAGCTGTTTGTCCGCCATTAACACATGTTCGTACTGTACTCCATGCAATAAAGATGTGCTAGGCTAGCTTACAGCCGTTTCCATTGTCTTGATTCCCAAACACTAAAGAATCCGATCGATTTTCTCCACCAGATGGTCAGCAAAGTCCTCAGCCGATCCCTGCCAACCGGGCACAGCCCCCCCTACCCAGGAGGGACCTGGTCACCCGAAACAGGGTGGCTGGGTGATTATCAGCGGAGGTAATAAGGGAGGTGAAGTATTGCCTCCTCACCACCCCCATCGCCACTAGGTAGGCCCTAATAGCGGCTCTAGCTAGTGTCCAATCGGAATCATTCCTGGTCTTCACCCAGCGGCGCTCTAGGCATCTCTTTGCCCGTTTGAGCTCCCGTAGTTCTTCCATGAACCACGGGGATGACCTAGCTCCGCGGGCTCTGAGAGGCCGTAGTGGAGCAATTACATCCAAGGCAGCTGTCGTCGACCCATACCACAGGTCAACAAGTGCCTCGGGCTAATCGTGTTGCCAATCCAGGGGAAAATCCCCCAGTTCCCTCTGGAATCCATCCAGATCCATCAGTTGCTAGGGGTGGGCCACTTTAATAGACCCTGCCTCCCTACGATGAAGTGTCGCCCCCAGAAAGTCTAGAGCCACCAGATAGTGATCTGACCATGGCACAGGTGTTATGTCTAGCTTCTGTAAACTCAGATCACTCTGCCACCACTCCGACAAAAAGACTAAATCTGGTGTGTGGCCACTGCCCCTGGTAGGGCCCCGAATTACCTGAGCCAGGTCCATAGCTGCCATGGAAGCCATGAACTCCTGAGCCACCCCGGAACTGGACCCCAGGGAAGGCAAATTGAAGTCCCCCAGAACCATCAGCCTAGGGAACTCCAACGCCAACACTGAGACAGCCTTGAGGAGCCCAGGCAGGGAGTCCCTTACCCTGCAAGGGGGCATGTCCTGGATGCATTTATTTATTTATTTATTTATTTATTTTTCACGCTTATATACCGCCCACTCAGGTACAACCCAACTCAGGGCGGTTTACATAGTGGACAGTAAATACATAAAAGACACATGATAAAAAAGTTAAAAGTTTAAAAAAAACCACCCCTAAAAGGTGCGCAAGAACCGAAGGGACCTTGGGGGAAGGCACACTTCTCTATACCAACCACCCAACGGTACCCCCATCCCCACCCGCACCCCAAACTTGACCCACCAGCCAGGTCTTTAGTTCCTTCCTAAAGGGCAACAACTCCATCTGGAGACGCATTGACTCCCTAAAGGAAGCTACAGGATTCAGTTTACAAGAGCTGAGCAGAACTGTTGAGGATAGGACATTTTGGAGGGCAGTCAGTCATAGGGTTGCCATAAGTCGGAGATATTAGATGGCACATGACAATGACAACAATAGGTTAGTAGTATAAGGTATTAATTTTAGTCAAATGAGAGATGAATTAACCTTGTCAGAGATGAATGAATAGCACATAACAACAACATAATCTGACTTTTAAAATAGTCATTCACCCTTATTTTCACAGTGGAAAAAATGCCTTGTCCAAGTTGGTTCTTGCTTTTTCCATCCCATGGTGTCAGAATGGAGATCTGCACAAAATCTGCAAACAGATGTTTTGAATTCACAACTTGTGGTTTAAATTGAGAACTAAGCTATAAGGCATCTGCTAACATGATGGGACTTTCATCTTCTTCTATCCACCAGCAATTCTCACACCCAAAACCCTATTCAAGAGATATTTTCAGCACTACTTAGGTTTTGATGGACCATGGTGATGCCATGGAAGAAGGGGGATTGGTGTGATTGGTTCAAGTCCCATCCTTCTTGGACCTGTCATTGTTTTTCACTATTTAAACTTCTGCAATATCTAGAGCATTTGGGTCAGCTAGCATCCGGTCTTTCACAGTATATGTTGAGGAACATACAGTACACTGACAAAGGTGTCCAGATGCTTGTTATTTTCTGCACTCACAAAGGACTGTAATAAATGAGTGACAACTCTAGGTATTGTTAACTAACTTATTTATAAAGTTTAATGATTAATTAGCTAAAATAATTAGTAAGAATAATTCTATACAACTACCACATGTAGCTATTCTCCCAGTAAACGCCACTTTCAATCTCCATAGGTGATGACAACCAGCTGAGTTTCCTCATTGTCAGTCATCTTTCTTTTACCCTGAACTTTCCCTGTCAGTGTGCATTAATTGTCGGGGAAACAAAATACATATGACAGCCATCCCAGCAGGGAGCAAAGTGAAGGGGGGGGGGGGGAAGAAGAGTAAGGCTATTCCATTATTCTACTATCCTTCAACTATCACCTAGCAGTAGCTATTCTATGAAGTTGACTTAACTGTTTCACCCATGTGTCCCTTAAAAGAACTGTCATCTGAATTTTCCTTTGTCTGCCTCCTACCCTCATTTATTCCCTTTGTGCCATGGCTTAGATTTGGACTGTAAGCCTCAGGAGAAGGCCTTTCACACCAATTACTGTAAATTTCCAAACCAGTCTGTAATCTTTTTCTTAAAACAAATATACATATACATGTACATATACATATATACAGTAATCACAATAAACGTTACTAGGACATTATCATTAAAACAGGATTAAATCAAAAGAATGTTGAATGCACGTATTCTCTTAATATTCATCCTGTATTAATGGATCCTCCTACCCATTCTGTTTGTTCATTATCTCTCTCATGCACATAATTTTTCCTCAGAGAGCTGCTTAATTTCTGTTGTAATATTTTAAGCAACAAACCGAAAATGGAACATCTGTAAAATCTATGGTCCAGAGACAAAAACATTGAGTGAGGATATTACTGCACTACAGATTTAAATAGTTTTTTTTTAAAACTAGATGAACTGCTGTTGATAACCCCCAAGGAACCTTAGGAATTACAGGTTTAGCTTTTCTGCCCCCAGAAGGTTTTGCTCACTTCATGCTTAGTGCGATATTGCACAATTGGCAGTGTACAACACATCATTCTCTGTGCATTCTTAATGTGTTGTGTGTAGACCAGTGTTTCCCAACTTTTGATTTTGGGACTTCAATTCTCAGAAGCCTAAGTCAATTCCCCAAAGCACTGATCAGCCAATGTATTGACTTAGGCTTCTGGGAATTGAAGTCCCCCTGTGGGGCATGGGCCCTACATTGGAAACCACTGTTAGAGGCAAAATTCCTCTATGTACAAATTATTCTGCCTAATTCTTGCTGTTCCATATCCTTCAAGTATTTGCACAGATGAAAGTGTGAAATAGTCTAGACTCTAGATTATCACATATGGTGATACAATAATCACACCTAATAATTTCTATATCTGTTTTATGCTTTCACTACATCAATGCTGTTTCCTATTCAAAGCTGCTAGTTTCTTCACATAAATATGCCTCCTAGATTTCTTTGAAAGGAGGGCATAAGCTCAACTGCTTGCAGGTTGTGACTGAGATATGATTAAATCATTTTGCACTATCAAGTCAATTCCTTCTTATGGCGTCCCTGACCAGGGTTTTCTAGGCAGAGAATACACAGAGGTGGTTTGTCATTCCCTTCTTCTGGGGAGCACCATGGGGCTATGAATCTTACTCATGACTACACAGGCTAGCTCCCAGGAAGCAAAATGAGCCACTAAACTTCCAGCCTCTGTTTCTTCAATCAGGTACCCAAAACACTAAGGTAGTCAGCCAGTTTATATGCCATGAAGTCAATTCCAATCTTTGGTAACCTCCATGGTTTTCTAGGTACAGGTACATTAACAAGATTGGGGGGGGGGGGATATTTTCTCTACAACAAAATATAACAACTAGAATGTTGGGGAAAGAAACCATGCTACAATGGAACTCTATCTTAAGGGATGATATCTGGATTCCTTGCAATAAATCCTAGCATTTGATCTGCTCAAACCAGTAATAATAAAAGTTGTATGCCATGAAGTCAGTTCTAATGTTTAAGGTTATCTAAATAAAAGGTATCACTACTGCCTTTCTTCAAGAGTGCTCCAGGACTGTGCAGCTTGCCTAAAGATATATAGGCTGACTCCTCTAGTGAAAAGGCACAGTGGGGAATCAAACCTTTGAACGGTGCCCAATGCACTGAGATATCCAGTCACCAGAGAGATGTACTTGAGCTATGCCTCTAGGGTTCTATAAAAGGAACAATTATGTCTGACATTGCCTAGCATACTTATACTGAAATTATTTCAGTGAAACAATTTTAAACTTCAGATCTTGCATTGCTTTCTCAGTACAGATTGCTGAAAGCTGTACTTAATAAACAGCAGGAGGTAATTAACTAGTTTGTTTGTTAGTTAGTTAGACAGTTATTGCTTGCAGAAAATTTGCCAATCATTCCATTCATTGTTGCCCAGCCAGGAAGTAACAAAAGATCAACATCCTGACAATTAATTCTTGTGGTCCAATGCTTCTCAAGATGACCTTAGTCATTTTGAAATACAGGTACCAAATAAATATTTCACATGATGTGCTATCTGGAATTGAGACAGAAAAAAAAGTTGAATGACCCCCATTTTTCAGAATAAATCTTTAATATTTTGCCATTTGTTTTTTCTGTCTATATAGGGAAAAAACAAAATATTAACTGAGGTTTAATTGAAAACTCAATTCAAGAATGTAAACATTTAGTCATAAGTTATCTGGAAGGGGGTCTTTCCTTTTAGATGGCTCCAGCTATGTCAGGTTTGAAAGTGATCAATTGGATCCAACATTTTATTGATTTTGCTGCATTGAAAAGAGGAGATATGAGAAATTCTTTAAACTGAAGAAACTGGTGTCAGCAACAAATGAATTCCTGCAATTTATATTAATAGATATTATAATTAGCAAGACTAGCAGTTTCCTCCCTGCACATGCAATGTTAGTAATTGTTTTCTGTATTGGCAGCCAGCATATGGAAATGCCAAACGTTTCAGTGTAATTGATATGCCAATTTCTATGTCACATTTGGGATCGATCTAAGCTGCATAGCCGGTTCCTAAGATGAAGATGTGGAAATATCTCTGACATTGCTATTTTTCTCTGAATACTAGTGGTATTTGTCACTCATTTTCAATGAAGCAACACCAATAAAATTCAAGTCTTCAAAAACACACTCACAAAAAAAACCCTCTATGCTTTTGTATCCATGTTTCAAAATGCTGGGAAATGGCCCAGTATTGCTGCACAATATCATGCCCGCCTTGCTAGCAGGAAAAAAGTGCTCACTACCATTCACACTTGCAAAAAACAACCACGGCAATTGCTTTCTCTTTGAGTGAGGAGTGGTTAATTGATGAAAAAAGAGTCAGATTCTTGCATTTTCCCTTGCTTTGTGTCTCTATGCGAATGTTGCTATGCTCTGTATGAATGTAGAACATTGTGTGCTGCTAAGACTGTTTCACACAATTTATTCCATCCTGCTCCACATCTGGAAGTGATTAGAAAATGGATGAGGTAAAATGAGCTGAGGTTGAATCCTGAGAAGATGGAGGTCTTGTTGGTTTGGGATAACTCTAACCAGTTGGGTGGTAAACTCCCTAGGCTGGACGAGGTTATCCTGTCACTTAGGGATAAGATGTGAAATCTGGGCATCCTTCCTGACCTGGCTCTTACCTTGGATAATCAGGTCACTGCTGTGATCAGGGGTGCTTTCTATTGGCTGCAGTGGATTGCCTAGCTCCATCTTTACCTGGTGGAGATCCCTGACTGTCTTGTTCTAGGCATTGGTAATCTCAAAGCTTGATAACTGTAATGCTTTCTATGAGGGGCTGCCCTTGAGACAGGTACAGAAATTTCAACGGATGTAAAATGCAACTGCCAGACATCATGGCAATATGACCACATGTCCCCAGTTCTGGCAAGACTTCATTGGCTACCCATTGCATTCTGTGCCAGATTCAAGGTTCTTTTGCTGGTTTACAAAGCCCTGCATGGTTTGAGACTTGGCTATCTGGTGGGGCTCCTCTCCTACAGAAGTACTACTCATTGCATGAAGTTCTCCCATGCTGAACTGTTAATTGTGGCCACATCAAAAGAGGCAAAAGGGAGTGAAAACCATAAGAGAGCTTACTCAGTGGTGGCCCCACACTATGGGAGGATCTTCCAGTGGAGATCTGGCAGGCCTCTTCACTTCAAACCTTCAGGAGAATGCTAAAAACTTTTCTCTTTAAAGAGTTTTTTCCTGACACTCTCCTTTGGTAGGAAGGTCTTTATTTCTGAGTTGTGCTGTTTGATTCTGTTTATTAATTGTTTGTACTACTTAATATGTTATTTATGTGCGCAACTTGGGGGTCCTCCTGGACTCGCGTCTGCTACTGGAAGAGCAGGTGGCGGCCGTGACCAGGAGGGCCTTTGCACAACTTCGTGTAATTCGGCAGTTGCGCCCGCTCCTGGATAGGGATTCCTTGCTCATGGTCACACATGCTCTGGTCACCTCCACACTTGATTATTGTAATGCGCTCTACATGGGGCTGCCCTTGTCGACCATTTGGAGGCTGCAGCTGGTCCAGAACACAGCGGCTTGGGTAGTGATGGGGTGCGGGCGTTATGCTCATGCCTCTGCTCCGGGAGCTGCACTGGTTACCAGTTTGCCTCCGGGTGTAATTCAAGGTGCTGGTTTTGACCTTTAAAGCCCTACATGGTAGTGGGCCAGGTTACCTAAGGGACCACATCACCCTAAGGATGTCTGTCCGTCCAACCAGAGTGGACCAGAGGGGCTCTCTCATTGTACCATCCGCTAGAGGGGCTCGCCTCTCCAGCCTTCTCCATGTCCGCACCGGCTCTCTGGAAGCTCTTACCAACAGAGTTATGTCTCCAGACGGAATTGCTGCTCTTCAGGAAAGAACTTAAAACCTGGCTGGCAGGCCAAGTATGGGGTGCAGGTGGAGGCGTGACTTCCGTGGGGTGGCTGGTATAGCGAATCCCAGCACCCTTGGCCCCTGCACCCTTTTTTAGTGAGTGGGTGGGTAGTTTTTAAAGCAGTTTTAACTATGTTTTTAATTGTGGTTTTTTTGTGCTGTGAACCGCCCTGAGTTGGCCTTGGCCAAGTGGGCAGTATAGAAACTGAAATAAATAAATAAATAAATATTATTTATTGGATTTCTATACTGCCCATCTGGACGTTATCCCACTCTGGGCGATGAACAAAGAGAAAATGAATAACAACAATACCCACAATATGTAACTGCTGTACACCATAGACTGCTGCCGGTTGGTTTTTAATTTTTTTTATGATTGTTTTGCTTATTCTGCTTATATTTATCTTATTGTAATACATGTTTAAGGGGACTGTGGTGGCTTAGTGGTTAAGATACTGAGCTTGATGACTGGAAGGTTGGCAGGTAAGCAGTTCAAGACCCGAATGCTGCATGACAGAGTGAATTCCCAACTCTGTCTCAGCTCCTGCCAACCAAGCCATTTGAAAGTAAGAAATTGCAAGTAGATAAATAGGTACCACTTCATCAGGAAAGGTAACAGTGTTCCATGCACTCTGGTGCTTAGTCATGCTTGCCACATGTCTGCAGAAGCTGCCAACGTAGATGAGCACCAAACCTTAGAGTCGGATATGACTGGCTTTCAAGCAAGGGTGACCTTTACCTTTACCTAATATATGTTTTATCTGGTTGTTCACTGCCTTCAGTAGTGCTGTCTCCCTCCAGAATCAATTCACTGTCTCCCTGCCTTTCTTTCAATTATCCTGCTTGAAAGTGGTGAAGGCAAAACAGCACCCTAAGATGCCCGCCGGGAATGGGAGACACTTGCAAGTGAGATAATTAAAAGAAAGGCATGGAGGTAGTGAAGTAACTTTTTGCAAAAATCCCTTGGGTCACCTTGAAGTTTGTGGGACAAGGAGTCGTCCTCAACCCTTTTCCTTGAAAGCCAGGAGGGAGCAAGAAATACCCGTATCTAAGAAGCCAAACCTCCACCATACACTGGGATGGAGGATTCCTTCTTCACGTGACTGCATAGGGTTAATTGCATAGGGTCATTATCCCTAGAGAGGAAGGGAACAGGGTGAACAGAAAGTGAAGAGTCCTCCATCGCAAAGGTCCTCCTCCAAAACAAAGTCCCTGTCTCCTGCTTGTCTCCTTCCAGAGGGAAATGGAAGCGCCATGGACTGCATTGCCATTCTGGGCCCCTCTTTAGAATTTTCTTCCCAAGGGATCCTCATGTGGGATTTGAGGGTGAGTCTACTTCTGTGGGGGGGGGGGGTGTGAAGGGGAGGGTGGGTGACCTCAGAGGGAGGAAGGGTGGTTTCAAGAGTGGCCCAAGAAATTTTATTCAAAATAAATAAAATAAAAACAAAAATAGAACCATCAAGAATAGTCTTTTGCAAGAAGAATCACACAGGGAAAAACTTCTTGACTACAGTTTATTTTAATGAAGGCTGTCCGCACTGGACAGGGATTCTATGGCGTCCTTAGAGCCGCAGTCTCCCTGACAGCCCCATCCACACATGTGCAGTTTCAAGAACACAATAATGTCATGTGGCTGTCCCGGTTTAGCAGGAGAGAATTATGGCAACCCTAAGTACACCCAATTGTGGTTCTAAAATACCACAGTCTTTAAGGAGGCTCTTTCTGTGTGCCCCAATCCATGTGTTAAAAGAAACTGTTTAAAGAAGAGTATCTCATCAACACAGTGGGGTTGTCCATGTGATCTGGAAAGTAGGGTGTTAGATCACATGGACATCCTCTGAGATAACTGAAGCTCTCTTCTTCAGTGCAGACAAGGGAGAAACTATGTTTTTGCTTATGCTGTCTGAAATATTCTGGAATTTATATTGCAAAATATAAGTTTCCCCCATCTTCAAACTCTAAATATACAAAGAATGACAACAGAGTGGGGTGGGGCTCCATAAAGACCCAAATTAGCTTCACATCCAACACACTATTCACCGGCTGAAATCCAGCAGTAAGCAGCAACTAGTGTAACCAAACTAAATTAATGGAACATAAGGAGAAGTTGATTCACCATCTTCACTGATTCAATAGGCCTATTCTAGTTGTATTTACTACAGGATTTCAGCCAATGTGATACATTGGCATCCACAAGCAGAAGAGGATTTCCATGCAATAAGAACAGACTTTCCCAGGCCTAGATTAAGCATGGAATTAGATTAGATTATTTTGGCACAGTTCCAGTGGGACTCAAAATACATACAAGCCTTGTTTGTACAGTGCAATTGCCACTAATCTACCTCCTGAAATATCTAATTCCATCCTATGACTAGATTTTCCCTCACTATCACTTCACAGACTGATGAGTAGAACAGAATGCTTATACAGTAAAAGGAAAAAACCCACTCTTCTTACATTTTCAGTGAATTAATGTCTTCTATCCATTTGCTTTAATTCAAATGATTAAACTGTGCAATTTAAAATGTTCACGCTGACTTGTGGCATGGCGCCTGAGTATGAACCACTTATTAATGTTAGTGTTTTTCAGAAGTGGGAAGAAGGAAATGATTAGTGCCACTTGTCCATTTGGATTTGCTCCTGACAGAAGTTAATTTTTGCTAATGATAAAAGTAAAGATTCCATCTATAATTCTAAGGCCTTTTTTGTGCCTGCTCAGGGAAATCAAAGCAATTTAGATTCAGATACATTAAAAGAAAGGACATAGATTTTAGCTGAGACGTATCTCAAAACATGATAGTGAAACTCTGTCTAGTGAATCTGAGTTACTGCCTTTTATCATATAGTAATAATGTAGTGGCGCAACAGTTAAGAAGCTCACCTTGTTAGCTGAAAGGCAGGCAACTCAGCAGTTTGCGACCTGGGTATTGCATGACAGTTTGAGTGCCTGTCTCTGTCCCTGCTCCTGCCAACCAAGAAATTGTAAGTAGATAAATAGGGAACACTTCAGTGGGAAAAGATCTTGGGGACACGAAAGGAGCCTCACTTGGACGTCCCCTGAGCAGAGTTTCTCCAGCAAAAATCCTTTCAACCCAAAATAACTTCTGACATGAAATTATTATTATATTATTATCGCACAGTAAAAATAAATAACTTTGTTTCCTATAAATCTGTATAACATTAAGCGACAGTGAACATATGAAACCTTTGGACCACAGGTTGCCTTTGAGGTTATTTATGTTGGCTTTGGGGTTATTCATGTGCTCTGTATGTCTTGCAACATATGCTGCAATGCAACAAATAAATGCAAAAATTGTTTATGAGAATGGGTTTAAAAAACTTTAATGGATGTATCCAATGTAATTAAACAAAGATAAGGGACTGCAGTGGCTTAGTGGTTAAGATGCTGAACTTGATGACTGGAAGGTTGGCAAGTCAACAGTTTGAAACCTGAGTTCTGCTTGACGGAGTGAGTTTCCATCTTTGTCCCAGCCCCTGCCAACCTAGCAGTTCAAAAGCAAGAAATTGCAAGTAGATAAATAGGTACCATTTCAGTGGGAAGGTAAACAGCATTCCGTGTCTAGTTATGCCTGCCACATGACCATGGAAATGTTGGCAGACAGTGCTGGCCCTTTGGCTATAATAAGAGATGAGCTCCGAACCCTAGAGTTGGATATGGGATGTGAGGAAACAATCTGGGATGTGAGGAATTTTGCCACAGTATTTTTGGCAGTGGTGATGCTGGTCCTTGGGCTCCATTGCATAGTAGAACTCAAGAAACTGGAACACTTTGGTGTTCAGGGAATGAAGAAGCAGACGAGTGAAGTAGTGAAATTCAGCTCTTTATTAGTGGGGTTTGAACACAGTTTGGATGGGGCAAATCTCTGACTTATATCTTAACCTATAAAACCAAGTGTTCACCGTTGGAATTGGCTATACGTTGCTATGCGTGGCCCTACTGACCCGCACCCTCCCTTCGAGAGCACGGCCGAATTGCCTACGCAGGTCAACGAAGGATTTAAAAATCCGGCACGGGGGCCTCAGCCCCACTAACGGCAAGAAACGCAAAGAACATCACTTCCCGAAAGTCCTTGCGCCGCGCTGCGCCAGAGCCAATCAGGCTGAGAGGCTCTCGCACGGAGCAGCGTTCGAACACGCGCCGCAGCCAATCAAAAGAAAAGCATTTAAAAAAAACGCAGCACAAACACAAAGCACCAACACATTACTACAAGCCCCAGCGTCCTGCGCGCAATGTGCGAGCAGAATGATGAGGCAGCCGGCGCGCGAAAACAAAACTAAGAAAAAGCCGCCGCCGCAACCATTCAAACCCACGGGCGAGCCAGCATGGCCCGTGGGGGGAAAAAATCAAAAAAACCTGCCGCCGCTACTCTTCCGTTCGAAGGGTCAGCGGAAAGTTAAAAAACAGCCGACCGCCGCAGCCATTGTTCCCCATTAACGAGCCAGCATGGCCCGTGGGGGAAACCCCCCCCACCAACACCATGGCCCTTCCGTTCGAAGGGCCAGCCGGCACGCCAAAAAGACCAGTTACAAAAAAAAACACCCCCGGCCGCCACTGCCAGCCAGAGCACCAAAAATTAAAACAACCCACCCACCCACCCACCCCCCGCAACTGCCCTTCTTTCCCACCGGGCCAGCCAGTATGGCCCGCGGGGAAAAAAAACACCCCACTGCCTCTGGCCTTCCTTCCCATGGGCCAGCAAGTATGGCCCGTGGGAAAGAAATCTCCACCACCCCGCAAATTCCCTTCCTTCCAACGGGCCATGAAGCATGGCCTGTGGGAAAGAAAGCCTCCCCGCAAATGGCCATCCTTCCCATGGGCCATCCAGCATGGCCCATGGGGAAAAAAGCCTCCCCGCAATTGGCCTTCCTTCCCACGGGCCATCCAGCATGGCCCATGGGGAAAAAAGCCAAACCCCCCCCCACACTTGAAAAAACATTCCAAAACACACCAAAACCCAAAAAATAAACACACACACAGGCAAAAATAAACAAGAAAAACACACACATACACCCCCCCAAAAAAAAAATCCACCCCCAACCCCCCCCCCCAAAAAAAACCCCCACAGAACTTACCAAAAGAAGTCTTCCTTCTCTGAGAACCAGAACTCAAATGAGAAAGAGGAAACTTACCGGAAGCGACACCCAGAGGACAGAAGGTAACAAATGTAATGAGAGGCACAAAAGCTCACCACCCCCACCCACTGGTCAAAACAGAAACAACAATCAAAATTATTGAACTAATAAGAATAATTCTAAATTTAATCAAATAAAGTATACAAACATTAAAAAAAACCCCTAATCTCAAAAATTACCAAAATAAAACCCCTTTTCACTCTGAAAAACCAAAACCAAAAAAAAATTAAAAAAACATTTTAAAAAACAAAATTAAATTTTAAAATAAATAATATTACATTAAATTAAATTAAGCATGCATCGTTTCATATAAAGCACAGGGGGGGGGGGGAAAGCCCGGCAACGCCGGGCAAACTATGCTAGTACACTATAAACAGTAAAAGTAACAATAATACAACAAGCCCATTGGCTAACAGAGTTTGCACATTTTTCGATCCACTTATTTGCATAAGAATAGATACATAAGAAAAGATACATTCTGCTCCTGTCAGAAAACACAGTTAACATACATAACATCCCCCCCCCAGGTAAAAACAAAATCCTTTAACCAGGATGTCGGTCTAGTTTCCCTTCTGGGTCGGAGGATTGTAAACCCAAATTAAAGCCCGTTTGTCAGATGGAGGAGCCAGGGGATCGCTCAAAACCAAAATCTAATTCTGTCGATGAATAAGACAACTCAGGGTCCCTCCTGTGTGTACTAAGAGTGGAGGGCAACTGCAAGCAAAATTGGACATCATCAATAAAGGAATACAGAGTGCTATGGTGGGACAGTGTAGGGGTACACCTGACCGGAATAGGGGAGCATTCCACAAATTCCCCTTGAAATCGGTTCCTAGAAGACACTTCTGGGTCAATGTTGGCTGGCTGGCTGCTGACTATTATCTCTGCCCCCTTGGTTTAGCGTTGAGTGTCTGTATTCGTCTTTTGGGTCCAGTATTCTGGGTCTCAATTGATCCGTGTGCCTCCTCCACATCAGACCAGTGGCTGTTTCGATTCTGTAAGAAACAGGACCAGTTTGATCGATCACAAACCCAGGCACTCACGTAGGGCCACCAGCTGCATAATTGCGGCAATGTACAAGGTCTCTGGATGAGAAACCCTTCTGGTGTTGGATTGCTATATTTGTGCCTTTGTCCTCTACCCTAGAGGGATCCAATCTGTCCATCAAGGATGACAGTTTCCTTCACTGGAGCAATTCAGCAGGGGACAGCCCTGAGGCAAGGGTGTGAGCCTATATGTGAAAAGAAACTGGCATAACTAGAGCTCCAAATCCCCTTCACCCATACACAGAAGCGCGTCTTTAGTTGTGTGCACCTGCCATTCTACCTGGCCATTGGTGCCTGGGTGGAATGGGGCGGCAGTGATGTGCCTAATTGCATTCCTTTCCATGAATGATTGGAATTCTGCAGATGTGAACGTGGACATGTTGTCGGACACCAGCACATCTGGAAGTCCAAATGTTGCAAACAGCCTTCTTAGGTGCATTATCGTGGTGGCTGAAGTGGTATTAGGCACCCTAATCACTTCCAGCCATTTAGAGAATGAATCCACAACCAACAAAAATAGGGCACCCCTAAATGGACCTGCAAAATCTATGTGCAACCTAGACCACGGGCCCCGAGCAGAATCCCATTCCTGAGAGGGAAGGTGGGATTGCTCTAGGTGAAAGGATTGACAACTGGCACAAGTGCCGACCATTTGTTCTATGTCTTGGTCCAGTTGAGGCCACCAAAAGTAGCTACGGGCAAGGGCTTTGGAATGGACAATTCCCGGGTGACTTGTGTGAAGTAGATGTAAAACCTTTTTCCTGAGAGTAACAGGAATGACCACCCACTGGCCCCATGGTAGGCAACCTTGTTCCACTGACAGTTCCAAATGCTTGCGGTGGAATATTCTGAATTCCTCGGCCAGAGGAGAGACAGGTCAGCCTTTTTGTACCCAAGACATTACTTTAGTCAATGTTACATCCTTGGCCGTAGCCTTGGCTATATCTGAGGGGACGCCTGGGGGCAAGTCGAAAGCCTCAATCATAAGGACCTGGTGGTTGCTTTCGATCTCGCAATCGGCTTTCTCAACCCCTGGCAGTGGAGAACATGACAGGGCATCAGCATGGCTGATGTTCTTGCCAGGCCTGTGCACCAAAGTAAAATCGTATGCATTTAGGAAAATTGCCCAACGCAACATCCTTGGGGACAGAATTTGAGGCGTGGGCTTCCTGTTCACAAAGATTCCAAGGAGGGGCTTGTGGTCAGTTACGATGGTAAAAGGCCTTCCGTAAAGGTAATCGTGGAATTTCTTACTGCCAGCCACGATTGCCAACACCTTCCTCTCTGTCTGAGCGTATTTTTTCTCAGGCTTTGAGAATGAACGGGAATAGAATGCTACAGGGGCTTCCCTCCCATCATTTAGTACATGGCATAACACAGCTCCCACCCACCCCCACAGGGGATGCATCACACACAAGTACAACTTCCTTGTTAGGATCAAAATGAGTTAATAAAGAATCCGAAGATAGCAGCCTTTTAAGGTCTAGGAACGCTTTCTCCTGGTAAGGGCCCCAGTGCCAAACAGTATCTTTCTTAAGAAGCCGATGTAAGGGTTTGGCAACTGAGGCTTTGCTATGGAGAAAAGCATGATAGAAGTTTAACAATCCTAGAAATGATTGCAATTCAGCTTTACATTTTGGCCTGGGTGCATTTCGCATGGCCGCCACCTTGGAGTCAGAGGGCATGATACCTTGGGGTGTAATTCAGTACCCCAGGAACTCCACTTCCTGTGCCAAAAACACACATTTGTCTCTTCTGAGACGTAGACCGTCCCTCTTGAAACGTGAGAGGACTCGATCGAGCCTGGCCGCTAGTTCGACGGTGTCCTTAGCGGTGATCAGGACATCGTCAAAATATGGCAGGACACCGGGAAACCTTTTAAATTATGTTCTACAAGAGATTGAAATATTCTGGGGGCCGCATTCACCCCGAATTGTAGTCTAGTTATCTTAAATGCCCGTCCCCCCTATGCATTACTATGGTCTGGGCTATGGCAGCAGCAGGAGACACAGTCAATTGTTTGTAAGCCTGGGCAAGGTCAAGTTTTGCGAAGCAATTTCCTCCATGCAAAGAGGCAAGGAGGTGGCTTACCATGGGCACAGGATATGCGTTCGGGCGAATAGCTTTATTGATGGTACACTTGTAGTCAGCGCATAGCCTGACCTCCCCGTTACTTTTCAAAGCAGTCACTATTGGTGTCTCCCACTCTGCGGAGTCCACTGGCACTAGGATGCCCTGTCCCACCAGTTTGTCTAGCTCAGCTTCTATCTTCTCCTTTAAAGCAAAGGGTACCCGGCATGGCTTGAACCAGATGGGTCGGACAGTTGAGTCATGCTCAAAGTCCACAGGGGGTTCTTTGTATAACCCTAAACCCTTTTTAAACACATCAGGATGTGCAGCACAAATGTCCCAGATTGGGTCAACGTCTATTGCATGAATGCCAGAAAGCCGGATTCCCAGGGGCCTAAACCATTGGGTCCCAATAAGACAGTTAGTGCCCTGCTTAACTACAACCAATGGCAAGGAGGTGTGAATGTTTTTGAATTTGACCAAGAAATTTCCCACCCCCAGGACCGGAATCTGGCAACCTTGCACATCCTAGGGAAGTTTCAAAAGAGTTGAGCTTGGGCTGAGAGGCAGCGGGAATCTCAAAATCTCCCGCTGTGGGATTATGGAAAAGGTAGTACCTGAATCCACCTCCATCTTGAAGGGGATATCCTGCAGGCTCAGGTCTGCGAAGAAATGCTCGCTGACAATGCCCACTTGGCATGGCTCAGCCTCTGGTGACACTTTGGCGGTGGACGTTTTGTGGTGATGACTCTGCTTGGACTCAGGTGCTAGAGTTCTTTGCTTTCCCTGTCGACATACTTTAGCAATCAGAACAGCCTTGGTGGAACAGGCCACAGCCCATCCACTCCAGCATTCTGTCTCACAAAGTGGCTCATCATTAGCTTCAGGGTATTCCCAAGCAGATGCCTTCACCTGCTTAGGATTCCCTGGAAATGGCATTGAGAGATATCCTGCCTATCTCTCCAACCCAGAGGTTGTCCTTAGGTATCCATAATTATAGCCATTGATACCTTTGTCCTCCATGAACTTGTCTAATCCTTTCTTAAAGCTGTCAAGACTGACAGCTGTCACCACTTCTTCTGGCAGGGAGTTCCATAGACCAGTGATCCTCTGGGTGAAAAAGTACTTTCTCTTATTTGTTTGAGAACAAGTACCCAAAAGTTTCATGGACTGCCCCCTAGTTCTAGTGTTATGCGATAGGTAAAACAGTTTTTCCTTATCTACTTTGTCCACACCGTGCATCTATACCTATAAAATGGTGCGTTAACCGTTGGAATGTGACAAAGGATGTTTAGCCAGGCCCCACTAGCCCAGTCCGAGCCTCCGTGCACTTGCCCGACCGGGGTTGGCAGGTAACTGTTGGGTTGAATTTTGCACCAGTGGGGCAGGAGCCCCCCAAATACAAAAAAAGGAACTTCAATTCCCAACGTTCCTTTTGCCACGCTGCACCAGAGTCAAGCAGGCTGAGCGGCACGAGCAAAAGGAATGTTCAGAAACACGCTGCGGTTAATCAAAAAGAATACACAGGAAAAAACCTGCTGCACAAAATGAAATTGCACACGGCAAACTACAAGCCCCAGCATCCTGCGCGCCATGAGCGCGCAGAATGCTGAGGCAGCCGGCGTGCAAAAAATAAAAATAAAAAAGGCAGGCCGCGAAACCCCCCCCTCCACTGCCGTATACAGCGGCGATGGGATTCCCGTGGTCCGGCCACCCAAGCCGGCCCACAGAAATACCCCCACCCCAATGCCACATCAAGCGGCGATGGGAATTCCTGTGGGCTGGCCACCCAGGCCGGCGCACAAAAATACCCCCACCCCAATGCCGCATCAAGCGGCGAGGGGAATTCCCATGGTCCGGCCACCCAGGCTGGCCCACGGAAATACCCCTACCCCAACGCCGCATGTAAGCAGTGATACAATTTCTGTGGTCCGGCCACACAGGCCAGCCCACAGAAATACCTCCCCCCATGCCACATCAAGTGGCGATGGGATTCCCGTGGTCCATCCACCAAGGCCAGCCCACGGAAAAAACCCCAGCCCAAAGCTGCATGAAGCGGTGATGTAATTTCTGTGGTCCGGCCACCCAGGCCGGACCATGGAAATAGCACCACCCCAATGCCGCATTAAGCGGCGATGGTATTTCCGCGGTCCAGCCCCCAAGACCGGCCTACGGAAATACCCCCACCCCCCACCCCAACACAAAACAACACAATCCAAAAACAGTCAAAAATAAACAAAACCAAAAAAACAGGAAAAGGAAACACAAAAACATCCAAAAACAAACAAAAAAACACACAGACCCCCCCCCAAAAAAACCAGCCCCCCCAAATTTTTTTTTAAACCAGAGACCTTACCAGGCAACGTCCTCACTCCATGACGACTGGAACTAAACTGAGGAAAGAAAGAGACTACTTACTGGAAGAAGAAGCGACACCCAGAGGACAGTAGAGAAAAAGAGTAAAATACAAGAAAAGCTCACAAGCCCCACCCAGAGGCCACAAGAGAAAAAACATTCAAAAATATTCAAAATAATTGCAAATAATTCCCAAATTAATGAAATAAGTTATCAAAACATTCAAAAATATTCACAATAATCACAAATAATTTTTTTAAAAAAGAAATAAGTTTTCACACCAAAAAACAAAAAAAACCATGTGAACACAGTATAGAAACATTGATTATAAAAAAACATATTCTTACACATTTTAAAAAATAATTATCCAAGGTACAACTATTTTAAAAAATTCACATAGTAACACATTATTTAGTTAAATACAATAATTATAAAAAATTATATCATCCTTTCCTCTTTTTAAAAAACAAAAACAAAAAATAACAAACCACAGTTTAAATAGCCCATGCGTAAAAATAAAAATTTAAAAAACCACAATTAAAAACTAACCTCATTTGCATAAACATAAAACAAAAACCTTGCAAAACGGGCAAAATATGCTAGTGATTTTATAAACTTCAATCAGGTCACCTCTTAGACGCCGTCGTTCAAGAGTGAAAAGGTCCAACCGTTGCAGCCTCAGATGGTAAGGAAGGTGTTCCAGTCCCCTAATCATTTTGGTTGCCCTCCTCTGCACTTTTTCCAGCTCCACAATATCCTTCTGGAGGTATGGCGATGGGGCCGCACTATAGATTTTATTTTATTTTATTTTTTATAATTTTAAAAATTTTATTTCTTGATACACATCCAATAATTAAAAAACAAGAGATAACACACAGAACAATATAAGAAAATAAAAGACAAAATACACAATAATATAAATAAGCAGAGAAGAAAAGAAGAAGAAAAGAAACAGAACAAAATATCACCACGTGCTCTATACAATGCTACGGAGACAGAATTTCCCCTTTTATCTATTATCGTCTCAAAAATGCAATGTAATCCGGCACCGGCAGTTGCCCATGACCATTAATCAAGGTATAATCTATCAAACATTTCCAAATTTCCTGAAATTTGCTTTCTTTAATTAACCCTTTTCTTAAATTTAACTCCCAGGTGAGCTTATCATTCAGCGCAGTATTCCACAACTCCTTATACCAATCCTCTATTTTTGGGGTAACATCACATTTCCAATATCGCGCTATACACTGTCTAGCACTGGATAACATAATTGCTAATAATTCCCTTTTTTGTTGCTCTACCACCTCCACATCTGTTAACAAAATTAAAATTACATCCAATTTCATTCTTACATCTAGAATTCTCCCAATTTCGTGTTCCACCTTCAACCAGAATGACTTCGTCTCTTTACACCCCCACCACATATGCTCATATGTTCCAATTTCCCCCTTACACCTCCAACAAAATTTCGACTTTGTATTGTCAATTTGGTATAGTCGTACCGGAGTCAAGTACCACTTCCACAATAATTTATAATTGTGCTCTTTTATTCTTACAGACAAAGACCTCATTATTCTCCTTTTCCATTTAGCATTCCACTGCTCGTCTGTAATTATGATATAGATTTATAAAGAGGGAAAATGACACTTGCTGACTTATTTTCTATATCCTTCCTAATGATCCCTAGCATTGAGTTTGCTTTTTTCACTGCTGAAGCACACTGGGTTTACACCTTCATTGAGCTGTCCACCAGGACACCAAGGTCCCTTTCCTGGTTTGTCGCAGAGAGTTCAGAACCCATCAGTTTATAAATGTAATTGGGTTTTTTTGCCCCAACATGCATCACTCTGCACTTACTAATGTTGAAACTCATTTGCCACTGTTTTGCCCACTCCCCCAGTGTCAAGAGATCCCTCTGGAGCTCCTCACAATCTCTCACAGTTTTCACTACCCTGTATAATTTAGTGTCGTCAGCAAATTTGGCTACCTTGCTATTTACTCCTACCTCTAGATCATTTATGAAGAGGTTGAAAAGCAGGGGTCCCAGTACTGAACCTTGGGGGACCCCACTCTTTACTTCCCTCCACTTGGAGAAGTGTCCATTTAGTGCTACCCTCTGTTTCCTGTCCCTTAGCCAGTTGCTGATCCAGGACAAGACCTGTCCCTTTATTCCATGACTGGTAAGTTTATTCAAGAGCCTTCGGTTTCCCTCCCTACGAAGATAGGCTCTGTTTTGGGCATGTGGTCTCTGTCTTCTTCAGTGACTTGCAGTCTATGATCAAATTAAACATAATTGAGTTGTGGTCACTGTTCCCTATTGGATCAGTCACATTAACATCTTGCACCAGATCCTGAGTAATACTCAGGATCAAGTCAAGGATTCTTGTACCTTTAGTTGGGTCTTCAACCATCTGTCCCAGGGAACAATCATTTAGCATATCTAGGGACTTTATCTCTTTATCATGTGCTGAACAACAATTCACCCAGTCTATGTGAGGGTAATTGAAGTCCCCCATTTTAACCAGGCTTCCCTTCTTGGATGCCTCCTTTACAACATTCTCCAACTGTCAGTCTCCCTCAGGAGTTTGGGTTGGAGGCCAATAGTATATGCCTACTGTTAGACCATCCTTGTGGCCTGGTACTCTTACCCACAGAGTTTCTAATGGTGACTCCAAATCACCTAGATATTCCAATTCGTACGAGTTTATCACTACTTTGACATACAAAGAATGTGCAATGTGCCCTCGTCGCCCGCAGTTGTGGCATTCTGCGATGCGGAAGGGGCACTTCCTGCAGTCATGCTGGGCTCCGAAGCCATCACACTTGCAAATGAATTTCTTCTCCTGATTGTCACGGTGCTCTTGGTGCTTTCGTTGGACCGCTCGGACTTCTCCCTCTTCGTTGCTGGACTCCGATGAAGAGGTGGAACCAAGCGATGCTGAGGAGGATGAAGATGAATTTTGCTGAGCTTGCACAGCTGAGTTAGTGGGACTGGTGGTGGAGTGGTGATGCTGGAAAAGCTTGATACCGGACCATGCAGCCTCAGATGCTACCGCCTCTTCTAGGACAGACTTGAAAGTTAGCGTCTTCCTGATTATAAGGCAACATTGAGCATCTTCGTCCCTCATGCCGGCCAGCAGACCATCCTGGAGGGCTTCTTCGATGTTGTCCCACTTGCACGAGGTGGCAGCAATGTGCAGAGTGGTGGCATAGTCTGCAATGGTCTCCCCAGGTCGCTGCTCCCTTCTGTGGAAGGCCACCCTGGCCGGGAAGATCAAGACCTCTGGCTGCAGGTGTTTCTTCAGTGCGGACATGATTTCTGCAAGTGGTACCCCATGCACGTCCCTTGGGAGAACGAGGTGGGTTGCCAGTTCAACCGTCTCAGAACCGCACTGAGCGAGGAAACAGGAGCACTTCTGGCCTTCATCGGTGATCTTCTGCGAGGCCATTACATGGCGGAATCGATGTTCGTATGTTGCCCATTTCTCTGGACGCACTGGGTCAAATGGGCCAATGTTGCTGCCATGTGGGGACCCCATCCCATCCTTGTTGCCAGTTTCGTGTTCAGGAAATGAAGAAGCAGACAAGTGAAGTAGTGAAATTCAGCTCTTTATTAGTGGGGTTTGTACACAGTTTTGATGGAGCAAAACTCTGACTTATATACACTATAAACAGTAACAGTAACAATAATACAACAAGCCCATTGGCTAACAGAGTGTGCACATTTTCGATCCACTTATTTGCATAAGAATAGATACATTAGGAAAGATACATTCTGCTCCTGTCAGAAAACACAGTTAACATACATAAAAAACACAGAGAAGTTTTAGTTGGCCTGTTGTTCCTGGTTTTCCCCTTCATACCAGCTAGCAACCTCTTCTTCAGGGTGAGATTTGTTGTGGCAGAACGTGTCCTGTATATGCCTAGTATGGGGCATTGCATTCTCTTGGTCCATGGCTTAAACAAGCTCTGCACGTGGCTGAATAAATGGAAAGCCACAGCCATAACATTCTCAGCTTTGCTGCTGCTGTTAGTCTCTTGGAAGACCATGAAACAGAATGAAATCTGGTTGTCAAGGGAGTCCTTGTTCAGGTCAGGAGTTCAGACCCTGCTCCAAAATACTAAGGTCCACTATAACTACGCCAATTTTCTGAAAGACCAAGGCCGTGACAGTGAAGCCATATTCCACTACAAAACAGCACTTGAGTTGTATCCATGACATGCAAGTGCCCTGAACAATCTTGGAACATTGTCCAAAGACCTGGTGGAGGCAAAATAATACTACAAGAGAGCCCTTCAGCTAAATCCACAACACAACCGAGCCCTTTTTAACCTTGGAAACCTATTCAAGTCTGTCTGGTTTGGTTTTACTGAGAATCTCTGGGAGGTTTGTATTGCCTGATACGAAAATAAATGGAAAGATGGGCTGAAATACAAGAACAGGCCTGGAAATGATTGTTCCCTGGGACAGATGGTTGAAGACCCAACTAGAGGTACAAGAATACTTGACTTGATCCTGAGTAATACTCAGGATCTGGTGCAAGATGTTAATGTGACTGATCCAATAGGGAACAGTGACCACAACTCAATTATGTTTAACTTGATCATAGACCGCAAGTCACTGATAAAATCTAACACAGAGACCTTAAATTTTCAAAAAGGAAATTTCCCAAAGTTGAGGAAACTAGTAAAAAAGAAGCTGAAAGGGAAAATTGAGAGAGTCCAAATGCTCCAAGAGGCATGGAGGCTGTTTACAAAAACAATAACAGCTCAATTGGAATGCATACCCAAAAGGAAAAAGGGCACTGCCAGCTCCAAGAGGACTCCAATGTGGCTTACAGGAGCTGTTCGGGAAGTGATCAAGAGCAAGAGAAGCTCATTTAGAAGATGGAAGGCTTGTCCAAATGAGGACAGCAGGCAAAAACATAAATTCTGGCAGAACAAATGCAAGGCAAGAATCAGGAAAGCAAAGCAAGACTTTGAGGAGCGTATAGCTAAAAATACTCAGAGAAATAACAAAGACTTCTTTAAGTACATTAGAAGTAAGAACCCAACTAGGAAGGCCATTGGACCATTAGATGACAATGGAAGGCAAGGGGTTATTAAAGAGGAAACAGAGATTGCAGAGAGACTCAATGAATTCTTTGCTTCAGTATTCACTGAAGAAGACAGAGGCCACATGCCCAAAACAGAGCCTATCTTCGTAGGGAGGGAAACCGAAGAATTAAGCCAGATAAAAATAACCAGGGAGGAGGTCCTTGCATGTCTTGTTAAACTAAACACTAACAAATCACCAGGACCAGATGGCATCCATCCACGAGTTCTCAGGGAACTTAAAGATGAAATTGCTGATCTCCTAGCCAAAATATATAATCTTTCCCTCAAATCAGGCTTTGTGCCTGACGACTGGAAGGTAGCGAATGTAACACCAATTTTCAAAAAAGGATCCAGGGGTGATCCAGGAAATTACCGACCTGTCAGTTTGACATGTGTCCCAGGTAAAGTGATGGAAACCATCCTAAAAGATAGAATTAATAGGCACATAGAAGAGAAGGCGCTGCTAAAGGAGAGCCAACATGGCTTTTGCAAGGGCAAATCATGCCTCACTAATCTGTTGGAATTTTTTGAGAGTGTCAACAAGCATGTGGATAAGGGGGATCCAGTTGACATTGTTTATCTGGACTTTCAGAAGGCTTTTGACAAGGTCGCACACCAAAGGCTCTTGAATAAACTTACCAGTCATGGAATAAAGGGACAGGTCTTGTCCTGGATCAGCAACTGGCTAAGGGACAGGAAACAGAGGGTAGCACTAAATGGACACTTCTCCAAGTGGAGGGAAGTAAAGAGTGGGGTCCCCCAAGGTTCAGTACTGGGACCCCTGCTTTTCAACCTCTTCATAAATGATCTAGAGGTAGGAGTAAAAAGCAAGGTAGCCAAATTTGCTGACGACACTAAATTATACAGGGTAGTGAAAACTGTGAGAGATTGTGAGGAGCTCCAGAGGGATCTCTCGACACTGGGGGAGTGGGCAAAACAGTGGCAAATGAGTTTCAACATTAGTAAGTGCAGAGTGATGCATGTTGGGGGAAAGAACCCCAATTACATTTATAAACTGATGGGGTCGGAACTCTCTGCGACAAACCAGGAAAGGGACCTTGGTGTCCTGGTGGACAACTCAATGACGGTGTCAACCCAGTGTGCCTCAGCAGTGAAAAAAGCAAACTCAATGCTAGGGATCATTAGGAAGGGCATAGAAAATAAGTCAGCAAGTGTCATTTTGCCTCTTTATAAATCTATGGTGAGGCCCCACCTGGAATACTGTGTACAGTTCTGGTCGCCATACCTCCAGAAGGATATTATGGAGCTGGAAAAAGTGCAGAGGAGGGCAACCAAAATGATTAGGGGACTGGAACACCTTCCTTACCATCTGAGGGTGCAACGGTTGGGCCTCTTCACTCTTGAACGACGACGTCTTAGAGGTGACCTGATTGAAGTTTATAAAATCATGCACGGTGTGGACAAAGTAGATAAGGAAAAACTGTTTTCCCTATCGCATAACACTAGAACTAGGGGACACTCCATGAAACCTTTGGGTACTTGTTCTCAAACAAATAAGAGAAAGTACTTTTTCACCCAGAGGATTACTGGTCTATGAAAGGCCCGCGCTCTCCCCGAAGCCACTCCATCGCTCGGGGATGGAGCCCACCTGCGCCCGCCGCCGACGCCGCCCCCTCCGAGCCACGCCGGCTGGAAGGGTGAAAAGCTGCCGCCGCCGCCGCCGCAGAAAGGCCCGCGCTCTCCCCGAAGCCACTCCATCGCTCGGGGATGGAGCCCACCTGCGCCCGCCGCCGACGCCGCCCCCTCCGAGCCACGCCGGCTGGAGGGGTGAAAAGCCGCCGCCGCCGCCGCCGCAGAAAGGCCCGCGCTCTCCCCGAAGCCACTCCATCGCTCGGGGATGGAGCCCACCTGCGCCCGCCGCCGACGCCGCCCCCTCCGAGCCACGCCGGCTGGAGGGGTGAAAAGCCGCCGCCGCCGCCGCCGCAGAAAGGCCCGCGCTCTCCCCGAAGCCACTCCATCGCTCGGGGATGGAGCCCACCTGCGCCCGCAGCCGACGCCGCTGCCTGTAGGACTTTTGCCTTTGGCCCTATCTGGACTCGTTCTCTACGGGGGGAGTGACAGGTGGGAACCACTGCTGTCGACGCAGCTGCCCTTATGGTCTTTGAACCATTGGGCACCTTCGTGGCTGCTGGGTGGTTGAGGTTAATGTTTTACTCTGTTTATTGTATTTTTATATATGTTGTAAGCCGCTTTGAGTGGCACTTGTGTCAGGAAAGCGGGATAGAAAAATGAAGAATAAATAAATAAATAAAAAATAAAATGGAACTCCCTGCCAGAAGAAGTGGTGACAGCTGTCAGTCTTGACAGCTTAAAGAAAGGATTAGACAAGTTCATGGAGGACAAGAGTATCAATGGCTATAATTATGGATACTTAAGGACAACCTCCGGGTTGGAGAGATAGGCAGGATATCTCTCAATATCATTTCCAGGAAATCCTAAGCAGGCATCTGCTTGGGAATACCCTGAAGGAAATGGTGAGCCACTGTGTGAGACAGAATGCTGGACTGGATGGGCTGTGGCCTGTTCCAGCAAGGCTGTTCTTATGTTATGTTAAAGCTAGACTATTGGGTGCCAAGACATAATACTAAAGCCATATCCGCCACAGCCAGAGGACTTGCAATCCTCTCCCAGGGCCCACGTCAATGGCCTTGGGATGGGAGGACGCTACGCCTGGCGCCCCTCCCCTTGGCCTGCCCAGGCGGGGAGTATAAAGGGTGCCGGAGATGCTGCTCCGCAGCAGCAGCAGCAGCAGCAGAATGGGAGTTAGGTGCTGTTGGTTTGATGGTAGACCTGCGGTTGGACTATAGAGGGAGGTTTGATGTTGTTCTCTTATCTCTCCTGTGTTTTTTATATGGATCATTTTGTACTGATATATTTTTTACTGTATTTATTGTATATTTAAGGAATTTGATATGTATTATTGATTTTGTTTGACTTATTTACTTTGTATTATTGTATTGTTCTGTACTGCTTTGCCACTGTTGTTTTTGCCACTTCAAGTCACCCTTGGGTTGAGAGAAGCAGGGTACAAATAAAACTATGATGATGATATGACTGGCTTTTGAGCAAGGACAACCTTTACCTAAATGTGTATACAGTATCTGTATTATATAGCCTTGTACTTCCCCCTTAATTTTTTTTAATGAGAATCATGTTGAAAAAGCTCCTTCACACCCTCTATTGACAAAAGGAAAAACTTTTTGGGGAGATGGGATAGCAAGAGTGCTGTGGGAGCTAAAACATCCCTCATGAGACACCTTTTGAGCAATAAGTGGATGCCTGTTGGTAGTGGGCTACACTTCGCCCTGCATTAGATGATAGTCACCCAGATCTATTATTTCCCACATCTGTCAGCAGTTTTTCTGACTGCAGAGCTCTCCATCTCATCTGCTTTGGCCCTCTTCCTAAAGATGCAGCCTCTGATCCAAAATCCATTTCAGCTTTCATCCATATTGCAAGGAAAGAAGACATGGAAACAGAACGAATGGATGTGTACATGAATACAAACATGAAGACATGCACACTGTGTAGGCTTAAGAAGGGGGCACGTAATGAGAGCTGAGAGACCAGCTGGCCCCAAACAAGGAGTCCCCAAGCTGTAATTAAAGAACAAACTTGTTGCTTCTCTGCCATGTGAGTTTAATTGCCTCATTAACATCTCTACAGAAGCAGCAAGAAATCTAGCCTTTGATCAAGCACCTTATTAGTTATTTATGATTTTAAAGGAATAATTACCATAGAGCAAAAGAAGATGCTGGGAGAGGAAAGGAAAGGTCTCTGGCTATCTGCGGGCTCTTGCAGGGGTTAATGTGTGCCCGTGTGAGGAGGTTCACAGCACGATCGCTGTGGCTAATGGCAAACCATGGCCATAAATCGTGGGTGATCGTTCTCCTTACCTCATCTGTTTTTACGCCGTAACCTAGAGGCCCCAGTTTGGGCCTCTGACTCAAGGCCTTTTGGCCCTCTCCACTATGCCCAGGGATGGCACGCAGTCATTCAGCTAGCACGCAGCTTCTGTCCAATTAGCAAGGTGAGCACGAGGCAGACATGCTGATATTTAACCAATTAAGTAACCTTATGCTATCGCAGGTAACCAATAAGGATATATTGCATACCCTTCTCTGGAATTTTCTTTGTCCTGTTATTCCTAATAAACTCCGACCGGGCTATCTTGCCCTATTGCCTCTTCATGAATTAAGCCTCCGCTGTCTCCTTGATCCCAAAACACAACATGCCCATACATGGAGCAAAGTGTCAGCTTCCAAAGCATTTGGCTTGGAATAGTTTTAAGATTGGGATAAGGCTATGTTTTTGGAATACTGATGCAAATGCCTACTTCTACCCAAAATGCACCCAAAGCCAATTGTTTCTTCTTTTCTTAAATACCGTAAATAGTCATTAGCAATGTTTGCGTATGCCTACTTAGAAGCAAGCATCATAGGTATTGATGCAATTTATTTGCAGGTAAAAGTATATAGGATTGCATCTTCAGTTATAATTAGAAAGTAATCATGTATCTTCCCCTTTTGTAAATGGAAATATGCAAAAAAAAAAAAAGCCCTTTGAGTCCTTTTATATCAAAGGCCCATCTAATTCAACATCCTGTTCCTGCTGTGGCCTCGGGGCAACCCACAAGGACGAAATGAAAGCAGTAGCACTGTCTCTACTATTTGTTGTTTTGCACCATTAAGTTGGAACTGACATAGGGCTTTCAAGCTACCGTAATTGAAATATTTAAGGGGTGGTTTTAACAATTCCACACACCCAGTGAATTTCCATGGCTGAGTAAGGGTTTGAACTCAGGCCTTCTGAGTCTATCACTCAATCTCAGTGATGGCGAACCTTGGTACTCCAGGTGTTCTTGGACTTCAATTACCAGAAGCCCAAGTCAGCACTCCTGCTGATCAGGGCTTCTGGGAATTGAAGTTCAAGAACATTTGGGATGCCAAGGTTTGCCATCACTGCTCTATCTAATACACCACATAGGGCATCACATCTCTACTATATTCTCCAGCAAATGATAATGAGGCTGCAGTTATCTGGTCAAATACCATATAATTGGCTGCAAGTATAAAAAGAAAGAATTTGATTTTTGCTTCTAATCATGTGACTCAAAGGCCAATTCATATCTGTCTTGCCCTTTTGGCTTCCATCAACTCCAATGCAAAGAGTCTTCTACTTTTTAAATGTCAAATCCTTTTGCTTTCTCTGATGTAGACATGCACACAAACAGAAAGTGGTGCTTTGGCAAAATACCTTTCCCCCCTCATCTTAAACACAGGAGTTTAAGGAGAAAGTACACATGCACACACACCCAGCATTAACCTCTTTCTACAAAGCTTTTCTCACAAGACACCTCTCTTTTTAAACAGATTTTTAACCAGAACTCCTCTTCATTTGTAATTTTTTACAGCTTGATCAGCTATGCAAGACAAGATGAGGAAATAATCACTGAAGACATAAAACCTTAAGGCAGCTCCTTTAAACTGCACCACCCACAGGTGCTTGAAATGGAAATGCAATTAGAAGGATTTTCCCCCTCCTGCCTATGTGGCCTCTTAAATCAAAGAGAACCGAATGCCCTTGTGTGGCTTCACAGAGAGAGAATGCAACTTAATTCACATTTTCCTCATGGTATAGTAAGGGGGTGGGGAACCTTTTCCTGTTGGAAGGCTGCATGCACTTAATAATTGAAAAAACATAATTTCAAAGTTACTAAAATAAAATATAAATTTGAAAGACCAACAAAAATGTATTAAATCAACGTGGAGTGAGTTTTGGACTGTGACATGGGATATCCAGACTCTAGACTTGGGAAATCTAAGTTCTAGTCCCCAATGAACTAATCCCTCTCTTTCAGCCCAATCTACCTCAGAGGGTTGTTGTGATGCTAAAGTGGAAAGGAGGAGAGCCATGTATCACATCTTGAGCTAACCAGAAAAAAATGGGATATATAAATATAAGAAAGAAATAAGCAAATTTCCAGATGGAACGGTTTCATAAGAGAGAATCTACATAAGGGATGGTTTGTGGCTCATCCTTCTAGCAAGGTGGCTGCTTGTCACATCACACCTAAACAAATATGTGATGTTGCTTCTGGGTCAAGAAAACTGCTCTATTCCAGGCTTCCATGTATGACCTTTTATTACCCACTAATCCTTAGTTAAGGACCTTCCTTCCATCCAACAACAAAAAGTGCCAGCCTGGTCCATGAAGCTGTAAGAGGCCTCAACCACCGTCCTGTAATGAAAGATCTTAGTTCGTTTGGCCAAATTACTTCTATTTTGAAATCCCTAATGGCTTAATTCAGGGATTCTCAATCTGCGGCCCGTGGGCTGGATACGGCCTGTGGCATCATTTCATGTGGCCCCACACCACCATGTGGTGAAGGAAGGACAAAATGGCCATCCGGGCCCCCAAAGCTGTCTGAAGGAGTGTGACCTGGCTTTAAAAGTTTGAGAACTCCTGGCTTAATTGATTAACATCTTTTAATGTCTTGCACGGGAGACAAAGAAGGAGTCGCAGTAAGGACTAACACAGGTTTATTCATTGATGATCAGGATGAACATGTGGTAATGGCGGAGGTACATCACATTATATACAGTAGCACAATACATTTGAATCTTGTTGCACGGTAGCTCATTGGCTGCTACCGGCGTGACGTCGTCCCAGTCACGCCCACCATCTGCAGGTAGTGATAGTGCGGGAAAGGTTCCCGCGGCTGTTGGTGATTTGGGGAATGTGAACCATGTGAGTTGAACGCTCACAGCTGCCCTCTATGGGCAGCTTACTCGCGTTCCTTTAACAGCTGGGCTACATTGTAATTATGGTCAGGTTACATTCATACATTTCTTAAAGCAACATTGTACATACATAACACATCTGCATAGCTTTGAAAATGTCACTCTGAAGAAAAGTTCACTTTGAGTTTACATGGTGTGTGTTTATGTTAAGCAGCAGGCAGCATCTTAGAAGAGCCATCCTTCCTGTGAGACAATGAAGGGGCAAAGTCACTACCTGAATCTGACATGTGCCTAATTTTCATCCAGAAATCTAGCTTCATCATGGAGCAGAGGAGCAAGTTTATAAAAACTACATGATCAATATGGGTGTCCTCTTTTGTCTTCTTGTTAATGCTGTTGTTTTTCTTGCTAGAATATACAAAACACAGTCAAACATTATTATAGAAACAATGACTGGTTATATATAATAGGGACAGATTTTAATCAAAACCTTAGTATCAGTTAAATAGAAGTACAGTAATACCTCATACAAAGTCCGCTTCATACAACAACGGATTCATACAACATCGCCTAATTCCATGAAAAAAGTTGCCTCATACAAGGTCGTGCGACTTTGTATGAGGCATTGGGGTTCTTCCCAGGTTGCATTGTGCCTGGGCAGTATAAAAGGCAGGACACATGCATGCATTGCTCTTGTGGGTTTTGCATGAGGCGAAGAGTGTTTAGGAGTGGTTTGAGCACAATTTTGGATTGTTTTGATTTTTTCATCAGAATTTTTAGAAGCATTCCTGGGATTTTTGCAGCATTTTTCAGGTTCTTGGACAATCAGGGTTGTTTGACATGTTTTTGTAATGTATTTAGCCTTTAGACAATGATTTCTTAAAGTTCTGTCAGTTTCCTGTCTGTTTCCTTGGCTTTGCCCTGAAGTCTGTGCTGTTACAGTACAATGTATCTCTATGGAAATGACATTGTACGAGGCATCACAGCAAGGATTTGGACGTTGTATGAGGCATCACGGCTAGGAGTTTGCATGCCTCATACAAAGTCCAAATCCGTATAAAGTCCAAACTTGTGGAACCAAGTTTGGACGTTGTATGAGGTATCACTGTATAATATATATGCTGTTCCCAATATTGCCATCTTCTACAACTCTGATGGTGTTATTCCAGAGATTTAAAGCTGGTTATAATATTTTGTGAAATTCTGCATCATTATTCCTAGAACCCCAATGATTCTGGAGATTCCTGAAATGTGTTTCATTCATAACCAAGTTGTTTCTATTGCCAGGCCTCTCTATTTTGTTCATTTTCCAGCTCTTTATTTCCAGCTCTGTCATCCCCTGTCATCCCCTAGAAAGGCAATGTGAATTATCCAGGCATTTCTTTGTTCTATTGCATTGATGGCGAACCTTGACACTCCAGCTGTTCTTGGACTTCAATTCCCAGAAGCCTTGATCAGCAGGTGTACCGACTTGGGCTTCTGGTGATTGAAGAGCAAGAACAGGAGCGCCAAGGTTCACCATCACTGTTCGATTGCTTTTATGTCTCAAGTATTATACTCAAGGTGTCTATTGTAGCAAGTTGAAATCTGAAAATCCTACAAGATCTTAACTTGGTAATTTTCTATTGATTTTGTAACTATACCATGTCTTGCATGATGATGATGATGATGATGATGATGATGATGATGATGATGATGATGATGATGATGATGATGATTATTATTATTATTATTATTATTATTATTATTATTATTATTATTATTATTATTATTATTATTATTATGTGACAAAAAAGAGGGTGCCAGCAGAAGCAGTGCTGGCATGTTTGAACCTTGGGGACTTTCTAAGTAGCAGGAACTATGATGTTATTGCTCCATGCTCCCCTGTTCCCTCTGAACTGCAGTTCTCACAGTACCTGGGAGAGAACAGCATATTGTTGTACACTATACATTTTACAATGAAAAATATTTAAGGGCAGCTTGATCTTGAATGGCCAGTTAAGAGCTTTTAACTTTACAAAAAAAAAAATCCTCCTCATTTCTTGATACATGCCAATCTAGCTACCTGCATCTTTAAGCTTTTCCAGTGGGAAGGGTTGGCTATGTGGACTGTCATTATGAGCACCAGCTCCTGTAAATCAATGTAGTGGGAGGGGATAGGATAGCAGGGAGGAGATAGGATAGTAGGAAGAGAAATACGATGTTGCAGGGAACAATACTGCATAGGAACATGGAATGTGAGATCTATGAATCAAGGCAAGCTGGAAGTGGTAAAAAATGAAATGGAAAGAATAAGAATTGATATCTTGGGAATCAGTGAGTTAAAATGGGATGGGCGAATTCAGCTCTGGAGACCATCATATCTACTATTGTGGACAAGAAAATCTTAAAAGAAATGAAGTGGTGATAAAAGAGTGAGAAAAGCAGTAATGGAATAAAATCTAAAAAAATGATAGAATGATCTCAGTCCGAATCCAAGGAAAACCATTCAATATCACAGTAATTCAAATATATGCACCAATATATGCATCTGGTGCAGATGAAGCCACAGTTGACCAGTTCTATGAGGATCTACAACACCTCATAGAACAAACACTAAGAAATGATGACCGCATTATCATAAGAGATTAGACTGCCAAAGTAGGAAATAAAAAAGTAAATGGAATAACAAGCAAGTTTGGTCTTGGAACACAGAACGAAGCAGGGCAAAGATTGATAGAGTTCTGCCAAGATAACACACTGGTCATAGCAAACACCCTCTTCCAGCAACACAAGAGGCAACTTTACACATGGCCATCACCAGATGGCCAACATCGAAAACAGATTGATTACATACTCTACAGCCAAAGATGGAGAACCTCCATACAATCAGCAAAAACGAGACCTGGAGCAGACTGTAGTTCAGATAATAATCTAGTGATTGCAAAATTCAGGCTTAGACTAAAATAAATAAATAGGGAAAACAATTAGGCCAGACAGGTATGACCTAGACAACATCCCTAAGGAATACATGGTGGAGGTGTGGAACAGATTTAATGGCTTAGACTTGATAGAGTACCAGAAGTATTATGGACAGAGGTGCAGGACATCATACAGGAGGCAGCAAGGAAAACAATACCAAAACAAAAGAAGCGTAAGAAAGCAAAGTGGTTGTCTGATGAGGCTCTTAAAATAGCGGGGAGGGATAAAGCTGATGACATTGAGCCTTGGGCCCTGCTACAGACGTCAGCTGTTCCTGGGGCCGCCTCCCCTGCTCCGTCTGGGAGGGAAGAAGAAGATGAAGGGTTGCGGATGGCCGAAGACCTGCCACCACCGCCGCCACAGCTGCTCCCGGGGCTGCCCCTCTAGTCAGAGACACTGATCCTCGGGCTCTGTGGAGCGTAGAGCATGGGCTCCATCAGGTACGTTGAGCTTTGGGCTCCATTCATGGACGTCGAGCCCTGGGTTTCTGCTACCTGGGCCCTATGGACCCTATGGACTGGCGAGGATGTTTTGTTCTGTTCTGTGCCCTAATTGTGCTTATTTTATTATGGTGCTTTTTATGTGTAATTTCATTGTATTTGATGTTTTGATACTTTGATTATTGTATTTTGCTGTATTTATTATGTATTATGTATAATGTCATTGTATTTTTTCTCTGATTTGCATTTGAATTGTTTTGTATTGTATTGTATATTTTATTGCATCTGTTATGCTCTATATATATACTGCTTGTTGTATTATTGTATTGATATTGATATTGTATTGTTTCAGTTGCTGTCTGCTGATATGCTTTTTATTTTGGTTTTTTTATTTTATATACTAGCAGATTTTGCCTGGCAGTGCCGGGCTGTTTTAAATGGTGTTTGTATTTATTTATTTTGGTTAATGTTTGTAAAGGAGAGGCTAGTCTATATTTGAAATTTTTAATATGTTTATTTATTTATTTATTGCCGGGCTGTTATAAACTGTGATTAGTTGTGTTTAGATGTTTTGGGTTTTTATTTTAGTTAAAATTCAGCACAGGATTTTTGAAAAGTTTGTATTTTATTTTATTGTCATATGTTTCTGATTTGTGTTAAATTGTGACTTTGTGTTATTTTGTTGACTTGTTTTTACTGTTGGGGCCTTTTGTTTGGGGCTGTTGTGTGTTTGTGAATTGTTTTTACTTTTGTGGCCAGCAGGTGGTGCTGGTAAGGTGTTTCCTTGTATTTTGACAGTTTTTTCTCTCATGGCCTCTGGGTGGAGCTTCATCTGGTAAGTATTCTGTTTCTTTATTCATTTCGTTTCCGGCCGTCGTGGAGTGAGGATGTCTGCTGGTAAGTTCCCTTGTTTTATTTTGTGTGTGTGTGTGTGTGTGTATGTGTGTGTTTGCATTTTGTGTTGTTTTGGTGTTTTTCTTGGTTGTTTTTTGTGGTGTTTGGCAGGGTGCTGGTTGTTTTTTGTTATTTTGTGTGTGTTTAATTTGTATGTTATTGGTGTTATTTTTGTTTGTTTTTGTTTGTTTTTGGATGTTTTTGATTGCTGTTTTTTTAAGGGGGTCTTTCTTTTCTGCAGGCCGGGCTCGATGGCTGGCCCATGGAAAGGAAAGGCAGCAGCCGGGGGGGTGGGGTCTTTCTTTTCTGCGGGCCGGGCTCGATGCCTAGCCCATGGAAAGGAAAGGCAGTGGCCGGGGGTATTCTTTCTTTTCCGCGGGCCAAGCTCGATGGCTGGCTGGTGGAAAGGAAAGGCAGCGGCTGGGGGGGTGTCTTTCATTTCCGCAGGCCGGGCTCGATGGCTGGACTGTGGAAAGGAAAGGCAGCGGCCGGGGGGGTCTTTCTTTTCCATGGGCTGGGCTTGATGGCTGGCCCGTGGAAAGGAAAGGCAGCGGCTGGGGGGTCTTTCTTTTCCGCAGGCCCGGCTCAATGGCTGGCTCATGGAAAGGAAAGGCAGCGGCCAGGGGGGTCTTTCTTTTCCATGGGCCGGGCTCAATGCCTGGCCCATGGAAAGGAAGGGCCGGGGCCGGGGGGTCTTTCTTTTCCGGGGGCCGGACTCGATGCCTGGCCCATGGAAAGGAAAGGCAGCGGCTGGGGGGTCTTTCTTTTCAGCAGGCCGGGCTTGATTCCTGGCCCGTGGAAATGAAGAGCAGTGGCGGCGGGGGTTTCCTTACTGTGACCTGTGTTGCTGTGAAGCACTGCGTTTTTTACTTTTATTTTTTGCGCGCCAGCTTCCTCAGCATTCTGCGCGCTCATGGCGTGCAGAACCCTGGGGCTTGTAGTTTGGCATTTGCGTTTTTGGCTTGTGTGTCGTTTTTTCTGCGGGTTTGATTTTGATTGGCTGCGGCGCATTTCTGAACGTTCCTTTTGCTCACGCCGCTCAGCCTGATTGGCTCTGGTGCAACGCGGCAAAAGGAACATTGGGAATTGAAGTTCCCTTTTTTTGTTTGTGTCCGGGGGGCTCCTGCCCCACTGGCGCAAAATTCAACCCGACAGTTACCTGCGAACCCCGGTCGGGTGAGTGCACAGAGGCTTGGAGGGGGCTAGTGGGGCCTGGTTAAACATACTATGTCACATTTTAACGGTTAACACACCATTTTATAGGTATAGATTTAATTATGTTGGAAGCCGCCCTGAGTTGGCCTACAAACTGAGTAGGGCAGGGTACAATTTAAAACTCTAATCTAATCTAATCCCCAAAATGGGTAATGCCAAAGAATGTTCAAATTATTGAACAATTGCGCTCATCTCGCATGTTAGCAAGGTTATGCTCAAGATAATACAGGATAGACTGCAACAGCATGTGGAGAGAGAATTACCAGAGGTGCAGGCTGGGTTCCAAAGAGGCAGGGGGACTACAGACCACATTGCCAACATATGTTAGATCCTGGAGAAAACAAAGGAATATCAGGAACAAGTCTACTTCTGTTTCATTGATTACACCAAGGCCTTTGACTGTGTGGACCACAACAAAATGTGGCAAGTAATTAAAAAGATGGGACTACCAGACCACCTTATATGCCTCATGAGAAATCTATACATGACTCAAGAAGCAACAGTTAGGACAGAATACGGAATGACGGAGTGGTTTGGAATAGGAAAAGGAGTAAAACAAGGCTGCATTTTATCAACTTATTTTATCAACTGCTTATTCAACTTATACACAGAGCACTTAATGTGCAATGCAGGGATGGAGGAATCACAATTTGGGATCAAAATTTCTGGGAGAAAAACCAACAATTTGAGATACACAGATGATACCACCCTAGCTGCAGAAAGTGAGGAAGACCCAAAGAAGCTCCTGCTTCGGTTGAAAGAAGAGAGTGCAAAAGCTGGCTTGAAACTCAACATCAAGAAAAACAAGATAATGGCAACAGGCCCTATCAGTCCCTGGAAAATAGATGGGGAAGAATTAGAAGTAGTGACCGATTCTACTTTCTTAGGATCTAAGATCACTGCAGATCTTGGCTCCAGTCACCATGAAATAAAAAGACGACTAATTTTTGGGAAGCAAGCTATGAGAAACCTGGGGAACATAGTGAAAAGTAGAGACATCACCTTGCAAATAAAAGTCTGCATAGTCAAAGCAATGGTATTTCCGGTAGTGATGTATGGTTGTGAGAGCTGGACCATTAGGAAAGCTTAGCGCAGAGATGCCTTTGAGATGTGGTGTTGGAGGATAGTTTTGAGAGTCCCTTGGACAGTGAGGAGAACAAATTGGTCAATCTTAGGGGGAAAATCAACCCTGACTGCTCCTTAGAAGGTCAAATAGTAAAGATGAAGCTGAAGTACTTTGGCCATCAAATGAGAAGAGAGGATTAAGACTTGAGAAAGCCTTGATGCTGGGAAAAGAGGAGGGCAAAAGAAGAAGGGGGCAGCCAAAAATGAGCTGGCTGGATGGTATTGTACATGCAAAGGGCACAGAGCTGGGCAGGTTGAGGAGGATTGTGGAAGATAGAGTTGCCTGGAGAGCGGTGGTCCTTGGGGTCGCAAAGGGTTGGAATCGACCGTGTGACTGAACAGCAACAACAACAACAACAACAATGTTGATTACATAGTCCCCTTTTCAAATAATTTATCTGTTATCACCCTAATATCCCTGCATCACCGTGCTGGGGCAAATCTTAGGTATTGAATGTCTGCTGCCACAATTCATTTAAGGGGCAGCAACCCTTTACACATAGCAACCTCAGGTCTGTCATCTATTGATGGTATAGTATGTCTAGCAAATTACCTCATGGGAATATTAGGGAATTTTGCTTATTCCTCTAGTTAGCAGAGTATAAAGCAGAAAAAAAGACAAAGCAGAGACAAATTCGAGAGATCAGTTTCATCAACCACCTCCTCCTTGGTTTTCCCCACAGCACTCTGCATGATAAAAGTACTCTAGAAGCATTTTAATTATAAAAAGGTATCTCTACTTACAATTGCCATTTATAGTTACAATCTGTAGAAAGAAATACGGGAAATGGAGTCTTCAGCACATGGAGAAAATTAATTTCATGCTTTCTGCTTAATCAAAGGTCAGAGGAAGAAGAAGGGCTATGAACAAAAAATGGCAGCCAAAAAAAAAAGTGGGGGAGAGAAGGGCATGGGCTTGCCCCAAGTGCCAGGGGCAGAAAAAGAAATTTCTTGTTCAAGTTAGTGTAAATGACAATCGCATCAAGTTGTAAATCTTTCCCCCCCTGCTACCCAGCGTTAATTCATGCAAGATTTCTACTATCATAACAGGGATCACATGCTTTGCTGTGTAACAAGTTATCAAATAACTTAAATTAATAGAAACCTTGCAACAGACTGCTAAGTGCCTGTTTGTATAATTTCATCCGGGTGCTGCATGTAAATATTGACATCCATTATGTAAAAATATCCTGCAATAAAGATAGTTTAAAGCAGGGGTGCCAGTGGTGGGATTCAGCAGGTTTGCCCCAGTTCACCAGAACCGGTAGCAGTAATTCCGGCTGGCCCCTCCCATCCAAGTTTTGAAATAAAGTACAGTAACACCTCATACAAAGTCTGCTTCATAAAACATCGAATTCATACAACATCGCCTAATTCTTTGAAAAAAGTTGCCTCATACAAAGTCGCAGTGACTTTGTATGAGGCATTGGGGTTTTTCCCAGGTTGCATTGTGCCTGGGCAGTATAAAAGGCAGGACGCATGCGTGCATTGCTCTTGTGGGTTTTGCACGAGGTGAAGAGTGTTTAGGAGTGGTTTTGAGCACGATTTTAGTTGTTTGGTGTTTGCTGCTGTTTGGATGATTAACACTGTGCTGCATGATGGAACATGTTGGCATCCATTTTGTACTTGTTTGCATACAGTAATTGTTTACAGTAGCTTGTACAAAATTGATGATCGGCCGCATGGCTGCAGATTAACACTGTGCTGAATGATGGGACATGTTAATTTTTAAACCTGCACTTCATAAAGTTTTCAAAAGTTAAAAACTTGTTGTATGGTTTGTCCCCTAAAATCAGGGTTGTTTGACATGTTTTTGTAATGTATTTAGCCTTTAGACAATGATTTCTTAAAGTTCTGTCAGTTTCCTGCTTGTTTCCTTTACTTTGCCCTGAAGTCTGTGCTGTTACAGTACAATGTATATGGAAACAACGTTGTATGAGGCATTGCAGCAAGGATTTGGATGTTGTATGAGGTATCGCGGCTAGGATTTTGCATGCCTCATACAAAGTCCAAATCCGTATAAAGTCCAAACTTGTGGAACCAAGTTTGGACGTTGTATGAGGTATCACTGTAGACCTAATTCGAGTGCAACACAGGGCTTTCCCCTGACCATGCCCACCGTACCACACCCACAGAGAAGGTAGTAATTTTTTTTAAATTCCACCACTGAGGGGTGCTCAAACTTTTTGGGCCCGTGGCCTGTCCACACCCTTAGAACAGCTGAGGGGGCCAGACCACACCCCCGGAACAGGGCATGTTTGTGCATGCATGGGCATGTAACTTCCTGGTTTGGCACGGACACTTCTGCACATGCACGAAAGCAGCCATTTTACTTCCTGGTTTCACGTGGCCTACTTCTGTGCATGTGCAAAAGCATTCAGTTTACTTCACAGAACTGTCTGTGCCAAACCAGGAAGTAAAATGGACGCTTTTCACGCATGTGCAGAAGCATCCGTATTTACTTCCTGGTTTGGCAAGGGCATTGCAGGCCTGATGGGATGCCTTTGGGGGCCGTATCCAGCCCACAGGTTGCAGTTTGGGCATGTCTGATTTAAAGCAGGGGTTCTCAATGTTTTCCTTCCACGGGTTGGACCAAGCCCCCTCAGACAGCTGAGTGGGCCAGACACGTGGTTCCCCTCACCATAAACGCTGCTGTAAAATGCATCCTTGGCTATCATAAACACGTTTCCAATGGTGGTGGCAAAGGCGGCAAGCCACATGAAATGGCACTGCAGGCTGGGTCCAGCCCGCAGGCCATAGGTTGCTAACCCTTGGTTGAAAGGATTGTCAGTAGCATCTAGTAGCATTCCAGGTAAAGCGCATAGCAGAGAAACCTTGGATAAAGAGCACAACTGAGCGGATATGCCCCCCACACTCTACCAGTGTGGGCAGAAGCAGCAGGGACCGTGGCAGCAGTGGCAGCACTGATGGTGGCAGCAGTTGCTGCTCCCCCTACAGCCAGACAAACCGCTCAGGAGGAAGCAGCAGCAGCATGCAAAAGGCAGGGAGATCACTCCATTTACATTACATTTTTTAATTATTATTATCTTTGGTCCGGGCAGGACCATTCCCCCCATTCATCCCTGTGGGAATGCCGTGTTTTATGTAAAAATCAGCATTATGTAAAAAGCTACTTTCGTGTTCAGGGAATAAAGAAGCAGATGAGTTCGTTCCCATGGGGTGCGGTACCATCAGTACACAGATGACACTCAGTTGTACATCTCGGCCCGTGGGGACCCCAGTGATGCCGTTGAAATCCTATCCGAATGCCTGGAGGCCGTTGGGGTCTGGATGTGGGCCAATGGGCTTCGGCTGAATCCCAGCAAGACAGAGTGGCTATGGATAAGGGGCCCCATGTTATCCAGGGAGCTACCATCTTTGGTGTGCAACTTGGAGGTCCTTCTGGACTCACGGCTGCTGCTAGAAGAACAGGTAGCGGCTGTGGCCAGGAGGGCTTTTGCCCAACTTCAGGTGATTTGCCAGTTGTGCAAACTCCTGGACTGGGGCTCCTTGCTTATGGTCACTCACGCTCTGGTCACTTCCCGACTAGATTATTGTAATGCGCTCTACATGGGGCTGCCCTTGATGACCATTTGGAGGCTGCAGCTGGTCCAGAATGCGGCAACCCAGGTGGTGATGGGGTGCGGATGATATGCCCGCACGCCACCGCTACTTCGGGAGCTGCACTGGTTACCAGTTTGTCTCTGGGTGCAATTCAAGGTGCTATTTTTGACCTTTAAAGCCCTATATGGCAGTAGGCCAGGATACCTTAGAGACCGCATCGTCCCAAGAGTGTCTGCCCGTTCAACCAGAGCGGACCGGAGGGGCTCTCTAATAGTACCATCAACTAGGGATGCACATCTATCCAGCACCCGAAGGAGGGCCTTCTCCGTGTCCGCACCAACCCTCTGGAACCTCCTGCCAACAGATCTCAGGCTTCAAAGAGAATTGCTGCCCTTCAGGAAAGGATTGAAGACCTGGCTGTCAGGGCAGGTGTGGGGCCCTAATGGGAACACGGTCCCCGCCTGCTGGCTTATGTAAACAATTAAGAACTCTCTCTGCTTTTTTTATAGTGGGTGGGATGGGTGGGTGGGATAAGGGTTTTCTAAAGTGGGTGGGTTATGGGTCTTTTAAAGTATTTTATGTGTTTTTAGAATTTGTTGTAATGCCACCCTGAGTCAGGTTCTGCCTGAGAGGGCGGCATATATAAATATAACTATTAAATTAAATTAAGTAGTGAAATTCAGCTCTTTATTAGTGGGGTTTGAACACAGTTTGGATGGGGCAAATCTCAGACTTATATACACTATAAACAGTAACATTAACAATAATACAACAAGCCCATTGGCTAACAGAGTGTGCACATTTTCGATCCACTTATTTGCATAAGAATAGATCCATTAGAAAAGATACATTCCGCTCCTGTCAGAAAACACAGTTAACATACATAACATTCTTCCACCCTAGGTAAAAACAAAATCCTTTAACCAGGATGGCGGTCTAGTTTCCCTTCTGGGTCGGACGCTTGGCTGAGCCGGCTCAGGGGCTCGTAGGAGGGGCGACCCAACTGGAGTGAGGGATTGACTAGAGGGGGAGGATTGTAAACCCAAATTAAAGCCCGTTTGTCAGATGGAGGAGCGGGGGATCGCTCAAAACCAAAATATAATTCTGTGGATGAATAAGACAACTCAGGGTCCCTCCTGTGTGTACTAAGAGTGGAGGGTGACTCCAAACAAAATTGGTCATCATCAATAAAGGAATCCAGAGTGCTAGGCTGGAACAGTGTAGGGGTACACCTGGCCGGAATAGGGGAGCATTCCACAAATTCCCCTTGAAATCGGTTCCTAGAAGACACTTCTGGGTCAATGTTGGCTGGCTGCTGACTATTACCTCTGCCCTCTGGGTTTAAATGGGTGGGGGCCAACCCTAGCGTTGAGTGTCTGTATTCGTCTTGTGGGTCCAATATTCTGGGTCTCAATTGATCCGAGTGCCTCCTCCAGATCAGACCAGTGGCTATTTCGATTCTGTAAGAAATAGGACCTGTTTGATCGATCACAAACCCAGGCACCCACGCAGGGCCACCAGCTGCATAATTGCGGCAATGTACAGGGTCTCTGGATGAGAAACCCTTCTGGTGTTGGATTGCTATATTTGTGTCTTTGTCCTCTACCCTAGAGGGATCCAATCTGTCCAGCAAGGATGACAGTTTCCTTCGCTGGAGCAATTTAGCAAGGGACAGCCCTGAGGCAAGGGGGGTGGGGGTGAGCCTATATGTGAAAAGAAACTGGCATAACTGGAGTTCCAAATCCCCTTCACCCATACACAGAAGCGCGTCTTTAGTTGTGCGCACCTGCCGCTCTACCTGGCCATTGGTGGCTGGGTGGAATGGGGCGGCAGTGATGTGCCTAATTGCATTCCTTTCAATGAATGATTGGAATTCTGCAGATGTGAACGTGGACGCGTTGTCGGACACCAGCACATCTGGAAGTTCAAATGCTGCAAACAGCCTTCTTAGGTTCATTATCGTGGTGGCTGAAGTGGTATTAGGCACACTAATCACTTCCAGCCACTTAGAAAATGAATCCTCAACCAAAAATAGGGCACCACTAAATGGACCTGCAAAATCTATGTGCAACCTAGACCACGGGCCTTGAGCAGAATCCCATTCCCGAGAGGGAAGGTGGGATTGCTCTGGGCGAGAGGATTGACAACTGGCACAAGTGTCGACCATTTGTTCTATGTCTTGGTCCAGTTGAGGCCACCAAAAGTAGCTACGGCCAAGGGCTTTGGAACGGACAATTCCCGGGTTACTTGTGTGAAGTAGATGTAAAACCTTTTCCCCTGAGAGTGACAGGAATGACCACCCGCAGGCCCCATGGTAGGCAACCTCATTCCACTGACAGTTCCAAATGCTTGCGGTGGAATGTTCTGAATTCCTCGGCTAGAGGAGAGACAGGCCAGCCTTTTTGTACCCAAGACATTACTTTAGTCAATGTTACATCCTGAGGGGATGACTGGGGGCGAGTCGAAAGCCTCAATCATAAGGACCTGATGGTCGCTTTTGATTTCGCAGTCGGCTTCCCCGACCCCTGGCAGTGGAGAACGTGACAGGGCATCAGCATGGCTGATGTTCTTGCCAGGCCTGTGCACCAAAGTAAAATCGTATGCATTTAGGAAAATTGCCCAACGCAACATCCTTGGGGACAGAATTTGAGGCGTGGGCTTCCTGTTCACAAAGATTCCAAGGAGGGGCTTGTGGTCAGTTACGATGGTAAAAGGCCTTCCGTAAAGGTAATCGTGGAATTTCTTACTGCCAGCCACGATTGCCAACACCTTCCTCTCTGTCTGAGCGTATTTTTTCTCAGGCTTTGAGAATGAACGGGAATAGAATGCTACAGGGGCTTCCCTCCCATCATTTAGTACATGGCATAACACAGCTCCCACCCACCCCCACAGGGGATGCATCACACACAAGTACAACTTACTTGTTAGGATCAAAATGAGTTAATACAGCATCCGAAGATAGCAGCCTTTTAAGTACTAAGAACGCTTTCTCCTGGCAATGGCCCCAGTGCCAAACAGTATCTTTCTTAAGAAGCCGATGTAATGGTTCGGCAACTGAGGCTTTGCGATGGTGAAAAGCGTGATAGAAGTTTAACAATTCTAGAAATGATTGCAATTCGGTTTTACATTTTGGCCTGGGTGCATTTCGCATGGCCACGACCTTGTAGTCAGAGGGCATGATACCTTGGGGTGTAATTCGGTACCCCAGGAACTCCACTTCCTGTGCCAAAAACACACATTTGTCTCTTCTGAGACGTAGACCGGCCCTCTCGAAACGTGAGAGGACTCGATCGAGCCTGGCCACTAGTTCGACAGTGTCCTTAGCAATGATCAGGACACCGTCAAAATATGGCAGGACACCGAGCAAAGCTTTTAAAATACTCTATATATTGATACTTCATACAACGTACAAACTTGGTTCCACAAGTTTAGACTTTATACAGATTTGGACTTTGTATGAGGCATGCAACGTCAAAATCCTTGCCACGTTGCCACGTTGCCTCATACAACGTCATTTCCATAGAGATACATTGTACTGTTACAGCACAGACTTCAGGGCAAAGTCAAGGAAACAGACAGGAAACTGACAGAACTTTAAGAAATCATTGTCTAAAGGCTAAAAACATTACAAAAACATGTCAAACAACCCTGATTGTCCAAGAACCTGAAGAATGCTGCAAAAATCCCAGGAATGCTTCTAAAAATTTTGACGAAAAATTAAAAAAAAATCCAGAATCGTGCTCAAAACCACTCCTAAACACTCTTCGCCTCATGCAAAACCCACAAGAGCAATGCATGCATGTGTCCTGCCTTTTATACTGCCCAGGCACAATGCAACCTGGGAAGAACCCCAATGCCTCATACAAAGTCGCATGACTTTGTATGAGGCAACTTTTTTCAAGGAATTAGGCAATGTTGTATGAATCCGATGTTGTGTGAAGTGGACTTTGTATGAGGTATTACTGTACAAGAGATTGAAATATTCCGGGAGCTGCATTCACCCCGAATTGTAGTCTATTTACCTTAAATGCTCCCCTATGTGTTACTATGGTCTGGGCTATGGCAGCAGCAGGAGTCACAGTCAATTGTTGGTAAGCATGGGCAACGTCAAGTTTTGCGAAGCAATTTCCTCCATGCAAGGAGGCAAGAAGGTGGCTTACCATGGGCACAGGATATGCATTTGGGTGAATAGCTTTATTGATGGTACACTTGTAGTCAGCGCTTATCCTGACCTCCCCATTACTTTTCAAAGCAGTCACTATTGGTGTCTCCCACTCTGCGGAGTCCACTGGCACTAGGATGCCCTGCCGCACCAGTTTGTCCAGCTCGGCTTCTATCTTCACCTTTAAACCAAAGGGTACCCGGCGTGGCTTCATCTGGATGGGCCGGACAGTTGGGTCAAGCTCAAAGTCCCTAGGGGGTCCTTTGTTTAACCCTAAACACTTTTTGAACACCTCAGGATGTGCAGCACAAACGTCCCAGATTGGGTCAGCGTTTATTGCATGAATGCCAGCAAGCCGGATTCCCAGAGGCCTAAACCATTGGGTCCCGATAAGACAGTTAGTGCCCTTCTTAACCACAACCAATGGCAAGGAGGTGCAAATGTTTTTGAATTTGACCAAGAAATTTCCCACCCCCAGGACCGGAATCTGGCAACCTTGCACATCCTGGAGGGAAGTTTTAAAAGATTTGAGCTTGGGCCGAGAGGCAGCGGGAATTCTCAAAAACTCCCGCTGTGGGATTATGGAAAAGGTAGTACCTGAATCCACCTCCATCTTGAAAGGGACATCCTGCAGGCTCAGGTCTGCGAAGAAATGCTCGCTGCCCACTTGGCACGGCTCAGGCTCTGGTGACACTTTGGCGATGGACGTTTTGTGGTGATGACTCTTCTTGGACTCAGGTGTTGGAGTTCTTTGTTTTTGCTGTCAGCATACTTTAGCAATGTGCCCTCCTCGCCCACAGCTGTGGCATTCTGCGGTGTGGAAGGGGCATTTCCTGTGCTCATGCCGGGCTCCGCAGCCATCACACTTGCAAAGGAATTTGTTCTCTCGATCATCACAGTGCTCTCGGTGCTTTCATCGGACCGCTCGGACTTCTCCCTCTGCGTCGCTGGACTCCAATGAAGAGGTGGAACCAGGTGATGCTGAGGAGGATGAAGATGAATTTTGCTGAGCTTGCACAGCTGAGTTGATGGCACTGGTGGTGGAGTGGTGATGCCGGAAAAGCTTAATGCCAGACCCTGAGGCCTCAGACGCTACCGCCTCTTCTAGGACAGCCTTGAAAGTTAGTGTCTTCCTGACCACGAGGTGACATTGAGCATCTTCGTCCCTCATGCTGGCCAGCAGACAGTCCCGGAGTGCTTCTTCGATGTTGTCCCACTTGCACGGGGCGGCAGCAATGCGCAGAGCGGTGGTGTAGTCTGCAATGGACTCCCCAGGTTGCTCCTCCCTTCTGTGGAAGGCCACCCTGGCCGGGAAGATCGAGACCTCTGGCTGCAGGTGTTTCCTCAGTGCAGACATGTTTTCTGCGAGCGGCACCACATCCATGTCCCTTGGGAGAACGAGGTGGGTTGCCAGCTCAAGTGAATCAGAACCGCACTGAGCGAGGGAACAGGAGCGCTTCTGGTCTTCATCGGTGATCTTCTGCGAGGCCATTGCATGGCGGAATCGGCGTTCGTTTGTTGCCCATTTCTCTGGACGTGCTGGTCAAGTGGGCTGATGTTGCTGCCATGTGGGGATGCCATCCCACCTTTCTCGCCAGTTTCGTGTTCAGGGAATGAAGAAGCAGACAAGTGAAGTAGTGAAATTCAGCTCTTTATTAGTGGGGTTTGAACACAGTTTGGATGGGGCAATCTCGGACTTATATACACTATAAACAGTAACAGTAACAATAATACAACAAGCCCATTGGCTAACAGAGTGTGCACATTTTCGATCCACTTATTTGCATAAGAATAGATACATGAGAAAAGATACATTCTGCTCCTGTCAGAAAACACAGTTAACATACATAACAGCTACGGAATTGACTTGTTACATAAATCGGGGTTTTACTGTATAGGAATACATTAAAACCTGGCATAAAGAGCGCCTCGTTTAGAGACTAACTCACTTAAAGAGCAGAATTTTCTCTGAATGGTCGGCTCACTTAACAACTAAAACCAACCAAAAACTCTGCTAACAACTAAATTGGGTTTGCAGTCCCCGTCCCCCCACCAGAAGTCACAATTGGTCACTTACAATGATGTTTCGCTTAAAGAGCAAACTCGCTTAAAGAGCAATCCTGTGGAATACATTAAGCGAGGTACCAATGTATTTACACAGCTTTGGTTAGGTTCCAGGGTATTGTTGGGTTTTCCTTTTTCTTGGCAAAGTACCGGTACAGCAAATTCAGAAAATCATGTTCACATGGACACAGTGAGCAGTTCAAATGACAAGACAGTCCTTAGCTTTGTTGGATAAGAAGAGATAAGAAGGGCTTCTGAGGAACATGTGGCTGTCAAGATAATGTAGGACTGCAACTCCCATCAGCATCTACCATTAACTATTCTGACTAGGGCTGTTGGACACTGCAGGCCATAAACACCGAACATTTTTAATCCATGCTTTCCTGGATTTTGCTGCCTGCAAAGCTTCCGTTTAGAACTTAAAAGGAGAGGTTTTCACTTTGTGAAGCAAAATTAAACCTGGCATTTTCTGTCCCCCTAAGGAAGCCAAGTTTAACTTCTTTGCAGTGTCAGAGACATCATCAAAGGCCCTGCAGAAGGGGAATGCAAATTTTAAAAATCACAGATGTGTAGAGAAAGACCACATTGAAATGCAGCATAATTAAATCCAAACAATTGCTCTGGGAAAGAGATTAGTGTATAACAACAGGGACATAAGGTTTGGGGTGACAAATTCCAGCAGCCCCTAAATAGTTCAGATTACTGAAGGATCATGTAAAAAACACCACAGCCACCGTTTACACACACACACACACACACACACACACACACACACACACACACACACACACACACACTCATGACATAAAATTCCCCCTGAAATCACTAGAAACCCCAACTGGATTTGAATATTTACTCAGAAGTAAGTACCATTCAGTAGCAAGAGTGGAACCCAAGAACTGGGTTCAAATCCCTGTTCATCAATGTACACTCATGGTGAGGTGGTGATACAAAAACATGCCTTAAGTATCTAATATACCTGGGGAAACCTATTAGGATTGATGTAAGGTGTACTTGTAACTGCAGCCTTAGTGGCCCTTAACATTTGACAGTATCAGTGCACTGAGGATACAGTATTTTACTCTACTTGACAGGTTTCTAAATCTGAATTGACAAAATTTCATGCATTAATCCAAGTGGGATAAAGTTAATTGCTAAACTTGATAAGAAAATCTCACATTCCTGGAAAGACCCTTCTTTTAAACATTGAAATTACTTTCCTAGAACAAACAGAAGAGAATAGAACAGCATTCATCACATTTAACATACAAATGAAATACCACATCTGTATTTTAAATTTTTAAATAAAACTTTAATAAAAGCTTTAATAAAGCTTATTATCATATGATATGCTTTACAGTTTCATAGGAAAATAATGTTTCAGGTCAATGGTCATCCAAACATATTCTGTTAAGTGCTGTAATTTAAATGCAAGCACTCCTAATTCTCCATCTACATGTATTCAGTGGTGGGCTCCAAAAAGTTTTACTACCTACTCTGTGGGCATGGTATGGTGGGTGTGGCCAGGGGGAAAGCCCTGCGTTGCACCCAAATTAGGACTACTTTATTTCAAAACTTGGATGGACAGGGACAGCAAGAATTTCTGCTACTGGTTCTGGCGAACTGGTGTGAACCTGCTGATGCCCACCACTGCATGTATTGCATATTTTTTTTCTGTTTGGAAAAGCAGCTTATCTCTTCATTTCTGTCCCTGAAATGGCATAGCCAATGAACTCAGAAGGAAGGTGTTGTAACTTATATGTGAGGCTCCATAAAAACTAACCCTTTATTGCTATTTTATACTTCTTCCCATTATTCACAATATTCAGAGATAAACTACTATAAATGATTCTTCATGGCAGGTAACAGCATGTTAATGCAAACACATTACTTTCTGCAACTCACCCATGGAGCTCTGAAAAGTTCATTGTTTAAACTAATGTTCCCAGAATACTCCAGCTAGCTTAGCCAGTGGCCGTGTGTCTTAAGGATTCTACAGAATTTAGACCCCAAAAGTAATCTTTGTACTGGGGCCGCAATGGCTTATTGGTTAAGATGTTGAACATGATAACAGGAAGGTCAGCATTTCAGCAGTTCAAGATCATGAGTGCTGCGTGATGGAGTGAGTGCCCATTTGTGATGGACTGGAATATACCTGTGGCTTTTCATACCTTGTTCTTTAGCCTCTGCAAAATGGTGATTTCAAACAAATGGGAGTTAGAAAGAATGTAAACATTCTTTGCCTCATGGTGGAGAAGAAATGGAACCTAATGTGTGATTGATTTGTCTTGCTGTATGTACACACACACACACACACAGAGAGAGAGAGCAGCTACTCAGACTCTCTCTGGAATGGGTGCTCTGCCAGCCTGCAAAATGTAGAGGCATGGGACAAAGGGGGGGGGGGGCTATAGGCTTATGGGCTATCCCTGGACCATGCTTGCTTTATTTCTGCTTGTCATTTCTGAAATGGACTGTATCCTGAATCTTGCTATGCTTTTAATACAATTATAAAATGCCTGAAGAGACTTGGAGTGGTTTCTTGGCTCAACGCTACCTGATTCTACACATTTCTGAGGCCTGTGTTGTCCAGCCAGTGGGGCTGCAACTCAGAAGGACAATAGGGCCTACTTAAGAGTAAGGATCCTACTGTCACACCATTATCTGTCCCAGCTCCTGCCAACCCAGCAGTTTGAAAACAAGAAATTGTGAGTAGATAAACAGGTTGAAAGAGGAGAGTGCAAAAGCTGGCCTGAAACTCAACATCAAAAAAACCAAGATCATGGCATCAGGCCTCATCACTCCTTGGCAAATAGAATGGGAAGAAATGGAAGCAGTGACAGACTTTACCTTCTTGGGATCTAAAATCACTGTAGAGTGACTGCAGCTATGTAATAAAAAGATGCTTACTCCTTGGGAGGCAAGCTATGAGAAACTTAGACAGCATAATCAAAAGTAGAGATATCACCCTGCCAACAAAAGTCAACATAGCTAAAGCAATGGACTTCCCAGTAGTAATGTATGGCTATGAGAGTTGGACCATAAGGAAGGCTGAGCACAGAAGAATAGACACCTTTGAACTGTGGTGCAGGAGAAGACTCTTGATAGTCCCCTGGACTGCAAGGAGGTCAAATCAATCCATCCTAAAGGAAATAAATCCTAACAGCTCCTTGGAAGGACAAATACTGAAGCTGAAGCTGAAGTTCTTTGGCCACCAAATGAGAAGAGAGGATTCACTGAAGAAGGCCCTGGTGCTAGGAAAGATTGAAGGCAAAAGGAGAAGGGATGGCAGAGGATGAGATGGCAAGATGGCATTGTTGACACAGTGGGCTACAAATAATAATAATTTCATATCAGAGATTACTCTGGGTTGAAAGGATTTTTGCTGGAGAAACTCCAGATGGTGGCAGATGACAGAGGAGACTGGTGTGCGCTGGTCCGTAGGACGCAAAGGGTCGGACTCAAATGTGCGACTGAACAATGACAAAAATAGGTTCTGCTTCAGTGAGAAAGGTAACAGCGTTTTGTGCACGTTGGAATCCAATCATGCCTGCCACATGACCATAGAAATGTCTGCAGACACTGCCTGTAGACAGTGCTAGCTCTTTGGCTGAAAACAGAAATGACATGACTGGCTTTTGAGCAAGGGAGACCTTTACCTAGTAATCTTTCCAAACAGTGGTCACACATCCACTAGAAATACTATACTTCTCTTTGGTTCTGAAGACTAAGGGCAACTTATAGTCTAACGTGTTTTTCCTGATAAGCTGTTCTTTCTCTTCTGAAGGAGTCGGGCCAGACTGATCTATTTGCCTTGATGTTATTCAGGGAACTGGTCATCCAAAAAGTCCCTTGGTCAGTAGATATACGTTTTTCCTCCCAGCTTTGTAGCCCCAGAGCAATGGGCAGGTAGAAGTAAATGTTCTTTCTGGCAGGGTCCAAGGAAGCAAGCTTCTTGTAGTCATAGTTTGTTGTTGTTGTTTGGCTGGAGGTTGGATTTAGCCTGGCATTTCACTTACCATGGACACCTTTTTTTGGGAGGCAGATAGCCCAACAGTCTCCTAGTGGTCCTTGGTCTTCTGGTCAATGGTAACAGGCAGAATACCAATAGCAATAGCAATTGTACTTATACACTGCTTTATAGCAATTACAGCACATCCTGGGCAGTTCACAAGGTAATCAGCATTTTGCCTCAACACTCTGGGTATCATTTTACTGATTTCAGAAGCATAGGAGGTTGAGTCAGCCTGGAGTCTGTCCAAATCAAACTCAGCTTGTGAGCAGAGCTTTAAAGGCAGTACAGCAGCTTAACCATGTACCATAAGAGGCTGCGGTGACTCAGTGGTTAAGAAGCTCACCTGGTTAGCTGGAAGGCTGGCAAGTTGGCAGTTTGAGACCTGGGTACTGCATGTCGGATTGAGCACCCGTCTCTGTCCCACCTCTTGGGGACATGAAAGGAGCCTCATTTTGGGCGTTCCCTGAGTGGAGTTTCTTCCGCAAAAATCCTTTCAACCCAGAATAATTTCTGAGACAAAATTATTATTATTACCATGTGCCACGGGGGCTCTTCCTTTCCATAAACTGCAGGCTGGTATACTGACAAAGTACCAGGCCTTTGAGTCAAATGATATATTACAGAATACATCCAATTGTTTAGATTATCAGTTTCATTTTAATAGATGTCCCAATGTGTCTGTCTCTGTTTTGCTCCATAGCAGTGAAAGATGCCACATATGCTCTTTCTCTTTTTAACAAATTCCATTGAACTCAAGCAAAAATGAAAAGAAGATGGTTAGAGAAAACAAGAAAGAAGGCATGGTCTAAGTAAGCCTTCATTTGCAGAGGTAGTGTATCCCTAAATACAGTAAGAAAACCTATCTGCTTCATGCTCCACCTATAAAGCTCACTGGAACGGTTCCTTTCTGCATTCACAGCTGCAACTGTTGGATTGGGGCCGTGAAGCGACCCTTAGGGTCCCGGAGGAGACTGGTCAGAAGAAGACGCGAGACAAGATGGAGCGAAGACCAGTGGTTTATTGAGGGAAAATCATCAGTATATATTATGTTCAAGGCTGCGTGTGGTAGAATCGTCATCTGACAGAAAATCACATCACCCATTTACCCGGGTTAATTGGGAACCTCTCCTGGGGAAGTTAATTAACTAAGGCAAATACTGACAGGGGAAATCCATTGTTCATGGCTTGCTCAAGAGTAAACATGGCCACTATTTGCACTAGAGCTTAGGCTCTTCTGTGAGTGAGTAATTGCCTAATTGCTAACAGAGGTTAGCGATTTGCTTCCCTCAGCAGAATCGCCGGTCAGGTCAGATGTGGGTGAATCAATCCTATAACTATTAATCCGCCCCCCAATTTCTGTGCCCGCAGAGCCCACGGACCAGGAGCTTTCTCGACTGAAGTGGCCTCTGCAAGGGACCGTATTATGCCAATTGTGCATGCGGAATCCGCATGCAACATCTTTCACTTCTATGAAACTGTTCAGAAGACACATTTACTGTATTTTCATCCATGCAACCTAGCAACCAGTATTCAGGAAGGAAGTGAGTGAAACATTTAATATATGCCTAGTTTTTCAAATGTTTGATATTTAATATTTTGTATCCTACTCCCAAAATGGGATAATAATTGAGTTTGCAGAGAACAGTTTCTTTTCTGTAAACATTTCCTTTACTTTTGTAAAAGTTTTATTTAGTTTTTTTAAAAGGCTGTGAACATTTTTTCCTCTGGAAGAATTTGAATGCTTGGAGTAGTTCTGGGACAGAAAGAAATTTAACCCCTATCCACCACGACTAATCTGCTGACAACCAAATTGTTCTACTTCAGCTTTTTGTTATCATGGTCCATAAAATTTTTTTAAAGCCTGAGAGATTGTCCAAATCTACTACATTGTCTAGGACCAGATCTATACTTTTCTTTATTCCCAATGTATGTATGGTTTTGTGTCAGAGATTACTCTGAGTTGAAAGGATTTTTGCAGGGGACACCTGAACGAGGCTCCTTTCAAAGATGCATTCACTTCCTCCTGTGTTGACAGCCTGTCTCCATCATGAAATATTGAATTTTCCTTTGTTTATTCAGATTTTTATTGCACAACTAACTTATCTACAAACACCAAGTGATGGAGAACTGGAAGTCACCATTGATGCTGGATTTCTACACACACACACAACCAGGAAGTGTTTTGGCATCTAAATTAGAGTGGAGTGGAATGGAGAAGAGGCATGAAATGGTGTAGATCTGGGCAGGTTTGCATCTATTGCCAGATTAAATAGGAGATGTGAAATTCAAAAGGCTATACTCTTCAAAAATCATCTGCATTTTGTTTGAAATTTTCACATTTGATCAGGATTGTCAAGTATTGACTTATAGGTAAAATATTACAGGGTCAAGTTGGGATCCTGTGTACCCCTGAATTAAATAGGAACTGTAAATCTGACCTGCAAAGTACAAGAACCCAAGCAGAAAAACACAGTAGATTTTGGGGGGCACATTTTAATCCCCATAATTTTTAGTCTATAAAATATCATAATGGACATTACCACTAGCTAAAGCTTTACACTTTCTTCCATCCAGATATGTGACAGCTAAGAGGTGCAACTTTTGATATCATGCAGATGCAGTATGGGGAAAGCTTTAACTTGCTGGATTTCTGCTCACCATGCTGTATTTGCTAAATGCCCTGCAAAAAGAAAGGCTACCATCCCTAAATGCATGCACAGTGATTGAACTATCGTATAATATTATGAGACCTAGTAATTCCTCTCCTTCTGCACATTTCCCTTGGAAAATGTGCTTAGAAAATGTTTTTCATTTCAAGATGTTTCGAATGTTTAACTGTCTGCTTTTGTGTGACAATTATTGTAGATAATCCATTATTTATGCTATTTTAGGTTGTTTTCCATTTCCATTTTAATTAAATTGCTCAATTCATTTCTCAGCAGTGCTGTGCAGGAAGGCTTTCTCCTTTTGGGAAGGGAAATAAGTAAAGTTCAGCAATTGTTTCACCTGTTAATTAGAAATGGTGCTCTTTCATTTGGAACTGGATAAAGCCAACCAAGCTTTCCTACTTCTGTGGTACCTCACATAACAAATGCATCGCATAGCAAAAAATTTGCATAACAAACGCTTTGTTATGCAAGGGCAATACCCCACATAATGAAAAAAATTGTTCGTTATACGGGGTTATTGGTAACCAGGGTATACCCACTCAATGGGAACCCCAGTTAACGAACATTTTCCCCATTATGCAGGGTATCTCCCATAGGGAACCCCATAACGAAAAAACCGCATAGCGAAGAGCTCTGTGGAATGGAGTTTTTTCATTATTCAGGGTTCTACTGTACTTCCATCCCCAGAAAATAGTTTGAGTTAAACTGAGTTCAGTTCAGGCCTTGTCACTTTTACAGCGATATTACTGGACTGACCAAGTATCAGTCTAAAAGTGTCTCAGTTCTCCTCCATAGCCAATTTCCTTTCTGCTTGTCTACACTGAAGCTTTCCTCCCAGTCCTCCCGACCACGGAAACGTCTGCAGAAGCAGACAGCGATGGCTCTTCGGCTTTGAAACAGAGATGAGCACTGAACCCTAGAGTTGGATATAACTGGCTTTCGAGCAAGGGAAACATTTACCCTTACTTTACCATCTAGGGCAGTGATGTCAAACCTTGGCACACCAGATGTTCTTGGACTTCAATTACCAGAAGCTCAAATCTGCACTCTTGCTGATCAGGGCTTCTGGGAATTGAAGTTCCAGAACATCTGGAGTAACAAGGTTCACCATCACTTATGTAGGGGATGAGACTGGTCCTGTTTTCATCATCATCATCATTGGTTTATTTATACCCCGCTTCCCTCGAGTCGAAGGCGACTTGAAGTGGCAGAACAACAATATCAAAACAACAATAGGACAATCAATATTAGAATAACAATAATATAGCAATAATAATAATAATAATAATATAGCAATAATAAATACACAAATACCAAATAGCAGCGCAATAATAACAGTAACAATATAAAAATACAAATAATGCCCTTAACTAGGGCCAGGCTCAATGAACATATCGGAGCTCCATCAAATCGCACATGTAATGGGCATAGATGCCTGTTTGATTAGACATTTCCAGGAGAATGGCCATCAAGCCATTTTAGTCCATTGTAAGAGAAACAAGTGTACTGTGGCACCTTAAAGGTTGGGAAAATATGCTGGCTGAATAGTTCAGTGTTTTAGGTATCTGGGTATGGAGTCTGAGGTTGGGATTTCAATTCTCTGCTTTGCCTCATTCACAGTTGTTAGACTAAGTGAGCCGCCGCCACCGACGGGCAGCCACCCCCAGCCGGGGGGTGAAGAGGAGGAGGAGAGCCAGGCGAGCGGCAAAGAGGCCAGCCGCCGCCGCCGGCGGGCAGCCACCCCCAGCCGGGGGGTGAAGAGGAGGAGGAGAGCCGGGCGAGCGGCGAGGAGGCCAGCCGCCGCCGGGCAGCCACCCCCAGCCAGGGGGTGAAGAGGAGGAGGAGAGCCGGGCGAGCGGCGAGGAGGCCAGCTGCTGCCGCTGCCGGGCAGCCAGCCCCAGCCGGGGGGTGAAGAGGAGGAGGAGAGCTGGGTGAGCGGCGAGGCCAGCCGCCGCCGCCGGCAGGCAGCCACCCCCAGCCGGGGGGTGAAGAGGAGGAGGAGGAGAGCCGGGCAAGCAGCGAGGAGGCCAGCCGGTGCAGGGCAGACACCCCCAGCTGGGGGGTGAAGAGGAGGAGGAGAGCTGGGCGAGCGGCGAAGAGGCCAGGAGAAGACCAACTGACAGAAGGGAAGAGGGCAGAGGAGGAAGAGCAGGGGGCGAGACTCAGAGTCCCAGGCAAAGGATAAGTAGCTGATATGCAAATGTAGAAGACCTAGTATAACAACTGACATAGAGACTTTATACTGACTAAACATAGAAACTGACATAGAGACTGTGTTTTAAAGTGTGATAATATGCATGATAATATGTTGTCTTAAATGTTTTAAACTTTTAAAAACTGTGATAAAATGTATGAGGAGAGAAAAATGGCGTAGACACCGGCAAACCACGCCACAAAGCTTGCCAAGAGAACCCTATTGACCAAAACAAAGGGCAAAACAAAGGAGCAGGCTAGGTGATACAGGATGCTTAACACCACAGAGGGGAGGAAGGGGAGGGACAGGAAAGGGGGAGGGGAAATGCAATGTTGTAAGGAGCAATACTGCATAGGGACATGGAATGTGAGATCAATGAACCAAGGTAAACTGGAAGTGGTAAAAAATGAGATGGAAAAAAATAAGCATTGACATCTTAGGCATCAGTGAGCTCAAATGGACAGGGATGGGGGAATTCAGCTCTGGAAACCATCATATCTACTACTGTGGGCAAGAAAACCTTAGAAGAAATGGAGTAACCATAATTGTCAATAAAAGAGTGAGAAAAGCAGTAATGGGATACAATCTCAAAAATGACAGAATGATGTCAGTCAGATTTCAAGGCAAACCTTTCAATGTCACTGTGATCCAAATATACGCACCAACCACTGGTGCAGATGAAGCCACAATGGACCAGTTCTATGAGGACTTACAACACCTCATAGAACAGACACCAAGAAATGATGTCCAAATTATATTAGGAGACTGGAATGCCAAAGTAGGAAATCAAAAAGTGGAGCGAATAACAGGCAAATGTGGTCTTGGAACACAGAATGAAGCAGGGCAAAGATTGATAGAGTTCTTCCAAGAGAATGCATTGGTCATAGCAAACGCTCTCTTCCAGCAACACAAGAGGCGACTTTACACATGGACATCACCAGATGGCCAACACCGAAACCAGATTGACTACATACTCTGCAGCCAAAGATGGAGAACCTCCATACAGTCAGCAAAAACAAGACCTGGAGCAGACTGTGGCTCAGATCACAACCTACTGATCGCAAAATTCAGGTTTAGACTAAAGAAAATAGGGAAAACATGGAGAACAGAAAGATATCACCTAGACAGCATCCCTAAAGAATACACGGTGGAGGTGATGAACAGATTTAATGGCTTAGACTCGGTAGACAGAGTACCAGAAGAATTATGGACGGAGATGAGGGACATCATGCAGGAAGCAGCAAAGAAAACCATACCAAAAGAAAAGAAGAGTAAGAAAGCAAAGTGGTTGTCTGACGAGGCTCTTAAAATAGCAGAGGAAAGAAGGAATGCAAAAGTCAAAGGAGAAAGGAAAAACTACAATCATTTGAACACAGAATTTCAAAGAAAAGCAAGGAGAGATAAGGAAAACTACCTAAAAGAACAGTGCAGAGAAATGGAGGAAAACAACAAAAGAGGCAGAACCAGAGATCTTTTCAAAAAAATCGGGGAAATCAAGGGAACATTTAAAACAAAAATGACCATGATAAGGGACAAAGATGGAAAGGAGCTAGCTGATGCAGAAGAAATTAAGAAAAGATAGAAAGAGTACACAGAGGAACTTTACAAAAAAGACCTCAACACTCCTGACAATCACAATGATGAAGAAATTGAACTTGAGCCAGACATCCTGGAGAGCGAAGTCATAAAGGCCCTAAAGAGCACTGCAAACAACAAAGCTAGTGGAGATGATGGTATCCCAGTTGAATTTTTCAAAGCGCTAAAAGATGACGGCGTCAAATTACTGCATTCAATATGCCAGCAGATTTGGAAAACAAAACAGTGGCCACAGGATTGGAAAAGATCAGTATACGTCCCAATCCCAAAAAAGGGCAATGCCAAAGAATGTTCAAATTACCGAACAATCGTGCTCATCCCACATACCAGCAAGGTGATGCTCAAGATAATACAGGGCAGACTTCAGCAGCATGTGGAGAGAGAATTACCAGAGGTGCAGGCCGGTTTCAGAAGAGGCAGGGGGACTAGAGATCACATTGCCAACATACGATGGATCATGGAGAAAACAAAGGAATACCAGAAACAAGTTTACTTTTGTTTTATTGACTACACTAAGGCATTTGACTGTGTGGACCACAACAAGATGTGGCAAGTAATTAAAGAGATGGGAATACCAGAGCACCTCATATGCCTCCTGAGAAATCTGTACATGAACCAAGAAGCAACAGTTAGGACAGAACAGGGAATGACAGAGTGGTTTGGAATAGGAAAAGGAGTAAGACAAGGCTGCATTTTGTCACCATGCCTATTCAACCTATACACAGAGCACATAATGCACAATGCAGGGATGGAGGAATCACAATATGGAATTAAAATCGCTGGGAGAAACATCAACAATCTGAGATATGCAGACGATACCACCCTAATGGCAGAAAGTGAGGAAGACCTAAAGAAAGTCTTGATTCGGCTGAAGGAGAAGAGTGCAAAAGCTGGCTTGAGACTAAATATCAAGAAAACCAAGATAATGGCAACAGGCCCGATCAGTTCCTGGAAAATAGATGGGGAAGAAGTAGAAGCAGTGACAGATTTTACTTTCTTAGGATCAAAGATCACTGCAGATGGGGATTGTATCCATGAAATAAAAAGGCAACTGATTCTTGGGAGACAAGCAATGAGAAACCTGGGGAACATAGTGAAAAGCAGAGACATCACATTGCAAACAAAAATTAGAATAGTCAAAGCAATGGTTTTCCCAGTAGTAATGTATGGATGTGAGAGCTGGACAATTAGGAGGGCTGAACGCAGAAGAATAGATGCCTTTGAAATGTGGTGTTGGAGGAGGGTTTTGAGAGTCCCCTGGACAGCGAGGAGAACAAATAGGTCAATCTTAGAAGAAATTAACCCTGACTGCTCATTGGAAGGCCAAATAGTAAAGATGAAGCTAAAATACTTTGGACATCAAATGAGAAGGGAGGATTCACTTGTGAAGGCATTGATGTTGAGAAAGGCGGAGGGCAAAAGAAGAAGGGGGAGGCCAAGGATGAGATGGCTAGATGGTATTGTAGACACAATGGGCACAGAGCTGGGAGGGCTGAGGGGGATGGTGGAGGACAGAGGCGCCTGGAGAACAATGGTCCATAGAGTCACAAAGGGTCGGAACCGACTGTGCGACTGAACAACAACAACAACAAAGATCCCTTCCAGCTCTGTAGTTCTAAGATTTTACAATGCCAGAAACTTTATAGATTATCCTTCATTCATAAGGACATTGTAAGAAAGAATATTGTAGTCAAGAAGAAATAAAATGTAAAATACTGTACAACCACCCACAATTGGTGAGAACTGTCTTCATTTGCCAAGATTGACTAACAAGCCCCAGGAGAATTATCTCCTCAGACAGCAGGATGGCTGTTTGTACAACACAGATGCAATTCAAGAGCACCCAAGGCTGGAATAAAAGGAGAAGAATATATAATGAAGTGGGCTTTCTTTCTTTTGACAAAGCTGGCCTGAGAGTATCGGCCAACACAATTACCTGAGGCTATGATCCAGAATAGATACTCTCCAAGCAGCTGTCTCAGTCTTTTGAAAATATTTCTTTACAGATGCAAAGCTGAAGAAAGGCTTCATATATGAGTATGGTGGCATGGAGCTGCCAATGACAGTTTTGTTCAGGATGACCAGATCTATATAGCTGCATGAAAGGTTTTTGTAGATTACAATCTTAACCTATAAATCCAAGGGTTAACCGTTGAAACTGGCTATAGGTTGCTATGCGTCGCCCTACTGACCCGCACCCACCCTTCGTCCGCACGGCCGAAGTGCCTACGCAGGTCAACGAAGGATTTAGAAATCCGGAACGGGGGCCTCAGCCCCACAAATGGCAAGAAACGCAAAGAAATTCATTACCCCAAAAGCATTGCGTTTCGCCCTGCTTCTTCGAGTGGCAGCCAATTACGAGGACAAAAACAACGCTCTCAGTCTTTCAGTGCCGCGCCGCAGCCAATCAAAACATGCGTATTAAAACCTTGCCGAGTCACGGACGCTGAAACCACAGGAAAAAATACAGATCCCAGCGTCCTATTCACTTTAACACCATATAAGGAGTTACACTAGAAATCACACCATGCAACGTATTCACAGTACTATAGCCAATCATCAGCTTCGGAGCAAACGCGTCAAACATGACGGAACAAATGATGACCCAACAGTATAAAAGGAGCTCCATTGCCTTGCAAACCCCTGCACAAAGAACCTGGGGAAACACAGCGCGGCAAATCAAAACCAAGCCGCATGGAAAAAAACGGAGCACAAAGGGAAAGCACAAATGGAAAAATACAATCCCCAGGGTCCTGCGCGCCGTGAGTGCGCAGAACTCTGGGAAAGCCGGCACGGCCAAAATAAAAATAAAAAACACACAGCCCCGGTAACGAAAGCACACACCCCCGCTGCTGGGCTTCCTTACCCTGGGCCGCCCAGGGAGGCCGGCCCCTGGTGAGGAAAGCCCACCCACCCACCCCGCCGCTGGGCTTCCTTACCGCGGTCCGCAAGCCAGCCTCCAGTAAGGCTCACAGCGACACAGCCCCCGGTAATGAAAGCCCCCCCCCCGCCGCTGGGCTTCCTTACTGCGGGCCACCCAGGGAATCCAGCCCCCGGTAAGGAAAGCCCACCACCACCACCCCGCCGCTGGGCTTCCTTACTGCGGGCCAGAAGCCAGCCCCCAGGAAGGAAAGCCCACACACACTCCGACGCTGGGATTCCCCCCCAAACAAAAACAAAAACGGCGTGGGGATTTGTGCAGTCCGGCCACCAAGGCCGAGCCGCGAAGCCCCCACCCCCACCAAAACAAACAAACCAACAAACACAATGGGGGGATTCCCACGGGCCGGCGGCGTGGATATTCCAACGTGGCCGGCCTGCGAAAATACCCCCAACCTACCACCACATGGTATTTCAATGGGCCAGCCAGCCACCGAGGCCGGCCCACAGAAATACCCACACCAAAATCACAAACAAGAACATTCAACAAAAATCAAAAACAATAATAAACATAAAAAGTTAGAAACAAAAACATCCAAAAAAATTAAATAAACAAGGACAAACACATCCCCCCACCCCCACAAATCCCAACACCACCACCCCTAACAGAAAAAAGCACACACCTTAAACCTCCAGCCTCAACGAGGTCCACATCTGAAATGACAAAAGAACAGGAAGAATACACAGGCCAGGACACAGTTAAAATTAGAAAATTATGCAACAGCACCACCCAGTGGCCACAGGAAAAATGACACTCAATGAATTCAAATTAATCTCCAAGAATTTACAAAAGGGAAATTAGTTTTCAAAACATTCAAAAATATCCAAACAAAAAAAATATTCAAACATAAATAAATAAGAACACAGTAAAAGAAAAACCAAACATCTAAACACAGTCAAAAACATTAAATTTAAAAAAACATACACTTACACATTTTTAAAAAAAATGCCATTATTTGAAAAAATATATATCAACCTTTCCTCTTTTTAAAATCCAAATTTTTTATAACAGTTTAAAACACTACCTACGTGTAAAAAAACATTATTTTTTAAAAAATAACATAACTCATTTAAATACACATACAACAAAAATCATCCAACACCATTTTTCATATTTTTTTAAAAAACCCCAAAAAAAAAAAGCCCGGCAACGCCGGGCAACCCTTGCTAGTAGGTATTAAGCAAGGTGAACAGATCAGCTTAATTGCATTCAGAACAGTACAGAGAGGAAATTACCTATAGTATTCTTTAAAGGAAAACAAAAATAGATTATGCTGTGAATGTGCACCTTCCTATTAGACTGGCCCAACCTGAAATAGATTAGTTCAAATAACAATGTTAAAGAAGCCCTTGCTGCACTGCACTCTGCTAAGTGAGAGCCTTGTTGGAGCATGGGGGGTTGAGCGGTCTCACTAGGTGGCATTGCCTAACTCTCATCAATGATGTTAGGCCGGGACTAAAACTCACTAAACCGTCCTCTGTCAGATCCCTTGGGCCAGGTGGAAACAGAGGGCACATGTCATGGTCCACCTAGCCAATGGGTGACGTCCAAATGGCTAAAAAACTGCATGCAGATGGACTTGACCTGTCACTTTGCACCTACAAATGTAGAGGCTTAACGAGGGAAGACATTTTGTCCCTGCTTGAAGAAAAAGAGAAAATCAGCTGCAACATACTGGGCCTTTGCAAGGTGAGAAGAAGGGAAGACCTGATAGCAATGTGGAAAAGGGAGGATCTGATGCTCCTGGGGCAGGGTGAAGGAAGAAGCAACAGAGGAGAAGTTGGCTTTATCGTCCAGAAAAAAATGGGCCCCTCAAATCACTTCCTCCAGTCATGTAGGTACTCATATCTTAAAGCTTGATGAAAGAACAACACTCAAGGTCATACAAGTGTATGCCCCAACATCAGAAAGTGAGGATGAAGAAATTGAGGGTTTCTATAAATGCTTAAGTCAAGCAGAGTGAGTCAAATCCACTTTCATTGTCATTATGGGTGACTTTAACACCAAGCTTAGGAGAGGAAGATCTGGTGAAAAGTTCATGGGAAGGTATGGCAGTCATGACTGAAATGACAGAGGAGAGCAATAGTTGGTCCAGGAAAAAAACCTTCATGCAGCTGGACATAGGTGTCATTCAACGTGAAAACAAAAAAATGAAATTGACTATACCCAAGCAGATGAAAAGCATATTCTCCAGGATGTAGCAGTTATTCCACTTTTTAATACCGGCAGTGCAATGATGGGCTCCAAAAAAAATTACTACCACACTGTGGGCGTGGTATGGTGATATGGCCAGGGGGAAAAGCCCTGCGTTGCACCCAAATTAGGTCTACTTTATTTCAAAACTTGGATGGGCAGGGCCAGCCCGAATTTTTGCTACCAGTTCTGGAGAACTGGTGCGAACCTGTTGATGCCCACCACTGCGGCAGTGACCACAGACTTTTACAAGCCAAAGTGCACCTTGATTTGCAAGTAACAATCAGCAAAAGGCAAAAGATCAACACCATACCTTACAGTTGAAGAAACGAAAATGTTAGCCAAACTAGAGAGTCTCATAAACACTGACTACTGATTGTTCATAAACTAGCTAAATGTAGTTAGTAAGAAGGCAGAAGCAAAGCAACCAAACAAAACAGAAAGAAGAATATCAGAGGATGCTCGCAAGCTGCTTCAAAAAAAGAGAGAAAGGAAATGAAAAGAGACAAAGTTAATAACCTCGAATACTCCATTCTATGTAAGCAGATAAGAATCCAACTTTCAGATGACATTCAGAAATATCACCAAAAATGCCTACTGGAAACTGCCAAGAAGAACAGAAGTCTGAAAAGGTGCAAAAGAAATCTGGCAATGCACAGGAACAACCTCACTGCCCTGAAAAACAAAATGGCAAAAGAACATCACGAGAAGGGGTGGAAAAAATCTGCAAAGACTTTTACACCTCATTATTCACTTCTTAGATCAAAGTGTAACCACTGAAACTCAAAAAAGCAGACTACTGTATGTTATCCCACCAATTATAGTCAGTGAGGTGTTATGCTCTGTCAAAAATGGATGATGATAAAGCGCCTGGTATAGATGAAATCTCAGTGAAAGCACTGAAAGCAGGAGGTCATTGTCTTTGGAAGGAGTTGGCAGAACAATTCAGTGAATATATCAAAGTTGGTGACATCCCAGATGCTTGAAGAGAATCAAAAACCATCTTTCTCCATAAGAAAGGTGATAAAGAGGATCTTAAGAACTACAGAATTTGTCTCCTGTCACATATTTATAAACTGTTCACAAAGATCATCACTAACTATTCAACAACAGTGTTAGATGAACAACAACCATGGGAGCAGGCAAGTTTTTGAAAAGGTTATAGTACAAGAGATCACCTTTTCACCTTAACCCAGCTACCTGAACAAAGCCGTGAATACAATATTCCACTTGCAGTAGCATTTGTAGATTTTGAGAAGGCATTTGACAGTGTGGAAGTTAACACAGTTCTTGGAGCCCTAAAGCAGGGATTCTCAACCTGCTGCCTGCAGGCTGGATGTGGCTCGCAACACCATTTCAAGTGCCCACCACCACACCAGGAAGTGCCATGTGGTGAAGCCCCCAAAGCTGTCTGAGGGAGCGTGCCCCGGCCCCCGGTTTTAAAAGGTTGAGAACTCCTTCCCTAAAGGATCAAAGAGTCCACCCTAGCTACATCCAATTATTCCAAGCAGTGCAAAAGGACAATTTCACTTTTATTACCCAATTCAGCAATCCTGTATGAATCTCAATTTGCAAGGTCAAACAAGGTGATACAGTATCACCTAAGTTGTTCTCTGCTTGCTTCGAAATGGTGATGTGAAAGTTAAACTGGACTGAGGGTATCACAATAGATGGTGAGAAATTAAACCATTTGAGATTTGCTGATGACATTGTCCTGATAGGTATATCAGAGAATAAACAAAACAAAAACAAAAATGCTGTAGCACTTTAAAGACTAGCTGTTATATTTCTATGTGAGCTTTTGTGGAAGCCCAGTGTTTTTGTTTTGTTTATTCTCTGAATAAATGGAAGAAAAATGGCTGTAAGTAACACAACAAGCAATGGAGAGATCGATGCTAAGAATCTCACTTTGAAATAAAATAAAAAAATAAGGATATCAGGCACAGAACACTACTAAAAGACATAGTAATAGAATACTGGATGAACCAATTAAGGTGGGTTGGCCATGTTGCATGCACAAGTGACAATAGATGAAGCGCCAAAATAATGAATTCGTATCTGAGAAATTTCAAAAGACCCAGGGGAAGACCACTTCGCAGATGGGGAAGATTTTCTCAAGAAAAATATTGGACTAACATGGAGAACTGTCAGAGACAGATCATTGTGGGCGGAGGTTATGTGGAATGTCGTCGTGGAGATGTCTACTCGTGGAGGGACTCCTTGCTGAATAACAACTCCAAGGTAGCCCACCCAAAAGCTGCGGATGTTGTGAGTTCAACCCTGATGGGGATTCAGGTTAGCTCATCTGAGGTCAGTAAAGTGAGTACCTAGCATGTTGGGGGCAAAATGTTAATTACCTTGTGAACCACCCAGAGTGCTCTTAGTGCTGAGACAATATATAAGTGTAATTGCTATGAGGCAGTATATAAGTGCAATTGCAATCAGGTGGTATGTAAGTGTGATTGTCATTGGTAAATAATCCTCCTTACCAGACCAGCAGCATCCCTGAGATTACAGGGCCACAATGTGGGACTAGGGGAGGAGTCTTAATGGAGCAGTGCAGGGAAGAGATGGGATGACTGTGCAAACTGACAGGAAAAGAAACCAGATATAGAGCTCAATCTAGGTAAAACTCACCCAAGCAGGTAATGTGGCAAACCGGAAGGGGGGGATTTTTCCCCTGTGGCTAAGCAGGTGACGGAATACACCTTGCAGCTGCAGAAATTGTTGCCATTTTCTGTATAGCTTGTACTTGGAAATATCAAAATCAGATTTGGATTTTTTATTTTATTTTTTTATTTTCATATAATTAAAAAAGCAACAAGCAGGGGGGAAACCATAAACATATACATACTCTTATTATCCACGTGTTCCCTTCACCTATGGGACTTATAAACAATATCATGATTTTTTTTTACATTCTTACATTGCTATAATTGCCTCTTCACCTCCAAAAAGATCATGTATCTTGTTCTTGCTTTGTACTTTTCTTTTTCACAAAAACATAATCCAAAAAAAAATCCCAATATATATTTAAAAGCATTTTTTCATTCATTCCTTTTTAAACTTTAATTTCAAATGTTAATTTCTCATTAATAGCCATATTCCATACATTTTAAAACCAGTCATCAAGTTCAAAATCATGATCTATTTTCTATTTAACTATCATTAATCTTACCACTGAAACTAATATTGCAATCATTTCTTTCTTTTTGTCATTCTAATTGTGTATTTCCAAAGTTAGATAATAATGCTATTCTAGGATATATTTCCAAATTAATAGACAATATTTCATTAATTTCTGCAAAAATCTTTCCCCATATTTTTTCTTACATTACAACATAATTGAAGATACTTCTAACTTCTTTACATCTCCAACAATTTTTTGAATATTTTATGTCATAATGATTTTAACTTTTTTGAAGTCATATACCATTTCTATATTGTTTTATAACAGTTCTCTTTAATTCTAACAGACATATTCTTCATATTTACTTGTAAAGTATAAAACAATCAATTACAATCTATGTCATTTAGCTTCAAAATGGTTAGAAGAACCAGATTGAGGCACATCTTCTATTGTTTCAAGCAGGTTTCAAGACACAGAGGGGAAAAGTTAAAAGGCACACTTTAATACAGTTGCTACTGTTCTCAACACTTCTAAATCCTTTATTAGTAGGTTTTACAATTATAAAAAGATACAGTGAAGACATAAGGTGGGATGGTTTGCATAACAATCAGGATTTCTTTCTTTTTTAAAATTTCTCTGCTGGTGAGTTTGGGTTCCATCGATGAGTGGTAGCTCAGCTGATCAATGCCTAGTTAGCTGACATAGTGCATAGTCTGCTGGTTGGGTTCAAGTTCAAAGGTTCTGCTCCCCTCCCCAGCAGCCATACTTGGCTGGGAGGTGGCATCATTCGATACCAATAACAGTTTGGATCTTAAAAAATGATTGCTGAAATAATTCCATGACACTTTTTCAAATGGAAAGGATGACAAATCTATCTCCCAATTTATTCTTAAAACTTGTTGTTCTCCTTCTGATTCTAACCATATTTTGCTTGCTAACCCTTTTGTTATTTTGTTTATCTCATTATGTTCCATCAGTATTATCAATTCCTCAGATAGTATTGTCTGCAATTGCCATGTTGATTTACCCTTGTAATATACAAGGAGTCCTAAAAGTCACTATACATAGAGAAAATTGCATAATGACAGATATTTTGGAACAGGTTCACCATGAGTGAGGGAGAAGACTTTGTGTGTTGAAAGAGGTTGCCAACACTAAAAGGCTTATACCTGTATACTGTATACAATTACAGTAGAACTCCTGATAACATCCAAACTTGGTTCCACAAGTCTGGTCGTTAACTGGATTTGGACTTTATGCAGTCCCTATGGGAGACGCTCCGGATAAAGTCACAAAACTGTCCAAAAACTGCCGTTATCCGGGATCTCCTATTGGGTGCACTGGGGTGCAAAGCACAATTCTCCATAAGAATTGAAAACCAATTTCAAGCCTGTTTTTCCCCCCAATGCATCCCTATGGAGATGCATCTATTTACGTAAAACCCCTATTTACGTAAGAAGCTAGGGAACGTACATTTTACATAAATCGGAGTTTTACTGTAGATCCTAAAAAGTTCCTGCAGAAATATTAATTATCAATTTTAAGCTTTCTTCCTATACTTATCTCCAACGCAGCCTGCACTGAACTCAGGGGAACTTAACTTTTAGACAGATAATGGATAGCATTAGCACTTCAATCTGTGTAGATCATGGCCATTATTTATAGTAAATGATATGATGGAGATCATTTCTTTTTGGCCAAATGTTTTTCTATAATCTTTTAATGTAATGGACAAAAGTTTGTTAAAAACCTATCTTACCACTTCTGTAATCTTAACCTATAAATCCAAGGGTTAACCGTTGGAACTGGCTATAGGTTGCTATGCATCGCCCTACTGTCCCGCACCCACCCTTCGTGCGCACGGCCGAAGTGCCTACGCAGGTCAATGAAGGATTTAGAAATCCGGAACGGGGGCCTCAGCCCCACAAATGGCAAGAAACGCAAAGAACTTCATTACCCCAAAAGCATTGCGTTTCGCCCTGCTTCTTCGAGCGGCAGCCAATTACGAGGACAAAAACAACGCTCTCAGTCTTTCAGTGCCGCGCCGCAGCCAATCAAAACATGCGTATTAAAACCTTGCCGAGTCATGGATGCTGAAACCACAGGAAAAAATACAGATCCCAGCGTCCTATTCACTTTAACACCATATAAGGAGTTACACTAGAAATCACACCATGCAACGTATTCACAGTACTATAGCCAATCATCAGCTTCGGAGCAAACGCGTCAAACATGACGGAACAAATGATGACCCAACGGTATAAAAGGAGCTCCATTGCCTTGCAAACCCCTGCACAAAGAACCTGGGGAAACACAACGCGGCAAATCAAAACCAAGCCGCATGGAAAAAAACGGAGCACAAAGGGAAAGCACAAATGGAAAAATACAATCCCCAGGGTCCTGCGCGCCGTGAGTGCGCAGAACTCTGGGAAAGCCGGCACGGCCAAAATAAAAATAAAAAACACACAGCCCCGGTAACGAAAGCACACACCCCCGCTGCTGGGCTTCCTTACCCTGGGCCGCCCAGGGAGGCCGGCCCCTGGTGAGGAAAGCCCACCCACCCACCCCGCCGCTGGGCTTCCTTACCGCGGTCCGCAAGCCAGCCTCCAGTAAGGCTCACAGCGACACAGCCCCCGGTGATGAAAGCCCCCCCCCCCCCCGCCGCTGGGCTTCCTTACTGCGGGCCACCCAGGGAATCCAGCCCCCAGTAAGGAAAGCCCACCACCACCACCCCGCCACTGGGCTTCCTTACTGCGGGCCAGAAGCCAGCCCCCAGGAAGGAAAGCCCACACACACCCCGACGCTGGGATTCCCCCCCCAAACAAAAACAAAAACGGCGTGGGGATTTGTGCAGTCCGGCCACCAAGGCCGAGCCGTGAAGCCCCCACCCCACCAAAACAAACAAACCAACAAACACAATGGGGGGATTCCCACGGGCCGGCGGCGTGGATATTCCAACGTGGCCGGCCTGCGAAAATACCCCCAACCTACCACCACATGGTATTTCAATGGGCCAGCCAGCAACTGAGGCCGGCCCACAGAAATACCCACACCAAAATCACAAACAAGAACATTCAACAAAAATCAAAAACAATAATAAACATAAAAAGTTAGAAACAAAAACATCCACAAACAAAAAATAAATAAACAAGGACAAACACATCCCCCCACAAATCCCAACACCACCACCCCTAACAGAAAAAAGCACACACCTTAAACCTCCAGCCTCAACGAGGTCCACATCTGAAATGACAAAAGAACAGGAAGAATACACAGGCCAGGACACAGTTAAAATTAGAAAATTATGCAACAGCACCACCCAGTGGCCACAGGAAAAATGACACTCAATGAATTCAAATTAATCTCCAAGAATTTACAAAAGGGAAATTAGTTTTCAAAACATTCAAAAATATCCAAACAAAAAAATTATTCAAACATAAATAAATAAGAACACAATAAAAGAAAAACCAAACATCTAAACACAGTCAAAAACATTAAATTTAAAAAACCATACACTTACACATTTTTTAAAAAAATGCCATTATTTGAAAAAAAAAATATCAACCTTTCCTCTTTTTAAAATCCAAATTTTTTTATAACAGTTTAAAACACTACCTACATATAAAAAAACATTATTTTAAAAAAAATAACATAACTCATTTAAATACACATACAACAAAAATCATCCAACACCATTTTTCATATTTTTTTTAAAACCCCCAAAAAAAGCCCGGCAACGCCGGGCAACCCTTGCTAGTACTGTATATAAGACGCAGGAGCAGTGCTGCTTGAAAATCATGAAAAAGCTAAAGGAGATTAGACCACCACCCTGATTTTTGTTTGATGTAAAGGAACAATTCAGAGTGATGCTGCTGTAAAGGAAGTATGGCCACCTCTAAGCCTCAAAAGTAGGTAGACAGTGTCTTTGCTCCTCATGTTGTAGGAAGCAAGTGTATTTGTGTCGTTTAGCTCCCTATCTTGATATGTCAGCCACTGTTGATTGACAGGGATATTTATACGTGTTTCAATCTTCTTTTTCAGATCCAGAACCGTTTGGTTTGGTAAAATTGTATACAGCGAATTTTTACCATTGAGATCTTTCACAAAGATCTCTATCTCTTGAGGCCTCGTATGGAGTAGCAGGATTTTAATATCAAAGAACACATGGTAATCTGCAAATGTCTTGTCATCTTGCAGGATTATGGTCTCTTGGCCAGGGCTAGGCAGGGCGAAGCGCAAATCGTAGGTAGAAAACTGCCCTTCATTTCCAACTGCCTCTTTAATTTTTCAGATGGTGTCATATGGACTGCAGGCCACAACACAATTTGCTCCTCCCAGCTGTGTCACCGTCACCTGAATGGCTTTGGCTGGCTGGAAAAACACAATAATGCAGATCAGCAAAATATTAAATAATGTTTGCTAAGAATATATGGTACATTTTAAAATTTGAAGACTCAGATAACATGGGCTCTGAGGATGTAGAGGAAGAGCAGGGCTTTGATCGGTGGCCGGCCGGAGAAAACGAGCGGCACCTGAGGGCCATATCATTGCTCTCAAAAGCCGTTCCCCCTGCCACCGCCGAGACTAGCAGGGCTTTGGCCAGCCGGAGGGAACGTGCAGTACTTGAGAGTAGGCTCTGTCCTTCAAAAGGCAAGAGCTGTGGCGGCGTCTCTCGCCAGACTTCCCTCGACCGGGCTGGCCAGGAAAGAGGAGCACTAGCTCCTCTGCCACCACTAAGGACCACCTTAGCTGAGCTCCTTCCCCGGTCCGCCATCGGCTGCGGGGAAGTGGAGCACCTGGGCTATGCAGTACTGTCCTGCCACCTCACTTTGTTGCCTCTGTTGAGGTCTTTGAGCCGGGTCCCGTTGTGGACATTGAGCCTGGGCTCTGCTAAGGACATTTTTCAGGATGCTGTTACTGGGTCTTGCCAAGGTCTGTTAAGGTTGTGAGTCTTGGGCTTATCCCCCGTGATTTCTAATTTTATACCTGATTCTCGTAATTGTAACAGTAACTGTATTATATTGTTGCATTTGTGGTTGATATACTGTATTATTGTATTTTTGCTGTATTGCATCATTGTGTTACTGATTGTATGAATCCATATATATATTTGTATTACCTGTGTAAACTGCTTTGAGTAACCCATTGGGTAGAGTAAAGCAGTATATAAATTAAACATGAAATGAAATGGAATGGAATTATGCAGTCTCCAATAATTCTATATCAGCTGCAAACCTGGTATACACCTACCTGGGAATAAGATCCAGTGAACGCAACAGAAATGACTTTTGACTAGTCATTCTAGCCTCGTAGGTGATTTTTAAAAGTAACATTAGAGAAACATGACAGAAGCTTAGATCAAACATAATAGTTTGTAATATTCTGTATTTTTAAAGATCGTACATTAAATAAATCTATCCTTCTTAGGTGTGACCTGTATTGTTGCTACGTAAGAGCCCTGGTGGAAGATGAGTTCCCAGTAAACCTCTTCAGCTCCTGGGAACATTTACATATGGAATGATTACATTGGAAAAAGTTATTCCCATTGTCTTTTGGGGGATCTTGACCACATACTCTTGATTTTTCTAGTTTTATCTCTAAAGGCTTTGAGGACATAAGCAAAAATTATCTCTGCTTTTTGTTGCTCATTCCATTGCATTGTGCCATAGGTTTTAGATATTTATAATTTACAATTTTGGTGTAATGCTTTTAAACACATTATTTAAACAGGTGCTAGCTTTTCAGTGGTTCTGTGAGGAAAGGGACTATAGGAACCACATTGATTATGATAATGATGATGGCAGTGGTAAAAAATTATGAACACGCATCCCTCCTGATATTTCATAAGATTCAACAAATACCAAATGGATGATTTACACACGATGTTCCTGTTCTGCAAATCCTAAGTACATATATGGTTTTAGTTCATATATTATATGTTCCATAAGAGGACAAGCAAGTTGGAGCCTGTGGATACTATCAGAGGTGCATATATATGTCCTGTCTCAAAACTATGCTCAAAGGATGGCTTCAGAATGTTTGAACAGCTAGACCAGGGGTCCTCAACCTTTTAAAGCCACAGTCTGGTTTATGCCCTCTCAGACAGTTTTTGGGCTGGACTGGTGGTCCTGCAGCTGCCACCGCCAGTGGTGTGGAGGGAGTAGTGGTGGCTTGGAGTAGTGGGACCACCTTGATCCCCCACACTGCTGCTGCCGGGACCACCCCAAGCCCCCAACACTCCCCCAACAATGCTTCCCTGCTTACTGGCCTGGAGGAGCTGCATGGTGTGGGTGAAGGAGGGAAGAGCTGCCCCCAGGAAAGAAATGGGCAGCCACGTGCATCTGCCACTTCCGCTTCTGCTGCCTCAATCCTTGTCCCCTCCGCTTGGCATGGCATGTCACTAATGGTGCTCTGTAGAAGGATGGATGCTGTAAGGTTTACAACATCTGCTCTACTATGGAGCACCTTTAGGGACACACCAAGCCAAGTGGAGGGGACAAGGATTGAGGTGGAGGCAGCAAAAGCAGCGACTGGAGCGAGGACATGGGCTAGGATAAAATGGTGCCATGGGCTGGATTTGGCCTACAGGCCATAGGTTGAGAACCCCTGAGCTAGATAGTGAACATTAAACACATAGCTAGGGGATAAAGTCTTTTAGAATGTCAGAGCCAGAATCCTCAAGCCATAAAGTGACATTCCCAAATGATCTGATAAACATTATTGAGGAATTATTGGGGAATTTTGGTTATTCCTCTTAATCAGCAGGGTATATGACAGAAAAACAACAACAGAAAATGTGGAGAGATTAGCCGATTTTTCATCATGGCCATCCTCTGTGGTTTTCATGCACTTCACGTGATAAATGTACTTTAGATGCATTTAAAGTAGAAAAACATCTTTACTTGCAGTTACCATTGGCTAGACATCCCGCTATCTATGGTAATGGAGTAGACCATACAACCAGCAACTTAATGCTGAGTGTCAGGTGGTGGTTAACTAACCCGACTCCCTATAGGGTCAATGGCTACAGGCGGATGAGCCCCTTTAGATGGGGTGATGGTCCCCCTCAGTGGAGGAAATGCCCCTGGAAACCATCACATTGGGCCCAATGGCAAAATGAGCAGAGGAGGAACTCTGATTCCAAGCGGTCATGGCAGTGGAAGAGGCCATGCCAGATGGACTGGCTGTAAAGGTGCGCCTTGTCCATATCCTCAAGGCAGCAGCAGTCCATTACACTCCTGGTGTTGAATCCTGCTTGTCTCATTTCATGTGTGTCACAGGAGGTGGCTCTGTGATCATAGTGTGTGGGTCACTTCATGGCAAGCTGGAATCCACCTTAATCAAATTCATGCCAATGACATTTTTTCCTGCTTCAGGGGAAAAATACATTCTCAGATATGAGTTGCAGTCGGTGATAGAAAAAATAGGGGAAATTGAATCTCCAGCACATGGAGAAAACCCCCAAGATTTCTGCTTAATTGAAGGTCAGAGGAAGAAGGGTTATGAACAAAACAATGGCAACCAAAAAAAAACAAAAAAAACAGGAATTGGGGAAAGGGCTTGCCTCAGATGCCAGAGGTGGAAAAAGAACTTTTCCAATCAAGGTAGTGGCAAAGGACAACCTTATTAGGCTGCAAAAGCCTCCTGCCACTGATACCCAGTGTTGGTGCATGCAAGACTGCTATTTTCCCAGCAAAATGACCTATACACAGATGGAACTGATGATTTTCTGAGTGGGACACAGCCATACCTGTACATCCCAGGTTATAACACGCTGATTCAATTTCAGACAACAAGACTGGTTCTGACAGATGGTTGCTTCCTTGGCCAACAGATCCCAACCATTTCCCTTGGCCACATTTCCAGTTGGATCTGCTGGATCCATGATCACAGGACTGCAAATACAAACACAGGTAATTTTTACAGAGAAGTATTACAAAGTGTTAGATAAATGCACTAAAGAGTAAAAAATGCACAACAAATTATTTTATTGAGAGCTAGAGTAGTGAATAGATTGCCTAACAAAAACTGGGTTCAAACCTCACATCTCTGTCCCAGCTCCTGCCAACCTAGCAGTTCGAAAGCAAGAAATTGCAAGTAGATAAATAGGGATCACTTTGGTGGGAAGGTAAACAGCATTCCGTGCTCTCCGGTATTGAGGCATGCCTGCCACATGACCATGGAAACATCTGCAGATGCAGACAATGCTGACTCTTTGGCTATAAAGAGAGATGAGCATTGAACCCCAGAGTCAGATATGATTGGCTTTCGAGCAAGAGTGACCTTTACCTTTATTGTCTAGTACTTTGCTACATTAGTACTACTCTTTGTTGCATTATTCTATATAATCGTTTGTAACCATTTTACTATGGTATCATTTTATGGTTTTGTAGTTTTCTTTCCCTACTTCATTGTCTCTTAAATAAACTTTTGTAACTTTTCTCACTGGACTGTTTGCTTCCTGGCTAAGGAACCTGCTGTCCATTCAGTCAGATAATGGCTCATGCTGCTTCCTCAAATGCTCTACTGCTCCTGTCTTGCTTTTACCAAGTAAAGTATGTCTGCCCTTCTGATCACCTTCTCTACATGGCAATAGCTCTTGAGGTAACAAAACATCTTGGATTGGTCTGGAAGTGCATTGGCACACACAAAACATTCCAATGAATTGCTCACAGTTTATAAAGATGAATCCAGGTCTGTACAGGATTGGATCTCAATCTCAAGCTAGTTCTTTGTTCTTGTAGAAAATACTACTGTGCTCAGGTAATGAAGTAGTTTTGTCAATGGATGAATCACACATGTTGATGTTTGTAGCCCACACCCATGCATGGAAGAGGAAATATCTTCCATCTTAAGAGAAATTAATTCTAACTATATGTTCGGGTATTGTCTGGCTGGATATCCCGCTATGGTAATGGAGTAGATCGTACAGCCAGTGACTCAATGCTGAGTGTTGGGCAGTAGCAAATAACCTGACTCCCTAAAGGGGCCAACGACTATGGGCGGATGAGCCCCTTTAGGTGGGGTGATGGTCCCCTCAGTGAAGGAAATGCCACTGGAAACCATCATATTGGGCCCAACGGCAAAATGAGCAGAGGAGGAACCACTATTCTGATTCTCAATGTTTATGAAGGTGGAAGAGGCCATGCCAGGTGGACTGGCTGAGAAGATGCAACTTGCTAATATCCTCAAGTCTGCGACACTCCATTGCAGTCCTGGTTTTTAAATCCAGTATGTCTCATTTCTTAGGTGGCGCAAGAGATGGCTCCGTGATCACAATGTGTAGGTCACTTCATGGCAAGCTGGGATCCACCTTAAACAAACTCATGCCAGTGGCATTTTTCCTGATTTCCAGGGAAAATGTATACTTGGATACAAGTAATAGCCAACGATGATATGTTTGGGCAAACTAAGCATAGGAAGTAAATTGTGTGTGTGTGTTTCTGAGTTCTTACCATGGTCCCTTCAGTTTTTCTTTCACATGCGCTCCTATTATGCTGTCTTCAAGATCATAGTACCTGGTCCAGTAGAGGCAGAGATTTTGATATTGAGTTATCAACTTCATCACAGTGCAAAACGCTTCTGCTGTATTAAACTGGTCAGACTTGCCTGTCCCTTCCTCCCAAGCATAGATGGTCAGTAACTCTAGGGCAAACTTGGGTGGAAGGGATAACGATGGAGAAGACTCTCTGAGTTTCTGTGAATTTAAAACAAACAAATGGACAAAAATCAGAGACTGCAGACTGTTGGTTTCTCCTGCAATGGCCAGGTTCCTTGCAAGGGTAGTCACAATGCATGTTTATATCTCTGTAGAGAGATGTACATATGTGCATAGAAAGAAATTCCTATGTACAGCATTTCCCAGACAAATTAGTTTTTCAGCCTTGGAAATTTTAAATTTCTCTTTTCAATTACAGCTTCCAGAATCTTCCAAGCCATCATGGCTAGACCAGTGGTGGCGAACCTTTTAAAGATCAAGTGCCCAAACTGCAACCCTAAACTCACTTATTTATCGCAAAGTGCCAACACGGCAACAGGGGAGGGAAGAAGCACTCCCAGTAGGCTGCTGGGAAGAGGAGTGGGGTGAACTCTGTGCTGAGGAAGGGAGGAAGCACTCCCATTGGGTGCTGGTCAGAGGGGCAGGGTGACATCTCTGCTGGGGGGAGGAAGCACTCCCATTGGGCTGCTGGACAGAGGAGCAGGATGAACTCTGTTGGGGCGACTGCATGGGTGTGACAATCCACTTACTCCCAGGTAGGACTTGGGAGTCCTCCAGCCTCCTGGTGATGGGATTGCGCCTGATCCTGCTTCCCTGGTCCAGATCAGACCCAACAGTTCAGGCTTCTCCTATCAGTGTGCCCAGTCACTCCTGACCAAAATCCAGGTAGTGAAACTAGTGAAACTAGTGTAGATTCAGGTAACGTGAGCCAAGTAACCGCTCCAAGTCTCTTCAGGTATTTTAGAAATATTATATATTGAAATATATTGAAATCAAAGCCTAGAACAAAATACAGTCCAGCAAAAGCTCAGAAAGCATTTCAAAATAAAGAAAGCTGCTTATTTAAGGGATAGTCCCTTCTGGCTAAATAGGCTACATGATTGCAGTTCAAAAGCACAGCATCCAAGAGAGTATCTCTCTCTTGGCCCCCACCATCTGGCTTATATCTCCTCCCAAACAGTCCACCTTATGGCCCTCACCCCAAGGAAACCAGCGCTCAGATGCTCAGACCGCCGGAGAACCAAGCCCCAAAGTCGGAGACCAGTCCTGCCAACTTTGGGGCTTGGCTCGATCCACCTACCTCTTTGGAAAGGGCAGTGGGGATTCCACGCCTTTTCCAAAGAGGCAGGCGGATTGATCCCGTTCCCTTTTCTCTTCAGAAAGGGAACCAGGCTTTTTTTCAATGTATCGCACAACGTTAAAAACCAGATAACGCTAAGACGTGTGGAACCAAGTTTTAGTGTTATCCAAGGTATTACTGTACTTTTAAAATGAGATCAAATGAGCTTTAAACATCTGTATAACAGAAATGCAATTTTTTTTCTGCTCTGGCATGGTGGTGGTGGTGGGGAGGCTCACTTTGTAAACTAATGTCTGCCAAGGTTTTTTAAAGCTCTCCCTTGTGCCTTTCAGCAGTTGCAGGAAGACCCCCGCCGCCGCGAGGAGGCTGCCCGCGGCCAGGAGCAGCCGCGAGACCACCGCAGCCGGGGGTGAGAAAGACCAGGCAAGCGGCAGGAGAGGTCGCGATCCTCCACCGCCGCTGCCGCGAGGAGGCTGCCCGCGGCCAGGAGCAGCCGCGAGACCACCCCAGCCGGGGGTGAGGAAGACCAGGCAGGCGGCGGGAGAGGTCGTGATCCTCCACCGCCGCCGCCACGAGGAGGCTGCCCGCGGCCAGGAGCAGCCACGAGACCACCCCAGCCGGGGGTGAGGAAGACCAGGCAGGCGGCGGGAGAGGTCGCGATCCTCCACCTCGGCGGCGGCGAGGAGGCTGCCCATGGCCAGGAGCAGCCACGAGACCACCGCAGCCGGGGGTGAGGAAGACCAGGCAGGCGGTGGGAGAGGTCGCGATCCTCCACCGCCGCTGCCACGAGGAGGCTGCCCGCGGCCAGGAGCAGCCACGAGACCACCCCAGCCGGGGGTGAGGAAGACCAGGCAGGTGGCGGGAGAGGTCGCGATCCTCCGCCGCCGCCGCCGCGAGGAGGCTGCCCGCGGCCAGGAGCAGCCACGAGACCACCCCAGCCGGGGGTGAGGACGACCAGGCTGGCGGCGGGAAAAGTCACCATCCACCAACACCGCCAGAGGCAGAGGAAGAGGAACAGCTGACCCACGGGGGAAAACATCCACTGCTCGCCACTGCGATGTCCCTGGAGCAAGGGGCCCAGAGACAACAACCCCACCTGGGGAGTGAGGACACAAGGATAAGTAGCTGATGTGAAAAATGTAGTTGAATTAATATAGCAACTGACATAGAGACTTTACACTGACTTAATATAGCAATTAACATAGAGACTGTGTTTTAGAGTGTGATAATTATGCATGATAATATGTTGTTTAAACTGTTTTAAACTTTTAAAACTGTGATATGATGTATGTTGCGAGAAAAAATGGCGTAGAAACCGGCAAACCACGCCACAAAGCTTGTCAAGAGAACCCTATTGACCAAAACAAAAGGCAAAACAAAGGAGCAGGCTAGGTGATACAGGATGCTTAACACCACAGAGTGGAGGAAGGGGAGGGACAGGAAGGAGGGAGGAGGAATGCAATGTTGTAAGGAGCAATACTGCATAGGGACATGGAATGTGAGATCAATGAACCAAGGTAAACTAGAAGTGGTAAAAAATGAGATGGAAAGAATAAGCATTGACATCTTGGGAATCAGTGAGCTAAAATGGACAGGGATGGGCGAATTCAGCTGTGGAAACCATCACATCTACTACTGTGGACAAGAAAACCTTAGAAGACATGGAGTAGCCACAAATGTCAATAAAAGAGTGAGAAGAGCAGTAATGGGATACAACCTCAAAAATGACAGAATGATGTCAGTAAGATTTCAGGGCAAACCCTTCAATGTTACTGTGATCCAAATATACGCACCAACCACGGGTGCAGATGAAGCCACAGTGGACCAGTTCTATGAGGACTTACAACACCTCATAGAACAAACACCAAGAAATGATGTCCAAATTATTTTAGGAGACTGGAATGCCAAAGTAGGCAATCAAAAAGTGGAGGTAATAACAGGCAAGTTCGGTCTTGGAACACAGAATGAAGCAGGGCAAAGATTGATAGAGTTCTGCCAAGAGAACGCACTGGTCATAGCAAACACCCTCTTCCAGCAACACAAGAGGCGACTTTACACATGGACATCACCAGATGGCCAACACCGAAACCAGATTGACTACATACTCTGCAGTCAAAGATGGAGAACCTCCATACAGTCAGCAAAAACAAGACCTGGAGCAGATTGTGGCTCAGATCACAACCTACTGATTGCAAAATTCAGGCTTAGGGAAAACAAAGAGACCAGACAGATATCACCTAGACAGCATCCCTAAAGAATACACGGTGGAGGTGATGAACAGATTCAATGGCTTAGACTCAATAGATAGAGTGCCAGAAGAATTATGGACAGAGATGAGGGACATCATGCAGGAAGCAGCAAAGAAAACCATACCAAAAGAAAAGAAGAGTAAGAAAGCAAAGTGGTTGTCTGATGAGGCTCTTAAAATAGCAGAGGAAAGAAGGAACACAAAAGTCAAAGGAGAAAGGAAAAAATACAATCTTTTGAACACAGAATTTCAAAGAAAAGAAAGGAGAGATAAGGAAAACTACCTAAAAGAACAGTGCAAAGAAATGGAGGAAAACAACAAAAGAGGCAGAACCAGAGACCTTTTCAAAAAAATCCAGGAAATCAAGGGAACATTTAAAGCAAAAATGAACATGATAAGGGACAAAGACGGAAAGGAGCTAGCTGATGCAGAAGAAATTAAGAAAAGATGGAAAGAGTACACAGAGGAACTCTACAAAAAGGAACTCAACACTCCTGATAGTCACAATGATGAAGAATTTGAACCTGAGCCAGACATCCTGGAGAGTGAAGTCATAAAGGCCCTAAAGAGCACTGCAAACAACAAAGCTAGTGGAGATGATGGTATCCCAGTTGAATTTTTCAAAGCTCTAAAAGATGATGGCATCAAATTACTGCATTCAATATGCCAGCAGATTTGGAAAACAAAACAGTGGCCACAGGACTGGAAAAGATCAGTATATGTTCCAATCCCAAAAAAGGGCAATGCCAAAGAATGCTCAAATTATCGAACAATTGCGCTCATCCCACACGCCAGCAAGGTGATGCTCAAGATAATACAGGATAGACTTCAGCAGCATGTGGAAAGAGAATTACCAGAGGTGCAGGCTGGTTTCAGAAGAGGCAGGGGGACTAGAGACCACATTGCCAACATACGTTGGATCATGGAGAAAACAAAGGAATACCAGAAACAAGTTTACTTTTGCTTTATTGACTACACTAAGGCATTTGATTGTGTGGATCACAACAAGATGTGGCAAGTGATTAAAGAAATGGGAATACCAGAGCATCTCATATGCCTCCTGAGAAATCTGTACATGAACCAAGAAGCAACAGTTAGGACAGAACACGGAATGACAGAGTGGTTTGGAATAGGAAAAGGAGTAAGACAAGGCTGCATTTTGTCACCCTGCTTATTCAACTTATACACAGAGCACATAATGCGCAATGCAGGGATGGAGGAATCACAATATGGGATCAAAATTGCTGGGAGAAACATCAACAATCTGAGATATGCAGACGACACCACGTTAATGGCAGAAAGTGAGGAAGACCTAAAGAATCTCTTGATCGGTTTGAAGGAAGAGAGTGCAAAAGCTGGCTTGAGACTCAATATCAAGAAAACCAAGATAATGGCAACAGGCCCGATCAGTTCCTGGAAAATAGATGGGGAAGAAGTAGAAGCAGTGACAGATTTTACATTCTTAGGATCTAAGATCACTGCAGATGGGGATTGCAGCCATGAAATAAAAAGGCGACTGATTCTTGGGAGACAAGCCATGAGAAACCTGGGGAACATAGTGAAAAACAGAGATATCACCTTGGAAACAAAAATTAGAATAGTCAAAGCAATGGTATTCCCAGTGGTAATGTACGGATGTGAGAGCTGGACAATTAGGAAAGCTGAACGCAGAAGAATAGATGCCTTTGAAATGTGGTGTTGGAGGAGAGTTTTGAGGGTACCCTGGACAGCGAGGAGAACAAATAGGTCAATCTTAGAAGAAATCAACACTGACTGCTCATTGGAAGGTCAAATAGTAAAGATGAGGCTAAAGTACTTTGGGCATCAAATGAGAAAGGAGGATTCACTTGAGAAGGCCGTGATGTTGGGAAAGGTGGAGGGCAAAAGAAGAAGGGGGAGGCCAAGGATGAGATGGATAGATGGTATTGTAGACACAATGGGCACAGAACTGGGAGGACTGAGGGGGATGGTGGAGGACAGAGGCGCATGGAGAACGATGGTCCATGGGGTCGCAAAGGGTCGGAATCGACTGTGCGACTGAACAACAACAACAAGGAAGACAATGCACCAGTCCCTCTGGTTCTAGAACAGGCATGTCCAAACTATGGCCCGTGGACCAGATACAGCCCCTGAAGCCATTCCATTAGGCCCACAATGCCCTCCCCAAACCAGGAAGTAAATATGGATGCAGATGCTGAAACATGCCCTGTTCCAGGGGCATGGTCTGGGCAACTTAGTTGTTCCAGGGGCGTGGTCAGGCCCCCGGCCCAAAAAGTTTTGGCACCTCTGTTGTAGAAAGTGTGAAGGATGAAGGGAAGGGAAGAAAAAAAGTATTGATGCTTTCCTCATGCTTTCTTGACTGATTGCATTAGTGCTAGATGCTAGGCAGTGCCATTGCACTAAAATTGTTTTCCAATAAGCCGTATAAAAAGGAAATCAGGGTTTTAAGAGGACAAAAAGATACAGGAAATCATGGGAGAAAGTAGTACAAAGCAAAGTAACAGGGACATAAATGGATGTTGTGGGGAATTTCTTTTAAGATCAATATTTAGAGAGGAATGAATTATCCCATTGAATGAGTTCTAGGTTGTGCATCAATAGATGCTTCATGTAGTCAGGGGTTATAACTCTGTGGAGCACTTAAGTCCAAGAAAATATTAACATGTGGCCTGGGGCACCTGTTTTCAGAGCCATCCTTAAAGGATGGATGTTGAGGATGAGACTTACCGTAGGTTCTACCAGAAAGACAGAAACTTCAGTACCTTTCATAACCCACCTTCCCATGCTTAATCTGTGCATGAATGTAGCTACTGGGCACTGTGTCTCAAGTCTTCTCATAGAAAGGGAAAACTGTATAAGCAGTTAAGCACTTCCTTTCAACATTTTTAAACCACTATAGATTTATACCCAGCCAGAAGCTCAAAATGGTGCATATGGTCTAACCCAACCAGCTTTATGAATAAACAACAATCTTGTGAACTAGCTGGCCTCAGAGCCGGGGTTCTCAACTTTTTCAAGTTAGGGGCCGGGTCACGCTCCCTCAAACAGTTGGTGGGCCTGACTGGTGCTCCAGCTGCCGCATCCACAGGAATCAGCCATGGACTAATTTATGACTGTTGTAAATGCATTTATGATGGTCGTAAATGAGTCTGTGGCTGATTCTGGCAGCAGCAGCGGTGGCTGGAGCAAGGGTGGGGGCCGGATTATTTGGCTCTGTGGGCCATAGGTTGAGAACCCCTGCCTTAGAGCATCAGCTTCCTGGTTGAGAAGATATCTGAACATGGGTCTCCCCAGCCCTGGCCTAATTTTATACTATACTAGATTTGCCACAATTCATCTCCTTGCACAGCTTGAGAGAAACATAGGGCCGTCAATAGCTGCCACTCTTATTTGCTCACATAGATCTCTGCCTCCCTGCATTGGTCCTGCCATTAATCAGCCATTACTTGTCTTTGGAGAAGTAAAGCGGTATACACCAACAACAATAATAATGGCATGAAAATCTGTTAGTCCACAACCTTTCCACCAGGTAGCAAGACAGGGGAGAAAAGGATTTGTTGGTAGGGAAAGGAATGGTCCTTATTCTTAGATTCCATCTACAATGACAGGTAAACCCAGAGGATCAGCAGAGGAATTGATCTCTTCCTCACTGGGGTTTCAGAGCTAGGATTTCAACAGGGAGCAAACTAAGGGGGCACATGGGTGAGAGAAAGGGACAAAAATAAAACAAAGCAGAAGCTGGGGATTCCCCTGATTCTACAGGGGAAATGCAGCTCACCTTCTTGCATTCCTTGTACCAGTGCTTGACCAGACGCAACAGGCTCTTGCATTTGACAGGACAACCTTTCACAAAATCCCTCTGCAGCTCTGTGAAGGAAGTATTGAACTCACCAGGTTCTCCACCAACCTTGATCAGATCTCTATAGACCTCAGGAGATGGCTTAAATGGATGAATTATCTGTCCTGGGGTGGGGAGAGGGAATCAAAATGATTTATTTATTTTCACATTTGTATTGCCGCCCCCTCACCAAAGCGACTCCGGACATAAAAACATTGGTAATAAAATCATTTAAAATCATCCCTATTAAAATCCCACCCACCCCATCTGTAAAAAGAGGGAGGATCTTAATTATGTTTTATATGAGCCAGCAGGTGGGAGTCACACTTCCATCAGTGCCCCACACCTGCCCTGCCAGCCAGATTTTAAGTCATTTCCTAAAGGGCAGCAATTCCGTCTGCAGCTCTATTGGTAGGAGATTCCATAGGGCTGGAGCGGACACAGAGAAGGCCCTCCTTCTTGTGCTAGAGAGACGAGCCCCTCTAGCCGATGGCACTATTAGAGAGCCCCTCCATTCCGCTCTTGTTGGACAGACAGACGTTCTTGGGGTGATGCGGTCTTTTAGAGATCCTGGCCCAGTACCATGTAGGGCTTTAAAGGTCATCACCAGCACCTCGAATTGCACCCAGAGGCAAATTGGTAACCACTGCAACTCCTGGAGCATTATGTTGATCTAGGTCCCTGAGTGCACAAAGGAATCTCTCACTCCACCCCAAGGTTAGGTCTCAAAATTCCCATCAGCCCCACCCAGCATGGTGAAAGACATTAGAGACTGTGGGAGACCCAAAAGTTCCATGCCACTGCAGTGAACTGGAGCAAGTGCCACCTGCTTTGTCCCATAACTGGTAACAAGGCAGAAGGTGGGAAAAGCTTTCTGCCAGTTGTTTTCTTGATTAGACCAAAGGGACGAGAACAGAACACTATTCGGCAGAGGAATGAGTTTTGTCAAGGATGTATGAATACACAAACCAGGCAAAATGTCAACACTAGAGGAAAAGTTTCTAATCAGGCCCTTCCTCAAAAAATATTAACCCCAAATATATTTTCCATCCCCACCCTAAAGTTGCACTTCATTACTTGTCTCTGGCATCCAGGTGATGGATCAAAGAAGAATATTAAAACCTTCACAAATAAGTGGAAAATACAAAAAACAATTTCAGCATGCTGCTTTGGACCCTTACTTTTTTTTGAGGGGGGGGGGAGTAATGCTCTATGTATTGGGATATAAACATTTATCAGTTTTGAAGGAAATATATTGCATTTGAATCAACATGAATTGAAGGAAATATATTGCATTTGAATCAACATGAAAGCATTCACAGAGATTCCTATTGCAAATAACCCAGTTTAGTCTCAATGCAGTCCTACAATAGTTTGAATGTATATACTGCACTATACTGTATAGCTGTTATATCACCATTGTATAGAGAATACAGTACAGGCAATCCGCCTCCCTGGAGATTACAAATAAACATAAAGAGTATGTTCAGATGATCTCTGTGAATGCGACCACATATCAGTGCACACTGGCTGATCATTAATGTGGCCTAACAAGCCCCAAAACGTCTGAATATAATTTATTTACCACCTAATTTGGCTTACATTTCTCACAAGGCACAGAAATAAATCAAGGGCAATCTTAGGCTAGTAGGAAATGATACTAGTCAGAATGCCAAGCCTGTATGTCAATAGTAAACCTTCCACAGATAAAAAGTTTATGCTTGTTTGCATATTTCCAGCTTTCAAAGGGAGCAATTAGCCAGTGTGCGCTAGCACACTCATTCCATCAGGTAGGCTAAAATCTGCCACACAAATATCAGCTGACATCGTCTGTGTTCACTCTGCACCGATTGCTGAACTCCTACCTAAAATGTCATAAGCTGGGAGGATATCCACTTCAACAGCATCCTTTTTCTTTTTGGATTGGAAAAGGAGAGAGAGGGAACGGGGTGGCCTGCCCTTTGTCTTTGGGTGTGAGATATCAACTTTGAAGGCAATACTACGCCGGCACTGGTTCAGGTTCTCCTCAATGGTATTGATCACAGATTCACGTTTCTCAGCTTGATCCTGGTAGCTGGAGAAGCAGCCGAGGAAAATAACTAGATCAACATCTGAATTGTCCTCCAGGGTTGTCCCCTTTGCTGTAGAGCCACTCTGCAAAGAAGTAGAATGAGTCACTTAAAGTGTCACTTAGCTTTCAGTGAAGGAAAACCAGGAACTCATGCCCTGCCCATAGCGAGCAAGTGGCTGGCAGAGTTCTGTGTTGGATAGAAGAACAGCCAACCTCTCCTCTGTCTCACCATCCATTTGCAAAGCAGAGTGACTCATGGCTTTTCCCCAAAATGAAAAACAAAACAAAACAAACAAACAAGAATGGAGATGTGTGTGTCTTAACTTTCTTTCCCCCATGCTTGCAAGCTAATTAATAAAAAAATGGGGAAAATAAGCCATTATTGTTCTTGTTTTTTAAAAAAGCAACCTCAGAAAATGTCAGTCAAAACTTACAAACTCTACATTGGTTTACTGTGAGGGTCACACTGCTAGTGTGCACATAATTTTTGAAAGGGACAAAGAACCTGAAAACCTTTTGGGAAGCAAGTGGAGATCAGTGATGTACTGTGGCCAGTTATCAACGGTTCACAAGAACTGGTAGCAGAAATGTTGAAGCCACGCCCACTTGGCTGTCCACACCCACCTCTCGGCCTCCCCCTCCCAACACCACCGGAAAAGCATCCTATTTGCCTCGCCCAGGGCCGAAGGTGCACTTTCACCTCTGAACCTCCCTCGTGCCTTTTGCCCTGGGCGAGGCGAATGGGACGTGTTTCTGGCGCCAGCTGCCCAACCGTCCTGCTCACCTCCCAGCAGCGCCGCTGGTGAAAGCGTGCCTGTATGGTGAGGGGCTGACCCCCCAGCAGCGCCTGGCTACTCTGGGACTCCTCCTCCTCCTCAGCAAAGCAAGGTAGGTTTCTTTTTTGGGGGGTGGGGTGGGTGAGGCCACAGCCACAGATAGCCACGCCCACCGAGTGGGTAGTAATTTTTTTTACAGTGCATCACTGGTGGAGATGAAGTAACAAATACAAAATATTCTTAGAATCCCTGAGACTGCAAAGCAGAAATGTATGGAAAGTTAAGAAACTAAAATTATTAAAGAATTTTTTAGTTTTGTTCAACTGTCAATCAAAGTTTCTATAACCAATAAATCAAACTGGATTCTGTAGCCAAGAAATCAAAAGGAGAGTGAGCCAATGAAGAGCAGCTATGAACTGGAAAAGAACATTAAAAGTAAAGGTAAAATGTTGGAGTCCTAGTTAAAGATAATTCAGACTACTTTGGTTCTGATTATTGTGTATGAAACATAAAATATTATCTTGGTGCACAGTGCAATAAAATCTTTTTATTTTTCTCATAGCCCTGTTATTGTCTCTGCCAGAGGCTCCTAGAGTAAAGTAAGCAGGAAATACTAGGGTGCTTCCTTTCCAGGTGTTCCAAGGTCCACCTCCCCCCCCACACACACACACACTTTGAGGCACGTGGACCAACGAGGACATTGCCCCTGTATTAGGGTGCCCAGGAATTTAAAGGATCATGTATGAATGTCAAAGTGGGACAGTGAAAAAAGCTGACAGGGAAAAAAATCACTTAAAATGTGTTGGGGGATGCACCATGAACTACTAAAGTTAAATTAAACTAATTCTTGACTCTAACTAAAGATTAAAGTAACTAAGATAAATAAAGCTATTGTATTTTGAGTACAATAGCTTTATCGCAGCAATGCAGTAGCTTAGTGGGTAAGACACTAAACTTGGAGACTGGAAGGTTGGGGTTCAATACCCAAGTGCTGCATGACGGATCTTGAGGAGCCTCATTCGGGCATCCCCTGAGTGCGGTTTCTCCAGCAAAATCCTTTCAACCCATAGTAATTTCTGACACAACATTTATTTTTATTTTGAGTATTTCATGAGGAGACAAGATTCACTAGAAAAGATAAAACATTAAGAAAAATTGAAGGGCTCTTAGCTCTCCATATCTGAACAGGTTTGTTAATGACAGAAACCTTTGGAATCCTGAGGAGGACTAGTAGATACAATTTAGCCTGCTCTGAAAAACAGGCATAGCTTTCTGTTTTGTCGTTGTTGTCGCACAGTGGATTCTGATTCTGACCCTTTGTGACCCCATGAACCACTGCCCGCCAGGCACCTCTGCTTTCCACCATCCTCCTCAACCCGCCCAGCTCTGTGCCCACAATCCCATCTAGCCACTAAATGGCGGAAGAAGGACCTCCTCCGGGATCCTAAACTGTCCTTTAAGGCAGTGACCCATGTGGAACGTCCTTCAACCTAGACTAATATCCTTTAAGTTAATGGTGTCACTTCCTTTCTTGTTCACATTTTGGATTTCCAGGAACCAGAAGTCAGCATGTGTAGGAATGCATCTGGATTCTGTCAGGCTGCCTCTTTCTTTGGGTTCTGACACTTCTGATTGGCTGTAAGCACTCAGTTTTGTCTCTGCTAAGTTTCGTTTCTGGTATACAATGCTTGCTAAGTTTCATTTCTGAGTCTCTCTGCCTGAATAAAGAGAAGGCTTCAGTAGCGTTTGACCAGCCAAGGACTGGAGTCGTTTTTCTGTCTCTACCTCAAAAGATCTGAGAATATAAACTGCTGCTAATGAGGCTGGCTGATTGAGAATAGATCTTTACATGAATCAAATCCCAACAAGTGGCGCTCCGTGTGACGCTTTGAACTACAATGAGAGAGCCTGCTTTGAACTCTGCTTCAGCAATTAGCACCTCATAATCGACCGGGGAAGGTCTCATTCACCTCCGACCAGACAGGTCCGACCAGAGGAAAGGTCCAATCGAGCGCTTGAGAATTACAACAGGGTGAGTGGAAAATGGGGTGTTTGCTTTCTTCGCAAATGCAGGAACTTTGTAAAGATATCTCAGATCTTTTGCATGACAATGGGCGAAAGGTTGATGAGCAGGAGATACAAAAGCTAGCTAAAGCTATAGCAAAAATCTGTCCTTGGTTTAAATATGAAGGTCTGGACTTAAAACAGTGGAAACAGATCGGGAGAGAAATGCAGAAGCATAATGGAATTTCTAGATCAATATTATTTACATGGGAGGGAATTAGAGACTGCCTTCAGAGACTTACTCCAAAAAATATTTTATTGTCTCAAAGACTTGATGGCCCCCTCCCACAGCTTTTGCCTCCAGATAAAGGGGGGGCCATGGCAACTGCCCTTCCATCATATGAGAAACAACAGCCTCCTGATGGGGGTGGAGGTGGAAATGGAGATGGGACATTATGTCCTGACTTGCAACAATCAAGTGCTTTTAGCCCTACAAAAGACCTGTTCTCTGCTGCTTTAACTGTAGCTGTGCTGGATATGGAACCTGTTGATGTATATCCAGTGAACAGAGAGCCGCTTGCAAATGAGACTGTTGCAATACTAGTGCCAGCTGATGGGGAACAAATGGTGGGGAACTCATCACAGATTGAAGCTGTTAATGCATGCAGAGTGGCAGGAAGCAAGGACTGTGTTTCAAAGAGCAGCTTAGGGGATCTCAGCCCCCCCCCCCCCCCCCGTAAATCAACCCTCATCACAAAAGCAGGAGAAGCTGAGTTTGAGACCTCACGTTTGGGCAGGAAGATCCTGCAGAAATGGAAGGATGGCCCAAAGGAGGAACGCACAAAACCCAAGACAAAAAAGGGGTGCAAGTACAAACTAACAGATGCAGGTTGTCATAAGGTTGAGAATCATATGCTGGAGATGAAAGAAATACAGAGAAAGAGGGGGGTTAATCTTGCCTGTATGGACAGCAGGCTGTGGCAAAAATACAAGGAGGAAGAAGACATACAGTTTTTGGCTGATTTTGAACTCCCCAACCTTCAAACAAAGAGATCCAGAGTGAGCTGTCCCACGTTTCAAGCATCAGGATTGCAGGGAAAGCAACTTGGACTTCCCTGTGATTTTCTTCTGTGTGAAAATTACTTGCAACTTCTGGAGAAGTCTTTGTGCCTTCATACCTCCTCGGCCTGCCTTAATGCAGATGGGTGTGGCTGGAGCATGAAGGAATGTGTGTTTGCCTGAAAAGCTGAAAAGGGGGGTTGTGTGGGATTGTCTTGTGAAGTCAGTGAGACTTAATTTATGGCTTAATTTCAACTTGCCATGCCAAGAAATGTGGGGAGAGAAGATAGTGTTTATTACATTGTAATCTGAGAAGAAGAAATCTTCAATCAACGTTTGGACTTTTAATTTGGACATTTTAATTGGACTAAAAAGTTTGTGTGGACTCTAAGCAAAGAATTGGCTTTGTTTGCATTTTAAAACCTGAAAACCTTTTTTTTAAGCAACCTGCTCATGCTAATGAGATTTGTACTGTATTGGTTTACCATGCTATGCTGGTTTAAGTTATTGAATGCCTCTTTCACTTTACATCTAGTGGGAGAAGAAGAAATTTAATGCCTTACTCATGTAATTGGGTAGTAAGAATTGCTTTCTAGAATGCTATAGAGACCTCCTTCATGTAAGGAAGAAAAGAAATGTTCATGTCTTGTTTATGCTTAAATGTTTTGCTTATTCTTTTGCAGGAGAAAGACCTGTCCTTGTTTATGTTATGTATTGTCTTATGAAACTGCATATCTCAAGGTACCTTCAGAAGCACATGGCAGAGTTTCCAGTACTCTACACATGTAAATGGGTTTGTGATATTGCATTTGTGTTATATGTCACTCATGTTTCATGTTTAGTTACATGGTACTAGTAATAACAGGGCATGCTCCTGTTTCTTAGGGGAGTGTCTTCCTAAGCCATTGGTCATTTATTGGCAACAAGGGGATCCTGAGTGGAAGGATTCCTGCCCGAGCGATCCGCCCATGGAGAGAGAAGAAGGTTACTCAGCTCCAGGATGGTGGTTCACCAGTAAACTAAATGTGCTGACATTTGTTCTTTTCTTTCTTACTGTGCTTCCAGCTGTAAGAACAATACCTCATGGGGGCAACCCCAACTTTTGGATTCGTCATGCTAACTATATGTTTGAGGTTCATGGTAAGAATGCAATGTTATACTATGAGCATCCACTGGCAGTGTCTCAAATGGCTTTTCTTCCGGCATTGTTCAACACACCTGAGCTGGTTATTGGACATTTGCAACATCTTGATAGGTCTACACTCTTCTCTAATCCTCCAGAACAATTTAACAACACCCGCTGGCGAAGCATGACATTCAAGAAATACACTAAAGGACTTTGTTTCTGCTGTCATAGTTCTGGAGTCTGGAATAGTAAATGGAAGTACTGGACTCAAGCACAAAGGGTTTTGTGGAATGTCGGCAATTATACGGGTTGTGATGATTATTTTTGGTTATGGGGTAGTTATAACAGTTCTTATAAGCTTAATTATACCTTGTTTAACACTACTATTGAAGATATATATGATGTGTTTCCTATGTTTACTCCTGATTATTCTGCTATAGATAGTGGTTCAATTTGCAATGGATGGCAAATCAAGGATCCTAACATGTGGTTCTTTTTTAATGGAGTTGCCACGAATTTCCATCCAGGACAATATCAATGTGCAGCATTGGGTTATTTTACCTTACAGACTAGCCATAGATTACCTGTTAGCAAAATCCGGAGGATTTTGTAAACTGGTCGGGAACCAGGGATGTCGGGTAAAATTCCAGGATCTGAATAATACTATTGAGAAAGAACTTCAGCATTTACAGGAGAGTATTACTAACAATGTACGCACTGCTGTTAATCTCTTTGATTGGGTGACTTCTTGGTTGCCTGATTTATCTGTCCTTAGACAAGTTTTCTTTTATGGGTTTATTATTATTATCTGCTTTATACCTTTGTATTTTTGCATTACTTGTATTCCTAATCTTATTTCTATGTGTAACACATGTCCATTGCGTAGAAGGGAGACATCGAGTTTTGCACGACGGCAATTGTATTCAATGAGGTATCACCCTCCGGAACAAAGTACCATGAGTCAGGAGGGGTACGATGTCCAGGAGGACAGTGATGATGTATATGATGACATGCAGGGGTATGATTAGCCGTCCCTCTCTCAAATTTAAATGAAAAAGGAGGACATGTAGGAATGCATCTGGATTCTGTCAGGCTGCCTCTGACACATTTTGTAAACAAAAGCCTCTTTGCTTGCTATTCTCCTTATCTCTCTTTCTTTGGGTTCTGACACTTCTGATTGGCTGTAAGCACTCAGTTTTGTCTCTGCTAAGTTTCGTTTCTGGTATACAATCCTTGCTAAGTTTCGTTTCTGAGTCTCTCTGCCTGAATAAAGAGAAGGCTTCAGTAGCGTTTGACCAGCCAAGGACTGGAGTCGTTTTTCTGTCTCTACCTCAAAAGATCTGAGAATATAAACTGCTGCTAATGAGGCTGGCTGATTGAGAATAGATCTTTACATGAATCAAATCCCAACAAGCATGTTCAGCCTTTCCCATTGTGGGGCCCTCCTGTGACCCATCAACAGGTCTAGTGATAGTGGTAGTGATTTCCCCCCTATAGGTCTCATCTCCACCACCACCCCTCCCTGGGTACAACCAGTAATTCAGTGCTGAGGGATGCCAAAAAAGAAGGTCAGATTTTGTTCTCTCTGGTGTCCCCTAACAGAAGAGGGGAAATCACCACAACAGACCCATACCTGTCAACCTTCCAGGATTGCCCGGGATTTCACAGTTTTCAGCGCCGATTTGTGCCATTTCCTGCCCCGCGCTGCCAAACCCCCGGAATTTGGCAGCGGGGGAAAGGAGGTACTGTGCAGCCCTTCTGCGCAAGTCGCCTTCTACACATGCGTAGAAGGCTTTTACGCTTGTGTAGAACCCTTTTACGCTTACGTAGAACCCTTCTATACACATTTTAATTGTATGTCCTAATAGCTTACTCGCTTGATTACTCCAAAACATGCTGCATAAGGCTGCCCTTGAAGACACAGTGGCATCGGATGATCAAGAGATGGCCTACAGACAGCACATTACACTAATTTTGTAAGAGTCACTACAAAAAGGAGGGGATGGAGTGTTAATAATCTTGAGGGGAAGAAATTGAAATGATTCAAAGTGCTATCTGGATCCTTCTCACAGGAGAAGAAAGTCTCTCCTGTGAATGGAAGGGTGGCTCAGGTGTGAAATAAACTAGATTGCACTGAAGATGAGAGTACAATACAGTAAAACTCCAACTTACATATGCCTCAAGTTACATAAAATTTGACTTACATAATGATTTTGTGCTAAAACCATGTCCCGATTTACACAATTTCCTATGGGTTTGCTTCGAGTTACATAAAGATTCTTTTTCTCATGGGTTTGCTTCGAGTTATGTAAAAATTCATTTCCCTATGGGTTTGCTTCGATTTACATTAAAATTTCATTTTTCCTATGGGTTTGCTTTGAGTTATGTAAAAAAATAATTTTTCCTATGGGTTTTGCTTCGAGTTACAAAAAAAACTGATTTAAGCAAAAGCCTACGGAACGGACTTCCCCCCCTTGTAAGTAGGGTTTTTACTGTATTTTAAATGTGATCTGGATTCCTCCAGCCTCTCCCCCATCTAGTCGGGCCCTGGCTCACCTTGACTGTCTTGATCACCTTGGCATCCATCTTGCAGTCCTCTTTCAGGAAAGAGCAGATTCTGTTGACCGCATCCCTCGCATTCCGACGGAACTCCTCGCTGGACTGGAGATGCTCTGCAATGTAGGCATCAAGGCGCCCAGAAGATATCTGGTACAACTCCATCATCACTTTCTCCCTCTGTTTGGAGAAGGTCTGGCAGAGCAGAAACTCTCCTCTCACTTATATCACAAACCACCAGTACTTGAAATATGGGGTATAATTTAAAAAATAATATATATATAATTAAATAATAATAAGGTTGACTGTGGTGGTGATTAGGCTTTAGATTGCTGATCTCCGCAGTTCCTAAAAAACCTGCCAGCGTCTCAAAGCCAAAGTGAGAGAAAGATGCTCAGGAATGGATGCTCATGTCATCCTGATGCCCTCTCCTTTTAAAGGACTTCTCCGGTCCGCCAGAGGACGGGGGCGCGGCTCCAGGGAAAAGGCGCGCCTGCCCCTGCGCACCCCATCCCGAGTTTCGCTTTCCTTCTTGCGAGAAACGAACCTAGCCGGACGCCAGAGAGAAACGGGAGCCGGCAACATTTCGAGAGCTAAAAGGACCGTCACGTTGCGATAAGGCGAGAAATGTGGGCGAATGGGCTCGGAGCAGGCAATCGCTAGCGGTGGGTGTGTCCATGAGTTTCTGCCGCCCGGGTCATGGGTTTGCGACTTGCGTTTGCCTTTCCCATCCCTTCCCATTCACCAGGGTAAATATAGCCTCCGGGGCGTGTGAGTGTGTGTGATGAGAGAGAGAGAATGGAAACTTTGACCAGTAAAGGTTTCCCTTGCCCAAGAGCCAGTCGTATCCGACTCTAGGGTTCATTGCTCATCTCTGTTTCAAAGCCGAAGAGCCAGAGCTGTCTCCTTCTGCAGACGTTTCCGTGGTCATGTGTTTGGTGTATGAAAACCAAGACACAGGACACAGCCTCGGGCTGGGTTAACTCAGGTTTATTGCATCGTGGACAGAGGGAACATGAGGTAATGGCGGATGGATAGCTCTTTTTATACAACAGTAATACATTTGAACGTGGTGCCATGATAGCCCATTGGCTACTGCCTGCGTGACGTCATTGCGAGTCACGCCCTTCTTGTCCAGGTGTAGGTAGTGGCGGGAAAGCTTCCCGCGCTGTTGCCTTTGATGAGTTCGGACCAAGAGAGCTTGGACGCTCGCTGCTGCCAGCTGGTGGTCATTAGCTCGCGTCCTCTTACAGGGTTTATATGATACAGCTGAAGGTTACATTGTTGCTATAGGCAAGGTTACATTGGCTCTGATACATTGTAATCCATGTGGAAGGTAAACCCATTAGAACACAACACCCCTCCCCCCTAGGATGAGACAAAGTCTCGAGCCCACACTCAAACACACTCCCCCCCCTAGGAGACAAAATCTCTCAGCCAAGATGGCTTATTTCGAACACGCTGGGGTCTCGATGCGGGCTGCCTTTGCCCGGGTTTGCTACCTTCTCTTTGTCCCCTGGTTTCCTGCCCTGTAATTGGAGAGGGAGACTCGTTAGTGACTTGCCGCGGCTCCGCGGCGTTGTTGGGAGGTGTGCTCTCTCTTAGGGAAGAACCGGGGGCACTGGGGGCTAACGAAAAACCCCTCTTCTCGCTTGGATGGGTGGGGGAACACTCCTGAAAACCCCCCCGGCTCGCAAAACCAAAATCAAAATTACATTCAGGGGCAGCGGTCGCGAATTCCTCTCCCCCTTCCCCGGCCCCTGATGGAACTGGTTTATCAAAAGGATATGATTCGGGGCCGCTGCTTCTTCCTTCCCCCCTTGCTTGGGACTGTTGTCCGCTGATGTCTCCCCCTTGGGCTAAACGGGTGGGGGAGAACCCTAACGCTGAATCTTGTTGTTGCCCCCCACTGTCTGGTACGCTCACTCGGTGCCTCAGCTGGTCCGCGTGCCTCCTCCAGAGGAGACCTGTGCTGGTCTCGACCCGGTACGACACTGGTCCCGTCTGTTCTACTACCGTCCCCGGCACCCAGGCTGGCCCTGCGCTGGCATAGTTTCTACAGTGAACAGGGTCGCCGGCGGCGAATCCTTTCGAGACTGCCAGCCCTATGTTTTTCCCCTTCTCCTCGACTCTCGTCGGGTCTAGCCTGGACAGAATCGTGGTCAGTTTTCGCCGCATCAAGAGCTCTGCCGGCGAGTAACCTGACGCTAAGGGGGTCACCCTATACGCTAATAAGAATTGACATACTTGGTGATTTAGGTCCCCCGGGCCCATGCGCCGAAGCGCATCCTTTGTTGTACGCACCAACCGTTCCACTTGGCCATTCGTGGCCGGGTGAAACGGTGCGGATGTGACATGCCGAATTGCGTTTGCCGCCATGAATGCTCCGAACTCCGAGGAGGTGAAGCAACTCGCGTTATCGCTGACTAACGTGTCGGGTAAACCGAACGTGGAAAAGACTCTCCGTAGCTGGCTAATTGTCGTGGCGGAGGACGTGCTCTTTACTGGGATGACCTCCAGCCACTTGGAGAACGCATCCACCACCAGGAGAAACATGGTTCCGCGGAATGGGCCAGCGAAATCTATGTGTACTCTGGACCACGGCCCCCTTGCTGCGTCCCATTCCCTATGCGGGAGGCGGGCCTCCTCTGGACGGGATCCCTGACATGCCTCACAAGTGCCGACCATGTGCTCAATGTCCGCGTCCAGTTGTGGCCACCAAAAGTAACTGCGGGCCAGCGCTTTCGAACGAACGATGCCCGGGTGGCTGACGTGCAGCAGTTTGAGCACCCTCGGCCGCATGGATGTAGGGACCACCACCCGTTGGCACCACAACAGGCACCCCCTTTCTAAGGACAGCTCTAGTTTTTTCCGAAAGAATGGATCGAATTCCGTGCCCGGGGACGATACCGGCCACCCCTTCTGTACCCATGAGCTAACTTTCTCCAGCGTTTTGTCCTTGCCTGTCGCCCTAGCAATATCGGCTGGTACTAATGGGGGTGCGTCTAAGACCTCGATTAACAACACCTGGCGGTCTCTTTCTACTCTGGCCTTTTGGTCGTCCGACAGGGCAAAGGGGGATCTCGAAAGTGCATCAGCATGGCTGATCTCCTTTCCGGGCCGGTACTCCAACTCGTGTTGGTATGCGTTGAGAAAGATAGCCCAACGCAGCATTCTCGGGGATAGGATCTGCGGCGTGGGCTTGCTTGCCGTGAAAATCCCTAACAGGGGCTTGTGGTCCGTCACGATTTTGAACGGGCGGCCATACAGAAAATCGTGGAACTTTTTGGTCCCCGCTACTATTGCTAATGCCTCCCTGTCGGTTTGTGCGTAATTTCGCTCTGCTTGGGACAGGGACCTTGAATAAAACGCAACCGGGGCCTCCCTTCCGCCATCCAACACGTGGCAAAGCACCGCCCCCACCCCCACCGGTGATGCATCGCAGACTAATACCACCGGCCGTTTGGGGTCGAAATGCGTTAGAATTGCGTCAGAAGTCAAGAGTTGCTTTAGTTCTTTGAACGCCCTCTCGTGCTCGTCACCCCACATCCATGTCTCCTCCTTTTTAAGCAACCGATGAAGCGGTTCGGCTACGGACGCTTTCCGCGGAAGGAATGTATGGTAAAAATTGAGGAGCCCCAGGAATGACTGTAGCTCGGTTTTGGATGTGGGGCGAGGGGCCTTCTTGATGGCTGCCACTTTGGATTTGGATGGCTTGATACCCTCGGGTGTGATTCGGAACCCTAAAAACTCGACCTCGGTTTCGAAAAAGACACATTTGTCCTTCCTCAGTCTCAGCCCCGCTTTCTCGAACATGGTTAGTACTTTGTCCAGTCTTTTTGCCAGTTCGGCCTCACTCCCCCCTGTTATCAACACGTCATCAAAATAAGGCAACACCCCCTCCAGCCCCTTCAGGAGGCGTTCCACAAGCGACTGAAAAAGGCCGGGTGCCGAGTTCACGCCGAACTGTAAACGCGACACCTGGAACGCTCCTTTATGTGTGACTATCGTTTGGGCCGCGGCCGTGGCGGGAGTTACGGGGAGTTGCTGATAGGCTTGTGCTAGATCGAGCTTAGCGAAACACTTTCCCCCATTTAGCCTGGCCAAAAGGTGGCTGACCACCGGCACCGGGTATGCGTTAGGGCGGATCGCCTTGTTAATTGTACACTTATAATCAGCGCAAATGCGCACCTCCCCGTTAGCCTTCAGAGCTGTTACAATTGGAGTTTCCCACTCCGCGGAATCAACAGGAATAAGAATCCCCTGGCCCACCAATTTGTCCAGTTCCGCCTCTATTTTGTCCTTTAGTGCGAAGGGCACCCTGCGCGGTTTGAGTCTTATCGGGCGGACCTCCGGGTCTAGGTCGAAGGCTACAGGGGGTCCCTTGAATTTTCCCAGTCCTTTTTTAAAAACGTCGGGATGCGCGTCGCACACCGCTTGTATTGGATCCACCCCCACCGAATGTACTCCCCCTATGAACAGGCCTAACGGCTGAAACCACTGTGTCCCTAGGAGGCTACAACTTCCCCCCTTGAGGACAACTAGGGGCAGTTCCGCCGAATGTCTCTTAAAATTAACCCGAAATTTCCCGACCCCCAATACCGGGATGCTGTTTCCCTGTACATCTCGTAGCGTGGACCTCAATGTTTTAAGTTTGGGCCGCACGTGGGGGTCGATTTTCAAGAACTCTTTCTGGGGGATTATGGAATAGGAGGACCCTGAGTCAATTTCCATCCTGATAGGGGCCCCTTGTATTAGTACCTCAACGAAGTAATGGGACTGTCCCGTGGACACGCTGAACACCGGGGCGTCATCTTCGCTGCCGTCCGAGACGCGGCCCACGCCGTCCTTCTTCCTCGTGGTCTGGGCGCCATCTTTGGGCCTCGCGGGACGGTCCGGTCTGGTCGAACGGTCTGGTGACTGCCTCCGGCCCTCCTTTCGTTTTCTGCATGCCTTGGCAATGTGCCCCCGACGGCCGCAGGTGTAACATTCAGCCTTTCTAAATGGGCATCTCGCGCGTTCGTGGGCCGCCCCGCAACCATCGCAGCGGCGCCCCCCTTTTCGGACCTTCTGGACCTCCTCGCCGTCGCTGCCTTCCGAGGACGATTTTGAGGCCCGTCGAGTTGCGTGCACCGATTGTCCGGACTTCCCGTGCACCGAATTTTCTGCTTTGCCGGCCCTGGGACGCCACTCACGCCACTGGTGCATCTCGTCTACTCCAGCATTCGTGGACTCCGCGGCTTCTGCGGCCTCGACGACCTCTGCCAGCGTGGGTGGCGGCTCCTTGTTCATCAAGCTGCGCTGCACCTCCTTATGTTTCAGGCCACACAGCACACCGTCCCTGAGGGCCATGTCTAGGATGTCGCCCCATTTGCAGGGGACGGCGGCTACCCTCATGGCGGCCACGAATGTCTCAACCGACTCGTCCGGCGCTTGGACTCGCCTCCAAAACGCGCTCCGAGCGGGAAACATCGCCCTCAAGGGTTGGAAGCGCTCCCGTAGCAGCTTCATGACGTCGTCCGCCTTAAATTGGCTCACCTTCTTCGGAGCGATGATGCCCACCAGCGTCCGCTTGGTTTCCACCCCGAGCATTCTGGTGAGGATGGCCCTCTTCCGCTCCTCATCGTCTTCCTTGACTTTGAGTTCCACCAGCGCCGCCTGGAAGTCCATCTCCAACAGCTCCCAGTCTTGCGGTTTGGTGATGTTGAACCCGCTCTGTGCCCTGGCTGCTCCTTGGGGATCCATAATCCCACCTTCGTCGCCAATTTGGTGTATGAAAACCAAGACACAGGACACAGCCTCGGGCTGGGTTAACTCAGGTTTATTGCATCGTGGACAGAGGGAACATGAGGTAATGGCGGATGGATAGCTCTTTTTATACAACAGTAATACATTTGAACGTGGTGCCATGATAGCCCATTGGCTACTGCCTGCGTGACGTCATTGCGAGTCACGCCCTTCTTGTCCAGGTGTAGGTAGTGGCGGGAAAGCTTCCCGCGCTGTTGCCTTTGATGAGTTCGGACCAAGAGAGCTTGGACGCTCGCTGCTGCCAGCTGGTGGTCATTAGCTCGCGTCCTCTTACAGGGTTTATATGATACAGCTGAAGGTTACATTGTTGCTATAGGCAAGGTTACATTGGCTCTGATACATTGTAATCCATGTGGAAGGTAAACCCATTAGAACACAACATGTGGCAGGCATGACTAGACACCGGAGCGCACGGAACGCTGTTTCCTTCTCACCGAAGTGGTCCCTATTTATCTACTTGCAATTTCTTGCTTTCGAACTGCTAGGTTGGCAGGAGACCAACCCAACTTTGACCAACCCACCCATAAAACCGTGTTTGCGTGGACTGAGTTTCTGGGCGCAACGAGAAGGAAAACGGATGCGAGAAAGATCGAACAGCCCATTGTGTGGACTCAGGTTTAGGTAAAGTTCACCCTTGCTCGAAAGCCAGTCGTATCCGACTCTAGGGTTCAGTGCTCAATCTCTGTTTGTGGCCAAAGAGCCAGCACTGTCTGCTTCTGCAGATGTTTCCGTGGTCATGTGGCAGGCATGACTAGACACCGGAGCGCATGGAACACTGTTTACCTTCCTTTCCCGCTGAAGTGGTCCCTATTTATCTACTTGCAATGTCCTGCTTTTGAACTGCTAGGTTGGCAGGAGCTGGGACAGAGACAGGAGCTCAGCTCTTTCCATCGATCAGTACTTAGGTCTTGAACTGTTGACCTTCCAGTTAGTGTCCTAACCACTTGAGCCACCATTTACTCCTCCTTATCACATTGTCTGTGGGTGGGGGTCTGTTCAGGATGTTGTTTTTTAAATTGTGAAGCAAAAACTTGGGGCTGCTTGAAAAGTGGTCCCAAGCATGGTGGGCTCAAAAGAGTTGGCTGCAAAAGAGCAGGGAGTTTCCTGGGGCCAGACGGAGGCGCGATGTCCTCCCTCACCACACCTGCCCCCAGCAAAGCTCCTACTTTCTGTCCACCAGCTTTGCTCCTGCACCATTTTGTCTCAACAGCATCAAAGAGTGGCCATTTTGTTTCTTGAATGCCCTTGGGGCATGTGAAATGGCACCATGGGCCGGATTCGGCCCATGGGTCTTAGATTAGGAACCCCTGCTCTAAATCCCTCATGCTCATTTTCTCTCTCTGCTGGGTGGTTAACCTGTAGTTAGCTACTGCTGCCTCTAGCAGTGGGCATGAAGCAAGTCAGTGGGCATGAAGCAAGTGAATGTTTCTTGCCCCACATTTCTCAGGTTAACAATGTACATTTCAGCCTCTGGGACCATTTGCAAGAGGTGCAGTATTTTGTATTACCCTAGCTGTACATCAGTGGCATCCTTACATCTGTGTACAATGTACAGATGAACATGGCAAAGGCCAACAGAATTCCCACATAAACCTAGGCTTTGTGAAGCCATGCCGTACATTATTCTGTACCCTTGGACTGTTTACAATGTATCGGTGAGTCCATCCTTATTGTCCAGTGCTCCTTAGGAAAGATAGCCAGGGGATGGGGGGTTGTTGATCAATTTCCAGGTGTTCCTGGAAACAGTTTTGACACTTTCCCCCTTGACAAGATAAGCTTGCAGTTAAGATCACAACAGAGCTTACATAACCATTTAAAATAGTTATTCTGTATTTATATGTATTTGACTTGTACCCCGCCCATGAGGGATGCACTCCCAATCCGGGTGGCTCATAATATTAAAAAAGCAGAACACAATAAAACCATAGAAACCCACCCACCAAGTCCAATCAGCACCAAGGACCAATAGCTCAAGTGGCCACGATGAGAGAGTCTATTTAAATTTCAACAAGCTGCCAAAGGCTTCTTGAAAATTTGTGATTGTCTCTACAGTGTGACCTATATTAATAACTTTGTGTCAGGATTTATGCTGTGTTGAAAGGATTTTTGCTGGAGAAACTCTGCTCACCGGACGTCTGAATGAGGCTCCTTTCATGTCCCCAAGAGCTTGGACAAAGACAGGCACTCAGTCCGTCATGTAGTACCTAGGCCTCGAGCTGCCAACTTGCCAGCCTTTCTTTCAGCTAACAAGGTGAGCTTCTTAACCACTGAGCCACCCCCAGCCCCAGATAGTGTGACCTGTAAGAAAGCCACTTTAATAAAATGTAGAATTTAAAGACAGAAATATCTTGTTGATGTTGCTTCAGCAAGCCAGTTAAACCACCCTGTGTCACTTGCCTTTTCTAACAATTCCTAAGATGGGTTAGCCACCATGAGTCAGCATCTGCAGTAGGGAAATAATGCTTAAGCACACAGGACAATTTCGCCCAACCTTCATGGTAGTTTTGGGGCGTAAGAGACTAAAGGCACATGTGCATTTGAACAGTGAGATATGAAGACGTCATGTATGTAGTAACTTGTCAAACAGAATAAAAGTGTGATTAAACTGTTGATCAGGGTTCCCCTAGGTCTGTTTTGACCTGGGCACCATATATGCATATGTCTCTAATAAATGTCTTTTGTTAATAAATCTTTTTCCTTCAAAGGCTTTTTGGCTATTTCATTTATGGATTAAGGAAACCTGAGGGCTGATCCCTGTTTTAGAAGGCTAGAGGTGACACTGCAAGTAAATAGTTATATCTCTGACTGACTTAGACCATCCCATTCGATGTAGCATATTGGGCAGCAAGGGATGGCTTCGGTCTTAGGTGAGTATTTCAGCATCCTCTCATGTAATTTCCAGGGCCTTTAAATCTGCCATGAAAATTCTTCAGGGGTCCAACTTCTTAGGAATCCTACTGTTTGTCATAAACAGTACCCAAGGCTCTTTCTGTGTACCCCCAAACCATGCTGTAAATATTTCACTTAACTTAGAAGCCCTATTTGTAAAGTCAGTTTTGACTTGGTGGCACATTAATTAGCAAACTCACAGAAAACAGCACAGCGTAGGGCAGTGATGGGGAACCTTGGCACTCCAGGCATTCTTGGACTTCAATTACCAGAATCCCAAGTCAGCACTCCTGCTGATCAGGGCTTCTGGGAATTGAAGTCTAAGAACAGCTGGAGTGCCAAAGTTCGCCATCACTGCCCTACACTGTGCTATTTTCTGTGAGTTTGCTAATTAATGTGCCACCAAGTCAGAACTGACTTTACAAATAGGGCTTCCAAGTTAAGTGAAATATTTACAGCATGGTTTTGGGGTACACAGAAAGAGCCTCCTTGAACATTGTGATATTTGAACCACAATCGGGCCTTCCGTGGGCAAGGGCAACCTTGTTGTACCGGTTAAACTTTCTTACAGTAGGTTAGGTTAGGTGAAAGAAACTACAGAATGAATTCACCAAAAGGTGGCTCACATTTGGCCTAGACACGGAAGAAGCAACAGCAGTGTGGGTTTAAAAGTTCCCCTCCTCCCGGAAACTTCCGTGGCTGAGCAGGGTTTCAAAATCAAGACTTCTGGGACCTAGCTAGTCTCGCTACTATACTACATTGGGGATCCCTGCTACTTATGGAAAAGCCAAACGCACAAAAATAAAATTAGAGCTTTATTGTCTTAACCCATTCCCACTACACTGGATCCAGCATGCTCTGCAATAAACAGGACTGACTGGGTCACCAACTCTCCCAACCACATCTGATCCACATCTGCTCTTTTAGCTCTCATAACTCCAACTATACCTGCCCCCTTTTCTTGCTAATTTGTTCTTTAGTTTGCCGCAGGCACTAGTAAGCTGTATAAAGAAGTGGAAGCATTATTAGTTAATAATCCTTACAGTTTGTTTCTCCTGTTAGTTTCTTCAATGGCCAAAATGCTAAGATTTCTAAAGGAGTGTTTTTCATGTCCTAGTATATGGGTAAAATGTCTGTTCTTGTTTGGACTAATGAGGTTGAAAAGCAAGTAGAAAAGGGAGCACCTTCGAAAATGCAGATACATTTGCTTTTAGGTTCAAGTGTTAAACAAAGTAGCTATTAAACAAGGAGTAACTTGTACTCACCCTGGTCTCAACAGTTTTTTGCCTTTGAATTCTCTATAGCAGCTTTTGAAAACCTGGTACAATACCTTCCAGATGAGTTAGACTACAGCTATAATTCCCAGCCAGCGTAGATCATAGTGGCTGGGGATGATGGGATCTGTGGTTTAACACATGGAGAAGGCTACTGCGTGCATGTGAGAGCATATGAAAAAGTATAAATATCTGGTTCATGCCTTACTTTGAAGTACATAGAAAGGGATCTGATTCATCTCCATTTTCATTATTTTGTTTAAATAAAAAGAGCAAGTTATGCTTACATTCATTTTCTACAATGCCATGTGTGGTATGTTCAGTATATTCATCTGATGTTACAGTAGCAGATATTCTCACTTAATGTATCTTGCAAATTAATTTACTTTGCCTGTGATTCCCCCCTCCCTTTTTTTTTGCTCCTATGTCGCTGTTTTCCAACACCACATTGCTGCTCCATACTTTACCATCCCCCAGCCTAAGGCAGTCAACTTGTTCTGCCTAATGGTAGAACTTGTCCTGAGCATTCAGCCATGCCATTTCCCACCTGCAGTGCCTCGAAAGTACAGTCAAAGGAACAGTTTCACCAGGTGATGAACTGGTAAACCTCCCTGATGCATCCCTAAATGAGTCAAACCCATGCCCCCAGGATGGGGCTCTAAGTCAGGGGTTCCCAGCATTTTCATGCCAGAGGCCAGGTCACGCTCTCTCGGTCAGCTTCGAGGGCCAGACGGCCATTTTGCCTTGCCTGCACGATGGGTGCAGCCATTTTGTCTCAACAGCTTCAAAGGGTGGCCATTTTGTTTCTTGAATGCCCTTGGAGGGGTGGGGGGGGGGCACGTGAAATGGCACCATGGGCCGGATTCAGCCCATGGGCCTTAGATTGGGAACCCCTGCTCTAAATCCCTCATGCTCATTTTTTCTCTCTCTCTCTGCTGGGTGGTTAACTCATAGCTAGCTACTGCTGCCTCTGTAGAGAATAGAAGAGCCTTTGGCACTGAAAATGATATGTCAGTAAGCCAGGTACCAGAAACACTGGGTAATGCAGGCTTCTGCAGCCCTGAATAAAGAATTCTTCCTTGTTTTTCTTTGGAAGATGTGAATATGGATGATTTCTTCTTCATTCTTCCCAGCACTGGATACCCAAAGATGTGCAAAAGGACAAAGGCCTATCAAAGCTTTTACTACACTCTTATGATTCCCCTCCCCACTTTTAATGCAATTTTTATCCTGCCACAGAACTCCAGTCTCATTGGAGCAACTTACCACATTAGAAAAAAAACACACACCCCAACCGTCTTGTTTTTGATCCATATCCTGTGGGGACATGTTCCACTTTAAATCAATAGTTTGCCTCAAACGAGTATCAAAAATTGCAGTGCAGCAAAAGCTATTTGTAGACTATCTGAGGTATGTTTCAACCTCCAAGTATCTGATGCCAAATATGTGTTTTTTAACCTATGTAAGAGCATCAAAATTCTCAACCGCCATGGCAGCTGACTACCCTACAGGCAAAAGGAAATAAAAGGCAAAGAGCGATTCATTTTTGAATAAAAATTGCAGTGTCAGGATTCATTAAGCCTTTAGAAGTTTTGATCTACTAAGACTTTTCTCACTAACAGCACAATTCAGGAGACACTGAGGAGGGCTAAGTATGGAACAGGATACTGAGAGCAACGGAGCTGCAAAACCTTGTGTCTCCACTAGTAGACCTGCACAGCATAGATGGAATAACTTCCCATTTCTGCTTCTGTGCTCCAGAAACTGGAGGGTCCCATGCTAATTTTTTTCTGCTCAGTCAATAGCTACCTTCAGATAGACTGGGTGGTGCCGATCCCACCCTTCTCAGATATATTCTGTACATGATTGGCAGATGACTTTCATTTGAACCCTAGCGATGGGATAATGTCCTCTGGTGCATCTGAGGCAAGAGGATTATTTGGGGAGTCAGGACACACTGGCTACAATTGTGTGGCGTGCACATCTCTAACGGGGGAGACAGTTAGCTGACACAGCAATCACCCAGCATTTGCCTGATGATAGAGGCAGCCTTGGCTCTGAAGCTTCCTATTTTCTTCTGCAGAATCAGAAACAGCACAGAGCAACAGGGCTTTTACTCTGGCTGCCATAGTTTAGATGCAGTGTTTCTCAATCTTTGTTTTCTTGCACTTCAATTCCCAGAAGCCTAAGTCAATCCCCCAAGGGACTGATCAGCCAATGTACTGACTTAGGCTTCTGGGAATTGAAGTCCACCAATGTTCTGTGGAACATAGTTTGGGAAACACTGGTTTAGAGGGTAGGGACAAAAAAAAAGTTGCTAGAAGAGCAAGAATCTGCCTGTTAGTGTTTGCTCTGGAACAGCGTGAACCCATCTGCCCCAAAGCACAGATTGCAGCCCTTCCTCAGGCACATGGAAACAGAAAGGGGGCAGGTTCAGCATAGCACCAATATGGCCATTGCACACTGGGACCCAGACATACCTCCCTTTTCTCCTCTCATCCCACATAGGCTATCCTCACAAGCTTAACCAACTGGAAGTGAAAGTTTGGCTGCCAAAATCGCTAGAAATAGCTCTGAGGAGGATTCAGGGTTTTGAATAATCTCCACAGATCAAAACAGGAAATCTATAAGCATGTGAAGATAGACACAGAGTCCCTCATCTATTTTGCACCCTCACCACCTGCAAAATCATCTTCCTTTCACACACACTCAAAACATTTCGGCTAGAAAAGTCTCCGTAGTTCTCTGGGCAATAGCTGTCTTTCTGTCAAGAGGCGAAATCCTGGTAGACCGCCAGAGGTGGATTTACATTCAACAGTAAACAATCTCTCAATAAATACACCAGTGGTTCTGTTATGTCTCTGGAGGTGGAAGGCACAGTGCTACACTTTAGTTGCCCAAGGCAAGGAAGGGCTTGGTTATAGGAGGAAGAATGAAAAGCAAGGGAGAGCCACAACCCTCCAGTTCTGATAAGGGTTTCTGTCCATTTCAGTGGAAGCTCCAGAGATGGAGGGGATCTCAGTCCTTAGGTAACACCTTGGCAGCTAGTAGATCCTTGTAACAACAGGGAGAAGAGAACCACACAAGGGCGTCTCACTTCATTCGGTCCTTGGAGACTGGTGCCCCATCTTTGGTTGTGCGTTATGCAAGAGGCCAGTGGTCTAGTATCCCCCAACTTCTCCTGGGTTCTGTGGCTCTGTGCCAGGCTTGGAAGAGTGGCAGCTAAATTGCTATGATAACAACACATCCCCTACAAACTATGTAAGAAGCAGCTCTCAGGAGTATGGAAGCAGTGAGGAAGGAAGCCTTCTTTTCCAAACTATGGAAGCCCATCATTAGTTCTGCTCTCTTCGTCTCTCTCAACGTGCTTCCCCCATACTCCTATCCTGCTGCTCTAATCCCTTCCCAGCCATGGAGCCTATCCAGCCATCTGTCTAGTAGGTCACCAAACATCTATACTTCGGGGTCCCCTTTCTGAACGGGGAACCTCATGTGTTCTCCGACTACGGCTTTTCCTCTTCTCCTCCAGGTGCTTCCACTTGTGGTTCTTGGCCTTGACACTTAGAGGAGGGGGCAACAGTAGTTTCTTCTTAATCTGGTAGCCCTTGTGGCTCCATAGTTGCTCACACACCTGGTCCATGGTGCTGAGGTTAGGATGATCCACCAACTGCAAGAAGTCTTGGTACCAGAGGTGGGTGGGCTCCTTCTCCAAGGAGACGGAGAGAGAATCTGCCTGCTGGGCATAGATCACTTCGAACCGGAGGTGCAACAGACTCTGGGTAAAGCCATGCTCCAAAGCATAGCAATGGTAGAGGCCAGCATCTTTCCGTTGTACACTGCGCAACAGAATACCCCGTTCCATCTGGATGACTCGATCGTCAAACAACACCTGGGGATTAACAAGCACAAAGAAAGGAATCTGAGAAAAAAAATTGGGGAATGAAGGTCAAGACAAGTAGGAACTGAGATAAGGCATGAGGATTTGGGAATCAAGGGGAGGGTGGGTTCCATCAGCAACACTTCCATATGGTTCCAGAGGAATCTGAATTCAAGGGTGGACAGAGGATCTGATAAAATGAGTTGGAGATGCCAGAACATCTGAGCAGCTTGATGGAAAGCCAGGAAGGGTGACTGCGGATGGAGTCTCCTTCTGAGAAGAAGGCTCAGGTAGCTCCAGGAAGTCAGCATCACGTGAACCTGCCAGGCTTGATTCTAATTTGCTCCCATCTGCCTCTTATGGACATAGTAGCCAGGCTCCTACCTCCTTCTGCAGGGCATTGCTGGCTTTCTGGTATGTCCACATGATCTGAGCTTGCAGTGACTTAGGCAGGCATTCCAGGAAGGCACTGCTTCCTTCCACGCCGTACACCTTCTTTTCTGGAACGCTGCTTTGCTGGGAATCTGCTCAGAAACAGCAAAGGAAAAATCACACATGGTATGGGAATGGAACATGGTCATCATTATTGCAGGCAGGAGCTTATAAATGACCCCACATTATAGTAATTAGTAATTATACTTCTATACCATAGTGCTTAGTGCACTCTCTGGGCGATTCACAAGTTAATTACCATTTTGCCCCCAAAAATGCTCAGTACTCATTTTAGCGAAGGATGGCAGGCTGAGTCAACCTTGAGTCAGGATCGAACTCACAATGTTCTGGCTGCAGTCTAGCATTTTAACCACTGTCCCACTTACCAAGTTTAAACTTGCAGGTTAAAATTATTACAGTCCTTCGTGAGAACTAGCAGATTTTGCCCGGCGGTGCCGGGCATTTTAAAAATGTGTTGGATAGTTAAGGTTTTTTTCCCCCTGAACAAATGGTGCTGGGCTGTGTTTAATGGTTTTTAAAGGTTTTGTGATTTTGTGAATTTGAGGCGCTGCATCTGCCTGTGGTGGACTTGCGCTCTCAGTGTGTGTTTATTTATTATTTTTTGTGCGCCGGCTTCCTCAGTGCCGGGCTCTTTAAATTTGGTTTTGGAGAGTGAAGGGTTTCATTTGTTTTCTTGAACAAATGGTGCTGGGCTGTTTTTAATGGTTTTTAAAAGGTTTTTTGATTTTTGTGGCTTAGTGGTGCTGCATCCGCCTATGGCGGACTTGTGCTCCCAGTGTTTGTTTTTTTTAATTTTAATTTTATTTTTGTTCATGCAAATTTTATTTTGATTTATTTAATTTAATTGTTTTTAATTGTAAATTTAATTTTGTTGTTTTATTTTTTGGTTGGGTGTTTTGGGTTTTTTTGAGTGAAAAGTGATTTATGGGTTTTTTTGTATTTTTTGTGAGTAGTGTGTATATTTTTGAATGTTGTGCTAACTTATTTTTTGCATTTTTTAAATTTTGAATTTATCTTTGCAGTGGCAATGTTTTTGAATGTCTTTTTTCTTTTGGCCTCTGGGTGGGGGTGGTGAGCTTTGCTTCCTCTCTACCTTTCTCCTCTTCTGTCCTCTGGGTGTTGCTTCCGGTAAGTGTTACTTCCTTTTTATAGGTCTTTCGAGTTCCTGTCACCATGAAGTCAAGACGTCTTCATGGTAAGCTCTCTGATTTATTTATTTATTTATTTATTTATTGGGGGGCGGGCGGGGGTTGAGTATTTGTTGGGTGGGGGGCCTGTTGTTTTTTGTTGTGTGTTTTTTGTGGATGTGTTTGTGTTTATTTTTTAAAGGTTAGATTTTTGTTTTTGACTGTTTTTGATTGTTTTTGGTGCATTTTTTTTAGGGGGGGTGCCTTTTGTTCTCACGGGCCATGCTTGGTGGCCCGTGGGAAGGAAGGGCACTTGCGGCGGGGGTGCCTTTTCTTCCCATGGGCCATGCTGGGTGGCCCGTGGGTAGGAATTGCACTGGCGGCAGGGGTGCCTTTCGTTCCCACGGGCCATACTGGGTGGCCCGTGGGTAGGAAGGGCATTTGCGGCGGGGGTGCCTTTTGTTCCCATGGGCCATGCTGAATGGCCCTTGGGAAGGGAGCGTTGTTGCGGGGAGGGTGCCTTTCGTTCCCACGGGCCATGCTTGGTGGCCTGTTGGGAAGAAGGGCAGTTCCGGGGTGGGTGGTGGATGGGTTGCTTTTATTTTTGGTGCGCCGGCTGGCCCTTCGAACAGAAGGGCAGCGGCGGCAGGTTTTTTTTTATTTTTTCCCCCCACTGGCCATGCTGGCTCGCCCGTGGGGATGAATGGCAGCGGCGGCGGGCTTTTTTTTTAGCTTTTATTTTTCGCACAACGGCCGCCTCAGCGTTCTGTGCGCTAATGGCGCGCAGGACGCTGGGGCTTGTAGTTTTGGCTTCACATGTTTGCTTTCTGCGGCGGTTTTTCTTTTGCGGCTTTTTTTTTGATTGGCTGTGGCGCGTTTCCGAACGTTCCTTTTGCCGCGCCGCTCAGCCTGATTGGCTCTGGCGGGGCGCGGTGAAAGGAACTTTGGGAATTGAAGTTCCCTTTTTTTGTTTGCGACTTGGGGGCTCCTGCCCCCGGGTCAAAAATTTCAACCCGACAGTTACCTGCGAACCCCGTTCGGGCGAGTGAACGGAGGCTCGGATGGGGCTAGTGGGGCCTGGCCTGGTGCAACATCCTTTGTCACATTCCAACGGTTAACGCACTATTTTATAGGTATAGATGAGAGTCCTGGCTAGATAACTCAGTGGTTTAGGTATCTGGCTGTAGAGCCAGACATTGGGAGTTTGATTCCCCACAGTGTCCACTGTGTGGCCTTGGGCAAGCTGCACACTCCTACCCGCTGAAGTAGTAGTAGCAAGCCACCTCTGAGTACTCTGTTCCTAGAAATGCCTGGAAAGGGTCACCATAAATCAGAATTGACTAGTCGGCATGAAATAATAATAATAATAATAATAATAATAATAATAATAATAATAATAATAATAATAATAATAATAATAATAATAATAATAATAATAATAATAATCATCATCATCATCATCATCATCATCATCATCATCATCATCATCATCATCATCATCATCATCATCATCAACAGCAAGAATATATGCATCCAGGAATCGGATCCAGCAATATGTGAGGGACCTACTCCCCAGGATTGGGAGATCTAAAAAAAAAACACTTTGCTTGATCTAATGGGCAGTTAAGCTTTGAGCTCATTACAGCATGGATTCTGTTCAGTCGCCTTGTGGGCCAAGAATCACAGACCCTATAAAGTTGAAAGGGACTCCAAAGGCCAGCAAGTCTGACTCATTCCCCACCACAGAAAATTCCAGCTGAAGCATCCTTTAGCAATGCCACTCAACCTCAGGGCCGTATTTAGGACCTGTGGGCCCCTAGGCTGAACCTGTGATGCGGGCCCTACTGGGGAAAGTATTTTTCTAAAATCAACCTACAAAACTCGCATTTTTAGCAATTATCCAACTGAAAAAATAAATGTTTAAAGTATATTATTAAATTATAGAAATTTTACGTACGACATTCCTATACAGTATTTTGAATTTGATGAATTCATGAGATGATAAAAATGAAAAGAACTGAACATCATTAAGGTAATATATCTTAATGGTATTTAGCATGACTTATTAACATTGCTACAAACAACTATATTATTAAAAAAATGAATACAAAGTTGAGATTCAAGTCTATGTTTCTAAATATGCAAATATGAGCATTACGGTTTTACAAATAACATATCGTAATTTTAAGTAAACATGTTACAAATTTAAAATGCAAGATAACAAAAAGGAATATAATGAACAAGCAAAATTTACTTAACATATACAACATACATAATATATTAGTAAGGTAAAGGTTACCCTTGCTCAAAAGCCAGTCGTATCCGACTCTAGGGTTCAGTGCTCATCTCTGTATCAAAGCCAAAGAGCCAGCGCTGTCTGCTTCTGCAGACATTTCCATGGACATGTGGCAGGCATGACTAGACACCGGAGCACACGGAACGCCGTTACCTTACCACCAAAGTGGTCCCTATTTATCTACTTGCAATTTCTCGCTTTCGAACTGCTAGCCTGGCAGGCGCTGGGACAAAGACGGGAGCTCATTCCGTCCTGCAGTACTCGGAAATCGAACTGCTGACCTTCCAGTCATATCCAATTCTAGGATTCAGTGCTCATCTCTGTTTCAATGCCGAAAAGCTAGTGCTGTTTTCTGTGGTCATGTGGCAGGCATAACTAGGCACTGGAGTGCACAGAACACTGTTTACCTTCCCACCAAAGTGGTTCCTATTTGTCTACTTGAAATTTATTGCTTTCGAACTGGTAGCCTGGCAGGAGCTGAAACACAGATGGGAGCTCACTCCACGCGCGCGCGGACACCAGTAAAGGAACACCCGTATTTTGCATGCATACATGATGCCCAGGCAATAGGAGTGAGGAAAGGTGCGCACCAGTTCCCTCTTATCCCCGCCTCCCTCGCCTGGGTTGCTGCGGGGAGAAAGGAAGCCGGCAAACGCTGCTCTGCTCCCTGTTGCTTGAGCAGAAAGTTGTTGCTGCTGCGCGTGCACTTGGCTTTTGGTAGGCGAGTCTCAGAACCTCAGTCTTCCGAAAGGGCCCGGGGAGGGAGGGGGCAAGCGTGGCTCCTGCCTCCTTCCCTCTGTTGCTGGGGCAATGTGCCAGCCAATCTCCTGAGTCAGACGGGTGGCTGTCACTCTCGCTCCCGTCCCTCCTTTGCTCCCTCCTTTGCCCGCACACCTCTTTCTTGCCTGGTGCCTGCCTTCATTTTTAGGGGGGGGGGGGGGTTTGTGGTGCGGGCCCCCCTGTGGTGTGGGCCCATAGGCTGCAGCCTAGGTAGCCTATGCTTAAATCCGGCCCTGCTCAACCTCTGATTAAAAATCCCTAATGAAGAAACATTCACCAGCTTCCAAGATAGTTTGTTCTGCCATTAAAGAAGCTCTTGCCATCAAATACTTTTCTCATGATGTTCATCTGAAACTGTATTTCTTGTAATCTGAGGTGAGAGTTTTGGAAGAGCACAAACCAATTTATCTCCATCTTCCACATGACACGTTTCCTTCACATATTGGAGGATGGCTATCATGCAGCTGCTCTGTCTCCTCTCCTGTTGGTTAATCATAACCAGCTCCCACAAACATTCTTGTATTGTTCTCTCACTATTGTTTTTAAATAAAATGGTGCATCTGGAGGACAACATTTCTTTTCCTCCCCATCCTTTATTTACTCTAAGTCAGGCTGCACTAGAGACTGGGAAACTCACAGACAGATTGTCTTTTGGCACTTTTCAGATTCTGGCAATTGTCACGTATGATACAAAGACGGTGGCCAGGAGTGGAGAATACTCCAATGCCTTGTAGTTATAGAAGTGCCCCCCACTTTTCTTCTTTTTATTTATGGCATTGTATTTTGTATTTGTTTATTATTGTGTTATTCATACCTGTTAAGTTTTGGATTTGAAAATAAGTGAAATCCAGCGGCGCTGGGCAGTCACTGCGCCGGTGCGCATACACAGTAACGGGTTTTGCTTTTTCCTTCCTGCAAGGCACCATGGGGGCTGTAGTTCCTGGCCCATTTTTTAAAAATTATAGAATACAGGAGATTTACAGGAAAATACAACTACGGGATGATGGCGGGAAAGAGGGGTAAATAACAAGAGTTTCCTAGACAATACGGGAGACTTGACAGCTATGGTGTTATTCTGTTTACTGTTAAATATAATTATTAAAAATAAATTAAAAAGTAGTTATATGTTTTCTTTTTTCTCTCTTTCTTTCCCCCTTTCTTCTTTTTTATATGTCATTAATTTTACATTTGTATATTATTGTGGTTTTTTTCTGTTTAATAATAAATAAAAGTATTTTTAAAAATAATTTTTGAAAACGCCAAGTTTAGCACTAATTCCAGTGAAAGGGAAATAAGCTATGCTGAGCCCTGCTGACGATCTAAGCATTGTTGTGAGTGATGACAGATCTTGCATGGGGCAAACTACACAGAATGGGAAGAAGAAGGGGAGTGCAAACACACTCACCTCCAGAACACAAGGTGTTGGGATCCCCATTCTTCACATCTTGACGCCGGAACCGCCTGTTCAAAGGGAAGGAAAGAAAGAGCAGAAAAAGTTGGTGAAGATCCACAGCAGGGAATTTTGTACCTCTGGGTTTATGTGAGGAGCCATGAGCTACTTTTTCATGGCAGTGCCAGATAGGAAGAGATAGGCAGGAACAGTGGACTCCAGTCATAACAGTAGCATTGGGATTGTGTGATGCACCAATACTGCTCCTGGATAGCCAGAACCAGCTAAATGAATGTGATGGGGCTGGCTGTAACTGCATCTCCTCAGGCAATGTGGTATATTACTTTCTCCTGGATATCAGCCATACACATCCTATGGCCTCACAGGAGAAGGCTGGTCGGCAGATGGATCTGGACAGTGGTTGTGTCAGGCCCAACACTGCATGCAGGGACAATAGCCCCATGTCCCTTCAGCTCAGGGTGGGAAACCACACTTCTCCAGGTTTTGTTGGACTGAAACTCCCACAATCTTGACCACAGCCCATTTTGCCTAGGAGTGTTGGGAGTGTCAGCCCAAGAAGATCTGACAGGCCACAAGTTGTCCACTCCAGCTCCAGGTTTTCCCTTGGGTGCTGCTGCTCACTCAGCATTGCTATAGGATGCCGGCTGGAGACAGCAGAAGACGCTGCTTGACCTGATCAGAAACAGCTGATCTCCAAAGACCAAGTGGCTCCTGGCATGACAAAGAGGCTCCATTCTCCCCTCCAGCTCACCCCCATCCCAACTGCATCCCATACCGTTTGGTGTTGTGCATGTAGCGGGTGCAGGTGGTGCCATCCCAGGCACAATAGGGGTCTCTTGCCAGACAGCACTCTGCACAGGCTTTGCCGTAGATCCCACAGCGGTGCAAAGGCAGCTGAGAAATGGATGTCTGAGAGCCCAGGTAGAGCTGTTGCTGTGAGGGAAACAAAGCCACGCCACCCAGTTCAGGTCTACCCTGTGCCTTCTGCTGCTTGTTTTACAGCTGTGATTCAAGCTGCTCTGGAAACTGTTCACCCAAACCTTGGCAAGGCTCTTAGGTACAGCTCTCCCACCCCAAAGCAAGGAACGGTAAATCATGTCTGTATATTGTCTACCTAAAAACTCTGGAAATGGCCATCATAAATCTGAACTGACTTGATAGCATGGAATTATCTTAACCTATAAATCCAAGGGTTAACCGTTGGAACTGGCTATAGGTTGCTATGCCTCGCCCTACTTGCCTGCACTCACCCTTCGTGCAAACGGCCGATCTGGGTCCGCAGGTCAACGAAGGATTGAGAAAACCGGCAGTGAGGCAACAGCCCCACAAGCGCGAAGAAAGGGAAACAACTTCACTTCCCAACATTCCTTGCGCCGCGCCGCACCAGAGCCAATCAGGCTGAGAGGCTCTCGCATGGTGCAGCGTTCGGAAACGCGCCACAGCCAATCAAAAGAAAACCATTTTAAAAAAACGCAGCACAAACACAAAGCACCAACCCATAACTACAAGCCCCAGCGTCCTGCGCGCCATGAGCGCGCAGAAAGCTGAGGAAGCCAGCACCCAAAAATAAAACAAAAACAAAGGGAGAGCAAGTCCGCAAAGCCGCGGGAACCAAAGCCCCCCTCCCCATCAGCGCCTAAAGCTCCTAATCGGAGTTTCCCCTTTAATATCACTGGGTGGGGGCGGGGGTGTTGTGCTCCGCCTCTCTACTGGCTCCCCTGGGTTTGAGAGGGTGGGGGGGACAAAAGGAGTCTGTCTCCCCCACCCTCCTGACCCCAGGGGACCCGGCAGAGAGGGGATTCCCTCCCCCCCACACACACGCCCCATATTAAAGAGAAGAAATCAAGTGGTTACTTCTCTTTAAAAACGGAGTTGGGGGGGAATCCCCCTCTCTACTGGCTTCCCTGGGGTTGAGAGGGTGGGGGTGGGGGACCAAAGGAGTCTGTCTGAGAGGGGATTCCCCCCCCCAGGACACCAAAAAACACAAAAACAAACAATCAAAAACATTCAAAAATACACAAAACCAAACAAAAATAACACCAAAAAAGTAAACAACAACAAACATTTCCAAACACACCCAGCACCCAGCCAAGCACCACAAAATCCAACCACCACCACCACCCCAAATAAAGAAAAACAGCTAACTCACCACCACACGACCTCATACCACAACGACTGGAAAAGAAATGAATAAAGAAAGAGACTACTTGCTGGAAGAAGCTCCACCCAGAGGCCACGAGAGAAAAAACAGTCAAAATACAAGATAACCCCTACCAGCAGCACTTGCTGCCCACAATAAAAAAAAATTCAAAAAGACACAATAGTCCCACACAAAAGGCCCCAAGAGTTTTTCGAAAAAGTATATCATCCCTTATTCTTTTTTTCATCCACAAAACCAAAACACCAAACAAAACTCATCACAGTTTAAAATAGGCCATCAAAAAAAATTGTATAAATAAAAATTTTACAAATTTCAAATATAGACTAACCTCTTCTTTACAAACATTAACAACAACAACAACAAAAACTTTCCAACACCATTTAAAACAGCCCGGCAACGCCGGGCAACCTTTGCTAGTTATATTATAAGAAGCAAAACTGGCACTTACTTTCTAAATGAGACAACCCCATTGATTTTGTTTAGAGATATCTTCTAGAACAGGGTTCCTCAAACTTGGCTGTCCAGGTGGTTCTTGGACTTCGATTCCCAGAAGCCCAAATCTGCACACCTGCTGATCAGGGCTCCTGGGAATTGAAGCCCAAGAACATCTGGAGAGCTAGGTTTAAGGAACCCTGTCCTAGAGTGAAGCCCGCATCTGTTCTACTTTAACCAACCGCAGGCCAATGTGATTGAATGTCCTGAAGATGTTGTGATGTCCCAGCACTATCCTGAAGACCAACATCTGCACAGATGTTTTTGTTGAGAAATTTACACACACCACATTGCCCGCCCTCCCTTTTCACCCCAATCTCTGTTCTGGCAGTCTTCCACTGCAGATGTATTTAATAATTTGACTTGCTTAAGATATTTTAAAGTTGCCTTTTACGGTCAAATAAACATCCTTACTGCATTTAATTTAATTTTAATTTAATTATCACATTTATATACCGCTCACTCGGCCTAAGCCAACTCAGGGCGGTTCACAATAAAAATTAAAAACACAAGTTAAAACAGTTAAAACTACCCACCCCCTAAAAACAAGGGCTGCAGGATCCAAAGGCGCCATGGGGAAGAGTTCTTCTACACCAACCACCCAATGGCGGTTACCCTTCCACCTGCACCCCACACTTGACCCGCCAGCCAGGTTTTAAGATCTTTTCTGAAAGGCAGCAATTCCGTCCGGAGACGTAGCTCTGTTGGCAGGAGGTTCCAGAGAGCCGGTGCAGACACGGAGAAGGCTCTCCTCCTTGTGCCAGAGAGGCGAGCCCCTCTGGCTGATGGAACAATTAGAGAGCCCCTCCGGTCTGCTCTGGTTGGACGGACAGATGACTTCAGGGCGATTTAAACAGGTACCTGACTCCCCGGTCCCATTCTTACTCTTTGCTCTCCCATCCCACCTCCAAAGCCCTTTTGTTGTGCTACGTACCCGTTTGGAGGAGATCTGCATGCTGGTAACTGGAGATGAGTCCTGCCAATGAGAAAAGGAAAAAGAGATACTGTAATACAGAACTGCTGACAGAGAGTCAGTAATTGCAGGTCTCCTTTGCAGGGACGATTCCTTGACAATTGTGAATCCAAAAGTTATTCCAGGTCCTCCACATTATTGCTTTCTATTTCTCAGGGGTGAAATCCTGGAAGTTGCCAAGAGCCCTCACAGCTCTGAAGTGGTAAAAGCATAAAACATCAAAAAAAGGTGAGGCCGGGTGAAGACATGGGAGTGTATGGCTAATGCCCTTCCAGACAGTACCTGGATTAGGCTCAGGAAGCGATATCCTTCTCCTTTTGCCTGTGCTCACCTTGAATACCTGCAGCTCCTCCAGCAGCAGCTCCTCCATGTTTTGCCAAGTCTCTTTTGGCACGGAGATCACCTTCAGGACTGTGCCAATGTCTGCCAAGAAATAAGCACAAAGGTAGCAGCTCCCCGGTGGCTCAGTGGGTAAAAGCACTGTGCTTGGAGACCAAAAGGATAGAGTTCGATTCCCCAAGAGGTGCACGAGAGGGGACATAAAAGGAGCCTCATTTGGGTGCCCCCTACAAAAATCCTTTCAACCCAGAGTAATCTCTGGCATGAAAACACACACACAGCACAAAGGTGGGTGGATGGGGATCCAGATAGGTGGAGGCTTTACCTCTGCTCAAGGGAACTCTGCGGAACTATTAATCTCCTTTCCATCCAGCCACTCTCCACAGAAGCTTCCTCTCTCAGACCAGTAAACCCCCCCCCCTCCAAAAGCCAGACAATTAAGAACACATGAAAAGGGAGTCAGATCATCAAAAAGAGCTATATTCCAGACATTGGTTCCACTCTGCCCAAACATAAATGTATTGAGCTGGCTAAAGTCTGGAGGCAGTTCTGCTTTCCAGATGTCCTGGGATGGATCCTGTGGTCCAATATAACTAGAGGGTTCCACCTTAGAGAAAATGATCCTTTTGTACAGCATCTCTAAAGAAATCCATGAGCAAGATTCAGGGTGCAGCTACACAGCGAGGGAAATGCAAATCCGATCGCTGTGAAGCTGCACCAGAGAATTCAAGTCTGAATTGGCTTAAGAAGCCACACTTAAATTGAACTGCTTGCAGTTCTTCTTATAAACTTGCAGGTGGTGCTGTTCATTGAACTGTATTAATAGGCAATGAAACAGGCTTTTCCCTGTATCGTTTGCCAGCTTTCATACATGGAGTTTTGCTAGTTAAGTTGCTAATAAAATAAGAATAAAAAAACAGGAGTGTTGCTCAGGAGAAGCTTAAAAATATATTTTAGAAAAGTCTTGGACTGAGGCTTTGCTGAGCATCCAACTAAAACCAACTTTTGCATATAATTGCAAAAATTAAATTAAATTAAATTAAGATCCAGCAGATGTACGGTGCTGCTTTCTCTTAATTGTTCCATTAATATCCTCGTCTAGTCTCATGGGGCTGTTCAACATAAGAGTGAGTGATGCAAGGGAACTCAGAGCTATGGACCAACTCTAACATGAATGGTCAAAGGGTCTTTAAAACACACATTCTTTTGAATGAGGGATATCCTTCAGCACGCAACTTCATGGAGAATTTGGTGAGAATCTGGCTGGCTGGCTGGGCAGCATTCTCTCATCAGGAGAGGAGCAGATGTACCTGTGCCAACGAAGAGGACATCATACTGGCCGTCAGCAGCTGCCACACGGTCCACGGCAATGCGGGTGAAGCTGTAGCCCACGTTGGTTTGCATGAAGATGGGTCGCTGACCATGGGGCAAGACTGGGTTGTACATCAGTGGGTGGTTGCGGGCAAACTGGATGACATCATCTGGGAAATCCTTGGTAGAACCAAAAGTGCCAAACGTTCTGCTGGGACACTGTGAGGTAAGAGAGGAGGGGAGAGAGTGGTGCCAAGGCCAGTCATAATCAAGAGGCCTAGAAAATATAGTTTTCTGGATTACAGACATACATGTCAAGTTTTGGACTTGAAAATAAGGGAAATTTCCCAGCCAAAATGGGAAAGTTGACAGCTATGCTTATCCTGTGCAGCCCGCCAGTGATGGCATTAGGGCATTACAGTCTGACTGATACGGGAGAACGGCAGGAAAGAGGGTAAAATACGTGAGTTTCCCAGCCAATACGGGGCACTTGACAGCTATGATTACAGATCCTACTCTGATTCAGAGATTCTGGGAATTGTGTTTTTTTAAAAAAGGTAATATTTCCAAGATCTGTTCAAAAACATTTACTCTTTTTTTAAAAAAGCCTCCCCATCACAGCCCGCCATTCATCTTGCCTGGACTATCTATCTGTTCCAACCACATCCCACCATTAGCTCCCCTAATCTCTATGTCCGTGTTGGTGAACCTTGACACTCCAGATGTTCTTGGACTTCAATTCCCAGAAGCCCAAGCACCCCGTGAATCCACACGAATTGGTTTGCTGCGATTCATCTGGCCTGCGCTGCCCTCATCGCTCCCGGAAGTGGAAGTAAAATGTGCCCATACGGAGTAAGGGTGAACCTGGAAGAGCCTTAACCGTATGGGCGTGTTCTACTTCTGCTTCCAGGAGCGACGAGGGCATTGAGGGCTGGATGAATCATAGCAAACCCATTTGTGTGGATTCACAGAGGGCTTGGGCTTCTGGGAATTGAAGTTGGAAAATATCTGGGGTGCCAAGGTTCACCATCACTGCTCTATGTCATTATCCCAATGCTCTATTATTAAAGCTCTACATACTGGTCTAATCCCATAAACTAGGTGTGCGAACAGTGGTGGGCTCCAAAAAGTTTACTACCACACTGTGGGCATGGCCAGGGGAAAGCCCTGCATTGCACCCAAATTAGGACTACTTTATTCCAAAACTTGGATGGGCGGGACTAGCCAGAATTCTGCTACCGGTTCTGGCGAACTGGCGCGAACCTGCTGATGCTCACCACTGTGTGCAAACCATCCTTTTTTTCTTTCTAGTCTTCTTCTATCTTTCCCCTGGCTTCTTATCTCAGTATGCTCTTCTCTTTCTAGTCCCAGCTTCTCCCGAAATATTGTTTCATGGATGCTCACATGTCTGTAGGCTCCCAAGGCAACCCCCCCCCACCTTTCTTCATTTCATGCTCCATAATCTAAGGCACATACCATTCCTGGGCGAGGATAAGGGACACGACCTTGGTAAGACACCCACTGATAGTTGGGCCCTTCCTTGTGAGCAAATGGGCCCAAGAAGGCCCTTCGGATGTCATTCATGTGGTACACGCAGACAGCAGAGCCTTTGAGAATGGTGCTGCAGGACCAGAGGAAAGAGAGTCTTGAGCAGAGAGTTCGAGAAAGAATCTGAGAAGGGATACAGTAGTAGAGAAACTGTGCCACACCAACACCCACCTCCATGCTACAATGCCTGGGGAGACTTCTGCCTAAAAATCAGACACAACTTATGCACCATGGCACAAAAATGAAAGCAAAATAAAATGTTTTGAATGGGGATCCACAGGTAGCTCTCTGGATCAGCCAGGATTTCTGACTCCCAGTTGTTAAACAAGATCAACAAACCTGACTTACCCCATCTACATAGGAAAGCTGAATTGAAGGAAACTTGGAATAACCAAAAGTGGTCTATGTGCAGAATTAATGTGTGCTGAGTTCCTATTTGTACTGAAAACACGGCTTCCTAGGCTTAGAATGTGTGTAGAGGCACCCTGTTCTTTCATTATGGCTTTTTTCTAGTTACCTCTGCTTGACACATCCTGCATATACAGTCAAACCTCAACATACGAACGGCTCAACTTATGAAAAACTCATGATACAAAAAGAAATCTTGGATTTTTTTGAGATACGAATTTTTAATTGGATTTTTTTCAAGATACGAAAAAGTATACAATGGCCTCTAGTGGCCACTTCTGGTAATGCAATGTGTTTTCATTGTGTTTCGAGATACTGTACAATTTTTTCAGGTACGGAAACCCCCGAGGAATGAATTAATTTCATATCTTGAGGTTTGACTGTATTTTAAAAAAGCACAAAGCAGAACAAGTTTGCTAGAGGAAGCCTCACAAACTATTCCTCTTACCTGGAAGTGGTGAAAACAGCATAAAGCAATGGGTTGCGCTTGTCTCTGGTAGGTAGCAGGAAGACATCGCCTGAGGAGTGCAAGCAGAAGAAAGGAGGAAGGGATAATCAGCCTATCATCTTCCATCCTAAACCTCTTTGGTCTTCCTACAATCGCCCTGTCACAAAACCCTGCACTGCAGAGAAATACAACCTCTGTCTGTGCTCTGTGTTATGACTCTACACCAATTAGGAAGTACTAAGTTCCTTCTTAAAAATCACACTGCCAAAATCTGCAAGAGAAAAAGAACTTTATTTACTGAGATTTCATTACTCAAACTATGATAATCTGGCTCAAATGAGAAGCAAGACATACCAAGCGAGAGTGTTAATGTTGCACTTGAGCTCTCTTCCAAGGGAAAAATGTGTGATTCAAGAAGCAATGAGTACATGTGCTCCAGAATGTAATCATTAACTACATGTGAAAATTGTTATTTTGAAATTGTGCAGATGGCTTATTGCTTTAGGCTGGAATCATCAGCCATTATCTTTAACATCATTCGTCATCAGTTCCACCCCACGCTCCTACACAGCCTTTAAAGACTTTTTAACAACCTCCAGAAAAAATTGTGTTAATGTGCACGTCTCAATTGTAAACTCCAGAAAATGAATAGAAGTGAACGCAGCTTTCCACCTCCTCTATGCGTCAGCAGGAAAAGGAGGAAAAGTCATGATGGCAACCCAAGGAACGTGTGCTGTTCCCTTCTTCCAAAGACAAACTCACTATTCTTCTCCAGATGCCCTTGAGTTCAATCCCTCCTTTTTTCCTGCTGCACCCCAGATTCTGGTGGGAGCCCCACAGGAGCTTTTGTCCTCTTTTGGCCCAGCACATCCAGTCACTTACGGAGCTGGTCAAAGTGGGAGTCACTCCCATCACTGCCTGGTACTGCGCACACCAGTCGGGCTTTCAAAAATGTCGTCCATTTGTTCACCAGGCTCCTCTGCCCTCCCATGTCATTCTGAAAGGGAGAGGAAGAGACTAATTGGAGTGTTAACTAGAAACAACTGTTTTCTGATGCTTCTGTAGCCCCAGTTTGCAACTTAAACCTCTTCCTCCAGCAAGGGACTCAACCAGACAGCCTACTTCTGGCTCCCACAGGGAAGATTCACAGTATAATCAAGTGAATCATGACTTGCCAAAAGAGAACAATAGGTTATAACATAGTAAAGGCCATCCTTGCTCGAAAGTCAGTCCTATCCAACTCTAGGGTGCAGTGCTCATCTCTGTTTATAGCCAAAGAGCCAGCGCTGTGTGCTTTTGCAGAAGTTTCTGTAAACATGTGGCAGGCATGCCTAGACTACCTTCCCACCAAAGTGGTACCTATTTATCTACTTGCAATTTCTTGCTTTCAAACTGTAGGTTGGCAGGAGCTGGTTCAAAGACAGGAGCTCATTCTGTCCTGCAGTACTCGGTTTTTGAACTGCTAACCTTCTGCCTCCGAGTCATCATCTTGCCCACTTGAGCCACTGCAGTCCCATATTATAACAAAGAACCTTTCTAGGTTATAATATAGAAAGGCCTACAAAGGGGATGAATTGTAAAGCTTTACCAGCCTGGGTGAGACAAAGTCCTCCCAGATCGTAGGAGCAGAACAGCTACCATATCCATCAGCAGACTGAAATTAATCCAGTTGTAGACCACTAACCATATCTGCTCCAATGGAGGATTCTTTCTCCACCAAAGCACAGGGTTACTCTTCCCTCTTTCCTGTAGCTATCACCTGCTTGAGATGTAGCAATCTGTGTATACCTTGCCTGACCCCAATCCTAGGGCTCCTGTCATTCACCAACATGCACAGAACTCTCACCCGGCAAATCTGCCCAATGCGGGCAAAGGTCTGCTTGCCCAGTCCTTGGGGCCCCTCCACAGCTGTTTCCCGGAAGAAAAAGAAGATCTTGTCGTCATCAGGATTCTCACTCTCTGGGATCCAGAAGACATCAACGAACTTGGGTTCTTGGATCAGACAGACAGGAGAAGAAGTCAGTGCAGAGACATACCCGTCAAGCACGGCTCCAGAAAATACAGGAACTGCTCCGGCCCGGGCGCGCATGCACAGCAAGAACTCATTTGCGCATGTGCAGAACCCCTTTGTGCATGCGCACAGCTGCCTCTGATGGGTGTGCATGCGCAGTAACCCCTTTCCCCACCATTCATAATACAGGACGGCAGTGGGAAAGGGGAGGAACAAGCGCTGGAATACGGGAAATCCCGGCCAATACAGGATACTTGATAAGTATGTGCAGAGCCAGAAGATGGCTATAATTTTCTGAACTGGGGTTTAAAATGGTATATGGGCAACAAATCAGAACCCTAAGGTTTGCAAGACAACAGCCAGGAGTCCCCCAAACCACCTTCTGACTTCTCCCCTACAGGAAGGACAGAAGCCACTATAAAACAGGGCCTCCAAGTCCCAACCCAGAGAGATGGCCCAGAAGGATGTCATGGTTGATGGTATCAAAAGCCACCAAGAAATCCAGCAGAACCAAAAGGGATACCCTCCTCCTGTCCAGTTCCTGGTGTATGTCATCCAACCAAGGTGATGAAAGCGATCTCTGCATAATAAGGCCTGAAGCCAGACTGAAGTGGATGTAGATAATCTGTCTCATCCTGGAGCTGAGAAGCCATGACCTACTCTAAAGCTTTGCCCAAGGATGGAACATTAGAGACTGGCTGGCAATTTTCCTCCCTCCACTGCTCTCTGGTTAAAGTCATCTCTGAGAACTTCCACAAAAGAAAAGAAACACAGACAAATGTAATCCACCCCACCCCACCCCTTCTGAGCTAGCTAAATAATTTCATTGGGCAGAGTAGAAAAAGGTTGCTGAGGGCAACTCCTAAAAGTGCCATGTCCCTCATCTTTGCAATGGCAAGACAGGATTACTTTGTTTAATAAAACAAAGGGGCTGCCCTTGACGACCATTCGGAGGCTGCAGTTGGTCCAGAATGCAGCTGCCCGGATGGTGTTGGGGTGCGGGCGTTATGCTTGGGCCTCGCCACTGCTTCGGGAGCTGCACTGGTTACCAATTTGCCTCCGGGTGCAATTCAAGGTGCTGGTCATTAAAGGCCTACATGGTAGTGGGCCAGGATACCTAAGAGATTGCATCGTCCCAAGATTTTCTGCCCGTCCAACCAGGGCGGACCGGAGGGGCTCTCTAATTGTGCCATCAGCTAGAGGGACTCGCCTCTCTAGCACAAGAAGGAGGACCTTCTGTGTCCGCCCCGGCCCTTTGGAACCTCCTGCCAGTGGAACTGAGGCATTAGAACATAAGAACAGCCTTGCTGGAACAAGCCACAGTCCAGCATTCTGTCTCACACAGTGGCTCACTATTTGCTTCAGGGTATTATTCCCAAGCAGATGCCTTCACCTGCTTAGGATGCCCTGGAAATGGCATTGAGAGATATCCTGCCTATCTCTCCAACCCGGAGGTTGTCCTTAGGTAACAGACAGAATTGCTGCCCTTCAGGAAAGAACTGAAAACCTGGCTGGTGGGGCAGGTGTGGGGGTTTATTATTTATTTACTATTTATTTAACTGGATTTATATCCTGCCCTCTTGCCATAGGGCAACTCAGGGCAATACAATTACACATAAAAACTGTAAAATCCCCTTTAAAAACTTTCATAAAAAACAATCCATAACCATCTCACAATTAAAAGACCCTCCCTTCCCACCCAACAATAAAAAGGGACAGCTGCTTCTAGCAGAGCCAGCGGGCGGGAGTCAGCGCCCCCTCGGCCCCCCATACTTGCCCCTCCAGCCAGATTTTCAGCCCTTTCCTAAAGGGCAGCAATTCAGTCTGCAGTCATAGGTCTGACGGTAGGAGGTTCCACAAGGTTGGTGGAGAAATAACCCCCGCCTGCTGGCTGGTTAAAAAAGAATCATCCCCCCTTTTAGCATGTGCGGGTGGGTTTTTAACAAGGTTTTTAAGGTGATTTATTGTTTTAATGGGGTTTTATTTATTGGGGGGCTCTTATTGTAAGCTGCCCAGAGTCCTTGTGATTGGGGCGGCTATAGAAATCCGAGTAAATAAATAAATAAATAAATAAAACAAATGGCTATGCTGGCTTGCTGAATTGCACCCCTTCCCTGTCGTGTCTAGCAAGCTCTGACCACTAGGTGGTAGTCACTCCTCATAAAACTCTTCCTGGACACAAAATCTGACTGAAGCAGAAGTGCCAAAAGTTGCTATGAGCTGTTGCATCCCCTGGTATTTTCTGCCAGAATTAACAACCTTTGGCCCATCAGAGCAAGAAAGGAATGGCAAGATATGTAAACAATCACCCCAGTAGCCTCCTCCCTTACTCAATTTCTGACTGATTTTCTACATCTCTGGAGAGTCCATCTCACCCCCAGCACTGACCGTTCAACCACCTCGAGTCATGCTGCTCCGTACGGATCAAGGGCCGAGAACCCAGGCTGCGGAAGATGGTGAAATCACGGCCCATCAGGTCAGTGGCCACACCAGAATACAGCTCTTCACCTGGCCATGGGAGAAGGGCATTTACTTAATACCGGTAATTGTTTCTTTCAAACCAAAATGGTGGGCATCTCCAACACTTTTTACTCCTGTAACAACCTGGGAAACAGGGCAGGCTGAGAAAGAGTGATTGAGCCAGAATCCCCCCCCCCCCCGCGACTATCACAGGGACAGATGCCCAACACTAACCACTGCATGGACACATACTTATTATCTTTTTATGCCAAAGATGTATATGAAACCTTCGAAAATAAAGCTTTCCAATGTTTGCACTTATGTATGCATGTATTTTAAATATTATTTATTATCTGCTTTTTAATTATAAACTGACCCCAAAGCCAGATACAACCCCCCCAACATTTTTTTTTTAAATTAAAAAAACCTCAGCTAGCAAAAGGGTAATTATAAGCACCAGGTGCGCAACAGATCCAATTTAATGATGACAAAGAGGTAAGCCCTTAGGAGCCCTGGTGGCACAGTGGTTAAACTGCTGTACTGCAACCAAAAGGTTGTGAGTTCAATCCTGACTAGGATTCAACGTTGACTCAGCCTTCCATCCTTCTGAGGTCAGTAAAATGAGTGCCCAGCATGTGTGTGTGTGGGGAAATGCTAATTAACTTGCAAACTGCCTAGAGAGTGCACTTAATGCTATGTGGCGGGATATAAGTGTGGTTGCTTTGCTTTTTAAGTCTTTAAGACAGGAGTTCTCAACCTTTTAAAGCCGGGGGCTGGACAGCCATTTTGCCCTTCCTTCACCACATGGCACTTCCTGGTGTGGTGGAGGCAGTGGGGGGAGGCACATGAAATGGTGCCATGGGCTGCATCTGGCCTGTGGGCTGCAGGTTGAGAATCCCTGCTTTAAGGCCTTCCTGAAAGTTGGTAGTAAACCTCTGGGCTTCCCCAGGCCAAGGTCAATCCTAACTTCAGCCAGCTGTAATCCATGAAGCATTTTTCACATGTGCTTTTGTCATTGTTTCTATGAAGGACCATCTTCCCCTATGCCTCTCTAAAACACAGAAAGCCTCCTGTGTAGGCCACAGAACAGAGGGGGGAAGCTGTCAGAATTGATTGCACTTGTAGCAGTGATGGCATCCATAGCAGATCTAAATGGAACCATAGCACATGGTTCCAGCTGACACAAGGTCACTTGGCATAGCCATTAAAGGTCTCAGGGACTTTGAAACAAGAACTAGGAAATATCTGTATTTTTATATTGCCTGGAACTGGCTCGTGAGAAAAAGAATATATTCTTTTCTCAAGTCTAAAGCACTGCAAGGAATGTGTATGTATTTTGGGAACATCCCACAGGATCAGAGCTGGCCCAACCATTAGGCAATGAGGCAAGCTGCCTCAGGTGGCAGATGCTAGAGGTACAGCTGAAGAACTCCCCAACCATTTTTCTTGAGTCCCTTGGGTGTGCTACATGGCCCATTCTGCATCTCTTGTTTGCTGCCCTCAGAGGTCATGCTGGGGCTTGATCCTCAACCAATGCTGAAGTAAGATTCGCCAGCCAATCCAGTCTGCTTCACTATGTGGCAGGAGTGGGCTTTGCCCCAAGAAGCTAAATATATTTGGTCAGACCTACCCATCATGTTGGTAGCAGCCATCTGGGGGACCCAGTCCCTTACCTGCAAGCACGGAGGCAGCCATGTGACGAGGGTCATAAGGGCTCTTGCCTTTACCATCCTCCAAGCTCTTGAGGTCCAGCCTGAACACAGAATCCTAGAGGTAGGGCAGGAGGTACAAAAGTGTTATTAGAAGGAACCAGTGCCCAGTGCTCTTGTGATTCACTATGGAGGTGGGACGGCTGGGGTGTTTCAACAAGTAGGGGGAATAGAACACTCCCAAAGAGTAATATAAGAAAGCAAACTAGTTGTGTTTAATAGAAGGAAATATTCACATGCTCGTCCAGTGTTGCGATGTATCAGTCATGAGTTCATAGTACATGAGATAAACGCGAATATAACTCAACAATACAGTATCGAAATAATGACATAAGTAAATCCTATCTATTCGCGATGCATAACCTAACAAACGTCACTCCGATGACTAAACAGTACACCCCAACAAACAACAAATTAGGAATCCCACCGTGTACGAACAAATTCCTCTGGTGTCAAAATAACAGTTGCCCGCCGTGACTCCCAACGTGAAGATCAGGGAAAATGCAATAATGTCTCAGTCGAGTGCAGTCTAAAAGGTTCCGTAGATATGAGGTAATCTGCTGGGCAAATGAAGCTGATACGAAGGGAAGGGGGGGCGGGCGGAGGGAGGCTGTGCTACTCCTCGGTAGGGTTCCCAAACGATGAGCATCAACAAAAGGTGGTAGACAAAAATACGATGCCCTTCCGGTATATGGACATTTCGAATATCTTCCTCAGTTGTCTGAATATAAATAGATTGCGCGTATCGCACCTCTGCTAGCTTTTCTCTTCGCAACACTGGACGAGCATGTGAATATTTCCTTCTATTAAACACAACTAGTTTGCTTTCTTATATTATTCTTTGGGAGTGTTCTATTCCCCCTACTTGTGATTCACTAGCCTAACCTTAGCATCACTCTCATCTCATTGTCCCAACCCCTTCCATACAGCCATCTCTGGCCACAAGTGAGGAAAACCGCTGAGTAGCAGAACTTACCTCTGCACGCTGCCCAACTTCTACGAAGCCACAAATGGGGTGGAAAGCCCCAGTGCCACAGACATACAGGTGGGTACGGTTGTAGAGATGCAGAATTTTGACAAAATTCATGCACTCGGCCTACGAAATGGAACAAAACCAGTGCCTGTCACAGAACAAACCCAGGAAGGACCTTTTATAACTCAATGAAGCCGCAAAACAAGTTGTGTGGATGGCAATCAACATTGGGCAGAGACAACATGGAAACTGAAAGCAAAGATGACATCTCCACCCCGGGCACCCCCAAAACAATGGCATTCCACTGCAAGACTTCCATGTTCCTTGCATCCAAATCTACCTATTTCAGATCTGTCTCCTTGCCTGCCAGAAAGCACTTCCTGTGAGGCAGCCAAAATGGGGGACAGCAAGAGATAGTAGCCAAGTGCGCACTGTGTGATGCCTCCCTAGTTATTGGCATTCAGTACCCTGTGTGCTTTCCTTGCTCCTGGATATCCTCCCCTGACATTGCTGAAATGCCATCCCTTGTGGGAGCCACTCTCTGCCTTCTAGACTATGCCGTGTTTCCTCTCTGGATGGGAAGGAACGCAGGTGTCTTGGCAGCCATGGTGGAGCGAAACTGTTGTCTGTTTTACCCCCAGCAGGGGGCACCACAGAAAGCAGCAGTGCTGCAGAATTGGCTTCAGGTAACAACAAAGGGGATACCAAGAGAGAGATAGGGAGAGACTCCGTGCCTTTCACCAAAAGATACGGAGACCCTGGTTCAGCAACCCCACAGCATTTCCTGCCCCTGCAAAGCATGATATGTAGGCAGCCCCCACGTCATTCCAGCACTTCTCAGGAGGTGGACATCTGTTTGACTTGCTGTCGAGTGCAATTAGCTACTGGCAGATTCGATCCTGCTAGTGCAGCTCATTAAAAAGTTGCTGGTTATTTAAACTTCTGGAATAACTCAAGCAGAAGTGAAGCCTCCTTCCTGATGAATCGGCAGTAAACAGGAGAAGGGAATGACAAGCTGTGGGATACTCTGGCTAGAGGAGGAGAAAGATAGGGCTTCGCCCAGCACCAGCAGGCTGGCATCAAGCAAAGAACAGTCAAGCCAAGACCAAGCAAGCGGCCAAGGCTAATAGGGGCTGAAGAGGGACGAATGGAAAGCCCCCAAGGATCAGCTTCGCACATTGCCCTCAATGGCAAAGGCAAACAGCCAAAAGCAAACACTTAGGCGGAAGAGGAGGCAGGAGCCCTGAGTAAGGGGAAGTCCGCAGAATGCACAGAGAGTTGCCTAGAAGAGAACGTAAGTGTTCCAGTGCACTCAACATTCAACTTCAGAAATAGACATTTGGTCACTTTCGAATGTCAAGATCAGGAAAGACGCATTAATGCAGGGGTGGCCAAACTTTTTGGGCTGTGGGCCAGTCACGTGGTTCAGGGGGCTGGTCACTATGACCTGTGGGCTGGATCCAGCCCCCAATGCCAATTCATCCAACTCGTGAAGCCCTCGTCGCTCCTGGAAGCAGAAGTAAAATGCAGGACATTGTTTGGGCACCCCTACATTAATGGATACCAGTGCACAGAATATGAAAGCAGAAGAAATGGCAATATGTAACAGGCTATCGTCCCTCCCTCCTCTTGCTAAAAATCCAAAACGATCACTATCGAAGGAAATTAATCTGATTGATCTGTACTCTGCCGGGGTCCTTGTTTGGGGTTTTTATGAGAATTTAACTATTTCTCTGGTACGTGAGCAGTCACTCTTAGTTTCCTTTGGGCTTCCTGGTTCTAAATGACTGCTTTCTTTACCATTCATTAATGTCAAGAGTTTTATTTAAAAAATGCCTAGCTTTTTAAGCCAAAGCATCAAAGTAATATTCTGCCTTTCAGAAAGTCTTGATTCAATTTGAACAGTACATTAGGCTTCCTCCTTTTACTTCACACCTTTTCTGAAATGGACAAAAATGCTCCCACTTTGCTTCAAATTCTGAATAATTGCTGAAGCTGAAGCACACCCCTAAGAAAGAGTGATCAGGGAGAAATTGTAGACTGTTATATCACACTCCTTGCACTATGATTTGGGTCAGGCTATCTGATGGCTTAGAGGACAAGATGCTAAACTTGATGACTGGAAGGTTGGCAGGTTAGCAGTTCAAGAACCGAGTGCTGTATGATGGAATGAGCTCCCATCATCTGTCCCAGCTCCTGCCTACCTAGCATTTCGAAAGCAAGAAATTCCAAGTAGATAAATAGGTACCACTTCGGTGGGGAAGGTAACAGCATCCCGTGCACTCTGGCATCTTAGTCACTCCTGTCAAATGACCACAGAAATGTCTGCAGACGCAGACAGCACTGTCTCTTGGGCTATAAACAGAGATAAGCACTGAACCCAAGAGTTGGATACAATTTTTTTTTACCAAGGGCAGCCTATAGCTTAGTGTATTTTGCATGCAAATTGGCCTAGGTTCTATCCCCAGTATGGTTGGGGGAAACCCCTGCCTGACACCAGCAAGTGCAATTGTGTGCCTCTCCCAGCTTTATCAGACTGCAGTTACCATCATCCCTCAACACCGTCTGTGTTGGCTAAGGTTGATGGATACTAGTCCAGCAACATCTGGAATACCAAGCACTCTTTGTGTTAGCATACCGAGGAGTATACACCAGAACCCTGACCCGATGGAAAGTGATTTCCTGAGCAAAACCACTGATTCCTAAGGAGAAGACTCATACATTGTTAACCCACTAGGATAGGGGGAAAGTGCAGCACACCAATTAATGTTCCAGACAAATGCAGAAGCAGTGCAAGATGAAGCGTGAGGTACCTTCTTTCTCCCCTGGGCATAATGCACTCCAGTCCACCATGTCTGCCAACCTATGATCTGCCCAATCCCCTCCACCCGACTGTTTATGTCAATTCACATCCTGAGCTCCCCTACATTGCCAAGCCTCTTAGCTCCAACTTTTCTTTTCACCCTTTAATTTACATCAAGGGTGTGTGATCTCCCAGGTTATGCTCGTTTAATGCTTAATCCAGGCTTCAGAGGGCAGCCTGTAGCACTGAATTTAAATAAACTGCAACTATAAAGAGAGCTGAACTCCAAAGCAGCTGAACTATTCCCCAGTTCTGTTAGTGCCAGCTTGTCTCTTCCCTGCAGCCTGTGGGGCTACTGGCACCTAAAGGAGCACCCCAAAGTGGATGGCCCAGAGCTTAAGGTTCACAGCTAATGATATCCTGGGATTTTTGCCCTTGTCTGGTGATAATTACTCTGTCCCATCTGCATAACAAAAGTGGATGTCTGTTATTTCCCTTCTTTGCAGGGAAATTTGCCCATGACAAAGTGAGCTCCCATCTCTGCCCCAGCTCCTGCCAACCTAACTGTTTGAAAAGCAAGAAATTGCAAGTAGATAAATAGGGACCACTTTGGTGGGAAGGTAAACAGAGTTCCGTGTACTCTGGTGTCTAGTCATGCCTGCCACATGACCACAGAAATGTCTGCAGACACACAGCGCTGGCTCTTTGGCTATAAATAGAGATGAGCACTGAACCCTAGAGTCGGATATGACTGCCTTTAGAGCAAGGGCGACCTTTTAACCTTTACCTGGCAAGGGAAGCACATTTGGGGAGAATCTTACCACACTGCCAATCTAACTTGCTGATTTGTATTCCATTGTGGAAAAGGCACCAGAGAGTAGTCCCTGCATTGTCATACATTGCAAAATGATCAGCCCGGACCAGCCCTGCCAATAGGTAGGGTGAGTGAGTCAGCCACCTCAGGTAGCAGATTTAGGGGGCCATGCAAACGGTTATTGGTTAAATTTGTTAAATGTATCGTTATTCAATTTTTACAGTACAACAGGAAGTGATGTTGGTAGGATTTCCTGCCTCATGGGTTGCATGTGGCATGGTCATTTACTGCTTCAGGTTCTAAGGCCGTGATGGCAAACCTTGGCACTCCAGATATTCTTGAACTTCAATTCCCAGAAGCCCAAGCCCTCATTAATCTGCACTAATGGGTTTACTGTGATTCATCCGGCCCGCACCGCCCTCGTCGCTTCTGGAAGCGGAAGTAAAACACGCCCATATGGTTAAGGCTCTTCCGGGTTAACCCTTCCTCCGTACGGGCATGTTTTACTTCCACTTCCGGGAGCAATAAGGGTGGCATGGACCGGATGAATTGCAGTAAACCCATTCGTGCGGATTCACGGGAGCTTGGGTTTCTGGGAATTCAAGTCCAAGAACATCTGGAGTGCCAAGGTTCGCCATCATGGTTCTAAGGGCTTAGGGCTTAGCTTCTGCTTTGGATTTTAAGATTTATAGGCATCATTTCATTGCAGTGAGGTTCACTCATAATATACACAAACACACACAGACCTCCTCCAGAGCCAGAGCAGTGGTTGGGGTCCGATCCATTTCCAAGCATCTCCCAAGCACTTGTCAAGTCAACATGGCCTGGGGCCTGTCACATCCCTCTTGAGCCCATGAAGACAAACAACCTTGGGTGCCTTTTGTTTTCCTGCTCTTTTGCCCTGATGGTCAAAGCGGGCAGAATATTGGGGAACTGCTGCGGATGATTGGAGGGCAGGGAGAGAAACAAGAGATGAGCATTCCTGATGGAGAGGGGGGAATAAATGCCTCCTTAATGCCTTTCCTTGGCCAACCACCCATCTGAGCTTTCTGGCCAGCTGCTTTCCAGCCCATTTACTCTGCCATGGACTTTTGCTCACTGGAGCAGGGGCTGCTCTTCTTTCAAAGCCTCCCCATCAGGTCAATAGTTCTTAATGCCTGAAAAAAGCCTCCCAGAAAGGACAGAGAGGAGGGGAAAAGTTTTGCAGCATAGCATTAAATTCTTGGCTCTTCCAGTGGATACATTGGTGAGCTAGTAAACAATTCTGCAAATGGAATGAAGACATAAGAAACCCTCACAGGAGCTGATGTGTGGGCAACAAACAAATGTGGAAGCACTTGAAAATGCTTGAGCTGGATTCTTGGACAGGTGAAAGAACTAGATGAACTAGGCATGGTGCTTATCACAACATCAATATTCTTTAGATGCTAACTATCTTCCAAGAAGCTAAGGAGGTTGTACACGGCACACTTTCACATTTCCCCCCTTCACAACAGCCCTGTAAGTTAAGATATCCAAGTTCCCCTATCCTCCCCACAACCTTTTAACCACTTTTAACCACTTCCTTTTAACAGGAAGCTGGCTCCAACTCAGCAGTGCCTTGTTCCAGTGCCTGATCTGTACCTTTTACCCTTCTTTGTTCTTTTAGTTATTCATTGTTGTTTGGAATACAGGAAAATAACCAGTGGTGGGCTACCAAATTTTTTTACTACCACACTGTGGGACTGGTATGGTGGGCGTGGCCAGGGAGAAAGACCTGTGTTGCACCCGAATTAGGATTAGTAAAGGTAAAGGTTTCCCTTGCTCAAAAGCCAGTCATATCTGACTCTAGGGTTCAGTGCTCATCTCTGTTTCAAAGCCGAAGGGCCAACGCTGTCTGCTTCTTCAGACATTTTCATGGTCATGTGGCAGGCATGACTAGACATAGGAGCACACAGAACGCTGTTACCTTCCCACTGAAGTGGTCCTTATTTATCTACTTGCTATTTCTTGCTTTCAAACTGCTAGGTTGGCAGGAGCTGGGACAAAGACGGGAACTCATTCCGTCCTGCAGTATGCAGGAATCGAACTGCTGACCTTCTGCCTCCTAGTCAGCGTCTTAGCCATTTGAGCCACTGCACTGCAGTCCTACTTTAATTCAAAATTTGGATGGGCAGGGCCAGCCAGAATTTCTGGCGAACTGGTGTGAACCTGCTGATGCCCACAACTAAAAACCTATTTGGGGACAGAGTGAAAAGGGAAATGGGTTCATAAATGCTTCAAAAATGCTAGTAAAAGCACTGTTGAACAGGACAACCCTGGTTCTGACGCTACTCTTGGCTGTCCCCCATGACCAGTCTTCTTCCCAGACAACCCTTAGCTCTGGTGATCTTGGATTAACTTGTGAACCACCCAGAGAATGCACTAAGCGCTATGGGGTGGTATATAAGTGTGACTGCTTTGCTTTTGCTTTAATCATTTGCTAGTGTAGCCCTAAGCATTGGCAGAATAAGGTCTGCAGCCCAGTGGCACAGTCTAAGCTCATTCTCTACATGGAATAGGTCCAGGATCCTGCTATTTCTAGATAGTGAAGGGTCAGAGGCAGTAAAGACTTGGCCCCTTCTGGACTTTGTGCCATTCATCCAGCTGCGTAGAACTACAATTCCTCCAACCAGCAAACCAATAGTGATGATAGCTGGAACTGAAATAATTCGCAGTTTAACACCTCTGGATGACACCAGGTAGGGGAAAGAAGGTACAGTGATACCTCATACAATGTCCAAACTTGCTTCCACAAGTTTGGACTTTATACGGATTTGGACTTTGTATGAGGCATGCAAAATCCTAGCCGCGATGCCTCATACAACATCCAAATCCTTGCTGTGATGCCTCGTACAACGTCATTTCCATAGAGATACATTGTACTGTAACAGCACAGACTTCAGGGCGAAAGGTCAAGGAAACAGATAGGAAACTGACAGAACTTTAAGAAAACATGGTCTAAAGGCTAAATACATTACAAAAACATATCAAACCACCCTGATTGTCCAAAAACCTGAAGAATGCTGCAAAAATTCCAGGAATGCTTCTAAAAATTCTGATGAAAAATTCAAAAAAATCCAAAATCACGCTCAAAACCACTCCTAAACACTCTTTGCCTTGTGCAAAACCCACAAGAGCAATGCACGCATGTGTCCTGTTTTTTATACTGCCCAGGCACAATGCAACCTGGGAAAAAGTGAATGCCTCATACAAAGTCAAGCAACTTTGTATGAGGTAACTTTTTTCAAGAAATTAGGCGATGTTGCATGAATTCGATGTTGTATGAAACGGACTTTGTATGAGGTATTACTGTATTGGACATCACTAAGATAAATGGACTGACAGTCTCTAACTTGGGCAGCTTCCTTTTAAAGCTTTGGAGGCTATTGTGAGCAGGAAGATTATGTGTAAAAAGCATTAAGGTGATGATGCTGATAGCACTGCCTACATGATGCACACCCACCTTTCTGGCAATGCTCTTACTTAGCTCTGATCTTGGCCATTGCCCACTGAACAATTCATTAGCCATGACAATGAAGTTATCATGACCACATCACACTCTTCCATGGACTAAAGTACCAGGTCAAAGTGCTAACACCTACTGCCAACACCACACTAGAGTCTGGGAGACCAGCCCTGTGACCCATGCTGCTCTCACATCATATATAAAGACTGCACTGGGGTGTAGAAACAAAAGATCCTATAAAGTAGGGTTAGTCCTCCAAATCACAGTCACCCCCTATGCACTAAAGTAGCCATTCTCAATGTTTTCAGGCCACGGACCTGGCCACACCTCCTGGGCAGCTGATTGGGCCGGTCACGTGGTTCCTCTACTCAGAAGCATAAGTAAAACACAACGTATGTATGCACAAAACACATTTTACTTCTACTTCTGGGAGCGGCGAGGCATTGGGGACTGGATGAATTGGCGTCAGGGGCCGGGTCTGGCCTGCGGGCCATAGGTTGCAAATGCCTGCTCTCAAGCTCTCAAGCCCTGTTACCCATTCCACCTTAGCTGGAAAACAGCATTCCTTGTTGATACCTTTCCATCAAACTCAAGCAGAAGTGGGGAATGTGTGGCTCTCCATATGGTGCTGGATTGCAGTTCCCATTAGCCCTAGCCAGCATAGCCAAAGGTGGGGTACACCAGGGAACTAAAGTCTGGCAACTGCCGGTGGCCCATCATTAGCCCACCATTGATCTAAAGTGCTGACATATAAACCCATTCCACAGCTTGGAACAGGAATGCAGGATATATCAGCAAGGACCTAAAATGAGGTTGAGGGGAGAAAGATACCAATTTTGAGGAGAGGATGTATGTCCTCTGTACCTTGATGCTGTTCCAAACAATCTCAAGTAAAAAGAAGGTGGTTCACAGATTGTTCACCAAAGCCAAGCCATAGGTTTTCAACAACTCAGAGGGCTTGCATTTCCAGGCTTGACCCAGGGCTGCTCTCTCTCTGGACAACCTGTATGAATTATAGCCAAGGTGCCCAAGACCTTTTTCACTGTTGGTCTACCACTATCAAGGAGCAACATCTAAATGTGTCCTGGTTCATCTCTTCCTGCCAAAATGATGGGAACCTTAGCCTTATCTCCTGGAAGGTCAAGATGGGTCACAGCCAAACTGGAATCTCTTAAGTGCACCGGACCCATTTCTCCAAAGTGACATGACTCCCATCAACCCTAACCAGGGCCTCTCGAGGCTGGGACCTGATGGTTCTGTTTATAAGGCAGACAGAGGACAAGAGAAAAACAGTGCCTGTGAGATCTTCAACAGATCCTTAGCAGCAGCAGAAGGCTTGGCCCATTGGTGTGTGTGTGTGTGTGTGTGTGTGTGTGTGTGTGTGTGTGTGTGTGTGTGTGTGTGTGTGTGTGTGTGTGTGTGTGTGTGTGTGTGTGTGTGTGTGTGTGTGTGTGTGTGTGTGTGTGTGTGTCTAGAGTGCCACAACTGTGGGCCATTGGTCTGATTACTCTGGAAGCAATCAGTCTGTGTCATCTTTCTCAATACCTTTTATCCTCCCTTCATTTTGCAGCTAGGTTCACATAATAGGCTGAGAAAGGAATCTTTTTCCCCTTTCCTGTCCAAACGGGTCACTTACGTTGATGTCTTTGCCTGCCCAGTTGCATTCTTCCCTCCATTCCACAGGCGCTGGCCAGTAAATCTGTAAAAGCAAGAATGAGGCAGATGATTAGCATGTGTGTGCAAGCAGGCATACACATAGGGAGTGTCTTCTAGGGTTCTCATTCATCACATTTTTAAGTTAGTCAAATGCTATCAATGCCCTGGTAGAAAGGAATGCTAAGTGTAATAAAGCAAGGCTCTCCTTTTGTCATGGCTCACTGTTTCCTTGCTATTTAAGCCCAGAGCATCTTCCAAAATGGAATGTGAAACAATGGCTGAGCTGAGCATGATGTCTGCTAATGAGAAACCCTAAGGGGTCAGAAATCCAAGAATGGGACTAAGCTGAAAATACCTTACATGTTGAAGGCAAAACAATTTAATAGATTTGATCAGATGACTGACTAACTGACTGACTGACTGACTGACTGAATGAATGAAATATTTAGGGCCCACCTGTTGCTCAGAAAGCACCCAAAGTAGTGTACAAAACACACAGAAAAATAACCGAAATATTAACAAAAAATTTAAAATAAAATCTCCACAACAGTAAATCAAAATCAGCTTTAGGCAGTTGCTGAAAACCAGCAAAATGATGAATGGAATGTGAATGCCTTGATCACCTAGCAGGAACTGAGCAATGCCAGGTCTTATCTCCCTAGGAAAGGAGTTCTGTGACTACCAGATGTCTGTTTTGCCACAGAAAAGGTCCTAACCTGAAATGGCTGAGAGTTTCATTTAATTTTATTTTATGTAAGAACTTCCAAAACTTGCACATTCCTACATCATTTTGACAGAAATAACTTGATTTTTAAGTGAATGTGGAAAAGTGAACCTGACAGAATAACATACCCATGCTAAGAGGTGACCTGATTGAAGTTTATAAAATCATGCACGGTGTGGACAAAGTAGATTAAAAAAAAACTGTTTTCCCTATCGCACAACACTAGAACTAGGGGGCGCTCCATGAAACTTTTGGGTACTAGTTCTCAAACAAATAAGAGAAAGTGCTTTTTCACCCAGAGGATCACTCGTCTATGGAACTCCCTGCCAGAAGAAGTGGTGACAGCTATTAGTTTTGACAGCTTTAAGAAAGGATTAGACAAGTTCATGGAGGACAAGGGTATCAATGGCTATAATTATGGATACCTAAGAACAACCTCCGGGTTAGAGAGATAGACAGGATATCTCTCAATGCCATTTCCAGGGAATCCTAAGCAGGTCAAGGCATCTGCTTGGGAATACCCTGAAGGAAATGGTGAGCCACTGTGTGAGATAGAATTTAATTTAATTTAATTTAATTTTCACATTTGTATGCCGCCCAATCAGTTGGACTGGATGGGCTGTGGCCTGTTCCAGCAAGGCTGTTCTTATGTTCTTATGCAAAGAGCTTTGAATGTTTAGCTTTTAAGAGTTTGATTTTGTCGTGGCAAATTTGGAAGTGGGTATAATCATCATGAAAGTGCCTTTTGCTACACACATCCAATAATGAGGCTCTAAATGCGCTTGTGGGTGAATAGGTATTTATCAATTGAGAATGCTGTGCTCTTGAATGTGCAAAATAAGAGCTATTAACTTTATTTTAAAAAACCTGCCCTTCGAGTTGATAAATAATAATTAGTACATATTTTTATTTGGTTTCTTTTTAATAATAACTTACCAAAAGGTGCAGATTTTCCTCCTTAATAAGTTGAAATTGTAAAAGTCAAAATGTGGGAGAAAGCAGAGCTGACAGATCTGCTGTTCATCCCTAATCCTGGCACATATTCACGCCAAATAGAGATGGAAAATACTTATTTCTTGGACTACAGTTCCCAGAATCCTACACTTTAATCTGAAAAACAACAACAACCCAAGCCTTTTTCCATTTCTATCATTAACCCAAACTCTTTCAGCCATAAGTCATACAATAGGACCACCAATGAAGGATCCAGACCATGTGAATTACTAGCCTAGCCCACAATTCTAGGAAGTTTAAATCACTGGATATTGCAAGTGAACACCATGTCTTCTGTGTCAAACCATAAAGCCACACCAATAAAGGGCCACATCATACTGGAGCACAATCAGTCTGGTGCTTGCTTTACCAGCATCTCATCCTAGCTTTCAATGCTGTGTCTTATCAGATAATTATGTGCCCAAGAAGTGGGAGCATTGGCACACCCTTGCCAGCTTCTGATATATATATATATATATGAGAGAGAGAGAGAGAGAGAGAGAGAGAATGAATACTACCACCCCGAAGCAGCCATGCTAGCTGCAGGATTCTAGATGTTATAGTCCAAAATGCAACTTTCCCAGCTCTGACCCATCCATACTTGCTCCTCTGCAATAAGCAGGTAGCCTGTAGGCCAGGTGTTCTCAACCTTTTAAAGTTGGGGGCTGAGTCACACTCCCTCAGACAGCTTTGGGGACCAGACAGCCATTTTGCCCTTCCTGGTGTAGTGGAGGCAGTGGGGGGTCCATATGAAATGGTGCTGCGGGCTGCATCCTGCCCACGGGCCGCAGGTTGAGAATCCCTGCTGTAGGCCATTTGCCATGAATGGGACACCACTTTGTTAACAGTGGAGCTAAACTTTTTTTATGTTACAGAGACCAAACCTGACTCACTGAATTAGCTTTGCCTTGTGGCAGAGAAGATGGAAGTGGAGTTGAGAACCATGCTCTGCTATTCTGTAGCCAAACAATCCAAGGAAGGCAAATATTCCTGGGTTGATGGGGGCGGGGGAGAGTTGGAGGTGTCTCATTATGTCCCTAAAGCATTCTCCTGCTGGGCTGAGAATGCTGTTTCCATCCGCAGCCCAGCGGTCAGGGCACCAGCAGGCTCAAGCCTCCCTCTGTCCTGTTTCATTAGACAGGGAGGTTTTATGATATGAGATTTCACGGGAGGAGTCTGGAATGCTGGATTTGTTGTCATGACAAGCAAAAGGCCCCTTCCTGCTATGGGGAAAAAGAGTCACTGAGGGCTCCAGAGCAGAGAGCAGCATTCTCCTCTGCATTCTTATTCATTTATTCACTTAAAAAATCCATACTCCACATCAGCACAGTATTTCCAATGTGGCTTATAGTAAAGGGATGCCTCTTTCCCCCCCAAGCTCAGCCAAATATTTCCCTTGCTAAATTCTGCATCAACATCCATCCATTATGGGCATGTGCATGGGGCAGATATGTGTGTATATGTGGTTTCTGAGGCAGGTAGGAACCTTTTAGCAATCTTTTTCTCACCTTTAAATAAGGAGCCACAATAGAGAAAGCCAATTCCCACATTCTGCCCCATTGCATTATTTCCGGGGGTTAAAAGGGGCATTTGATCATATGAACACATCCAAGGAAGGCACATTTTCATCCTGTTCCCCGCAAATCAGAGAAAAGCTTGAAGCTGAAACCCTTGGTAGACAGCAGACTGAGCATATAGCTGTGTTTTCCCTCTGCTTGCTTTATTCAACCCATGTGCCACTGGTCTTCCATAGAAGAACAAGCTGGCTCATCAACAAGCATCACCTTCAAGGTATCCACCAAATAAGGGGTGTATGGTTTGAGAAAAAAGGTGTTTCTACACAGAATGGCTATGAAGGCTACATTTTCCCCATTATTACCTTCTTGTCCTGTTTGCTGATGTTGTCCAGGCTCAAAGATGCCAAATAGTTCTTCCCACCTACAAACAGCCGCCCCCTCTCTTCATCAAGTAGCAGCATGTCATAGCAGCAGGAGCGCTCCAACTCATAGGTGCGCAATCCATGGCGCATCCGGAGATCTGGAAAGAAGAAGGGGTTGAATGGCAATCACAACCAAAGAGGAGCCTCCATATACACACCTCAATTCACATTCCAAGAAAAGCCAAGTCAGAGAGATTGAACTGATACCAACCAGGCATAGCATAATCCAACGAAATGAAATACAGTAAAACCCTGATTTATATATGCCTTGAGTTACATAAAATTCAACTTACGTAATGATTTTTGCACTAAAACCATGTCCCGATTTACATAAATGTCTCAATTTACGAAATGCAATTGCCTATGGGTTTGCTTCAAGTTACATAAAAAATTCATTTTTCCTATGGGTTTGCTTCGAATTACATAAAAAATTATTTTTCTTATGGGTTTGCTTCGAGTTACCTAAAAATTCATTTTTTTCTATGGGTTTGCTTCGAGTTAAGTAAAAAACTATTTATGTAAAAGCCTACGGAAGACTTTTTATGTAAGTAGGGGTTTTACTGTACAGATAACCTCCCCCCCCCCCCAATTTAGAATTGCAGAGCTGGAAGGGACCCTATGGATCATTGAGTCCAGTCTCTATCAAAGAGGTACTGTGGGGAATTGAACTCCCAACTTCTACCTAAACTACTAACCTATCTGACTAGTTATTGTTACAGATCACCTTAAATACAGGAATATAAATACAGGTAATACTACAGGCTGTTAAAGGTGATTTCATTATTTAGATGAGCACTGCAAGCAGAACTTGGAAATGTTACCTTTTTTCGACGAAAATTATAGAATTCTCCAGTTTGCATAGCCACTAGCCATGCTAGCTGTTGGGTTTGGAAATTGTAATCCAAAAGAAGATTAATTTTCCAAGCTGTGAGAATAAAAACATGTTGATCTGTAAAATAAAGTGAATTTCCTTGTTCAAATTTCTCTTTCAAGGTTCCGTGTACTATGAAGGGAGCAGCAGTGCTTTCAGTTTTGGACTAGGAACTGGGAAACTTGGTTTCAAATCCCCATTTGGTCATGGAAACTTGCAGGGTGATCTTTGGCCAGTCATCATCTCAGCCTGACCTGCCTCATACACTGACTGTAAGAACAAAAGTGTAGAGAAGGAAAGCTATTGATGCTACCATGGGGTAGGCCCATACTGACCCGGCGGGATACTGGGATGTGTTGCCACGCACCCCTACTTATAACTTATAACTTAAAGGGCCACACCACATCGGCAGTTTCCGCTTGTTACCTGAAAACTGGCAACCTTTTATGGGACCATACACAGGAAGGGTTGAATCAGGAACAAACTCACAGACAAAGTGTTTTGATACAAATTTAAAGATGTTTACTTATGAATCAAATAAGGAAATAAAATACCAAATAAGAGAATTAAGAAATCCAGTTAGATGGAGTTCACTTTAGAAATACAGAAAATTGCTTAAAAATACTTAAACATATGGAGTTACTCAGGAATAAAAATAAATGAAGAAGTTACTATAAATGAAAAGCTTACGTAAAGATAGAAAGGGGAAAGGAAGAGAAGATTGCTTAGAAATCACATGCTTAAGATTTGCCTAAGGAAAAGAAAGAGATAGGGAGGAAAAGCTTGCTGGAGGTAGAGAAAGAGTGAGAGAGAAAGAGAGAGAGGGGGGGGGGGGAAGAGAAAGCCATCCTGACCACGCTGGATCAGGGAGTGAGAAGGTGAAGGTGCAAAAGAAGAGACCAGAGTCTCAAGAAACCCTTCCTTTATAGATGAAACAATTCAAAAATCCAGACAATTTCAATTGGTCCAAACAGGATCACATGGTAAATTAATGATGGACAGTCCCCTCCTCCATGAAGTGATGCCCAAAATATCAGTAGCAAATGGCTAAACCCCCAAATTGCATAACTATAAATCTTAATACAGAAATCTACATAGCCCCCTCCCAAACAGCCCATTTCCTGAGATAGTGGTATTTGATCTGTGGATGAAAGCAGTGTCACCTCCTTGTTAAATCCTCCATCCTGTCCCATGCATAAACAACTATCCTGATGTATCTCAAGTTTTAAAGAAAAAGAAACATTTTGGGAGTTCAGAAAATACAGTCATTTTACAATATTCTTCATGTGGCAGAAACAGCATGTTACAATTATTTTTCATGTAGCAGAAACCAAATTGCTATTGCAAGTGTTACAATTAGCGATTTGAGTAAAACAAAAGGCTGGATAAGAGGCGATCATGGCAACAAATTGTCCATATCTGGATGATGGTAGTTGACTTCTTCTTTGACAACAATTCCTTGAGAGCACAGGGTATGGTCATTGATATATATGCTTTTATCAGAATTTATCAGCACTGTTCCTTGAAATGATAACATATAACATTCAGGGTTCGTAATCGTGCACATGGAGAGGCAGGTTTCATAAAAGTTACCTATATTTAAAAGAAATCACTCTAATGCCACTCTGAACTTCAAGTTTAACAATAGTTCTTGGGTAGCCAGGACAGACAAATTAACATCCCAAAAGGTAGCTTCCAAGAAATTAGGCTCCTGGCTTATTGCACATTAACTTTCAGCTCCACCTGAGTCAAGAGAAATTGGAAGTTTTAAGTAACTTTATTTAAGAATATAGAAATCAGACTAAGGGTGATATTATAATATTTCAAAATATTTTGCATTCAAAATATCATGTTACACGCTCCCACTTCAGCTCCTCTCGCCGGGCTCCCCTCTGCCCTGTGGGAGAAAATCCAAAGCACTTCGGCAGTGGCGCAGAGATGATGATGATGATGATGGGATTAAAAAACAACAACATGAAATTATTATTACTATCTCTGTGTCGCTGCTGAAGTGCTTTGGACTTTCTCCCACAAGGCGGAGGGGAGTCCGGCGAGAGGAGCCGAAGCACGAACGGAAAATGCCAAGGTGGTGTAACCCTTTAAGTTATACGTTGGGTGCAGCTATATGTCCCGGGATTTCACTGGGCCAGCATGGGCCTGCCATGGGGTACCTGAAGGAAACGCAGAATGTAAATATCAAATAAAATCAACTGGTTAACTAACACATCTACAGAGGTGATTGCCAGATCATCAGCAGGATCCAATTCCTTGAAATTTCAGGGCCAAACTTTGAAATCTATGGGTGTGCATTTATGACACCACTCAGTGTGTACCTTAGGGTTGTCATAGGGGACCAACTCCCAGTAACAATGACCAAACCAGTGTGTGTTTGCTGTAGTCAGGCAATGTGGAGTCAGAGTGATGACTTTAAAGGCCAAAAAAGCAGTCCTGCTGAGAGACTGTTTGCTTCCCAGATACTGTCAAGATTGGTTTGCAACTCAAGTCAACACGGAACAAAGTGGGGAACAAGTGCATATCTGGAAGGCAAAGGGGACACTGCTTTCTAAATGAAAAGGGAAACAAGACCAAATCTAAATGAGGTGATAGATCTTAGGGTGTTCTACAGGATGCCAGGAAGACTTGAACCAAAATCAGAGTTGCCACCAGGTCAGCAGAATTGCATTCCTTAAAATTTCAGGGCCAAAGCTTGAGAACTGGGTAATGAACACCAACATCCCAAGTCTCAAGGCTTGACCTGAGACCTTAGTGGGGGCAAGTTTAGGAGATAATTACCTTAGATAAGGACACTTAACTGGGATCTGTTCTGTAACATACTTTGGTAGCTAATCAAGAGAAACATTACAAAGAGCGGAGGGAGCTGAAACATTGGTAAATCCCACACACCCAAGTTTCAATCAAGCTGTGTTTATGTGGGTGACCTATATGTGACCTTGGCCAGATCAAGGCCCCTCTGTAGGCCTCTGAGCTCTTCACACCCTTCTGTTTATTTGGATTGCAAGTTTCTCAGAGCAACCATTAAGTTCTAATTAAGTCTGTGTCCCAAGCTTTATGGTACTCAGCAGAGAAGGCCTTTCAAAGCAATGCGACCATAATAATTTGGTCACCGCATATAGGCAGAAAGAAAAACCCAGTTTCCCCAAGCAGGCAGAAGCCTTCAAACTGCAAGGTGGTGTTGGGAAGATGGATTTTAAGGAGTACAGATTTCAGATAAACTTTAACCTGCTCTATGTTCTTGTGTTATTTTTTTAAATTAAATTTTGCAAAAATAAGCATATAAAACAAAACAAACAACATATAAAACAAGAATACAAAAACGTATATAAGACATATACCTCATCCAAACAATTATTAACCATGTTGTAGTATTATTATATTCATTCTCATTAGGGAAGGAAAAGAAAAGAAAAATTCTAATATAATACGCTCAACCTCACTATGTTACCTTCCCCATTTTTAAAATAATATATTCTAAACTTTATACAATATATCTATAATACTTGAAGTATACATCCTTTATAACAAAACATATCATCACAATTAACTCCACCCTGTGATATATACAAAGCCCTAGGGGGATACGGCATATCTCAGATATATATTATTGTATCCAAAACTTCCTTTGGTCTGGTACTGGGTGGCTACCACCTCCTTTCCTAAGGGCGTACTCCACAAACGGTTTCCAAATTTTCCAAAATCTATTCTCTTTAATTAACCCTTTCTTTTCCTTCATTTTCAATGTTAATTTATCACTGAGAGCCAATTGCCACATTTCCTTGTACCATTCCTCCAACTTAATGCTCTCATCATTCTTCCACTTCCTTGCAATGCACAACCTCCCTATCATCATCATATTTGATAGCAAATCCTTTTTATCTTTATCCAAATTAGTTTCCTCCATATTTATTAACATGATGGTACTCGGTCGCAACTTAATTTCCTCTTCAATTATTCATGCCAATTCTTTTTCAATATCATCCCAGAACCCCTTTATTACCTCACAGTACCACCACATATGTAAATAAGTCCCTACACTTTTCTTACATCTCCAACATAAGTTATTCTTAGTTTTATCAATTTGATTCAGTCTCACCTGGGCCAGATACCACCTCTACAGCACCTTGTAATTATGTTCCTTAATTCTAACAGACATTGTTTTCAGAATCCTTCTCTTCCATATCAATTTCCAATTTGTACCTAAAATTTTTATATTTAAATCTTGCTCCCATTTTATCCTTAATTTATCTTGTGCATCACATTCAATGTTTAATAATTTATATATCTTACTTACCAAACCCTTTACCCCTATTTCTCCTTTTCTATGCTCTTGTTTTAACTACTGTATATCCCCATCAAATTTAGTTGTATCTATTCAGTGTTTTTTAATGTTTTTAATGGGATGAGGTATTATATGATTTTTAAGGTAAATGTGGTGATATTTGCTGTGGGTTGCCCAGGCCACTGATTGGACAGCTACCTTTCCCAATGGGTTTGTCGGGCTTTGCAAACAATCCCGAGACCATCCTGGCTCGACTGGAAAGGCGATTGGGTATGGGCAAATTAGTAATAGGGAGCAATAGTGACTCCATGTTTCCTTGGCTGAGGGCACTGAAAGTAGTGGGACAGAAGTCAGCCAAATGTCACAATGCCTAGTAAACAGCATACAGTATCTGGCTCACGTCCATGAACTGAGCTGAGCAAAAGCAAACCGCAGCTAGACAAAACAAGCTATGCATAGGTACACAGAGTCTTCCAGTATTGAGATAAGGCAGGAACAGTGAGCCTCGCTACATCTGCTGATTATTCTGCCTATGTCAAACCTAGGCACACAGTACTTTCCTAGGCTGGCAAATGTGCCTTAGCCAGCAACATGCTACGCAAGCAAAGCCTTCTGTAATAGGGGTCATGTGCAGCCTGTGTGCAAGTGATCCAGAATGCAAGCTAATAAATATAGACCACCCGAGAACTCGGGGCTGCCTTTTACCATCATACTTCAGTCTCACGTGCCTTCCTTGAGTTCAGCACCTCGACTCCCATGGGCTATTACAACAATTTGCTTTTATTGTTTAAAGAAAATTGCAACCTACCTTGAGCAATACAGGCAAAACTCAGAAAATTAGAATATCGTGCAAATGTTTATTCATTTCACTTAAAAGGTGAAACAATATGAGATAGACTCACTACAAAGCAAGAGATGTCATGCCTTAATTCGTTATAATTGTAATGATCATGGCATACAGCATACATGAGATTATCTGATGATTATGGGGTACATGAGATTGGGGGGGGGGCGGTTGGTGGTTTCATAAGCTGTAAACCATAAGCATCAATATTATAACAAAGTAAGGCTTGAACTACTGGTATCTCGCTTTGCATGTAATGAGTCTATCTCATCTATTTAAGAACATAAGAACAGCTTTGCTGAAACAGGCCACAGCCCATCCAGTCCAGCATTCTGTCTCACACAGTGGCTCACCATTTCCTTCAGGGTATTCCCAAGGAGATGCCTTCACCTGCTTAGGATTCCCTGGAAATGGCATTGTTTCACCTTTTAAGTTGTATTACTGGACTGAATGAACATTTGCACGATATTCTAATTTTCCGAGTTTCACCTGTATGTTTAGTGGAAAGGTAGGATGTCAATGTAACAAACAAAACACATTCATAAAATGACAATTGCTAAGCATAGAAACTAAGTTTGTCAATTATACACAGCTATAAGCACCAACATGTCTCCCAACACATTTCCTAAACTTAAGTTGTCCCCTGCACTTTCCGTGCCTACTGCACTACATGTCTAATAAGAATATAAACCTTTTGCAGATCTTCACCTGTAGAAGATGATGATGATGATAATAATAATAATAATAATAATAATAATTTTTATTTCTACCCCGCTTTCCTAGCACAAGTGCCACTCAAAGCGGCTTACAACATATATAAATACAGTAACACAAATATAATTGATGAGAATAAATTATTTCTCCCCAGTGAGCAAGGGGTTCAGGGGTATTTTTCACATTTTGAGACTTTGTGTGAAATCTTTGCACAAGCAATTTCTGTATAAAAACAAGTGCTTAAAAACTGTTTTACACAATGCAAGCTTGACTTGGGCTTCTGGTAATTGAAGTCCAAAACACCTGGAGTGCCAAGGCTCACCATCACTGACTAGGGGAAGAAGACAACTTCAAAAACAGGTTTGTCTTCTGGTAGGCTTTCAAACAGAGGAATATCCTTTATAGAAGCGGACACTTGACTACTGTTAGGGAGCCCTCCAAACTTCAAAGGGGGGCCCCTGCCATTTTGAAATAGAGGCAGTGATGGCCATGATACTACAGTGTCTGTGCCTATGAGGTTTGTTATGAACCTGCATAGCTGTATGACACTCATCAGGGAGATAGCTGGTAGTTCCTGATGGTTTGATCTTCCCACTCCACTCCTACCACAAATCCAATCATTAGCCTGCACCAGACTCTTCCCAGGGCCATCTTTTAAGCCCCCTCCCTGATCCACCCCACCCCCGCGAAAACAGGTTACCAGCCTCCCCAGCAGCGGTGACATTAATCTCCCAGCACAACAGACATCTGCACAGAGAAAGGGTCCTTTCTCTCCCCCCCACAGTCTAATCTGCTTTCTGCAGTGGGAACAAATAAGCCATTGTGGGGAAGTGAAAGAAACTGGCTGCCAGGGGAGCAATCCACCCACTAATTAGCTGTTGCCCAGGTCGGGGGCGTGGGGTGAGCAGGGTCCACTGGGTTGAGAGCATTGGGATGTTGATTGCCATTATAACATGTTGAGTCCCATTGCAGTATCATTTTGACAAAATGCCTTCTCTCTCTTCTACTGCCTTTCCTTTTTGGGGTGTGTTTTCTGTGAGGTCATTCCCAAGAAGCTGCCTGAGCTGAAAAACCAGATGGCACCCCCCAGGTACTCCACACAGAGTACCTGACCACTTGTGACACACACATAACAGCAATGTCCTCCAGTGTCTCTTCATCAATCTTCAGGTTGTGCCAATGATGGCCCCTGTCTCACTTTACCTAATAGAAGTGCCAGCCTAATGGTGTGATCATACATGCACAGAGTTTGCATTTTCAGCTGCCTGTAGTGAGGTCTGGTGTGAACTATTTCCTAGTGATCACACATTGTATAGCGAGTATTACTCCAGCTCCCATGCTCAAACTGGACCTTTTGTATTTGGCAGTAGGGCTACTGATCTGGGGGACTAGCCTGCACAGATTCCCTGATGGGTGGAAGGATCACTTTAATGGAGATTGCTCCTAACAAGTGATCCTTTCTGATGTGATCAGACATTCACCTTTTTGCCATCTGATCCCCTTTCTAAGTTCTGGCTGGACCATATGTATCTGAGCTTCTCTAGCTTACAGCAGCCACCTGATTTTATGATCTGCCACTTTCTGCAGCTTTCTGACTGGTTTGCAAAACATGAGTACCCAGCAGGTTGGGGGCAAAATGTTAATTAACTTGTGAACCACCCAGAGAGTGCTCTAAGTACTATGGGGTGCTGTATAAGTACTGTATTATTCCCACAGTATTGCTATTTTTCTAGCCTGGTGAGAAGCCAGTCATCTGCATTTCCATTCTTTGGCCATAAAGAAACATACAGGGTGGAATTGGAGACTTCTAGTCTTTTAGAAGATAATAACAACAGCCATAAAGGAACTAGTGTTAGAATTATAGAGTGTCCTAACCCACTACAGCATTCCTGTATCACGTTCAAAGAAAATGGTTTCCCTTTCTTTTGTGCAAGCAAAGACAGATCACTCTGTTTCTCTTCCATGATTCCACTCACTCACTCTAAATTCTTGGTTGCCTACAGCTCACAGTTAAGAATGGGGCTGCCCTTCCTGCATATATATTAGAAAAATATGTAGCTTCAGGTAAGAAAACCTGATAGAAACAGGATAGAACACAAGGACTGAAATTTTGTGGCATAACTCAATGTGTCAAACAGTGATGGCATCATCATCGTTGGCAATCTGCCACTGATTTAAGGTGATTTCAGGCTGCATGTGACTCGTACACAGTGCACCAAAGTCACATGCTCTCTGAAAAGTGCCAAAGGAAGCCTTTAATCAGCAGGAATTTGCTGTTTCTACTATCACCCTTACCTATTGCAATGCTGTGCAATAGGATTTCAGCCAACTAGGCCCACATCCAACTCAGCTGAAAGATCAGTAGGAAGAGGTACAGTCCGTTTGCTCATTCATGTAATACAGGCTCGTTGACTAGGAGAAATGGCTTAACATTCTTCAAGCTCTTATGGAGGCTTATTTTTCAGTTCTCTCTGGTTTCTAGGTACATTCTGTTCATTCTGACCCATCCACATGAGCCAGAGACTCAGAGAGTGTAATTCAAGCATGCAATCCTATCTCAAAGGACTACGTACAAGATGCTGCTTCCCTCTCTTCCATGAAAATATGCATAGGTCGACAATAGTAAGCAGCAGTTCCCTATATATGCAGGGAAATTCTATAGCAGTGATGGTAAACCTTGGTACCCCGGGTGTTTTTGAACTTCAATTCCCAGAAGCCCTGATCAGCAGGAGTGCTGACTTGGGCTTCTGGGAATTGAAGTTCAAGAACAGCTGGATTGCCAATGTTCACCATATAGCCTAGAACAGGAGTCTGCAAACTTGGCTCTCCAGATGTTCTTGGAATTCAACTCCCAGAAGCCCTGATCAGCAGGTGTGTTGACTTCAGCTTCTGGGAATTGAAGTCCAAGAACACCTGGAGAGCCAAGTTTGCAGACCCCTGGCCTAAAGCAAGAGTGGGGAAATTCAATAGGACCAAGGAACAACTTTTTCTCCTCTCAGGATTGCAAGGGCCATAAAAATGCCCCTCTGTACAGGAAGTAGCAGAGAGCACTTCTGATTTTTTAAATTTAAAAAGTGTCCTTTTGGTGTTAAATGGTGCAAAAGGATCTATTTAAAAGAAAAACTATTGTCCCTGGAGGCTTATGCCTTTTTGCTGGAAGAAGAATGGGCTGGAGGCCAGGGGGAAAACAGACTTAGGAGCCACAGATAGCTTCACAGCCACAATCTGCCTGCCGTGGCCTACAGAAAAAGTGCCAAGTATGATTAGAGCATCTATGATCCTACCCTTCCCCATTTTATCTTCTCAACATGTGAGTAAGATTTGGCTACGAGAGAATGTTTGGTCCAAAGGCAACCAGGGAATTCCATAGCTCAGCAGTGACTCCAGCTAGAATTTCCCAAACTCAATGCATTGCTCTGAGAATGACATCAAACTGCCTCTGAGCAATATTGTTGTTTTCTTTCCCTTTTAGTCCTCACAACAAACAGGTGAGGTAGACTGGAATCAGGGGGACTGGCTGTCCCATATTTGGCATTCAGCAAGACTGAAAACCTTCCAGCTGAAATCAGATTTGAACAAAGGTCTCCTGGGACTTTGCTCTAGCTACTACATGGTGCATGGCTTTCAATATTCCATTTCCCTGGCCCTCAACATTTCCCTGTTGTCACTGTGGATTGAAAAGAAGGCTTTCTTCTCCCACCCTTCAATTTGTCAATGGAAACTTTTCAGAAGAGTGACAGGCCCTAATTGAAAAGCAGCACTTCAAAGGATCTCACTGACTTTGACCTTCAGCAATGACACATTACTGTTCACATGCAAGCCAATATGATTCTCTGCACCTGGCTAGCCCAAACAGTACCCAAGCACAAGTGTCATTGCAGGCGCACCCCCCAATAAAGGACTCAGACACTGATGAAAGTGGATAACGGCATTGGGCCACATTTATTGATTCATGCCCTAGTCCGAATTATAAATTTCTATTGGTAATTGACCAATCATAATTCTTAAGGCAAGCAGGCCGAAGTAACACTGGTAAGGTACCACCCAAAATTGCCAACAGCAATTGTTACAATGTATCTATTTGTATCAATTTGTTTGTTGACAACAAACAAATTGTTGACCGTAGTCAATATCTAACTAATGACCCCACCCTCTGACGCGTATCCGTAAAATCACGGGGTGATGCATGCTGTCTAGCTGTAGCCATCACCCCGTCGCCTGGTTCGTCGTTGACCGGACAACGTTTAACCAACTTATGCCTGTGTAGTGTTGTCCAGTCAATTGCGAACCTGCCGGATACCTGTGGGTCATAAATGTTTACCTTACCAGTGCTACCCGCCACACGGAGAGGCTTCAATAAAGGCTCGACGCCCCCCCCAGACCGTCAGCTCGGTCAACAGGCCTGCTCGCCAATCACCCAACAGGAGGTCCATACCTCCTCGCGACAGATGGACCCCATCCCCTGCATAAAGTCCATAATTTTGGAGACTAATGGCGGGGTGACAACTGACCCGCCCCCAACCCTTGCCCACAAGGAACCGGGCCACAGCCCTGTTCACCATGCGCCTAGCGCGGTCCAGGGCCTGGAGGCTGAAGCCTCCCCTATAAGCGTGCCGCGGGACCATATCTGACCAAACAAGGGTTGTGGCGGGCCATACATAATGTAGGTAGGCGAGGTCACCGCAAATTGCATGCTTCAGCGATAGGCCGGTGACCTGTCCCAAATCGTTGCCCCCAAGGTGTATAATCAGAATGTCGGGCGGGTCAGCATTCCTCCCCGAGAAGAGGAATGGCAACAGTTCCCGCCACAACATACCGGGCTTACCATACCATGTGAGACTTGCGTATGCACCCAGTCCCAGTCGGGGTCCCCACTCTGTCGCCGCAGCGTAACGCGCTGCCCTGTGCACGTAGCTATGGCCCACCAGCCATACTGTCACCGGTGTAATACGACACCCAGGGTCTGTCAAGGGAAAAAACAAGGGGAGGAGAAAAGGTGCGGTGACTCCACCGGTACTCACGGTGGAAGAGGGCGAACATAAAACTGAAAACTCTGTGAGCCCCACCTCCCCATGCTGCGTATGTCAGCCCCGGAGTACCCATAAGCAGCTGCCGTAGAAGCCGCCCCTATCCTGAATGAACGGGTGCCGTAACAGGCCCCAGGGAGGCCCACCCTGGCGAGTGCCTTCCCAGTCACCTTCCAAAATTGAAATTTAGTGAGGGGAGACCCATCCTGGTGACAGAAAAACGGGCCATGGTGCGTGCCACGCAGTGCAAGGAACTCCTGTAGGGCACCAACCGGACAGATGTCTGCTGAGGAACATCGTAGCAGCCTTACTCCACTGCCTACGCCATGCTGATCCGTTTTAGAGGAGCGTATCCTCAACTGAGCCCAATCATTGCAAACATAGACATCTTCGAGTTCCAGTGCCCTACTACTTGCATCCGCCTTAGACAGCATCACAAGCTCGCTGATGCGGAGCGCTCCAAAAAAGGCCACTGTTGTAGCCGCATGAAACAGGGCTGCCTCATACCTATCAAAACATAGGTCATGCCAGCCCCGTGCCAGTTGGGTAAGTACCCCTGGGGAAATTGGGTGGCGGTCGTCCGGGCAACGCCCACGTTCCCGCACCCACCCCTCCAAAACGTGTCTCACACGGAAATCAGCGGTACTGTCCGCATGACCGCCTACTTTGGCCATAAAAGCCAGCGCTGACAGCCTGGATGCTATGGTGCGGGGTGCTAGGCCCTGGGCATGCAGGCAAACCATGAATCGGAGGATGTGGGCCACCGGGATTGGCCAAGTGTCTGGCAGTCGAAATTGGGCACAAAATGCCTGAAAGGAAATGAATGCATGGTGATACGCCTTACGCGTGCGTGGCGCCAGCGACATGCCGATCGCCCGGTTCACCTCTCCTTGCCAAGGGTCCAAATCTCCTCCGGGAGTGGCGAGGGAAATTCCTCTGCATCGGGGGCCAAGGCGCGGAACCGGGAGATCTGCAGGTGGGACAAAGCGTCAGCAATATCATTATTAACCCCCGGGACATGCCTGGCCCTGAACAGTACATTGAGGCGCAGGCTGCGCAATACAAACTGGCGCACCAAGTCCATGACCCTGGGTGATCTAGAAGTCTGTGAGTTGACAATGTGGACAACAGCCGCATTGTCACACCAGAAATGCACCACCGAGTTGGCCCACTCCTCACCCCATAGCATCAAAGCCCCCAGAATGGGAAAAAATTCCAGATACGTGAGATCTCTAAGGCGACCCGTGCCCGACCAGGCTGGAGGCCACCCACCATAGGCCCACTTCCCATTGAAGTACATCCCATAACCCAGGGATCCAGAGGCATCAGACTGTACCTGGAAACGAGGTGAAGCCAGGAGGTCAGACCTCCAAAATGAGACCCCATTGAACTCCCTCAGGAACTGGAGCCAGATAAGCATATCTGCCCTGATACCCCGGGTCAGTCTCACCCTATGGTGGGGCCTGGATAAGCCTGTCATGGCATCGCACAAGCGCCGAGCAAATGCCCTGCCAGGTGCGACCACCCTGCAAGCGAAATTGAGGTGACCATGAAGCACCTGCAATTCCCGAAGGGATGCCTTGCGTTTAGCCAGCAAGTCCGATATGAGGGCCACTATCCTGGACACCTTTTCACCTGGCAACCTAGAAGCCTGCGCTACCGTGTCAATCTCCACCCACAGGAATACTAGCTTAGTAGATGGGCCTTCGGTCTTTTCGGGCGCTAAAGGGACACCGAGTTCCTCCATTAGCGTCTGAAATGTGTTGAGGAGACATGTGCACGTGTCCCAGCCCCGTTCACCCCCGAACAAAAAATCATCCAGGTAATGGGCTACAAACTGAGACCCTGACCTGCGGACAAAAGCCCACTGTAGGAAGGTACTGAAATGCTCGAAAGCCGAGCATGAGATGGAACAGCCAAAAGGCATGGCCTTGTCAAAATAATATCCACCCCAAAATTTGAAACCCAGCAACTCAAAGTCACCCGGGTGCACCGGCAGGAGACGAAATGCCGACTTAATGTCGCACTTAGCTAACAGCGCACCCGGGCCACATGAGCGCACCATGCGCAGCGCCTGGTCGAAGGATGTATACCTGACCGAGCAAAGGTCATCAGGGATAGCATCATTGCCCGATCGGCCTGCTGGGTAGGACAAGTGATGAATCAGGCGGAAATCGCCCGGCGACTTCTTGGGCACTAAGCCCAATGGGGAGACCTTAAGGTTGGGAAACGGGGGTGCAGGGAAAGGGCCAGCGACCCTGCCCGCATCAACCTCCTTAGTAATGCTGGCAGCAGCCACCTCCTCCCTTCCCCTGAGTGACAAAAGATTGGGTGCATCTTGGGGGGACCTATCTCCCGTGAAAGGAATACGAAACCCCCCTTGAAAGCCTTGAAGCAGGTAAACTGCGTCTGCCCTCCTAGGGTACAATGCGAGCCAACGCTCCAGCATGTCCACATTAATTGGTGAGGGGGCCTTTCGGTGGACCTGCTCCCTCAGCGGCAGTCCTACCTGCCCCTTGACCACCCCTACTCCTACCTCGCAGTCCCCCAGGCCTGGGACAGGCGGAGGCAGCATGGGGGCCAGAACAAGAGGGACACTCATGCCTGTACTTGCAATTCTTCCTGTTGCAGGAACCATTGGACGAGAAGGTCCAGCACAGCAGGCGGGTTGGAACCCCCTGCCCCGCCACCTGGCGGGGTGTCTGCACTGGGGCCGCTCGTTGGACAGCATGTCCACAATGGTATCTCTCCCCAGGCGCAGGGTGTGTGGGGGTCATGTACAGAAGCCACAGCTTCTGGCAAGGCTCATCCCACCTCATCTCTGGGTGCAGGGGAATCCGCATACGGAATTCCTCGTCGTAAGCCAGCCACGATGGGCCCGGGAAATCAACCATCGCCCGGTATATGTTGTCCAGATACTGGACCATCGGGACGGCCAGATCCGGCCTAGCCCTGAGGTAAACCGCCATGTATATGAGGTACGCCGGCAACCAGTTAGCCCACGTGCGCGGCGGCTTACGACGACGTGCCTGTTCCTTATCCTTCTCATCCTGCCCCTCCCTCTCCTCCTTGGTGGGCTCTCTGTTAAGAAGGGAGAAGATGTCCACATACTCCCCCCGCCAGATCTTCTCCTTGGTAGACTGGGCCAGATGGTCCCCTAGGGGCAAGGAATACCCCGCTGTCGGCAACGCCGACACCGGCACGGTGGGAACTGCTGGTAAAGTAAAAGGAGCTTGCACCAACCCTGACACCCCTAACACGTTCCCGGCAGAGTAGGAGGCACCACCCCAAACCGGGCCCTGGGTCAGGGGTGAAGTCACCGGGTGGGCCGGCGGCGTCTGAACTGTCGCACCACCCGTGCGAGGCCACGGCCACTGAAATGCCCCCCCCCAATGTAGTCAGGTGTGTGGGTGCACTGGATTGAACCGCATACTCACATGCTGCACCCCCGCGGGCCGCCCCCACTGGGGGTTCCGGCCCACTGGGGGCGTCGGAGCTCACGATCGCAACTGAGCTCGTCGCTGGGGCCTGATCAGCACCAGTCTGCTGCGCCTGTTGAGTGAGGAGCTGCGAGGCAGCGGCTGCCGCCGGCCCACGCGCCTCAGGCAGCTCGACCCGTCCCGCCGCCTGCCGCTGCCCGACAGGCGAAGGATCAACCTGCAACCCAAAAGGCGCCCCTGGGTGGTTGACCCTCGCGAGCGATGCCTCAAGGGCCGCTACGCGGGCCAGAAGGGCCTCGACGTTGACATACCCCCCGGTACCCAAAGGGGCCAAAGGGGCAGCCGGCCCGCAAGTTACAGGGGCCGGTCCAGGTCCCTGGACCCCAGAGGCCGCATACGGCCAAGAGCCCAGGCCCGGCATGCCCTGCCAGGGGAGGGAACCCAACCACCCACCATGGCTGAAACCCCCCACAGGGAACTGCGAACCCAGCAGGGACGGCCCCGAAGCATGGACCATGCCAGGGGCATTGGCCACTGCTTGCGGGCCGGTGACCGCGGCCCCCGCTGGGCCGACATGCGGACGCCCCGCCTCAGGCCAAGGGGCCACCGACCCCATCCCACCGGTCCCGGTGGGCTCTGGCAGAGGAGGCTGCTGGGGAGGCGCAGTCGCGGTCCTCCGACCCGGCTGGCGCCGCCGCGCAGAGCGAGCCACGTTCGCAGCTGCCTCCTTCTTGGAGGGCATAGCTGGTATCTGCTGGGAAGCCTAAGGAAAGAAAAGCTGCGCCAAACAGGCTTCCCGGTGAAGAGCAAGAGCGACGGAGGTAAGAGGGAAAAACTTCTCCGCTCCGTCGCTTCGCAAAATGGCAGCTCGGCTGCCTCGTGGCCACCCCTTTTATAAGGGTGCTGGCCACGCCCCCTAACTACCCGGATGCCTTCGTCCGGTGGGGGGGGCCCCCGCAAAGAGCGCGGCGGCCATTTTGGCGCCGCACTTGCATTATCAGCCTGCCTCTTGACATTTTACCTCCAGAATGAGTTCTTCCTTGCATTCATTCTGCAAAGGGTTGGAGAGAGCACAGAGAAGTGTGGAGTTTGTATAAGAGTGCAGCAGGAAAGGAAACAGCAGCATGAGGGTAACTTATCTAAGAAATGGGTTTTAATCACAATGACCCCAGATATGCTCTTAAGAAGACGAGACCATGGGCTTCCCCTACTTCCTCTGCTGGTCATAGGAATAATTCTACTAGGAAAAATAGGATTAAATTTTTTTTCCTGAGCTGGGGAGCCCTTAAATCTTGTCCCAGAAGACAGGAAAGTGGGATCACAGATGTGGTTGATCATGATAGGTTAAAGTAAACATTGCCCTAGCTAAAAAGCCAGTCATATCTGACTTTAGGGTTCATTGCTCATCTCTGTATACAGTATAGCCAAAGAACTAGCACTGTCTGCATTTGCAGATGTTTCCATGGACATGTGGCAGGCATATGTAGACACCGGAGTGCGTGGAACACTGTTTACCTTCCCACCAAAGTGGTACCTATTTATCTACAGTACTTCCAATTTCTTGCTTTCAAACTGCTAGGTTGGCAGGAGCTGGGACAAAGACGGGAGCTCATTCCATCTTGCAGTACTCAGGTCTCGAACTGCTGACCTTTAAACTTAGAGCAAAGGACTGGACTCAAATGGCAGCCACTAATTTCGATTTATTGGTGAAGTACAGCTACTCTTTCCATACAGGGCATCACCATGCTGGCCAGGGATAATGGGAACTGTAGTGAAACATCTATAGTGCCAGTTTCAGAGCTTGGAGAAAAGTTCACTTCCCTCCCTCTCTCAAACAATGAGGGAAAGTTATGAGATACCTAAATGAAATCCACAAACCTAATGCCTTGGCTCTCTATGAGTCTAGCATTCTTTGTCACTCCATCCCCATTTGAGCACAGATGCTCAGACTGTGTGCAAGACACTGTTTCCATTCCACACATCCATTCCATTCTATATTTCTACTTTGCCACCATTGTTATTCTGTAACTGGGAGACAACCTTCCCATCCTGTTATGCTCTAAATGTGGTTCAATTGCAACACAGAGCATCCCAAGGAAAATTTGAGAAAGCTGCTTTTTTTTTTTTACTACAACTACCAGACTGCATGCTTAGTGGTTAAGACACTGAATTTGATAACTGGAAGGTCAGTAGTTTGAGACCAGAGACTGAATGAGTTCCCGGCTCTGTCCCAGCTCCTGCCAACCTGGCTACCTCCTGGCTATGGCCCTGATATGCAGACAGCACTGGCTCTTTGGCTGTAAACAGATGAGCACTGAACCCTAGAGTCAGATATGACTGGTTTTCAAGCAAGAGTGACGTTACCAGAATCCCCTAGCCAGAATAGTCAGTGGCCATGCTGGCTGTGGGTGGGCTGGTTTGGATGTAGGAACTTTCCCCAACTTTGTTCCTAGGCCAACTTGGCTAAGCATCCTCGTGGCCAACAATGTTGAGAGTTGTAGCTCAACAAATCTGGAGGGCACTCAATTAGGGAAGGAGGGGAGCTTCCTGAAATTTGTCACTGATCTCTCTAAAACAGGCACAGAACAAAATCTGTAAGGCAAATAAAATGGAGCTTTTGACACAAAAGCCAAAAGAACATTTCCTTCTGCTCCATTCCTAAGCACCTTATGACTTCCTGCTTTGGTTGAATAATAATAATAAAAAAATCAAACCATGCCAAACCAAACAACCAAATAACACCATACTAAACATAAATATATTGTCCCGCAGTAATTCTGGGAACAACTTTCCTACCCACAAAGAGGAGTGGAAAAGGAGAAATCAGGTTGTCTCAGGGATAAGTGAGATGCAGCTACATATTATACATCCCACACCTCAGTCAGAATAATTAAACTGACCTGCTTAAGCCATAAAGACTTTATCTATGAGAGCTATTACTACTCAGTGGGGGCTGAGGTGCTAAGGTGGCATTTGGTCAGCCTGGTCCCATGTAATAATTAGAAACAGATCTCTGGAATAAAAGGAAAGTAGCTGATACTTTCCACAGCTGAAAGAGGGACATACACACTAAGGATGTTTTCATGAAGGGTTCCTCTGCATGGATGGAACATATCACCCATAAGCAGCCTTCTCACTTTCAAATAGATAATGCTCTTCTCTTTCCATTTTCTCCTTCCTACAGCATTTTCCTCAGCAATCACACAACATTTGTAGAAAAATGACTTCACAGTGAATATGCAGGGCTCAACTTTGCAAAAGTTACTGAGCAATTTAAAGCGGCTGCTTCCCCTTTACTTTGGGAAATCACCCCAAATATGAGTTATAACTGCCAGAAGAACAGAAAGCACTTGAGAAGAGAACAGAGTCCCCCTTCCAAATGTAGATTAAGATCACAAACCAGCAAATGTGAGGCCCTTTGTGTCAGAAAAGAATACAGAACAATATGTACTTCAATCAGTAGGCAGAATTTTCTAAACCCAAGGAAATTAACCTTCTGTTTAAAGAAATCCCCGAGGTTGTAGGAAACATTTGAAAATTTTGACAATCTTTAGAGCTCTGAAACTGCTAAAGAATTCTTAAGGAATGGTATTTGGAGGACTCCACTACTGGATGTTTCAAACAAAAAGATAGAAACACTCTGTTTTAGACAGTTTCTATCAGAATGGGAACATGTGGCCCTCCAGAAGTTGAGGGACTACAAGTCTCATCAGTCCTGGCCAGCATAGACAGTGGTGAGTAAAAACAATAACATCTGGAGGGGCACACACACTTACCATCCCTGGTTTAGGTGCCCCAGGTTTTTCTTAAAATTTAAGCCAGCGAACTACAGTAGATGATTTTCCGAGGATCATCCCAGCACGACACTATGAAACTATCTTTATTAGGGCATGACTGTTTTCCTCATTTCATCGTCCTCTTAAAGACAAATGCTTTTAAATTTCATTCCACATATGAATACCTGTTTCTGTTGAAATCAGCAGCACTGATCAGTGATCCAATTTACAAAACACTTTTGGACACTTTAAAGCAACCTCCCTCAACCTTATGTTCGCCAGAGGTTTTGGACCACATGTTCCCTCATCCCTGACCACCGTGAGGATGGCTGACAGCCAACCTCTACCTGGTAAAAGCAGATCATAGACTATCCAGTGGATGTGCCAATTGATCATCAATCCCATGCTGTTCGCTGAAAGTCTTGCAAAGACTGCTTCTATATAAGGAGGAATCTTAATTTGGGAATCACTAAAAATATCATTCTGTCCTTAAACAATAGCATGCAGTTGGCAATGAAACATTATGGCTCACTTCTCAAAAACTATGAGCAAGTGGTCTTCCTTTCTAAATTTAAAAAAATATTCACCAACCAAAGGGATTCTAACTGTTAAAACATATTAATAGACCATGTAAAGTATCCTGCCTCCTTACAATCTACATGGTCCAAACATTTTTGTTAACAGTCATTCATCTGCCAGCTGTCTATTAATCTGCAGAGTTCTCTTTAAAGTGCAGCTGTACTGTTGCCCAGTAGTAAATTTTTATTAGATTCTTTCTGTTCATTTTAAATCTGTGGAGGTTTAATATAACCTTTAACCTTTGGCATTGTATAAAAATGAATTTCTGGCTTTTCTCAGAGTGCTTGTAATTTCACATGGGACAGAGAAATGCACCCACAACATACAAGAGCGGATCCAGACCCCTGATTAACCTCAACAGACTTTTTTCCAGATAGTCCACCCACCTTTGCAACAAACATAGGAAACCCTTGCTACAGTTTGAAGTCATCATCAGAAGAGGAGTTCACAATTCCCTTCAGTTGACACATTTCTTTGCAACAATTAATGTGTCACAGAGATTATAGGTCCCTGTCATGCATTTCCAGTCACACTTGTAAAAGTTGTTTTGAGGAAACAAGAATGTCAAAAAATAACTTCTCCATGCTCTAACCCAACTCTGCTTCTGTTTACTGTTTTACAGGCTGTCTCTGCAAGATCTGCTCCATGAAAATGCATTGGCCACATTACCGATGTTTTGTCCCTGCTCAAAGCATCAGAGCTCAGAAAAAGCCCATTCCCAGTTTGTATCTCCCCAGAGACAGTCCAGACTCTGTTTCATGCACCTGCCCTTCCCACCTCCTCCTCTAATAGTTTGTATTCATCCTTTGTTGTTGTTCAGTCACACAGTCAATTCTGACCTTTTGCAACCCCATGGACCATTGCCTGTCAGGCACCTCTGTCCCCCACCATCCTCCTCAACCCGCCCAGCTCTGTGTCCATCCTATCAACACTAACACTACTTACCATGAAAGGAAAGCTTCAGCCGGGGATTGGTACTGGTAGCTGTAGCCCCAATCTCAGCAAGTGAGAGCAGCATCAGTAGCACCAGGATCATCGCACTTATTGACTCTCGGAGTCTTAGTCTGCAAGTGTTGGACTTTGAACCCTCAGCAGCTGAAAGAATGAGAAGCGTGAGTGAAACTGTCAGTCAGATCAGATTATAACAGCGATTCACAGGAGGAATGGAAATGGGAGAAGGTAGTGAAGGAGAAAATCCTTGCTCCACTTTACAGAGGCAAAGTCCCATTAACATGTGACATTCACTGGTGTCCCCCACTGGTGTCCCTGATCTTCTTTCTACTTATCAAATCACATTTATAAGCAAGCCAAAGGATTTGCAATGAGATTTTCTATTGTGATTTGGGAATGGTAGAGGGAGGTTTAAAAGCAAACACATCCACGTACCTCATTCCAGGCAATGGGGTAGAGAATTCTGGGCCAAATAAAGGAGGCTCACGATCAAATCCCCTAGTAAACTATAGAGCTCATTATATTACTAGTAATTAACTAATACTTTGTCTTATCAGTGAATATCTGCATACATTCCACACTAAGCCACCATGGGAGAAAACTGTAACGGCTAAAATCTTATTGGTGTTCCTGTAAAGCAGGGGTGGCCAACCTTTTCACGCCACAGGCTGGGCCATGCCCCCTCAGACAGGTAAGCAGGCCAGAGGTGTGGTTTCTCCTGCTGCTTCCACCACTTCCTGTGGCAGCGATGGGTGCATTCACAGCATGTTTTGGGTGCTTCTAGTGGTGGCGATGGAGGCAGCAGAGGTGGGGCCGAATCCTCACCATGGGCTGTAGTACAGGATTCAGCCCACAGGCCATAAGTTGGCCATCCCTGCTGCAAAGTTTGCATACTGTACCATAACTAATTATAGCTAACTTGTTTGTGTTTCTGGGCACAGTGCCTGATTGTGCGATTAAATCCCAAAACCTCATCAGAAAATTATGCAAACAGCAACATGATTCCAGCCAATGACTGAAATCCAGTAATAAGTCAAAACTAGAGTAGACCAGGGCCGTAGCCAGGGAGTGGCCAGGGATTTACATGGGGGACCACAGTGAGCTTTTATAATAGACAAATACATATGAATTATACCTCTTATTTTTGTGAATGGCAATGCTATGGAATTCAAATTTCTCTCCCCATTATTGTTTGGGAAATAGAAGACCAATCTACACTATTTTGTAGCACATTTACATACACAACTTTTTGTGCACTTGGGGGAACATATAGTGTTTTGTGCATAGTACTATACTGGAATGAGTTCAGTATTAACCCTATCAGGGGTGTTTTTGGAATGTTATCCTTTAAAGCAGGAGTTCCCAACCTTTTCACGCCACAGGCTGGACCATGCCCCTCGGACAGCCGAGCTGTCACGTGGTTCCTCCCGCCATAAATACTGTTGTAAAATGCATCCGTGGCAGTCATAAATGCATTTACGACAGCCGCAGGTGCATTTACAGCAGTGTTTACAGCAGGCACTGGCATGTTTATCATGCGCAGGTGCATTTTATGGCTGTTGTAAATGTGTCCGCTTCTACTTCCTGTAGTTGTGAGAATGGTGGCGGGCCACGTAAAATGTTGCTGTAGGCCAAGTCCGGCACACAGATGGTAGGTTGGCCACCCCTCTCTGTTTCCATTTCTGCCACAAACTCTCATCAAATGCAAAACATGACTTAACCCCACACTCCAATAAATAAATAAATATCCACTTACACTCAGCTACAAAATACATTAACAATACGTTTGAAATGTATCCATTGTACAGATTCTGACAAGCCTCCAAGCAAAGATTCCACAAGTGGCAAATTCTTGTTGATATTGAACTAAACAAAGAGTTTCATAGACAATCAGATATCTTCAGCAGATATTTTGTAAGCTTTGTATTGATAACACAATGAGAGATGATAGAAGAAGAGAGAAGGCAGTAACAGTATTGCCTCATCAAATAAATGTCACTGTTATAACTTACTGGGGGTGGATTTTGCACCCATTTTCTCATCCACATGGGAATGTAGAGCAGAAGAGGACTTCATGGAAAAGAAGGGAGGAAAAATCCAATGAAGTCACTAAAGAGGATAACAAACAAGAGGACAAAAACTCCTGTTGTGTGGAGATGTGAAGGTCAGAAAAGAAAACAAAAAGGAGCAAGGAATAGAAAGACAAATTAAGAAAGTGTGACAAGAGGAAACTGGCAAATGAATGGAATTGCCCTGACCTCAAACACTCTGTCAAATAGCAAAAGCAACTGTGATCCATCCACAGAAGAAAAATTCTGGATTGAGTAATATCTTTACTGGGTTATTAAACAGTAATAAACAGAAAAAGCTTTCACGTTCTCCAGAACTCTTAATTAAGCAAAGAAGGTATGAAATTTGAGTTTAAGGCAAACAGAGCAAATATTGGGGCAGATGTGAATGTGGACTATCAGCATTCAAGAAAACCAGTGCAGATTCCCAATGAGAGAAGTGCCAAAAGCATCAATTTACAGCCTCTCTTCTCTTTGCAGACAGAAGTCTGGTTTGAGCCACTTGTACAGCTGTCCTTTGCCTTGGGCAAATCATCCAAGCTGGGGCAGAAAAATGTGAAGTCAGGTACATTATCAATCTTTACATAAGGAAAACAAGAAATTAGATTTATGTGTTACCTCAGGTTAAAAAAACACCAAAGGCAACCAAAGAGCTACTTGAAATGGAAATGTCAAGTGGATACATAAAGGGTTAGATCCCGTACCACGCTAGAATAGCTGCATGTTCAACAGCTCAAACAAGAAATTGTTAAGGAACCCCACCTATAGTCTCTGTAAAGGTAAAGGTTCCCTTGCTCGAAAGCCAGTTGTATCCAACTCTAGGGATCAGTGCTCATCTCTGTTTCAAAGCCGAAGAGCCAGCGTTGTCTGCTTCTGCAGATGTTTCCGTGGTCATGTGGCAGGCATGACTAGACATCGGAGTGCATGAAATGTTGTTACCTTCCCACCGAAATGGTCTCTATTTATCTACTTGCAATTTCTTGCTTTTGAACTGCTAGGTTAGCAGGAGCTGGGAGAAAGACGGGAGCTCATTCCGTCCTGCAGTACTCGGGAATCGAACTGCTGACCTTCCACCTCCCAGTCAGTGTCTTAGCCACTTGAGCCACTGCAGTCTCTGTAGAAACAAGTTAATCAAAAGTTGGCAAGATGACAAGTTAGCCAGACAGCAGGGCCATCCAATTTAGCACTGTCTACACCGATTAACAGTGGTATCATTTTACTGGATTTTCATGGAAGCGGTGCAGAAGTGCATAGCTTGATCGTAACCTGAAAAACACACAAACTATCATCAAGAGGGGAACAGTATGGCACTGAGAAGCAATAGCATAGCAGAAAGAGAAGCTCCGTGCTAGCAGCAATGCCAAGGCTGTAGCCTGCCAACCATTTTAAGATAATCCCCCCCACCCCGTGAAAGTGGGCATCCAACCTCACCCAATCGAATACCACCTTTGGGGTTTCATGACCAATGAGGGCATTGAGGGGTCCTCATTGGCCACAAATATTTTGTGGCATGCAAGAATTAGGGAGGAAAGAAAAAAAGGACCCCTTGTCCCTCCCCTCCTTTTGACATCCCCCTTGACCACTGATCCCAAAATGGAGATTTATAGGCCAGGGAATGGAAGAAGGGGGGAATGGGTTGTAATGAGTCATACTTGAATGGGGAAGAGTCTGGGAGGTGTAGTACAGCATTTCCCCCCAATTTAGGGATTTTAACACTGTAGTATTGCCACCAGTGATTATTTGCCTTGCAGGTTACAGTTCCTCTAGTTGCAGTCTACAGGCAGCATTCAGTCTGACTCTTTCTGAGAACAACTCCAGAGCCACTGAGGCTGCAGAGGTGTTGTCCATCTCATAATAATCAGTGAATTCCACTGTAAATCTTGCCTGTATTCCACTTACTCCCCAAAATCCACAAAGACCTTCCGCCGATGGCCTTACGCCAGGGAGACCCATCGTCTCCTCGATCGGTTCCTCTCTCGAACCTTCATCTCAATTTTTAAACCACCATATCATCCCGTTCACATTGAATACTGCCTCATATACTAAAAACACAACAGATTTCATTACCCAAGTTGAAGGGGTTTATGTGCCTCAGGGAGGGGGCTTTATTACCATGGACGTCCAGGCACTGTATACCAACGTGCCGCTGGACGACATTAAAGAGATAGTACACCAACACTTAGAGACCCGTATTGAATTGCACAACCCCCCCCCCCCACACACACACACACACACATTTTCTGTTAAAACTTCTTGATTTAGTTTTAGATTATAATTTCTTTAGGTATGGTAAATTGTTTTATTTGCAAACAAAAGGAGTGGCCATGGGGAGCTCTGTAGCGCCATCCCTGGCCAACCTATATATGATTTGGTTAGAAGGTGAATTTATTTTAAACTTGGGGAACAACCCTTTCTTTCATCACATCATTATTTACAAACGATTTTTAGATGACCTTTATTTTATTGTTGATGATTTAAGCATAGCACCTCAGTTTGTTTCTTGGGTAAATAGTCTGAATAATAATTTAAAATTTACTTATAATATTGGGGCAGAATCAATTCCCTTTTTGGATGTAAGTACATACGTATCGAAGGAGTGGAAGGTATTGGTCAGGCTATACAGAAAAACAACTGATAGAAACTCCTATTTGGACTTCAATTCATTTCATCCATACCATTTAAAATACAACCTGCCATATGGACTTTTTCTAAGAGCCAAACGGAATTCTACCATTGAGAAAGATTTTGACGTGGCAAGCTTTACCATCTCTTCATATCTGCATACCAAAGGAAACCCGGACAAAATTATTGAAGCTAACTTAGATAAAGCAAGAGCTGTACCTAGGGATAGATTGTTTCAACAAACCGTCAGGAACCCGGAAATTACATTGCTCTTTTGTGTTTTCACCATTGTCTGGCCAGATACAAAAAAATTATCAAAAGACACTGGCACATTGTCAACCTGGTTGTTCCTTTCCACCTAGGAGAGGGTTGAGGAAATCAAGATCGATACAACAAATAGTGAGTAAAACAGATCATGAATCACACTTTCCACCCAAGCAACCTTCCATTGTTGGTCATTTTCGATGTGGTAATTGCACTCATTGTGCCCTAGCATGGCAGACTAAAACGGTCTCGATCCGCAGTAGCACTTATACTTTATGTTTAAAACAATTTTCGAATTGTAAAAGTTCTGGGTGTGTCTATTTACTCATATGTTCCTGTGGGTTAGGTTATGTGGGGGTGACATCCCGCAAAATAAAAACGAGGGTGGGGGAACATAGGTCTAAAATCCATAATAAGAACTTGTCTGTTCCGCTTGTCAGCCACTTCATTGAAGCAAACCATGGCGACCAGGACTTCAAATTCATGGTACTCGAGAGCCACAAACAACACCCATTTCAGCGCACAAACTTAGATATTGCTTTAAGACAGAGGGAGAGTTATTTCATTCACCGGTTCAACACTTTGTACCCATTCGGGCTAAATCAAGAAATTGATTTTACTTGTTTTCTATAATTCCAGTCCTTAATCAGCAGTGTAACATAATTATCCTTAAATATGATGATTGACCAGTATTAGTTAACGTCCGTCGACACCATAAGAACAAACGGGTGAGGTCTAGGACGCGGAGAAATAATAAATAATAAAGTAACAACGAATTGGACTTAAATAAGACACTACAGGTAATTTTGTATAAATGTTTATTCCAAGGTCGTGTATATATGTATATATCTATGTATATACCTGTTGGTACATGCTGTTAATTGTTTGTTTAGATCCCTGAGGAAAAAACTGAAAATTCCTATTATCCAAAGGAGTTTGGATCTTTGTGTGTATATATAGATACTTTGAGAAGTCATCATTGCAGACATCATTAAATTAATTTTATTTGCTAAGACAAACGGTTCTTGTTATTGCTACAATACTATTTAGCCATATCATCTTTGACCTCCCTTTCCCCAGCATTAAGGCTTTCTCAAGTCAACCTTCTCTTCTTATTTGATGTCCAAAGTACTTTAGGTTCATCTTTACTATTTGACCTTCCAATGAGCAATCAGGGTTGATTTCTTCTAAGATCGACCTATTTGTTCTCCTCGCTGTCCAGGGGACTCTCAATACTCTCCTCCAACGCCACATTTCAAAGGAGTCTATTCTTCTGCACTCAGCTTTCCTAATGGTCCAGCTCTCACAACCATAGATTAACACCGGGAATACCACTGCTTTGACTATGCGAATTTTTGTTTGTAATGTGAGGTCTATACTTTTCACTATGTTCCCCAGGTTTAGGAATAGTAGTCCAACAGTATCTGGATGAATACACATTCTCCATCTTTGGCTTCTGGTATAAAAGCCACTAACAAAAATAGAGGGCTTCCACTGTGGAGGGGAAAGCAATGCAACCAGCCAAATTCTTAGCAAAAAGAACTGATTCAACCCCTTCTCTTTTCTTTCCCATGTCTTGATTTGCTTCAGTCCTATTTTTTCCATTTCCCCTGAATGGATCTTGCCCAGCCTGTGTCTTTCACAGAGAGATGGCCACCTCTGAGCCCATTTGTCCGCTACCATTATTTTCTTGCGTCCCTGGCAATTAAGGAATGATAGCTTCCTGATAATGTACGGATGTGAGAGCTGGACAATCAGGAAAGCTGAACGCAGAAGAATAGATGCCTTTGAAATGTGGTGTTGGAGGAGAGTTTTGAGAGTACCCTGGACAGCGAGGAGAACAAAAAGGTCAATCTTAGAAGAAATCAACACTGACTGCTCATTGGAAGGGCTAATAGTAAAGACGAAGCTAAAGTATTTTGGACATCAAATGAGAAGGGAGGATTCACTTGAGAAGGCCCTGATGTTGGGAAAGGTGGAGGGCAAAAGAAGAAGGGGGAGGCCAAAGATGAGATGGCTAGATGGTATTGTAGACACAACGGGCACAGAACTGGGAGTGCTGAGGGGGATGGTGGAGGACAGAGGTGCCTGGAGAACAATGGTCCATAGGGTCGCAAAGGGTCGGAACCGACTGTGCGACTGAACAACAACAAAGCTTCCTGACGTAATTATACAGATGCCATGTAAGACTAGCTGTGGTGCAGGAGGATTTCCTAGCAAGAGCTCTATGGTTGGTGTGTCAACTAATGAACTTCCCAAGATACCAGACAAGAACAGGGCTCCCTTCCCAGGGAGTCTGCTAAGTTACAGTACAAGGAGGCAAAGGAAAACAGAAAGAAAGAATGTACAGTATTTTCTCCTTACAAAGTGGTTTAATTAACTCCAGCTAATCTTAACTAAGAGCTGGAGTAAGAGACTGCACTTGAAATAGGCTCTGGCTGCAGCTTTTACATATTACAAGATAGTAAATACAGAGTGAGCTCTGCATTAAAGGAAATGTCATGGTTTAGTAGAGCAAGTAGGATCTACTGCAAGGATGCTCAAACTTTTTGGATCACGGGCTAGTCATGTGGTTCAGGAGGCTGGTCACTACGGCCCAGGGGCAGTAGTTTGGGCACCCGTGATCTACAGCAAAATATTGCAGGGAATTTTTTGTTCTGGATTTTGCCCTGGGCTGAAGAAATCCTTGCTGTCCTAGCTAAAGAGAAATGTCTCACAAACTAAGCATTCTTCCAGCACCAGCATAGAAGGGCTTTGTGCTGTGATTACTTCAGAGTCCTGCTTTTCCACCCAACAAATGCATTGAAAAAAAGAAGAGTAAGAGTAAGATAGCTATGTTTCCATTTGCTGTTATCACCACATCATTGGGCATAGGGCAACTCCTTTTGCTCCAAAATCAGAACTCCCATACTTTGAACATGCCAAAGACAGCAGCTCTTGAATAGAAAAGTATGTGGAGCAACTTGAAGGAGACAGTCAATTACAATAGGTTTCCATTATTGGTATCAAATATGGTCCCAGGAGCTCCTTGTGGGAGAAAGAAGGGTCACTGGTCTATATTTCAATATTTGGTAAGGTCGCCCTTGCTTAAAAGCCAGTCGTACCCGACTCTAGGGGTTGGTGCTCATCTCTGTTCATAGCCAAAGAGGATTGTCTGTATTTTCAGATGTTTCAGTGGACATGTGGCAGGCATGCTAGAGACGGGAGTGTACAGAACACTGTTTACCTTCCCACCAAAGCGGTACCTATTTATCTATTTGCAATTTCTTGCTTCCAAATTGCTAGGTTGGCAGGAGCTGGGACAGAGATGGAAGCTCACCTGGTCATGCAGTACTCGGGTCTCAAACTGCTGACCTTCCAGTCTTCAAGTTCAGCAATTTAACCACTAAGCTAACGCAGTCCCTCAGTATTTGGTGGGGACACTTATATGCCATTCCGTAGTGCTTAGGGTACTCTCTGAGCAATTTACAAGTTAATTAGCATTTTGCCCCCCAACATGCTGGGTACTAATTTTATCAACCTTGGAAGGATGGAAGGTTGACTCAACCTTGAGTCCCCATCAGGATCAAACTCACAACGTTTTGGCTGTAGTACAGAAGCTTAACCCCTGCGCCATCAGGGATGATGCACAGGTCTTTTTGAAGGCAGCTCATTTAAATGACACTTTTGCATTGTTTTGTTGTTGTTGTTGTTGTTGTTTTGCCAGCCTGTTTTGGCAGGTTTTGGCAGGTTTTATATATTTTTCTGGTGACGATTCTGGAGAAATATAACTCTGCATATTTGTTGATGTTAGCATATCTTTCATTTCTGAAGTCAAAAAATTTCAATTTTGGTCCATCAGAATTGTTTTTTCTTTTTACCATTGCAGAAACTGCCTAAAAGCTGGTGATGATATTGTTGTGAAGATGCTTCAGCCTCTTACAGCAAACCCAAGCAAATTAGGTTGTCTCATTTGTGATAGAAATGTCCTGTTTTTGTGGTGGTTAGAAGGAACTGGCGGCTATTCTGAGGAAGCATAGGATGCACAATAAGGGGAAGGGGCTACTAAAGCATAGCTGTCAAGTATCCCTTATTGGCCGGGAAAACCCCTTATTTTACCCTCTTTCCCGCCGTCATCCCTTTTTAATTAGACTGCAATACCCTATTGCTGCCATTGGAGGGCAGCACAGGATAAGCATAACTGTCAAGTATCCCTTATTTGCTGGGAAATTTCCCTTATTTCCAAATCCAAAACTTGACAGGTATATACTAAAGCCTTTCTTGTTCAAGCTCTGGAACATTCTGACAGATGTCCTCACACAACTGGGAGTTATTGGAATCTGTTGACCTTCCACAGACCAACTAGGCATTGACCGTGGCCTTTAGCTATCAAGTTGTGCCATGCTTGTCTTTGTGGAATACTGCTAATTAAAGTCTTGCATCTAAGATCTAGCCCATACAGCACAGGTGGGCAATGTATAGCCCACAACTTGCATGTGGCTCATAGCAAACCAATTTAAAAAATAAAAAAAACAACACATTTTTGGCTCGCATGGTCCTCTTGTGCCTTCTAAGGAGTGTGGGAAGAAATTTTTGCCATGTTTTGAGAGACTCCAGAAGCCCTGTGAGAAACTAGGGCTACAAATAAACATCCACATTGGAAAATTCTGACTTCTGGGGAGCTAATCCTGGCAAGAAGGGTTCTGAGCAGACAAATCACCAAACAAATCTTTGTTTTCACTCAAGTGAAATGCAAGACTTGTCAAGCGGCTACTGGGTCAGTAAACACCTCAATGAAAAAGCCATGATAGCAGCATGTTTCTCTTTCAATCCCCTGACTAACTGCTGTGAAACCTGGAGTAAACAGTAACTTGAGAAGGCCTGATTGATAGAAACAGAACAGGTACTCTCCTCTGTCAGAAATGCATGCTAAGAAGGGAGGGAATGAATGACTTCAAATTTTAAAGCAAATCTACAAGTAAGTGACACATAGTTTATTATGATCAATAGGCCAGATCAAATACAAGTAATGATACATAATGACAGGAAATGTAACACATAGATACAAGAAAGTTAACGATGACTCACTCCTATGAAATCTGCCTGCATCAACTATTTCCCTCATGCCACTAACGTTTTATTTTGCCAATAAAAAATTAGCAGTATTTCTGATTTTGTCAGACAGCAAACATTTGGGTGGGCATTTTAATGAATTTTGTCATGTAATGTGTGAATTAAAACATGTGAATGCATCTATTAAGGAAACAAGATACAGTATAAGAATATATTATAGGCAATACACACAAACACACTGAACTCTAGAAATTTTAAAATATTGTGCATATTTGCAAAAACGTGTGCAAAAATGCATTAATTTTGAGGAATAAACATTTTTATGATTTTTGTGTGAACTTCTCAGCCCATCATTCTAATCATTTTAATGCAGAAAGCAAGAGCAGAAGATTGATGGATAATATCTGATGGTGAAAATACAGAAATCAGACAAAGATTGGTGATCTTGTGTACACTTAAATGACAGCAGTTTCCAACATGATGGAATTCATGGAAGTCCACAGAGAGGAGTAATTTGGGTGGGGGTGGGGGACTTGTTGCCTTCCAAAGCCACAAATTTGATTATTATTATTTTTAAATTACACAAGCACAAACTATAGTCAGATCAAAGAGCCCTGATGGCATAGTGGTTAAACTGCTGTCCTGTAATCAAACAGTTGTGAGTTCGATCTGGACCAGAATGTAAAGTTGACTCAGCCTTCCATCCTTCTGAGGTTGGTAAAATAAGTACCCAGCATGTTGGGGGCAAAATGCTAATTAATGGATATCTCTCAATGCTATTTCCAGGGAATCCTAAGCAGGTGAAGGCATCTGCTTGGGAATACCCTGAAGCAAATGGTGAGCCACTGTGTGAGACAGAATGCTGGACTGGATGGGCTCCTGTGGCCTGTTCTGGCAAGGCTGTTCTTATTATGTTCTTATGTAATGTGTGAACTGCCCAGAGAGTGCACTAAGTGCTATGGGGCGGTACGTAGGTGTGATCGCTTTGCTTTGGATATTATTAACAAATGTTGCCTCTACTTCAAATTATTTCTTTTTTTAAAAAATTTTTATTGTTTTATTTTACAAAAATAACATACACAATGAAAAAGAAAAAAAACTCACCCAAAATTATTACCTAAATTACTTATTACTTCAATCTTCCAATACCCGTAGATACAAATATATAAGTACATACACCTGTAAACATTGGCATTTATATACAAATATTTGCATTAACTTTCACAAAATATTTAATTAAAATTGACACACCCCCAAAAAAACCCCCCAACAAACGTGTTTCCGTCGGGAAGATCAGCAGGGACTCCTGATTCAATATACTATAATTCTTTTCCCCAAAAGGTGAACGTATCTGGGCTAGGTTGAACCCCTTTTTTTCCTATTAAAGTATAATCAACCAAAAATTTTCATATATCCCAAAAAGGTATTTTCACTGATAACCTTCTTCTTTGTCGTAATTGCATAGTTAATTTTTCATTGAGAGCCAGTTGTCACACTTCTGCATACCATCTCTTCTTATTAATATTTTCCCCCTTTTCCACTCTTTAGCAATCACTTTTCTTGCAACCATCAATAAGGTTAACAATAATTCCTTTCTACCCTCTTCCAAATTGAACTGATCTGTTTCCCCCAGTATTGCAAGTTTTGGATCTAGTACGATTCTTGTACCCAATATCTTATTTATTTCTTCTTCTATTATTTTCCAAAAGCACCTTATACTTTCACATGTCCACCACATGTGTGTTTATGTTCTCTTTGCTTTATTACACCTCCAACACAAATCAGATACACTGCTATACATTAGATGAAGTTTGACCGGAGTAAGGTACCATTTCCATAATAATTTACAATTATGTTCTTTTTCTTTAATCGACATTGATTTCATAATTCTGTGACTCCATTCCCCCCCCCCCAAATTTATATCTTGAATCGTGATTCCCAGATCCTCATCCCAAGTTTTTTTAAGTGTTTGTTGAGCTTCCTCACCGGAGGATAACAAATAATATATTCTACCAACTATACCCTTTAATTTTCTTTTACTTCAAATTATTTCTGAAGACATCCTTGGTTGAATAGAATAACACATTTTTACAGATAGCATGACATTTGCTATAAATCCAAAAATAAAATAAAATAAAATAAAATAAAATGAGAAGCTGCTGTCCAACTCTTTCCCATGAACCAGAAAAGATAAATTTAAAAATTGTTTAATTTTTACAAATTGAGGAACTTTTCTTCTTCTGGTGAAGTTTTTGCATACAACTTTAACATTTTAAATATGATCCTAATATGATCCTAATTTAAATTGCCTGTTCTACACAAGGAGAAAGTAGACAATAATAAAATAGGAAGTGCTTGTTGACTAGAAAAAATAAGCAAACAAAACTGCTGGTGTTAGTCCTTACAGTTAGAGGATGTTTTAATAACGTACTTACTTCTTTCATTAAACATAATTCTTGAGCAGGAGAAACCTTGATATAGGTATTAATATAGGGATTTTCAAAACATCCTCCAGATGTTTTGCATTCCAACTATGAGAATCTTTGGCCGCTGATCGTACTGGCAATGGGTTTCTCAGAGGCAAAACCACCAGACTAGAATCCTACACGTTCAAGCCATGATGTACATGGAACTAGGTGATTTTCTTCTTGACACTTGAATCTGGTTCTGTAAGCATACAATCATCTATGTCCATTGAAGTGGGGAAAGGATACAGGTGCCAACTACTGCTAGCATCCAGATCTCTGCTCACACCATTTGGCAGTAGCCACTCTCAAACTGGAAAACACTAAATACAAAACTTCTGACTGATGTGTTTGATGTGAAATACCCTGGCTTCTTTTACAGATATTCTTCCTCAGGGTTGTTGCTGTTGTTTCCAGTGGGTACTGATTTCTTTTCTTCAGTTTGGCAGTATACATCCACAATACCCATGTGCCAAATTAGTAGTTGTTATAGTTTATCCTTCAAATAGCTATCACAGCCTTCTAGAGCAAGGGATTCTCAACCTCAGCCCGTGGGCTAGATACGGCCCACAGCAACATTTCATGCAGCCCCCCATCACCTCCACACCAGGAAGTGTCATGTGGTGGAGGAAGGGCAAAATGGCCATCCGGCCCCAGAAGCTGTCAGAGGGAGCTTGACCTGGCCCCCAGCTTTAAAAGGTTGAGAATTTCTGTTCTAGAGGCATGGTATAGTAACCATTGTGATAGCAATGGCAGTGGTTTTTGAGTCTTGTCCATGATTATCGTATCCACTGTCCCTGACATAGAGGATTTAGCTGTGACTCTTTCTGCTGACAGCATGGAGAAAACTGATTATTTTCCCCAACCCTCAAGGTCCTAACATTCTAGCAATATTTGCTTTACCTTACATTTACCATATTTTAATTGAGAAGCACTGCTAAAAAGAACAACCTTTTTATGACAGACAACATCTTTCTCCTTTCTGAGTCCTGAAGTCAAAAGCAGTGCCTAAAATAAGGCACTGTTGTATCTAGTGATTCTCATGGTCAGCTCTTCTGTAAAGGGAAAAATTTAGGCCAAGTTCCACAATGATTTGCCGGTGCCTTTTGGCATTTATGAGAAAAGCCAGAACAGGTCTCAGGAAAGCCAGGCCAATGTGAGCCTTTTATGCAAAGCTCTTGACAAATCCAACTTTTGTAACTGACTGATCTTAAGTCGATAACAAAATTAATGACTTTTCCAAAGTTGCGAACAGGCACTGCCTTGCTTCATCTTTCTTGCCTGCTCAAAAAGTAAACCAATTCAGGCACCAGCAAATCCATTTTTATTTTTATTTTGCAACTGGATGCTCCTCTTCAGATCTCTCATTAGCAACATGGGGCCAGGTCATTTTTTCTCTGCAGCCTCATTCAAAAAGTCCTCACTGTTCCTTTTAGTGAAACTTTCTAAACTACCATACTGCCAAGGGAGAAACCAATGCCAGAAAAAAGACTGCTTGGAGCCTGTCTTCTTCTTCCATGTCTAGGCCAGATGTGAAACTGCCAAAACGAAGGCACCTTTTGGTGAGTTCATTCTGCAGTTCCTTTCACCCCACCTAGTGTGAGAAAGATTAGCCAGCAATACACGGTGGCCGTTGCCCAGGGTATGCCTGATTCTGATACAAAAATACTACAATCTTTGAAGACGCTCTTTCTGTGTACCTCACTTGGAGCCTATAAAACTTTATTATTGTACATAGACTTAGTGACAAGCAAAACAGGAGCCAGCTGGTAAGGCATTACTCTCAACAGCCCAGCCCTCTATCTTTGCTCCACTAAGAGAAAAAGAGACAGAGGAGAAGGAGGAGGAGGAAGAAGAAGATGAAGAAGAAAAACAACAACAATAAGCAGCTACCTCTAGTCTTGGGGCAGAATAAACTCTTCAGCACTGGTCCAGCAGCCTCTGTTAAGAAATGCCTGCATGACAAATGAAGCAAAGTAGCCCCCAATTAACATGTCCATATTAGGCATGTTTAACAGGAGGCTGCTCTTGCACGAAAACATCCCACTATAGATATGCTTAAACCCATGTTCAGATTTCTTATGCTATGTGGTATTGACCAGAGATTAGATTGTTACCTAATTCAGGTCTGCCCATGCTGCCTGGGAATGATGGGAGTTGACCACAAAAGGCTAGGAAAAGGCTGTTTTGAGTCCAAAATATATTAATGTAAAATATGTTCTTAAAAATCTAAAAAACAAAACCAAGGAGTAGACTAGCTTGAACTATAATATCTGATGCAGCCCCAAAGATAGAAACATGAGAGAGATAGTGAAATCTCAGAAAATAGGAATAAAAGTCAAAATGATCACAACAGAATAGAAAACTGGGTTGAAACTGCAAAAATTAAAATTCATCATTGAAAAGTGCATATTTGGTTTTCATCTGGGCAAAATGTATGTTTAAAAAATTAAAACTGATATGTGTAGGATGAAAGACATCAGCCTAAAAAGTAGTGTAGGATCTCGGGATGGTGGTATATCACAAGCCAAACATGAACCAGCTGAGCAGTGCAAATATGAAAACACAATTTACATAAACAGACCCATAATTTCCATAATTAGTAGAATTATGTTCAAAAGTGGTGACTCCTCATCTTGGATACTGTATCATGTTACGGGTGCCATACTTTAGAAAGGAGGCAAGCAATATGGAAAGGATTCAAAGTATGACCCCTGAGCATCAAAGAAACTCTGGAAACTGTAATTCTAAAAAAGTAACTTTTGAATACTCTGAATATTTCTTATAGCGAAAGGTTGAAGAATATTGATATGTCTGAACAAGGCTAAATGGGGATGTGGCAGCATTCTTCAAATAGCTACTGGATGTCACAAATCAGTGGGCAAGAGTACTGGGCAATGGAGTAAATTACCTACAGTGATGGAGACCTGTCTATCACTAGTGGCCACTGCATAGCCATTTATTGGAGTTGTTGTCACTCTGGACTTCCTTCTTGGAAGAGGAAACTGTGCACTTACCCATCGCTTCTCCAACACTTCTGTACATCAATGACTAGTGTTTGCAAATACAACTCCCAGAATCCCCTCAGCCAGCATGTAAATCATAGTCCCAAAAGGACTATGCAAAGGGTATAAAATATATAATAATGAGTTTTCACCCAGTGATGCTGGAAATTTTAATTCCTAATTTTTCTCTATGACATGATACAGAAAATTACAGGCAACGCCTGCAGAAGAAGAGGAAAGCAGCAGCTTCTATAATTCCTCAAACTCCTACCCTGTACCAAAATAATACGCCCCTGTTCCACACAGGCCTGGCTTTCTTCCACTCTGGCTGCTGGCTCCTGTGGCTTTACAGGGAGAAGTGCTGAATCATGGAATATATACAGTAGCTATTCTCCAAAAAAGAGTCTTATAAGAAATGAGCACACGTTAGAGCCCCACTGCATGAATGCAGGAGCCGGGGAAGCTGCTGTGCATTTTCCTCCAACTAAGGACAGCTAATAGTTGCCAGTGAGTTCACCTACATAGGAGGCACAATTCCTCTTCTGGCCCATCACCTGACTCACAACCTGAAGCACATCCATTTCTTTTGTCAGCCACACGCTGGTGGATGGAGGTGCCCTCTTCTCAAACTGTACCAACCTTTAAAAAAACACCTTGTTTCCTTCTCCTTTCATGAGCACTCATTCAGATGCACAAGATTAACTCAGCAGTATGCCAATCCTTGGGTGAGGAGCTGCTCAAGGCAACTTGGTTCCCAAAGCAAAGCAACCAATGGGGAACTCAGCCATCTAGATTCTAAGTCAACAGTATCTTCAGCCAGTTGAGCCCATGAAGCAGAAGGACCCATAACCTTCCACTTCTATTCATGGCAATACAAATAAGACAGCATTGTATAATGGTTAGAGCTGGGGGAAACAAGGACCAGGCTTCAAACTCCAATTCCACCAATAAACCCCCTTTTTAGCCATTCACTTCCTTTCTCAATATGACCTCCCTTACAAAGTTGCTGTGATGATTAAGTAAAGAAGGGAACCACCAACAATACCCAAAAATCCTGCTGCTTAGTACAGTAACTCATGCTAGAGTTAGTCCATTGAAACAATTAGGATTTCTTGAATCTAGTCTGCCCTAAGTTCTATAGATCTAAATGGGCATACTGTACTGTAATTGAGGCTTACTTCAGCATTATCAGTTGCAATTAGAACAGCTCCATTTAACTCAAGGAAACTTATCGAGTAATTGACTCATCAAACTCCCACTGATTCAATCAGCCTACTCTAGTGCAATTTGCTATATTAAGCAACAGGATTTTGGCCACTGCCTTAAGGGCACTGGAGGAAAAGCAGACTACAAATGTAGCAAATAAACAATAACTATAAACATTCAGTTGCTACCATTTCTTAATGCCCAAAATTTATACATGCCTCACTCTATAATGGAAGGGCCAGCCTGATTTCTATTTCTAACTTTCACCCTTAAAATGCAAGGAAACCTGGGTTCCCTTTTAGGACAGCCAAAAATGAGTCAGAGGTGGATCTGACCTGTCTAATGATGTTCTACTGCAGGCCACTCTCTCACCTCACTTCTAGAGTTGCTAATTTCTATTCCATCTCCTTCATACCTTACATGAAATGTTAGAATATTTTATCTTTGGGTTCAAAACTGATGCAGAAAAGGACCAAATGACCTCCAAGTTTATAATTCCCTGAATCTGTAGCACAGGGGATGGCAACCTACAGCCCGCAGGATGAATCTTGCCCGTGGTGCCAAATCATCTGCTCCCGTCCTCGCTCCCAACCGCTGCTGCCGCCGCAAGCAGCCAGGACACATTTATGGCAGCCGTGGACACGTTTACAGCAGCTGCAGACAAATTTATGTCAGCCGGGGATGTGTTTATGGAAACCGGGGACACATTTATGGCAGCGCTTACAGACCATGAGCCCGGCCCCCTAAACTGCCTAAGGGAGAGTGACCCGGCCCCAACTTTAAAAGGTTGCTGACCCCTGCTGTAGCACATCAGACCATTGTGTACCACTATTCCATGTGAACTCTCATCTCAGCTCCACTTATTCGTCATGGAATTGTTCAGGGCGTTCTCACCAATAGTAAATCAGCAGCCAGTATAACTCACTGGTTGTCCTAATGACACCAGACCCATAGACTAAATCAGGGGTTCTCAAACTATGGCCTGGTGTCCAGATGCAGCCAACAACACCATTTCATTGGGCCCCCACCGCCTCCACCACAACCAGAAGTGCCATGTGTGGCAGGCAGGGCAAAATGGATGTCTGGCCCCTGAAGCTGTCTGAGAGAATGTGACCTGACCCTTGGCTTGAAAAGTTTGAGAACCCTTGGACTAAATAAACGGGGCTTCGGTAAGTGCTGGAGGTGCATTCAGTGGATTCTGCCCTCTGACTGAAAGGAACAACAGGAACTCTGTCAGTGCCCTTGGTCAGCCCTTCACTGGTTCACCGGAGGTGCGCAGAGACTGGGGTTGCCCCACTATCCGGCTTATACACCTGAGAGGAGATTCTGGTGGAAACAACCTTTGACTTATCTCACCAAGAGGAGAAATGGGAGTCCAAAGAAATTAAAAAAGTAAAGGTAAAGGTTTCCACGTGGTGGGAGCAGAAAGAAGAAGCATCTTTAAGGGGTCTGGGTGTTTTTTTTGGGCTGGGTTTTTAAAATGTTTTTTATGATTGTATGTTATTCATATATATATGTTGTTAACCGCTCTGGGTGGCGCATGCACCAGAAGAGCGGGATACAAATGTGTGTAAATAAATAAATAAATTTACTCGGCGCAACACGTGGGAGCCTCAAAATCTCTCTCAAACACAGACACATCGAGAACCAAGGGCAGCCCGTGGCAAATAAACCCGACCTCCCCACTTGGCCAGGGATGCCCAAACTACAGGGGCCGGATTCGGCCCCCAATGCCAATTCACCTGACCCGTGAAGCCCTCATCGTGGGAGCAACGTGGGCTTCCGTGGGCTGGATGAATTGGCATCGGGTGGGCCAGATCCAGCCCCCGGGGCTAAAGTGACCAGCCCTCCTGATCCACGGCCCCAAAGGTTTGGGCACCCCTGCCAAAGGCAGCGACACCCTCTGCCATGAGAGGGACATCATCATCCCCGCCGAGGGTCCGAGGATGGGCGCGAAAGGAAGAGCCCAAGTTACCCACCTGCCTCCTCCTCCTCCTCCGTAACTTCGGCCGCTCCTCGGCTCTCTCGCCTCCTCGCCTGGCGAAGGGAACACCATCTCCGGCGGCGGCGCCCCCCTCTTGGGCCTTAAGTCTCTGTGCAGTGCAGCGACCTCTTTCGGCAGCGCCTGGTGAAGAGTGAGGGGTGGTGAGTGGGGCGGTGGGTGGGGCGGCCTGGCCCGGCCACCTTCTCTTTCCTTCCCCGTCCCCCACTTACTTCCCCCCCCCTCTCTCTCTCCACCCCGCAGCGCCGGCCAGCAGCAGCTAAATCCGAAAGGGGGTGGAGCTGGCTGGCCCGAGCGGTGGATGGATCCGAAGCAGCTCCCTGGGTGGGGCTCCGGTCCCACCACGCCTGGAGCCGGCAGAGGGGAAAGGCAAGAGAGGAGCGCCAGGGCGGGCGGCCCGCGCTGCTCTCTCTTCGTTGCTGCTGCCCCCGGGGCGCTTCCTTTTCCCCACCTCCTCTCCAACACAAAAGTGGATTGGAACCCACACGGGGCAAGCAGGCTGGAGTGAGCGCCCGTCTCTGGGACTGTCCCAGCTCCTGCCAACCTAGCAGTTCGAAAGCAAGACATTGCAAGTAGATAAATAGGTGGGGAGGTAAACAGCGTTCTGTGCACTCCTGTCAGGGCCGTAGCCAGAGGGGGTCTGAAAACCCTCCTGAGTGAACAGCCCTCCCCCCCCGCGATGCCAATGTTATATATGTGAGTGTGTGACATTGTTGGAGGCCCCCCGTGAAATTTTTTTGCCCTTCCTGAATTTTTTTTGCCTCCCCCCCCCCCCCCCAACATCTAGAATCCTGGCTACAGCCCTGTTGAGGCATGCCTGCCACGTGTCCAGATGCTGACTTTTTGGCTATACCAGTGATCAGCAGAAATGCTGACGAGCTTCTGGTAACTGCAGTCCAAGAACACCTGAAATGCCAAGGTTCGCCATCACTGCTAAACAGAGGTAAACATTGAACCCCAGAATCGGATAAGATTGGCTTTCGAGGCAAGGGGCGACCCTGTGGAGATAAACAGCCCCTCCTAATCCTGAACCAGGAGCCCAGTAGGGTTTTGTTTTATTTATTTATTTATAGTTCAAATTTCTATGTTGCCCAATCAGGTGAACCTGACTCAGGGCGACTCAGGGTTTACTCGGACTGGCAAGAACAGTCTTCTACCTGTAAGAAGGGAAGAACAGTTCCCCGACTCCTCTCTTACTTCGAGATCCTGTCAAGTAAAGTGGGATATATGGGTGAAGGGAGGTAATTTGTGTTAACTGATCTGGAACAGGAGCCTCAGGTTAGGGCCTGGTGTAAATAGAAAAAACCTATTAGAGAATTAACAAAACAAAAAGACACTAAACATTGTGGCACCTTAAAGACTAACTGCTGTATTTTGATGTTAGCTTTTGTGGCTCAAGTCTACTTCGTCAGACATAAGAGTGAGGCAATATATATATTGCCAGGGTTAGGGTAGCCAACTAATTGCCTGTGGAAACTGGGGGCACAAATGCATCACAGAGGATCCACTATAGCAGGAGTTCTCAACTTTTTTAAGCCAGCGGCTTTTGTTTGGATATCAGGGGGGTTGAACTCAATGGCCTCATAGGCTCCTTCCAACTCAGTGATTCTATGATTCAATGAGTCTAGGTTTGAGATCCCAATTTGGGCATGAAAACTCACTGGGGAAGCAAAATTGGGAAACTACTCCTTAAATATCTCACGCACCTTGAAAGTCATAATAAAAATAACAATAACTATAGTCACTATATGTCAGCATTCTGAATTTATGGCATGCAATTAATTGATTGCTCTTCAGCAGCTGATGTTCAGCCACAGCCTGTCTTTTTTTTCTCTCCATGTATGTGCACGCACAGACACAGTGGAGTAACATTCTTCACAAGATCAGAGCACCATATAAAACTTCATCAACACAGAACCTTTGAAGCAAGATAAAGAGTTGTCATGGTTATGGGAATTAAATATTTTGGATCGCTACACATCTGGTGAAAGATTGATGGTTTGTCTCAGTTCCTGCACCCAGAAAAAAATGTCATCAAAACAGTCAACATGTTTAGCTCTTCCAGGTATCTCTGCTGGGACAGGTAATTTAAACACACACATAAAGGGCTGCAGTGGCTCAAGTGGCTAAGACGCTGACTGGGAGGCAGAAGGTCAGCAGTTTGATTCCTGAATACTGCAGGATGGAATGAGCTCCCGTCTTTGTCCTAGCTCCTACCAACCTAGCAGTTTGAAAGTGAGAAATTGCAAGTAGATAAATAGGGACCACTTTGGTGAGAAGGTAACAGCGTTCTGTGCGCTCTGGTGTCTAGTTATGCCTGCCACATGACCACAGAAACATCTGCAGAAGACAACGCTGGTTCTTCAGCTTTGAAACAGATGAGCACTGAACCCTAGAGTTGGATATGACTGGCTTTCGAGCAAGGAAACCTTGCTAACTGCAGAACTCTTTTCTCCCACACCCATTGGGCCCTACTTTCCAGGGGAGTGGAAGTGGGGTTGGGGAAATGAGGTACATCTTTCTCCCCCACCCCCATCCCATTGATCCCAGAAGTGCCTCCTTTTGCTGAAGCTCCATGACCTCAGTATATGGTGTTTCCATTGTCCATTCTTGGGCCTCCTTTGCAAGGGCAGTGGGGGTGGAACAGGCACAGGGACCCTTCTGACCTTGCATTCTGCTAACAGAGACTCAGTCTTTTGGCGTAGGGTTCTGGGAAAGTTCATGGCTTCTGGAGCAGCTCAGCTTTCACTGTAAGGCATTCTCTCTGCCTCCCACTCGCAGTCAGGGCCCTTCTTCTTTTTCCCCACCCCTCAACTGAATTATCTGGCAGAATAGGTTATTGGTGCTGGTGATCCCACCCACCCCACTCCCCCAGGGCTTGTAGCCTTTCTCAGCTCAGCAACCAGAGGACAGTTGTTTCTAACATACGGGACTTTGATCACTAGGATCTGGATCAAAATGGCTGTACATGTTTTTACTGATTTAACAGGCAGTTCACTGCAGTAGCTCAAGTGGTTAAGACGCTGAACTTGCTGACTGGAAGGTCGGAGTTCGATTCTTGGGTACTGCATGACGGAGTGAGCTCCCATCTTTGTCCCAGCTCCTGCCAACCTAGCAGTTTGAAAGCAAGAAATTGCAAGTAGATAAATAAGGACCACTTCGGTGGGAAGGTAAACAGCATTCTGTGCATTCCAGTGTTGAGGCATGCCTGCCACATGTCCACAGTAACATCTGCAGATGCAGACAGTGCTGTTTATTTGGCTATAAAAAGAGATGAACACTGAACCCTAGAGTCAGATATAACTGGCTTTCGAGCAAGGGTGACCTCTACCTCTCTAATTTTGCTTTGGCGCCTCTTTCTCCCTTTACAAAATAATCCGTATCTGTCTGTCTGCATCTATCTACAGCCACAACACAGATATGTAGACTGGTTTGCCCAAAATCCACTGTTGGGCAGCATCTTTATCAGAATGAACCCAAATGCCACTAAAGTATGTACCTATTTTATATATCACCCCCCACCCCCACCCTCCGCAGTTTGAGACAAGCAATAATTCCCCTTTCTCACTCAAGGATTAGAAAGGTTTTGAAGGAAGGGTTCTCTTTTTAAAGTATCTCCGTCTCATTCATAATTCTGGTAAATAGGTTGTGAAATGTTCTGAATGATTGCAAAAGCTTAGAAAACTTGTTTGAGTAAAAGGGACTTTGGAACAAAATGAATCAGTACGTGGGGAGGAAATACATTTTAAAATCATTTTCTATTCTTCCAAACAATGATCTTATATTAAAAAAATAACACATTGTTGCTCAATAAGTTCTTTTTCTATTTCTGTCCGATTCGAAAGTAAATCACCAGGGACAACACCTCCCATTCTCTCCTTCCCTGAAAAGTGCATGCTGGTGTCTTTTGCAGGCGCACCCCCCCAATAACGGACACAGACAACATTGAAAGTGGATAACAGCATCGGGCCACATTTATTGATTCAATGCCCTAGTCCGAATTATAAATTTGTATTGGTAAAACGACCAATCATAATTCTTAAGGCAAGCAGGCCGAAGTAACACTGGTAAGGTACCACCCCAAAATTGCCAACGGCAATTGGTTACAATGTATCAATTTGTATCAATTTGTTTGTTGACGACAAACAAATTGTTGACCGTAGTCAATATCTAACTCATGACCCCACCCTCTGACGCGTATCCGTGAAATCACGGGGTGATGCATGCTGGTTAGCTATCGTCATCACCCCGTCGCCTGGTTCGTCGTTGACCGGACAACGTTTAACTAATTTATTCCTGTCTAGTGTTGTCCAGTCAATTGCGAACCTGCCGGATACCTGTGGGTCATACTGTTTACCTTACCAGTGCTACCCGCCAATGTGACCAAAGTCAACATTAGGAACATAAGAAAGACCCCTATATCAAACCATAGCAACAGTGTGGGATGGGCAAAAAAGCCAGGACCCGGAAGCCAATGTGGGTCCCAGCCAAAAATTCCCACCCGGCCCCGAAGCGACCAAAATATCACACTGTTAACTAGGGAGGGGGTGGAGGGGAAAAGACTTCTCCGCTCCGTCGCTGAGGTAAAATGGCAGCTCGGCTGCCTCGTGGCCACCCCTTTTATAAGGGAGCTGGCCACGCCCCTAACTACCCGGATTCTCTGTCCTGTGGGGGGGCCCCCGCAAAGAGCGCGGCGGCCATTTTGGCACCGCGCTTGCATTGCAGGCGCACCCCCCCAATAACGGACACAGACAACATTGAAAGTGGATAACAGCATCGGGCCACATTTATTGATTCAATGCCCTAGTCCGAATTATAAATTTGTATTGGTAAAACGACCAATCATAATTCTTAAGGCAAGCAGGCCGAAGTAACACTGGTAAGGTACCACCCCAAAATTGCCAACGGCAATTGGTTACAATGTATCAATTTGTATCAATTTGTTTGTTGACGACAAACAAATTGTTGACCGTAGTCAATATCTAACTCATGACCCCACCCTCTGACGCGTATCCGTGAAATCACGGGGTGATGCATGCTGGTTAGCTATCGTCATCACCCCGTCGCCTGGTTCGTCATTGACCGGACAACGTTTAACTAATTTATTCCTGTCTAGTGTTGTCCAGTCAATTGCGAACCTGCCGGATACCTGTGGGTCATACTGTTTACCTTACCAGTGCTACCCGCCACACGGAGGGGCTTCAAAGAAGGCCTGACGCCCCCCCCAGACCGTCAGCTCGGTCAACAGGCCTGCTCGCCAATCACCCAACAGGAGGTCCATACCTCCTCGCGACAGATGGACCCCATCCCCTACGTACAAGTCATAATTTTGTAGGCTAACAGCGGGGTGATGACTGACCCGTCCCCAAGCCCCGTCGGCAAGAAACCGCGCCACCGCCCTGTCGACCGTGCGCCTAGCGCGGTCAAGGGCCCGGAGGTTAACGCCCCCTCTATAAGAATGGCGCGGGACAATGTCCGACCAAACCAGGGTTGTGGCAGGCCAGACATAACGCAAGTAGGCGAGGTCCTCGCAAATCGCATGCTTAAGCGATAAGCCGGTGACCTGGCCCAAATCATTGCCCCCCAGGTGGATGATGAGAATGTCAGGCGGGTCAGCACCCAGGCCAGAAAAAAGGAAAGGCCGCAGCTCCCGCCATAACATCCCAGGCTTACCATGCCATGTGAGACTGGCGTGTTCACCCAGTCCCAGTTGGGGTCCCCACTCTGTCGCCGCAGCGTAACGCGCTGCCCTGTGCACATAGCTGTGGCCCACCAGCCATACTGTCACCGGTGTAATACGACACCCAGGGTCTGTAAGAAAATTGAGAAAATTGAGAAAAAGACGGGAAGGTGACTGGATTGGTACTCATGGTGGAAGTGGGCGCACATAAAACCGAAAACATTGCGAGCCCCACCTCCCCATGCTGCGTATATCAGCCCCAGAGTACTCAAAAGCAGCTGCTGTAGAGGCTGCACTAGTACGAAATGAATGTGTGCCATAACGGGCACCTGTTAGGCCCTACCCTGGTGAGGGCACTGCCTGTCACCTTCCAAAACTGAAATTTAGTAGGGGAGACCCATCTTGGTGACAGAAAAACGGGCCGTGGTGCATGCCACGCAGTGCCAGGAACTCCTGTAGGGCACCAACCGGACAGACGTCTGCCAAAGAACACCGTAGCAGTCTTACACCACTGCCTACGCCATGCTGATCTGTCTTAGAGGAGCGTATCCTCAACTGGGCCCAGTCTTTGGCAACATAGACATCCTCGAGTTCCAGTGCCCTACAACTTGCATCCGCCTTATACAGCATCTCAAGCTCGCTGGTGCGGAGCGCTCCAAAAAGGCCACCGTTGTAGCCGCATGAAGTGGGCTGCCTCATTTCCAAAACAGAGGCCAGGCCAGCCCCGGGCCAATTGAGTAAAACCCTGGGGAAATCTTGCATCCGCCTTACTCAGCATCTCAAGCTCGCCGATGCGGAGGGCTCCAAAAAGGCCACCGTTGTAGCCGCATGAAGTGGGCTGCCTCATTTATCAAAACTGAGGCCAGGCCAGCCCCGGGCCAATTGGGTAAAAACCCTGGGAAAATCTTGCATCCGCCTTACTCAGCATCTCAAGCTCGCCGATGCGGAGGGCTCCAAAAAGGCCACCGTTGTAGCCGCCTGAAGTGGGCTGCCTCATCTATCAAAACAGAGTCCAGGCCAGCCCCGGGCCAACTGGGTAAAAACCCCTGGGTAAATGGGGTGGCGGTCGGCCGGGAAACGCCCGCGCACGCGCACCCACCCCTCCCAAACATGTCTCACCCGGAAGTCATTGGTGCTGTCCACACGACCTCCCACTTTGGCCATAAAAGCCAACCCGACAGCTGAGATGCTATGGTGCGTGGTGCAAGGCCCTGGGCATACAGGTAAACCATGAACCGCAGAACATGGGCTACTGGGATCGGCCAGGTTCCTGGCAGTCGGAATCGGGTACATAATACTCTGAATGAACTAAATGCGTGGTGATACGCCTTACTCATGCATGGCGCTAGTGACAGGCCAATCGCCCGGTTCACCTCTCCTTGCCAACGTTCCATCTCTCGTCCAGGAGTGGCGAGGGAAATTCCTCCGCATCCGGGGGCCGAGGCACGGAACCGGGAGATCTGCAGGCGGGACAAAGCAGCAGCAATATCATTATCAACCCTTGGGACATGCCTGGCCCTGTAGGGAACGTTGAGGCACAGGTTGCATAACACAAACCAACGGACTAGCTCCATAACCCCGGGCGATTTGGAAATCTGTGCAGTGACGATGCGGACAACAGCCGCGTTGCCATGCCAAAATTGCACAACCGAGTTGGCCCACTCCTTGCCCCATAGCATCAAAGCACCCAGGATAGGGAAACATTCCAGATACGTGAGACCATGCAGGCGACCCTTGCCTGCCCAGGATGGTGGCCACCCACCATAGGCCCACTTCCAATTGAAGTACATCCTGTAAACCCAGGAATCCTGAGGCATCGGACTGCATCTGAAAGCAAGGGGGAGCCAGGAGATCAGACCCCAAAATGACAGCCCGTTGAACTACCTCTGGATCTATGGCCAGACAAGCACGTCTGCCCTGGTACCCCGGGTAAATCTGAGCCTGTGGTGGGGCCTGGAGAATCCCGCCATGGCATCGCACCAGCGCGGAACAAATGCCCTGCCCGGTGCGACGACCCTGCCCGCTAAACTGGGGTGACCATGTAGCACCAAAAGTTCCGTCAGTGATGCCATGCGCTCGGCCAGCAAGACCGAGACAAGGGCCACTAGCCTTGAGACCTTATCCCACTGCAACCTAGAATCCTGCGCTACCGTGTTACTCTCCACCCCAGGAATACTAGCTGTGGAGATGGGCCCTCGGTCTTTTCGGGCGCTAAAGGGACACCCAGTTCCTCCATTAGCGTCTGAAATGTGTTGAGGAGACGTGTGTACGTGTCCCAGCCCCGTTCAGCCCCGAATAAAACCATCCAGGGAATGGGCTACAGACCGGGACCCTGACCTGCGGACAAAAGCGCAATCTAGGAAAGTGGTGAAACGCTCGAATACCGAGCCCCAATGGAATAGCCAAAAGGCATGGCATCATTGAAATAATATGCTCCCCGGGACGGGGGTGCAGGGACAGGGCCAGCGACCCTGCCCGCATAGACCCTATTGTCAAAGCTAGCAGGAGCCACCTCCTCCCTCCCCTTAAGGGATAAAAGATTGGGGGCATCTTGAGGGGACCTATTACCCATGAAAGGGATCCGGAACCCCTGCCTAGAACCCTGAAGGAGAGAACCCACATCCTCTCCCTTCGGGTACCATGTGAGCCACGCTCCAACATGTCCACCTTAAACGGGGAGGGAGCCCTTCGGTGAACTAGAGCGATCTGCGGCAGTCTTGCCAGCCCCCTGTCTGCCCCACCCTCTGCCCCGCATCCTTCTAGGCCTGGGACAGGCAGAGGCCGCATGGGGGCCAACATAGTTGGGATACTTCTGTCTGTATTGCAAGTCTTCCCATTAGAGGAACCATTGGACAAGAAAGTCCAGCACAGCAGGCGGGCTGGAACCCCCCGCCCCGCCCCCTGGCAGGTGACCTATGCTGGGGCCGCCTGCTGAACCGCATGCCCACAATGGTATATCTCCCCCGGCGCAGGGCGCGTGAGCGTCACGTACAAAAGCCGCAGCCTCTGGCCTGGCTCATCACGCCTAATCCCGGTGTGCGGGGAAATCCGCCTACGGCATTCCCCGTCACAAGCCAACCACGCTGGGCCCGGAAAGTAAACCATCGCCCGGTAGAAGTTGTCCAAATACTGGACCATCGGAATTGCCAGATCCGACCGGGCCCTAAGGTACACTGCCATGCATATGATGCAGGCCGGCAACCATTTGGCCCATATACTTGGTGGCTTGCGACAACGTGCCTGCCACTAACCTTCTCATTCTGCCCCTCCCTCTCACCTTGATGGGCACCCTGTTTAGGAGCGCGAAGATATCCACACACTCCCCCCGCCAAATTTACTCTCTGGCGGCCTGTGCCAAGCGGTCACTCAGCGGTAAGGAATAGGGGCTTGGACCAACCCGGCCACCCAAACCATTCCCCTCAGGGTAGGGAACACCCCCCACCACGGGGCCCTGGGTGTTAGCTGTCATCGCCGGGTGAGGCGTCAGCGGGTGCACCGCCGCACCACCCGCGCGAGGCCAAGGCCATTGAAAAGCCCCCCCCCCATATTGGGAATGTGTGTGGATGTACTCGCTTACACCGTATACTCACATGCTGCACCCCCGCGGGCCGCCCCCACCGGGGGTTCCGGCCCACTGGGGGCGTCGGAGCTCACGACCGACGTAGAGCTCATCACCGGGGCCTGACCTGCACCTGGCTGGTGGCTGGGGAGCTGCGAGGCAGTGGGCGAAACCGCGCCACGCGCCTGCAGCAGCTCAACCCTCCCTGTCGGCTGTTGTCCTCCTGCCGGCAGCGCCTCAAAAGGAACCCCAAAGGGGGGCCCCCGCCTGACTGGCCCGAGCCAACGACGCTTCAAGGGCCGCCAGGCGGGCCAGTAAGGCTTCCACGTTGACCTGGGGCCAAGGGCCGGCCGGCCCACACGGTCCAAGGCGTGGGTACAGGTCCCTGTACCCCAGGACCCGAATATGGCCATTGGCCAACACCGAAGCCCGGCAGGGTCGGTGGAGAAACCTGCCAAGGCAGGGGGCCGCACCACCCCCCAAGGCTAGAGGGCCCCGGGAGAGGCTGCGACCCAAGAGCAGCAGGCCCAGCCTGTTGGGCGGGTGCAGGAGCGGTGTCCACCGCTCGCGGGCCGCGGGCCGGAGCCCCTACCACGCCCGCAATCTGTTCGCCCGCTCCGGGCCAAGGGGCGATAGACCCCATTCCGCCGGTCCCGGCAGGGGCCTGCAAAGGCGGCTGCTGGGGAGGCGGCACCGCGGTCCTCCGACCCGGGTTGCGCCTCCTAACAGCGCGAGCCGCACTCGAAGCTGCCTTCTTCTTCGAAGGCATCTCCACCGGAGTGGAGGGAAGCCAAAAAGGAAAAATCGCCGCCGAAAGGCTTCCCGATAAGTTAAAGAGCGACGGAGACACAGGGGAAAAGACTTCTCCGCTCCGTCGCTGAGGTAAAATGGCAGCTCGGCTGCCTCGTGGCCACCCCTTTTATAAGGGAGCTGGCCACGCCCCTAACTACCCGGATTCTCTGTCCTGTGGGGAGGGGGCCCGCAAAGAGCACGGCGGCCATTTTGGCGCCGCGCTTGCATTTGTGAGGGTGATTGGGTGATTGGGAGAAATTTCAAAACAAAAGCTTGTAATTCGTAAAGGAAAAGATATGTACATCTTAAAGTTTAAGACTTTTGACGAGAAAAAGAAAAAAAACTGGAAAGATACGCAAGTTGTGGTCCAAGCAAAGAGCCTGTAATTCCTAAGCAGTTGCACATTGGAGCATCTTTCTTCATAGAAGCAAAGCAATCACATTTATATACCACCCTATAGTGCTTTAGTGCACTCTCTGGGCAGTTCACAAGTTAACTAGCATTAACTAGCATTTTGCCCCCAACATGCTGGGTATTCATTTTACCAACCTCGGAAGGATGGAAGACTGAGTCAACCTTGAGTCCTGGTAAGGATTGAACTCACAACCTTTTGGTTGCTGTGCAGCAGTTTAACCACTGCACCACCAGGGTTAAACTGCAGAGCAATTAAGCATTCACTTGCAGTTTTAGAGAGACTAAAGTAAGAGTAGACCTAAGAAATAAGGCCAGGTAAACCAAGTAACTCTTGCCTCCCCTGGAGAGAAGTAGGTTGTCTCCCACTCTTTTCTTTCTTTCTCTCACACAGACTCTCTTTCACTGGTAACTCGCCTTCTGAGCGTGCCTTCTCCACAGCAGACCTGTGCTTGTTTCAACCCTGTAAGACACTGGCCCCATTTGCTCAATGACCGTTCCTGGAACCCACGTTGGTCCTGAGGTTGCATAATTCCTACAATGCACCGGGTCCCCTACCGTGAAAGTTTTGGAGCTCTCTATCTCTATATTCCTTCCGCAATCCTCCACCCTGGTCGGATCCAACCGATCAAAAAGCATTACTGGTTTCCTCCGCATGAGGAGCTCAGCCGGCGAAAGTCCTGAAGCCAGGGGAGATGCCCTATAACAAATGAGGAATTGACACAGCCGGAGGTTCAATTCACCGGGACCCATGCGCCGCAGTGCGTCTTTTGTAGTGCGCACTTGGCACTCTACCTGACCATTTGTGGCAGAGTGAAACGGGGCAGAGGTGATATGCCTGATGGCATTCCTCTCGATGAATGCCTTGAATTCCGTGGACGTGAAAGTACTCGCGTTATCGCTCACAAGCACGTCCGGCAGGCCAAAACAACTGAACACCCTGCGCAATTGTTTAATGGTTGCGGCAGATGAGGTGTTGGACATGGGAATGACCTCTAGCCACTTAGAATATGAATCTACTATCAGGAGGAAGAGGGACCCCCAGAAGGGGCCAGCGAAGTCGACGTGCACCCGGGACCACGGTCCCCGGGCCGTGTCCCATTCCCTGTGGGGCAGTCAGGACTCCTCGGGCCGAGAGCTCTGGCAGCTCTCGCACGTGCCCACCAAATGCTCGATATCCGCATCTATCTGGGGCCACCAGAAGTAGCTCCTGGCTAGTGCTTTGGAATGCACTATTCCCGGGTGGCTGGTATGCAGTAGCCTCAGCACCTTTGCTCGTAAGTTCTCTGGGATGACCACCCACTGGCCCCAGAGGAGGCACCCCCTTTCAAGGGAAAGCTCTACTCTGCGCCTGAAAAATGATTTGAATTCTTCCTCGGCAGGAGTTGTGAAGCCACCCTTTTCTAACCCAGGAACTGACTTGGGACAGGATTTTGTCGGCCGCTGTGGCTTTGGCAAGGTCTGCGGGAACTATGGGGGGGGGGGTAAGTCGAGAGACTCGATCAGCAGGACTTGGTGATCCTGCTCTACCTCACATTTGAGGTCTCCAAAACTAGGGAGGGGAGATCGGGACAGCGCATCTGCATGGGAGATCTCCTTCCCTGGGCAATGGACCAGTTCGTACTGGTAGGCGTTGAGGAAAATTGCCCAACGCAGCATTCTGGGGGACAGGATTTGTGGGGTAGGCTTGCCTGTAGTAAAGATTCCCAAAAGGGGCTTATGATCGGTCACAATTGTGAACTCATGGCCATACAGGAAATCGTGGAACTTCTTTGTTCCCGCGATTATGGCCAGGGCCTCTCTATCTGTTCGCGTGTAATTGCGCTCTGCCTTTGAAAGTGACCTGGAATAGAAGGCAACCGGGGCTTCCTGCCCATTCTCTAACACGTGGAACAGTACCGCCCCCACCCCCACTGGTGTTGCATCACAGACCAAAACTACCGGTTTCCTCGGGTCGAAATGGGTCAGGATGGCGTCTGAGGACAAGAGCCCCTTGAGCTCTTTGAACGCCTTCTCCTGCCTATCTCCCCACCGCCAAACCACGTCTTTCTTAAGTAGCCCATGCAGTGGCTCCGCAACAGATGCCTTCCTTGACAAGAAGGAATGGTAAAAATTCAGGAGCCCTAGAAATGACTGCAGCTCCGGTTTCGCGGTGGGGCGAGGGGCGTTTTGCACAGCCGCAACCTTGGACTCGGATGGCTTTATGCCCTCTGGAGTTATTTTGAACCCGAGAAACTCAACCTCCTTCGTAAAAAAAAAACACATTTGTCCCTTCTCAACCTCAGTCCCGCTTTCTCGAATACAGTTAGGACCTTGTCTAGTCTTTTCGCTAGTTCCGATTTGCTCCCCGCTGTTATCAAAACATCGTCAAAATATGGAAGCACGCCTGGAAGCCCCTTTAAAAGGCGTTCCACGAGGGACTGGAAGATCCTGGGGGCTGAATTTACGCCGAACTGTAGGCGCGTTACCTTGAATGGCCCCTTATGCGTGATGATGGTTTGCGCAGCGGCAGCAGCTGGGGTTACCGTGAGCTGCTGGTACGCCTGCGCCAGGTCTAGCTTTGCGAAGCACTCCCCCCCCCCCGTGTAAAGTGGCCAGTAAGAGGCTAACTACCGGCACCAGATATGCATTTGGCCAAATGGCCTTGTTGATTGTACATTTGTAGTCAGCGCAAATCCTAACCTCACCATTGGATTTTAAAGCTGTAACAATCGGAGTCTCCCACTCCGCGGAATTAACCGGAACCAAAATCCCCTGCCCCACTAATTTGTCCAATTCCGCCTCAATCTTGTCCTTGAGGGCGAAGGGGACTCTTCTTGGCTTAAGATGTATGGGCTGGATTTCTGGGTCCAACTCAAAAGAGACCGGGGGCCCCCTGTAAGTCCCGAGCCCCTTCTTGAAAACTGCAGGGTGCGTATCGCAAACATCCCGAATTGGGTCATTCTCTATGGCGTTTATGCCGGACAGTTCAATTCCCAGGGGAGCAAATCACTGGGTCCCCAAAAGGCAACAGGTCCCCTCCTTGAGAACTACTAGGGGCAGTTTTTCAGTGAACCTTTTGAACTTCACCGTGAAGTTTCCCACCCCCAACACCGGGATCACATAACCCTGCATGTCCCGTAAGTTCGACTTCATGGCCTGCAACTTGGGGCGCGCATTTGGGGGAATGCGCAGGAACTCCTTCTGGGACAGGATGGAGTAGGACGACCCAGAGTCTATTTCCATCCTAACCGGGACCCCTTGTAACAGTACCTCTACGAAGAAACGCCGATGCTCCAGGCCCACGCGGTTCACGGTTGCCGCGTTGTCGTTGGCCGAGACTTTTCCAATGCCGGCCACCTTGCGTTGGTGTGCTTGAGGGTCTCTTGACGAGCCCTTGTCCTCCGTTCACCCGCACCTGCAGACCCTGGTGATGTGGCCTTTCCGCCCGTAGTTTTGGCACTCAGCTTTCCGGAATGGGCACCTTGTTCGGTCGTGAGATGCCTCACAGCCATCGCAACGGAGGTTTCCCCTCTTGCTGGCTCGGCGCTTTTCTCCATGCCTCTTGACTCTCTGCACATCATCGACCTCGCTGGAGCAGGAGTCCGCAGGCGTGGACGACTCCTCGGAGGTTTCTGGGGTGCCTGTGGGCGGCCGGGGCCCCCGACAGGCTGCTTGTGCCGAAGTCTGCCGGGCCACTTGCACGGGTGACTTGGCCCTCTCAGGTGCGGCCCCCTGGGACTTGAAGACTTTGACCCTGCTCCTCGCCGCCTCGGCCACTTGGGCCTCTCGCAGTACCTCATTGAATGTGAGGCGATGGTCGCGGGTCATCAACTTTCTCTGGACCTCCTCGTCCCTTAGGCCGCACAGCATGCGGTCTCGAAGGGCTATGTCCAGGTCCTCCCATTGGCAGTGGACGGCTGCCAGCCTGAGGGCCGCCGCGTAGGTGGACACGGATTCTCCCAGGTGATGGTCCCACCTGTGGAATGCGACCCAGGCCGGAAAGATGGAGACGGGCGGCTGGAAGTGTTCCCTCAGCATTGTGAGGATGCGGTCAATGGGTACCGCGTCGACCTTCCGGGGAGCCAGCAGGTTCATCAGGATGCGCAGCGTGGCCGGCCTCACCTGGGCTAGGAAGTGCGACCGCACCTTCCCTTCGTCGTCGATGCCTGCAGCATCCATTGCATGCCGAAACTGGCACTCGTACAGCTCCCATTGCTCAGGATCGCTGATGTCGAATTGGTGAGGCTTGATCTTGGGATACACCATCAATCCCACCTTCATCGCCAATTTAGTGTCTTGCACGGAAGACAAAGAAGGAGCCGCAGTAAGGGCTAAAACACACCTTTATTGCATGATGGTCAGGATGAACATGTGGTAATGGTGGAGGTACAGCTCCTTTTATACTGCAACAATACATTTGAAATGGGTTACATGCCCTTCTTCTCCAGGTGTTCCTGCACGGGAAGGTTCCCGCGGCTGCCGGTGATTGGGGGAATTTGAACCATGTGAGCTGAACGCTCGCAGCTGCCCTCTATGGATAGCTAGCTCGCATTCCTTTAACAGCCGAGTTACATTGTGATCATTGTCAGGTTACATTCAGACATTCTTAAAGTGATACAGTTACCGTATTTATTCGTGTATAACACGCAAAATTTTATACCAAAAAAAGAAATCAAAGTTTGGGTGCGCGTTATAAACGAGGACTGGTGTCCCACCCCCGTCGCGAGCCTCTTTTACTTCCTTTTTAGAATTGGGTCGGCTGTCTATTGAAGGGGACAGGGGGTGTGGCTTTGAAGAAATTGACGGGATCTGATTGGGTGGCGCGGGAGACGAGGCGTGGCCCGGAGGTAGCTCGCAGTTCGAGCGAGGCTCCTGGGGGTTGGAAGTGCCCGTTTCGGATTGCATTTTCTTTACCCTGCAACAGGTGGGTCTGATTATCCCCCCCTCCCTCAATGTTTTAAGGCGTGCTCTTATGAACAAGCTTTTTCACCGATATAAATTTTATACCGAGGTTTCATGGAGAATTAGGGGTGCGCGTTATACACGAGTGCGCGTTATACACGAATAAATATGGTACATACACAACACATACCTTCCTGCTTTCCACTGCAGACAAACAGAAAACATCTGCACCATGCCATCTCTTTCTTCATTTCACACCCTCCTCCAGATTTAGTCTGGGCTACAAAGAGGAAGATGCAGTGGCTTAGTGGTTAAGATGCTGAGCTTGACAACCAGGTCAGCAGGTTGAGACCTGAGTGCGGCACAATGGAGTGAGCACCCATTGTCTGCCCCAGCTCCTGTCAACCTAGCAGTTCAAAAGCAAAACATTGCAAGTACTGTAGATAAATACTGGTAAGTATTTATCTACAGTATTTATCTAAGTAACTGCATTCTGTGTGCTCTGGCGTCATCATGCCTGCCATGTGATCACGTAAATGTCTGGCTCTTTGGCTGTAAACGGGGATAAACATCGCCCCCTAGAGTCAGACACAACTGGCTTTTAAGCAAGGGAGACCTTTGCAAAGAGGAACCAGAACAACTTTGCAGGCGCACCCCCCCAATAACGGACACAGACAACACTGAAAGTGGATAACAGCATAGGGCCACATTTATTGATTCAATGCCCTAGTCCGAATTATAAATTTGTATTGGTAAAACGACCAATCATAATTCCTAAGGCAAGCAGGCCGAAGTAACACTGGTAAGGTACCACCCCAAAATTGCCAACGGCAATTGGTTACAATGTATCAATTTGTATCAATTTGTTTGTTGACAACAAACAAATTGTTGACCGTAGTCAATAACTAACTTATGACCCCACCCTCTGACGCGTATCCGTGAAATCACAGGGGTGATGCATGCTGGTTAGCAATCGTCATCACCCCATCGCCTGGTTCGTCGTTGACCGGACAACGTTTAACTAATTTATTCCTGTCTAGTGTTGTCCAGTCAATTGCGAACCTGCCGGATACTTGTGGGTCATACTGTTTACCTTACCAGTGCTACCCGCCAATGTGACCAAAGTCAACAGTAGGAACACAGAAAGACCCCTATATCAAACCATAGCAACAGTGTGGGATGGGCAAAAAAGCCAGGACCCGGAGCCAATATGGGTCCCAACCAAAAATTCCCACCCGGCCCCGAAGCGACCATAATATCACACTGTTAACTAGGGAGGGGGTGGAGGGGAAAAAACTTCTCCGCTCCGTCGCTGAGGTAAAATGGCAGCTCGGCTGCCTCGTGGCCACCCCTTTTATAAGGGAGCTGGCCACGCCCCTAACTACCCGGATTCTCTGTCCTGTGGGGGGGGGCCCACAAAGGGCGCGGCGGCCATTTTGGCGCCGCGCTTGCATTGCAGGCGCACCCCCCCAATAACGGACACAGACAACATTGAAAGTGGATAACAGCATAGGGCCACATTTATTGATTCAATGCCCTAGTCCGAATTATAAATTTGTATTGGTAAAACGACCAATCATAATTCCTAAGGCAAGCAGGCCGAAGTAACACTGGTAAGGTACCACCCCAAAATTGCCAACGGCAATTGGTTACAATGTATCAATTTGTATCAATTTGTTTGTTGACAACAAACAAATTGTTGACCGTAGTCAATAACTAACTTATGACCCCACCCTCTGACGCGTATCCGTGAAATCACAGGGGTGATGCATGCTGGTTAGCAATCGTCATCACCCCATCGCCTGGTTCGTCGTTGACCGGACAACGTTTAACTAATTTATTCCTGTCTAGTGTTGTCCAGTCAATTGCGAACCTGCCGGATACTTGTGGGTCATACTGTTTACCTTACCAGTGCTACCCGCCACACGGAGGGGCTTCAAAGAAGACCTGACCCCCCCCCCCAGACCGTCAGCTCGGTCAACAGGCCTGCTCGCCAATCACCCAACAGGAGGTCCATACCTCCTCGCGACAGATGGACCCCATCCCCTGCGTACAAGTCATAATTTTGTAGACTAATATCGGGGTGATGACTAACCCGTCCCCAAGCCCTGGTGGCAAGAAACCGCGCCACTGCCTTGTTGACCGCACGCCTAGCGCGGTCAAGGGCCAGGAGGTTAACGTCCCCTCTGTAAGAATGGCGCGGGACAATGTCCGACCAAACCAGGGTTGTGGCAGGCCAGACATAATGCAAGTAGGCGAGTTCCTCGCAAATCGCATGCTTGAGCGATAAGCCGGTGACCTGGCCCAAATCATTGCCCCCCAGGTGGATGATTAGAATGTCAGGCGGGTCAGCACCCAGGCCAGAAAAAAGGAAAGGCCGCAGCTCCTGCCATAACATCCCAGGCTTACCATGCCATGCGAGACTGGCGTGGTCACCCAGTCCCAGTCGGGGTCCCCACTCTGTCGCCGCAGCGTAACGCGCTGCCCTGTGCACATAGCTGTGGCCCACCAGCCATACTGTCACCGGTGTAATACGACACCCAGGGTCTGTAAGAAAATTGAGAAAAAAGGCGGTAAGGTGACTGGATTGGTACTCATGGCGGGAGTGGGCGCACATAAAACTGAAAACATTGCGAGCCCCACCTCCCCATGCTGCGTATGTCAGCCCCAGAGTACCCAAAAGCAGCTGCTGTAGAGGCTGCGCCAATACGGAACGAATGTGTGCCATAACGGGCACCTGGTAGGCCCACCCTGGTGAGGGCTCTGGCTGTCACCTTCCAAAACTGAAATTTAGTAAGGGGAGACCCATCTTGGTGACAGAAAAACGGGCCGTGGTGCATGCCACGCAGTGCCAGGAATTCCTGTAGGGCACCAACCGGACAGATGTCTGCCAAAGAACACCGTAGCAGTCTTATACCACTGCCTACGCCATGCTGATCTGTTTTAGAGGAGCGTATCCTCAACTGGGCCCAGTCTTTGGCTACATAGACATCTTCGAGTTCCAGTGCCCTACCACTTGCATCCGCCTTAGACAGCATCACGAGTTCGCTGACGCGGAGCGCTCCAAAAAATGCCACCGTTGTGGCTGCATGAAAAAGGGCTGCCTCATAGTGATCAAAACAGAGGCCTGGCCAGCCCCGGGCCAACTGGGTAAGAACCCCTGGGGAAATAGGGTGCCGGTCGTCCGGGCAACGCCCGCGCTCGCGCACCCACCCCTCCAAAACATGTCTCACACGGAAGTCAGAGGTGGTATCCACATGACCCCCCACTTTGGCCATAAAAGCCAACGCCGAGAGCTTGGATGCTATGGTGCGAGGTGCGAGGCCCTGTGCATGCAGGTGAACCATGAACCGCAGAACATGGTCCACCGGGATAGGCCAGGTCTCTGGCAAGAGAAATTGAGTAGCAAATGCCCTGTACGAATTGAATGCTTGTTGATACGCCTTACGCGTGCGTGGCGCTAGTGACAGGCCAATCGCCCGGTTCACCTCTCCTTGCCAATAGTCCACATCTTGTCCGGGAGTGGCGAGGGAAATTCCTCCGCATCCGGGGCCAAGGCGCGGAACCGGGAGATCTGCAGGCGGGACAAAGCGTCAGCAATATCATTATTAACCCCTGGGACATGCCTGGCCCTGAACAAGACGTTGAGGCGCAGGCAGCACAGCACAAAATGGCGCACTAGATCCATGACCCTGGGCGATTTGGAAGTTTGTGCATTGACAATGTGTACAACAGCCGCATTGTCGCACCAGAAATGCACCACCGAATTAGCCCACTGTTCGCCCCATAGCATCAAAGCCCCCAGAATGGGAAAAAATTCCAGGTATGTGAGATCCCGCAGGCGACCTGTGCCTGCCCATGCCGGTGGCCACCCACCATAGGCCCACTTCCCATTGAAGTACATCCCATAACCCAGGGATCCTGAGGCATCAGACTGGATCTGGAAATTGGGGGATGCCAGGAGGTCAGACCTCCAAAATGAGACCCCATTAAACTCCCTCAGGAATTGCAACCAGACGAACATGTCTGCCCTGATACCCCGGGTGAGCCTGACTCTGTGGTGGGGTCTGGATAACCCTGCCATGGCGTCGCATAAGCGCCGGGCAAAAGCCCTGCCCGGTGCGACCACCCTGCAAGCAAAATTAAGGTGCCCATGTAGCACCTGCAGTTCCCTCAGGGATGCCTTACGCTTGGCCAGCAATTCCGATATAAGGGCCACTATCCTGGACACCTTATCACCCGGCAACCTAGAAGCCTGTACTACTGTGTCAATCTCAACCCCTAGGAATACTAGCTTGGTCGATGGGCCCTCGGTCTTTTCGGGCGCTAAAGGGACACCAAGTTCCTCCATTAGCGTCTGAAATGTGTTGAGGAGACGTGCGCACGTGTCCCAGCCCCGTTTACCCCCGAATAAAAAGTCATCCAGGTAATGGGCTACAGACCGGGACCCTGACCTGCGGACGAAAGCCCACTCTAGGAAGGTACTAAAACGCTCGAAAGCCGAGCATGATATGGAGCAGCCAAAAGGCATGGCCTTATCACAATAATATTCCCCTTTAAATTTAAAACCCAGCAACTCAAAGTCGCCCGGGTGCACTGGCAAGAGGCGAAAAGCTGACTTAATGTCACACTTGGCCAGCAGGGCACCCGGGCCACACGAGCGCACCATGCGCAGCGCATGGTCAAACGATGTATACCTGACTGAACAAAGGTCATCAGGGATAGCATCATTGACCGATCGGCCGGCTGGGTAGGACAAATGATGAATAAGGCGAAACTCACCTGGGGACTTTTTGGGGACCAAACCCAGTGGCGAGACCTTAAGATTGGGAAACGGGGGTGCGGGGAAAGGTCCAGCGACCCTGCCCGCGTCTAACTCCTTTTTAATGCTGGCCGCAGCCACCTCCTCCCTACCTCTGAGGGATAAAAGGTTGGGAGCATCCTGAGGGGACCTATCGCCCATAAAAGGGATACGAAATCCCTGCTTAAAACCTTGAAGGAGATACTCCCCATCCTCCCCCTTCGGGTACGATGCGAGCCAGCGCTCCAGCATGTCCACCTTAATTGGGGAGGGGGCCTTTTGGAGAACTAGCTCCATCCGTGGCAGCTTTGCCAGCCCACTGTCCACCCCTCCCTCTGCCTCGCGCCCCCCCAGGTCTGGGACAAGCAGAGGCTGCATGGGGGCCAGAACATGTGGGACACTCATGCTTATACCTGCAGTTCTTTCGATTGCAGGAACCATTTGACGAGAAAGTCCAGCACAGCAGGCGGGCTGGAACCCCCTGCCCCGCCGCCTGGCGGGTAACCTGCGCTGGAGCCGCTCGCTGGACCGCATGTCCGCAATGGTATCTATCCCCCGGGGCAGGGCATGTGGGTGTCATATACAAAAGCCAGAGCCTCTGGCACGGCTCATCCCATCTCATCTCGGGGTGGAGGGGAATCCTCATACGGAATTCCTCATCATATGCTAGCCATGAGGGGCCCGGGAAATCGACCATCGCCCTGTATATGTTGTCCAAATATTGGACCATGGGAATAGCTAAATCCGGCCGCGCCCTCAAATATACCGCCATGTATATTAAATAAGCGGGGAGCCAGTTGGCCCAGGTACGCGGCGGCTTACGGCGGCGTGCCTGCTCCTTGTCCTTCTCATCCTGACCCTCCCTTTCCTCCTTGGTGGGCTCTCTGTTCAGGAGTGAGAAGATATCCACGTACTCCCCTCGCCATATCTTTTCCCTAGTAGCCTGTGCCAGGTGATCACCCAATGGCAAGGAATACCCTGCCGTCGGCAAAGCCGAAAAGGGGACAGCCGGCCTGGTAAAAGGGGCCTGAGCTAACCCAGCCACCCCCAGAACATTCCCTGCAGTGTAAGGACCAATGCCCACCCCAGTGCCCAAGGTGGCAGTCGTCGTCGCCGGGTGGGTAGCCGACAACGTGGCCCCCGCACCACCCGCGCGAGGCCAAGGCCATTGAAAGGCCCCCCCAGATTGGGCATGTGTGTGGATGTACTCGCTTGCACCGTATACTCACATGCTGCACCCCCGCGGGCCGCCCCCACCGGGGGTTCCGGCCCACTGGGGGCGTCGGAGCTCACGACCGACGTAGAGCTCATCACCGGGGCTTGACCCGCACCTGGTTGCTGGCTGGGGAGCTGCGAGGCAGTGGCCGAAACCGCGCCACGCGCCTGCAGCAGCTCGACCCTCTCCGCCAGCTGTTGTCCTCCTGCCGACAGCGCCTCAAAAGGAACCCCGAAGGGGGCGCCCGCCTGACTGGCCCGAGCCAACGACGCCTCTAGGGCCGCAATGCGGGCCAGCAAGGTGTCCACATTGACCACGGGCAAAGGGCCGGCCGGCCCGCCTGGTCCAGGCGTGGGTACAGGTGCCTGTACCCCGGGACCCACATATGGCCATTGGCCAGCACCGAGGCCCGGCAGGGTTGGTGGAGAAACCTGCCAAGGCAGGGGGCCGCACCCCCCCCCAAGGCTAGAAGGCCCAGGGAGAGGCTGCGGCCCAAGAGGAGTAGGCCCGACAGAGTGGGCAGGAGCAGGAGCGGTGACCACCGCTCGCGGGCCGCGGGCCGGAACCCCTTCCGCGCCCGCACTCTGATCGCCCGCTCCGGGCCAAGGGGCAATAGACCCAATTCCGCCGGCCCCGGCCGGGGCTGGCAAAGGTGGCTGCTGAGGAGGCGGCACCGCGGTCCTCCGACCTGGGTTGCGCCTCCTAACAGCGCGAGCTGAACTCGAAGCTGCCTTCTTCTTCGAAGGCATCTCCACTGAAGCAAAAAGGGAAGCCGGCAAGGCAGAATCGCTACCAAAAGGCTTCCCGGTAAGCTAACGAGCGACGGAGCCACAGGGGAAAAAACTTCTCCGCTCCGTCGCTGAGGTAAAATGGCAGCTCGGCTGCCTCGTGGCCACCCCTTTTATAAGGGAGCTGGCCACGCCCCTAACTACCCGGATTCTCTGTCCTGTGGGGGGGGCCCGCAAAGGGCGCGGCGGCCATTTTGGCGCCGCGCTTGCATTTGGAAGACTGAGCTGCCAAAATAAGACAGACTTAAAAGAGGCAGCTAGCCAGGTGTGCATCTCCTTCAGACACAGGATTTATTTGGCTTGGATTCTGCCCTCCTTGCCTGTGCTGGACTTTTCAGGATGTGAGTGGGCTGAAATTGCTTTGGCAGGACAAGAAGGGTTGCTTATGGATCTAACTGCTGTGCAGAACAAGCACAGTGATCTCTAGGTTTTCTGTTCACATAATATGCTTCCTATTCTCTTAGGACCAGTCTTGCTGTCTGAGGTAAAACAGCAAGTGGTGTCTGTTGTGTCCAAAGCCTAATTCTATTTCAAAAGTCAAACCACGCCGAAACTAAAGGACAAGAAGTGCCCCCTTTCTAAAGGCGCGAAATTCAAATACATGTCCAAACGGGAAATGTTGAACTTTGTTTGTCTTCCGGAAGCCCACCTAAATGTATCTTGTTTTGTAATGGTCAAATCACTGTGCATATATAGAGGCCACCCTGTACATAGTCCCCAGTGCGAAGTATGAGCTGAATAAAGAATCACTGAGTTTAACCCGATCCTGCTGGTTAGAGTACTTCTTGTTCTGGACTCAACAGTGTCCCAGACAAAATCTAAAGCTAGTCAGTATACTGTGTATGGGAAGCAGCAAATCCCCCTAGAACAGTGGTGGTCAACCTTGGCACTCCAGGTATTCTTGGACTTCAATTCCCAGAAGCCCAAGTCTGCAACCCTGCTGATCAGCATTTCTGGAAATTGAAGCCCAAGAACATCTGAAGAGCCAAGTTTAAGGAACCCTGTCCTAGAGGGAAGCCTGCATCTCCAGGTGTTCTTGGACTTCAATTCCCAGAAGCCCAAGTCAACACATTTGCTGATCAGGGCTTCTGGGAATTGAAGTTCAAGAACATCCGGAGTGCAAAGGTTGGCCACTGCTGCCCTAGAAGCTCCTCTCCTTATCTGTAGCAGTAAAAAGTCTATAACAATAAAAGAAATAACTATTTTTTCAAAGCTTCTGCCTGAAGCAAGTGCCTTACTCTGCCGGTTAATATGTCCAGCCCTACATATATTTGCTGCCTATCTCATGAATGCAAGGTTGTTTTAAAAAGGCAAGTGGTAGAAAAGCTTCTACAGATCCTCTCCAGGTTCAGTAGCAGGATTAGAAATAGCTGTTCCCTTTCTGCACCCTCCCCCTCTTTGGCTAAAACACAAGGGGATTCTAGTTTGAGTTTTCTCAAGAATCACCTGAGACAATTAGTTCTCCTCATGGAGCAAAGGAATGAAATACAAGTGGAACCTCATACAACAATCACCCCGTATAGCAATGAAATCGGATAACTCTTAGTTTTTTTGGGGGGAAATGGTGTCCTGCATAACAATTTTCCCTATGGAAAAAATAATACAACAATTTTTCAATGGGAAAAACCATTTAGCAAAAAAATAGTTGTATGATGCATCCCATAGGAAAAATCGCTATACGATGCATATATCATATAGCAATTGTTTCGTACAACAACGAGCAACATGGAACGGATTAAAATCGTTGTAGGAGGTACCACTGTACAGTAAAATCCTGGGTTACGATGGAGGTCCATTCCAACAGCCTCCGTTGTAACCCGAAAAAATTGTAAACCGAAACATTCATAGAGATGCATTGAAAAATTAAAAAATGGTCCTGAATTGATCATTGTAAACAAAACAAAAAAAATTTAAAATGTATAAACCGGGACGGCATTTCCATAGGATTTGCCGTTGTAAATCACAACAAACTTAAACTGAGGCAGTTGTAACTCAGGGTTTTACTGTACTTGAGAACTATGCAAGACACATAAGCATCCATTTCACTGAGTACATCTGCCCACACTTACAAAGTTACTTTTCTCTGTGTATATGCATTTCATAGAAATACATGCAGTCGCTGCATGATTCTATATGTCATTTTGAGACTTTTTGTGCCATGGAAGTGTTTCCCATGAAGGGCATCTGATAACATGGGGAGGCTGCTAAAGCTGTGCCACATCCCAGAGGCACTACTGCTTTCTTCAGATTCTGCAGTCAAAGCTATTAATTGTATAGTAATGACTTCTAGTAATAGTGGACCCTGATAATGGGTACTGACAGAAATGAAGTCAAAATGCTTAATTGAGAAACAACACACTGGTAGGTACTGGGATGTGTGAGAAAACCAAATGCACTTTGCAGAAGTACATTTAAGAAAAATCAGGATATAACACCCTCCTCCCTTGGTAACTGTTCCAAGGTCTGCTGTAGTATAGTGAGAGTAAGCTGCTTTCATGGAATTTGTTAGCAGAGCTCTCATGGAATTTCTGAACAACTCAACTGAAAATATGCATTCTTTGACAGCCTCTAAATTCCAAGATTCAGTCCCTGATTCAGTATATGTGTGTTCAGTTTTAAGCATCACTGGATAATTTCTCAGTGAACCATAGATGTCTATGCAGTAAGAATTCTGTTCCAAAAATTTTCACAGATACCATTAATGGCCACAATCCAACTAAAACTAACTTAAGTGCATTTAAGGCCAATGACCTCAAAGGCATAACTTTAATGTTAGACTAAAATAATACAGTCCTACTGAAACAATGAAATCTACATAAATGCTCATTTAGCATTTTCCCACTGTTTCAAAGGGTCTATTCTACCTGGAACCAAAAATTGGCCCATGAAAGCTTAAACATGTTCAATTATTTATTAAACTGTGATCGATATTTTTAGACTCTGAGGTTTTAGTTCACTTTATTTTAAGAATGGGTACAAGACTGATAGTTGGCTTCATACCAAATTAAATAGATACAATTGGAAAGTATGCTTTAGCACCGTACATATATTCAATTAATGCAAAAAAATCTGCACATTGTATGAAAATGAATAAGGTAAGCTAACAGGCAAATTCTAAGTTTATGAATTCTTGTCACAAAATATCTGGGAGGGTCATAAATTCCCCAATCTGGCAATATGTATGCATGTTAAATGTTATGAGGTCATTTTAGACTTACAAAGACAATACAAATTAATAACTTTCAAAAGTTTTTATTATTAGCCTCCCTGCAGAGGTTTTGCAGCTTAAGGGCTGTGGTTTCTTAGGTGACTCAATGCATCTCATGTCAGGTACTTCTTTAACTATTATGTTCCATTTTTACTAATCACTCTCTTTTCCTAGTATATCTTGTCCAAAATATTACAACCTCTGTTTATCAATTTATTTTTCTAGTTAAAGGTTTGCTTTGATTTGAGATAAACCACTTTTTTTGCAGTCTGTGGTATCTATAAAAAGATCTCTCAACTTTGCATGTCAAGATGTCCATTTTCTTCTTCATCCAGACAGAATACCATACTCTGAATGATCTTAACCTTGATTTTCAGAAGTGGCTAAGAAGCGGACTGGGAGGCGTAAAGTCAGCAGTTTGATTCCTGAGTACTGCAGGATGGAATGAGTTCACCGTCTTTGTCTCAGCTCCTGCCAACCTAGCAGTTCGAAAGCAAGACATTGCAAGTAGATAAATAGGGACCACTTCGGTGGGAAGGTATCAGCGTTCTGCTTCTGTGTGCTCCAGTGTCTAGTCATGCCTGCCACATGACCATGGAAACGTCTGCAGCAGCAGACAGTGCTGGCTCTTCGGCTTTGAAACAGAAATAAGCACTGCACCCTAGAGTCTGATACGACTAGCTTTCGAGCAAGGGAAACCTTACCTTACCTATCTTTACACTGCATTACAGCAACACTACAAACACCACGTGGGATCAAAAGTACAATTGCCCTGCTCCTCCAAGGGGCAGTAAAATGCATGAAATGGAAGACCTTTTCCTTAAGGAATAGTTGTTTCATTCCATATAATTAGCAATTTGTGGTCATATAGGAATAATCTCCAAGGAGCTAAAGTGGCTTTGCATCTAATTACCCATTTTAGATTAAGGAGGCCTCACTTCAATTCCCCACTTTATCACTGGGCAAACATATGTGAAACTTTCACTCAGTCTCTCTTAATTCACAGAATTGTTGTATAAGTCAGAAGAATATATGTATATATAACACCAACACCCTGAGGTCCTTGGAAAATAGTGTTAACACTTGTTAGAATGGCTGCCAGGCATGAGGAAGTGAGGTTAAGCCCAAACTTGAAGCCACCAGCCAAGAAAGATGAAGGTGTTTCTATGGAAAATAGCAATACCTGGAGAAAGGCAGTTTTGACTGATAGGTGGATAGTGGACTACATACGTTTCCCTGTGGTTATGCCGTTTCTCCTCGGCTGTATTCCAGATGCCTGGCTGCCTCCCAAATAAAATGAAAACAAAATACTTTGAAAGTTTCCAATTTTTCCAGCCACTGTTGCCAAGAATAGCAAGTGCTGTCCTGCTTCAGGCAACTGGTGCTTTTTGCATTCCACCTTTCTGCCTGTTATCAGCAGAGCCAAAAGGACAACTGCATAGAAAGCGACCTCAGCAATGACCTTGTTGCAGCCATCATCTGCATGGTGGCATTATAGGGCCTTTTACGTTGGCAGCTAAGCTGAGAAGTAACTAACCATGAGGATGTTCTCTCTCTGTTTAGGACTTTGGCAATTCTGGATGAATTTACAGAAGGTGGGGGTCAAGGGTGCATGTGATGGCATTCTAGGATTTTGTTGGAAAGTCTCTCACATCTAAAACAGTGAATTGAACAGAACCCTGTTAACAGGGAGTCAGCCATCTGTAACACTGGTATGGTAGTTATATAGTGCAATGCTATACTTTGTGATTACTGGTGCCTTTGGTGGTGAATTCACAGGGCTAGGGATGGAAGGAGTGAGAGAAGAAAGGGCAGTCCTTCTATAAATAAGCATAAACAGAATAAACTTAGTTTCCCGCTGGCAGGCTTTTGTCCTTGGGAGAAGAAGTCTTATGTGACCAATCTGCTCTGGAACATGAGGATAAAAAGAGCTCCTGAGGATTTATATCTGCTGGGGAAGAAAAAGACAGGCCCAGTAAATGACTTTCATCTACTTGTTAAATATTAACATCTGTTTTCCACTTGCAGAAGGCGTGGTGGTGGTTATAATGGCCTTTCTCACAGTAACGCTATATTAACCAGACAAGGAAATGCATCTTAGAGATAATTAACAACCATTGCATTACATCAAGTCAATTCTGACTTATGGTGCCATTCTTCAATTCAGATGGCCACCACGGGATAGCAATAGCAATTACATATACAGTAAAACCCCGACTTACAAATGCCTCGAGTTACATAAAATTCAACTTACATAATTATTTTGTGCTAAAACCATGTCCTGATTTACACTGTTTCCTATGGGTTTGCTTCAAGTTACATAAATATTCTTTTTCCTATGGGTTTGTTTCGAGTTATGTAAAAAATCATTTCATTACATAAAAATTTCATTTTTCCTATAGGTTTGCTTTGAGTTACATAAAAAACTGATTTAAGCAAAAGCCTATGGAACCGACTTTTTCGTAAGTAGGGGTTTTACTGTACCGTCCATAGTGCTTAGTACACTTTCTGGGCAGTTCACAAGGTAATAAGCATTTTGCCCTCAACATGCTGCGAACTCATTTTACTGACCTCGGAAGGATGGAAGGCTGAGCCAACCTTGATCCTCATCAGGATCAAACTCACAACGTTTTGGCTGCAGGACAGCAGTTTAACCACTGCGCCACCAGGGATGTGTGTTCGCATTTAATCAGAACAATACTGGACATCAAACCTGTATCTTGGCCACTTTTTTTGTAAAGGGGGTTACCTTTCTTGGCAAACTGTTGCCATCACTCCAGCCAGGGTAACTGAGTGCTTGTGACAGTAGCAAAACTATTGTGGAAACCTGTCGTGCTTGAGGAAGCAGCCCATTCTCTGGATTGAGGCAAACAGCCATTGCAAGAAACATCCCAGTCCAAATATTCCTAGGCTCTCATTTGAGAATCTCTTTGGTGCCTCACCTACCAGTTTATCATCTGAGGGAAGGGTAAGCAACAAAAGCAGCACCACTTTATCTCTTTTATTTAGAATAGCTGGTGAGGTCATACTTTGTGGAGCAGGGAGATGTAAACACTTCCCAGCACTTCACACTCTCCCTGCCTGGGCGCCAGTGTGTTGTTTAGGCTGCAAGCAGCCTAGGCCTGTGTGAAAGTCTCCTATCTTTCCACTATACATAAGGAACTGCCAAGGTCAGGGCCATCTGAAGAAAGATAATGGCTTGGCCAGAGCACTGAATTTGCCTCTGCAAAGAACAAAGTGGTCAAATACCCAAATGCAGCACCCATCTTAATTAATGGGCAATTTTCCACTGAGTATACCCAGACTGCACTCTTTTGGGGAACATTGACACAGAATTAGAGAAGGAACATGATCCATCTGTTGTGTCCAGCCCTTGTAAATAACAGTCCAGCAAACGATGTACAGAACAATGAACAACGGTTTATTGTAAAGTCTTACAGGCCACAATTACAAGGATATCTGGACAACAGATGGCTACACAAGTCCCAAGTAATCAGTCTCTCTGAAGTCTACCCTTGTGGTACCTGCTGAGCTACACCTGTGTGTGAGTGTATGGCGAGGACCCAAGGCTAACCTGCCGAGGTCTAACCTGCAGAGATATTGGGAGGCATAGATCCTGCCCCGGCCACACCCTTGTTTACCCATGACCAGTGGTGGGTTCCAAAAAAATTTACTACCACACTGTGAGTGTGGTATGGTGGGCATGGCCAGAGGAAAAGCCCTGTGTTGCACCCGAATTAGGACTACTTTATTTCAAAACTTAGATGGGTGGAGCTAGCCAGAATTTCTGCTACCGGTTCTAGCGAACTGGTGCAAACCTGTTGATGCCCACCACTGCCCGTGGTGCTTATATAGTGTCTCGGCAATGGTCACTCTGTGATATAATATAGTAACCCACTGGATAACCTTAACTAACCAATCATAACCATGATACATCAGTTTTAACCAATCAGGAACAGGATCCTAAACTGTACCCAATCATAGCACTCTATTTTAACATAAGCAGGGCACCAAGAAGGGAAGAATATGCACCAATTCTTGCTCTTGGTTCCAATGGCGGGAAATCACTATTTTGTCTTTTGCAAAGCATTGCTGGTGCAACTTGCAATTTACTTGAATACACAATGCCATCTTTTCTCATTGGCGCTCCTGGTCAGATCAGAGTGTATGGAGAGGCACTTCTCCATGACACCACCACCATCTTCCTCAGATTGTTGTGCACATTTGTCATCAGAAAAAAATTAAAAACCCGACACAAAATGATCAGAATCACGTTTGAACCATGCAACAAAAATTGGCCATGGTGTAAATCATGGGCAAGCTCTTGTTCATAATGTCCATGGTGTGTCTGTGTGTCACAGCAGATAACAGACAGCAAAATAGAAATAAACTTGTTCTTACACACACCACATTCCGCAATAGGATTTTGGTCACAAAATTTTGAATGGCAATGGGGGGAACCCAGAACAAAAGAAGTTCTGAGAAGGAATGAAGAGACGCGGGCATGAACCCAGGTACAGTATGATTAAGAATTTTGGATCTGAAATCTGAGAAATGTCTTAGTACATTTCCTGGACCATGCCAAGAGATAATTTACAGCTTCTTCTGCAGTATCAGAAACTCCTCACATCTTATACTCAAAGCCATACATTTTAGGTCAAGGTCAAGTTCTCCCTCTATCAAAAGCCAGTTGTATCCAACTCTAGAGTTCATCTCCATTTATAGGCAAAGAGCCAGCATTGTCTGTGTCTGCAGACATTTCCGAGGTCATGTGGCATGCATGACTAGATGCCAGAGTGCACAGAATGCTGTTACCTTCCCACCAAGCACATCTGGAAGTCCAAATGCTGCAAACAGCCTTTTTAGGTGCATTATTGTGGTGGCTGAAGTGGTATTAGGCACCCTAATCACTTCCAGCCACTTAGAGAATGAATCCACAACCAACAAAAATAGGACACCCCTAAATGGACCTGCAAAAATCTATGTGCAACCTGGACCACGGGCCCCGAGCAGAATCCCATTCCCGAGAGGGAAGGTGGGTTTGCTCTGGGCAAGAGGATTGACAACTGGCACAAGTGCCGACCATTTGTTCTATGTCTTGGTCCAGTTGAGGCCACCAAAAGTAGCTATGGGTAAGGGCTTTGGAATGGACAATTCCCGGATGAATTGTGTGAAGTAGATGTAAAACCTTTTCCTGAGAGTGACAGGAATGACCACCCACTGGACCCATAGAAGGCATCCTCGTTCCACTGACAGTTCCAAACACTTGCGGTGGAATGTTCTGAATTCCTTGGCTAGAGGAGAGACAGGCCAGCCTTTTTGTACCCAAGACATTACTTTAGTCAATGTTACATCTTTGGCCGTAGCCTTGGCTATATCTGAGGGGATGATTGGGGGCGAGTCGAAAGACTCAATCATAAGGACCTGGTGGTCGCTTTCGATCTCGCAATCGGCTTCCCTGACCCCTGGCAGTGGAGAACATGACAGGGCATCAGCATGGCTGATGTTCTTGCCGGGCCTGTGCACCAAAGTAAAATCGTATGCATTTAGGAAAATTGCCCACCGCAACATCCTTGGGGACAGAATTTGAGGCGTGGGCTTCCCCTTCACAAAGATTCCAAGGAGGGGCTTGTGGTCAGTTACAATGGTAAAAGGTATTCCATAAAGGTAATCGTGGATTTTCTTAGTGCTGGACACGATTGCCAACGCCTCCCTGTTTGTCTGAGCGTTATTTTTCTCAGACTTAGAGAGTGAACGGGAATAGAATGCTACGGGGGCTTCCCTCCCATCATTTAGTACATGGCATTACACAGCTCCCACCCCCAAAGGGGATGCATCACACACAGGCACAACTTCCTTGTTAGGATCAAAATCAGATAATACAGTATCCGAAGATAGCAGCCTTTTAAGTTCTAGGAATGCTTTCTCCTGGCAATGGCCCCAGTGCCAAACAGTATCTTTCTTAAGAAGCCGATGTAATGGTTCAGCAACTGAGGCTTTGCGATGGAGAAAAGCGTGATAGAAGTTTAAGAATCCTAGAAATGATTGTAATTCAGCTTTACATTTTGGCCTGGGTGCATTTCGCACGGCCACCACCTTGGGGTCAGAGGACATGATACCTTGGGGTATAATTCGGACCCCAGGAACTCCACTTCCTGTGCCAAAAATACACATTTGTCTCTTCTGAGACGTAGACCGGCCCTCTCGAAAAGTGAGAGGACTCGATCGAGCCTGGCCACTAGTTCGACAGTGTCCTTAGCGGTGATCAGGACATCGTCAAAATATGGCAGGACACTGGGCAAACCTTTTAAAATACATTCTACAAGAGATTGAAATATTCCGGGGGCTGCATTCACCCCGAATTGTAGCCTAGTTACCTTAAATGCCCCCCTATGTGTTACTATGGTCTGGGCTATGGCAGCAGCAGGAGACACAGTCAATTGTTGGTAAGCCTGGGCAAGGTCAAGTTTTGCAAAGCAATTTCCTCCATGCAAGGAGGCAAGAAGGTGGCTTACCACGGGCACAGGATATACGTTCGGGCGAATAGCTTTATTGATGGTACACTTGTAGTCAGCACATATCCTGACCTCCCCATTACTTTTCAAAGCAGTCACTATTGGTGTCTTCCACTCTGCGGAGTCCACTGGCACTAGGATGCCCTGCCCCACCAGTTTGTCCTGCTCGGCTTCTATCTTCTCTTTTAAAGGAAAGGGTACCCAGCAAGGCTTCTTCCAGATGGGCCAGATGGTTGGGTCAAGCTCAAAGTCCACAGGGGGTCCTTTGTATAACCCTAAACCCTTTTTGAACACCTCAGGATGTGCAGCACAAATGTCCCGGATTGGGTCAGCGTCTATTGCATGAATGAAAGCCGGATTTCCAGGGGCCTAAACCATTGGGTCCCAATAAGACAGTTCGTTCCCTGCTTAACTACAACCAATGGCAAGGAGGTGCAAATGTTTTTGAATTTGACGAAGAAATTTCCCACCCCAGGACCAGAATTTGGCAACCTTGCATATCCCGGAGGGAAGTTTTAAAAGATTTGAGCTTGGGACGAGAGGCAACTCCCGCTGTGGGAATATGGAAAAGGTAGTAGTTGAATCCACCTCCATCTTGAAGGGGATGTCCTGCAGGCTCAGGTCTGTGAAGAAATGCTTGCTGACCATGCCCACTTGGCACGGCTCAGGCTCTGGTGACACTTTGGCGATGGACGTTTTGTGGTGATGACTCTTTTTGGACTCAGGTGCTGGAGTTCTTTGCTTTCGCTGTCAGCATACTTTAGCAATGTGCCCTTGTCACCCACAGCTGTGGCATTCTGTGGTGCAGAAGGGGCACTTCCTGTGGTCATGCCGGGCTCCACAGCCATCACACTTGCAAAGGAATTTCTTCTCCCGATCATCACGGTGCTCTCGGTGCTTTCGTCAGACCACTCGGACTTCTCCCTCTGCGTTGCTGGACTCCAATGAAGAGGTGAAACCAGGCGATGCTGAGGATGATGAAGATGAATTTTGCTGAGCTTGCACAGCTGAGTCGGTGGCACTGGTGGTGGAGTGGCGATGCTGGAAAAGCTTGATGCCAGACCGTGCGGCCTCAGACGCTACCGCCTCTTCTAGGACAGCCTTGAAAGTTAGCATCTTCCTGATCATGAGGCGACATTGAGCATCTTCATCCCTCATGCCGGCCAGCAGATGGTCCCAGAGTGTTTCTTCGATGTTGTCCCACTTGCACGGGGTGGCAGCAATGTGTAGAGCAGCGGTGTAGTCTGCAATGGTCTCCCCAGGTCGCTGCTCCCTTCTGTGGAAGGCCACCCTGGCCGGAAAGATCGAGACCTCTGGCTGCAGGTGTTTTCTCAGTGCAGACATGTTTTCTGTGAGTGGCACCACATCCATATCCCTTGGGAGAACAAGGTGGGTTGCCAGCTCAAGCGTCTCAGAACCACACTGAGCGAGGAAACAGGAGTGCTTCTTTTTAAACAATTTTTTAAATTTAATTTAAATTATTATTACAATACAAAACAAATAAAACATAATATAATATAACACAATAACATTATTCAATGTTAACATCCATCAAAGATATTGCCAATACTTTCTTAGTACTTTATAATTATTCCACCACCCATCCATGGGTGGCATACCCTTCAAACGGCAGCATCCCCAATCCTCATTTATTCCATAGTATTCTAAGAACACATATATAATAAAATAATTAATTTAATTTAATTTAATTTAATAGTCATATTTATATATGCCGCCCACTCAGGCAGAACCCGACTCAGGGCGGCATTACAACAAGTTTTAAAAACACGTAAAAACACTTTAAAAGACCAACATCCCACCCACTTTAAAAGACCCATATCCCACCCACCCACCCCACCCACTATAAAAAGAAGAAGAGAGAGTTCTTAATTCTTTACATAAGCCAGCAGGCGGGGACCATGTTCCCATTCGGGCCCCACACCTGCCCTGCCAGCCAGGTCTTCAATCCTTTCCTGAAGGGCAGCAATTCTCTTTGAAGTCTTAGATCTGTTGGCAGGAGGTTCCAGAGAGTTGGTGCGGACACGGAGAAGGCCCTCCTTCGGGTGCTGGACAGATGTGCACCCCTAACTGATGGCACCATTAGAGAGCCCCTCCAGTCCACTCTGGTTGGATGGGCAGACACTCTTGGGATGATGCGGTCTCTAAGGTATCCTGGCCCACTACCATATAGGGCTTTAAAGGTCAAAACCAGCACCTTGAATTGCACCCGGAGACAAACTGGTAACCAGTGCAGCTCCCGAAGTAGCGGTGAGGCATGGGCATATCGCCCACATCCCATCACCACCCGGGCTGCCGCATTCTGGACCAGCTGCAGCCTCCGAATGGTCGTCAAGGGCAGCCCCATGTAGAGCGCATTACAATAATCTAGTCGGGAAGTGACCAGAGCATGGGTGACCATAAGCAAGGAGCCCCGGTCTAGGAGCGTGCGCAACTGGCGAATCACCCGAAGTTGGGCAAAAGCCCTCCTGGCCACAGCCGCTACCTGTTCTTCTAGCAGCAGCCGCAAGTCCAGAAGGACCCCCAAGTTGCGCACTGGGTCTGTCTGGGGCAAAACAGCCCCATCCAGTACCAAAGATGGTAACTCCCTGGATAACACGGGGCCCCTTATCCACAGCCACTCTGTCTTGGGATTCAACCGAAGCCCATTGGCCCCCATCCAGATCCCAATGGCCTCCAGGCATCCGGATAGGATTTCAACAGCATCACTGGGGTCCCCACGGGCCGAGATGTACAACTGAGTGTCATCCGCGTACTGATGGTACCGCACCCCGTGGGAATGAATGATCTCACCCAGTGGCTTCATGTAGATGTTAAATAGGAGAGGAGAGAGCACCGAACCCTTAGGCACCCCATACTTGAGAAGCCTAGGGCTGGACCTCTCACTCTCTAACCACACCGACTGGGTACGGCCCTCCAGAAAAGAGGAAAACCAGGACAACACGGTGCCCTGGATCCCCAGTCCTTTGAGCCGTTCCAGAAGGATACCGTGGTCGACGGTATCGAAGGCCTCTGAGAGGTCAAGAAGAGCAAGGACAGATGGATAACCCCCGTCCCGCTCCCGCCAGAGATCATCCATCAGTGCGACCCATGCCGTCTCCGTACCATACCCGGGCCTGAATCCTGATTGAAAGGGGTCTAGACAATCCACTTCCTCCAGGACACTCTGCAACTGGCACGCCACCGCCTTCTCCAAAACCTTACCCAGAAAGGGCAGGTTGGAAACCGGCCTGTAGTTGTTAAGGACAGCTGGGTCAAGGGATATTTTCTTCAGGAGGGGGCGCACCAAAGCATGTTTTAGCGGTGCAGGAAATACCCCCTCCCGTAATGATGCATTTATTATCGCCCCGACCCAGCCACCTGTCACCACCTTGGAGGCTTTCACCAACCAGTTGGGACAGGGGTCCAAAGGACATGTAGTGGCATGCACAGCTGCAAGGAGCCTGTCCACTTCATCAGGGACAACAGGATCAAACTGATCCCAGATCGTACAGCAAGACTGTGCTCTGGTGCCCCCCCGACCCTCCCCATCCACGCCGGGATTCAGCCCTGAACGAATCCGATCGATTTTCTCCACCAGATGGTCAGCAAAGTCCTCAGCCGAACCCTGCCAACCGGGCACCGATCTCCCCCTACCAAGGAGGGACCTGGTTACCCGGAACAGGGTGGCTGGGCGGTTATCAGCGGAGGGAATAAGGGTGGTGAAGTATTAAAAAAATACTAACATATAATCACTTTAAACACCCTGTGTATTTACATCTTGTAGGAGTCTGCGGGATTTCACATTTCTTCTCACCATTTCCAGAAATATGCCTTATCCGGTGCCCGGCTGTCCTCCTGTTCACTTTTCATCGAATGGTCAACGAATGGCTGCCAAATTTTCCAAAATCTATTTTCTTTAATTTTGCCTTTATATTTATTTATTTCCCATGTCAGTTTGTCGTTCAATGCAAGATCCCACATCTCCTTATACCATTCTTCTATTTTCAAACTCCCCTCCGATTTCCAATTCCTTGCAATACACATTCTACCCATTACCACCATTAAGGATAGTAATTCCTTTTTATCTTCATTCAGTTCTAATTTTTCAACATCCGTTAGTAATACCGTACCTGCCTCTAGTTCATATTCGATCCCTAATTTCTCCCCTACCTCTTTTTCAATTTTCCCTCAAAATTCTTTTACCACAGTACATTCCCACCACATGTGTTCATAAGTTCCCAAAGAATTTTTACATCTCCAACACTTTTACTTTTTGTATTATCCATTTGAAACAGTCTCTCTGGAGTCAAATACAATTTCCACAAGATCTTAAAATTATGTTCCTTTATTCTAACTGACATGGTTCTCATAAATCGTTTTCTCCACTTATTTTTCCAATTTCTTTCTGATATTGCTATGTTCAAATCTTGCTCCCAACATGATTTCAATGTTTCTTGCGGGTTTCCTTCTTTATTTAATATTCTATATACTCTACTCACTATTCCCTTTATTCCCACAATTCCCTTTCTCATTTTCAATATCAATTCCTCAAATTTGGTTTTACCCTTTTCTAAACTTGTTTGTCCCAAAATTTGACCATTCCATTTATCTATCGACGCTCTCTGTAGCCAATTTAAGTTCAACTCTGCACATATTTCTGCTTTTTTCCTACTATCTTTACACACTCTTACTCAGTCCTTCAGCAGAGAAACATCATTCTTTTCTAATACCTCCCTTCTCCTTTCATCAATTTTTATCGGAAAACTTCCAAGGTCTTCCAACTCCACAATAGGTGACAAGTCCGGACTTAATTTCTTTTTGACCCTTCTCCATACCCCCAACAATGTCTTCATCATCTTATTTTTAACTTTAATTCTTCCATCATTAATATCCAAAAATATACCTTTACCTGTTCGATCTAACTCCTTCATTTCCAATTCTTCCCATATTACTCTTTCTCTTGCTATTATCTTCATAATACTCTTAATTTGGAAAGCTCTATAATAATTTCTCAGATTAGGTATTCCCAATCCTCCCTCTTTCTGCGGTAAATACCAAAAAAATCTTCGCTGTTCTGGGTTTCCTTCCACCATTACAATAATTATTTAATACATTTTGAAAGTCCTTAATTTCTTTATCATTTAGATAAATTGGTAATGCATCAAAAAGGAAATAGATTTTTGGCAGCAACATCATTTTACACAACGCTATCCTGCCAAACCAGGATAATTTAATCTTTTTAAATTGCTCAATTTTATCTTTAATTTCCTTTCTTTGTTTTTCATAATTCAATCATTTGAGATCCTCAAATTTATGACATATTTCAACTCCTAAGTATCTCAAATTATTTTTAACTTGCATTTTAAATTTGTCTCTAATTTTCTTTTGTTCCTCTTTATCAACATTGCAAAATATCATCTCAGATTTATCCCAATTTATTCTCTGTCCAGTCACCTCCTCAAATTCTTTTAAATGACCTTGAATTTTTTCTAGTGCTTTTCTTGGATGTTTCATAATTACTAATGTATCGTCCGCATAAAGACTTATTTTATTTTCTGAGACCCCTTCTATTCCACTATCTCCTCTTATAGCTTCAGCTAGCAATTCCATCGCCATTATGAATAATATTGGGGACAGTGGACAACTCTGCCTAGTGCCAGCTTCCAACCTGATTTCATCCGTAAACTCATCATTTATCTTAACCTTGGCTAATCCAAATTGATACAATTGTCCAATCATACTACAAAATTTATCTCTAAACCCATAAAATCTAATAATTTCCTTAATTGTCACCCACTGCAATGAATCAAAAGCCTTGAAAATATCCAATGATAATAAACCAACTTTTTCTTTTGTATTACCTGCAATATCTAATAAATCCAAGACCCTCCTTGTCAAATCTGTCATATGTCTTCCTTTCAAGAATCCATCTTGGTCCTCATTTATATATTTAACCATAATTCCATTCAATCTGTTTGCGACTATTGCTGTAAATATCTTGGCGTCCTGATTTTTCAAAGAGATAGGCCTGTAGGATTCTGTTTTTTCTAAATCCTTTCCAGGTTTCGGCAACAAAACAATTATAGTCCTATACCATGATGACAGTATCATCCCTCCATCCATTATATAATTAAACAACTTCACCAATCTTGGAACTACACAATCTTTAAATCTATACCTATAAAATGGTGCGTTAACCGTTGGAAAGTGACAAAGGATGTTGCACCAGGCCCCACTAGCCCGTAATGGGCCTCCGTTCCCTCGCCCGAACCCGTTCCTTGCACCGCGCCGCGCCAGAGCCAATCAGGCTGAGTGGCACGGCAAAAGGAACGTTCGGAAACGCGCCATGGCAATAAAAAAAGCCGCAGTAAAAAACCCGCTGCAGTAAGCAAACACGCGCAGGCAAAACTACAAGCCCCAGCGTCCTGCGTGCCATTAGCGCATAGAACACTGAGGCAGCCGGCGCGTGAAAAATAAAAGTAAAAAAAACAACGCCCGCTGCCGCTGTCCTTCTTCCCCACGGGCCAGCCAGCATGGCCCGCGGGAAAAAAAAGAAACCCCCTGCCGCCGCAGCCCTTCCTTCCCATGGGCCAGCCAGCATGGCCCGTGGAAAAGAAAGCACCCCCCGCCATTGCCCTTCCTTCCCACGGGCCAGCCAGCTTGGCCCGTGGGAAAGAAAGCCCTCCCCCCGCCATTGCCATTCCTTCCCACGAGCCAGCCAGCATGGCCCATGGGAAAGAAAGCCCCCCTGCCATTGCCCTTCCTTCCCACAGGCCAGCCAGCATGGCCCGCGGGAAAGAAAGCCACCACCCTGAAAAAGTAAACACAAAAACACAAACCAAAAACAATCAAAAACACTCAAAAATCCAAAAAGGAAAGACAAAAATAGCCAAAAACAAACAAGAAAAAACACACAGACCCAGCCCCCCCAAAAAAATCCCACCCCAAAAAACAAAACAAAACCCAGAGAGCTTACCAAAAGACGTCTTCTATCCATGAGGACCGGAACGCAAATGAGAAAATAAAGAAAAAACTTACCGGAAGCGACACCCAGAGGACAGAAGAGAAAAATTGTAGAGAGGAAGAAAAGCTCACCACCCCCACCCAGAGGCCAAAAGAGAAAAAACATTCAAAAATATTGAAACTAATAAGATTAATTCCAAAATTAATCAAATAAGTTATAAAAACATTCAAAAATAATCACACTAATCTCAAAAAATACCAAAAAAACCAGAAATCACTTTTCACTCAAAAAAACCAAACCAAAAAATAAAAAATGCGTAAAAATAAAAATTTAAAAAACAAAAATTAAATTTTAAACTAAATAAAATAAAATAAAATAAAATAAATTAAATTAAAATAAAATTTGCATAAACATAAAACAAAAACCTTCAAAAACCAATTTAAAGAGCCCAGCACTGAGGAAGCCGGCACGCAAAAAAAAAAATACAAAACACTGGGAGCGCAAGTCCGCCACAGGCGGATACAGCGCCTCGAAGCCACAAAATCACAAAACCTTACAACGCCATTTAAAACAGTCCAGCACCATTGGTTCAAGAAAAAAAAACCTTTACTATCCAACACAATTTTAAAAAGCCCGGCATAGCCGGGCAAAATATGCTACTTCCTTATAAAATGATGGAATTCTGCCTCATGTAAAGATATCTTCTTTATTATTCAGTCTCATTAGCAGCAGTTATATCCTCAGATCTTTAAGATAGCAATCAGTCCCATGAAGTCCTGCTTCATTAGGCTTTTTGTAGGGAGAAACAGAGGCAGACAAAAGCAGACACGATTGCTCTCTTTGGCTGGTCAAAAGCTACTGAAGCCTTTTTCTTTATTTAGGCAGTGAGAGAGAGAAACGAAACTAGCAATCATTGTATAGCAGAAACGAAACTTAGCCTACATAATCAATCAGAATGTCAGAACCCAAAGAAAGAGAGATAAGGAGCGCTGTCTCTCAGTGAGCAAAGAGGCTTTTGTATACAAAATGTGTCAGAGACAGCCTGACAGAATCCAGATGCATTCCTACATGTCCTCCTTTTTCATTTAAATTTGAGAGAGGGACGGCTAATCATACCCCTGCATGTCATCATACTCCATAACTACTCCTCCATATACATCATCACTGTCCTCCTGGACATCGTACCCCTCCTGACTCCTGGTACTTTGTTCCGGAGGGTGATACCTCATTGAGTACAATTGCCGTCGTGCAAAACTCGATGTCTCCCTTCTACGCAATGGACATGTGTTACACATAGAAATAAGATTAGGAATACAAGTAATGCAAAAATACAAAGGTATAAAGCAGATAATAATAATAAACCCATAAAAGAAGACTTGTCTAAGGACAGTTAAATCAGGCAACCAAGAAGTCACCCAATCAAAGAGATTAACATCAGTGCGTACATTGTTAGTAATACTCTCCTGTAAATTCTGAAGTTCTTTCTCAATAGTATTATTCAGATCCTGGAATTTTACCCGACATCCCTGGTTCCCGACCAGTTTACAAAATCCTCCGGATTTTGCTAACAGGTAATCTATGGCCAGTCTGTCCTGCATTTGGTCTTGATGAAGCTCAGTGATTTCCATTTGAAGATCCCGTATGACCCTCCCTGTGGCATTGATTGATTTCTCCAGCCTACAGGTGAGTCCCAAAATGGACCTTCTATTCTCCTGGGAAATGACACCTGGGTATGATCCCAAGGTGAGTGCTCCAGTGATAGCACTCCCTATAGCTCTCCCCCAGGAGCTACCATCAGAAAGCTGAACATCGATTATCACTTCATCATTGCAACCAGAACCCATCGGGCCGGCAGCAGCTCTCCGGCGCCGTGCATGTGCCTGAGGCGGCATTTGCACTTGTACGGGTAAGGTAAAATAACCCAATGCTGCACATTGATATTGTCCTGGATGGAAATTCGTGGCAACTCCATTAAAAAAGAACCACATGTTGGGATCCTTAATTTGCCATCCATTGCAAATTGAACCACTATCTATAGCAGAATAATCAGGAGTAAACATAGGAAACACATCATATATATCTTCAATAGTAGTGTTAAACAAGGTATAATTAAGCTTATAAGAACTGTTATAACTACCCCATAACCAAAAATAATCATCACAACCCGTATAATTGCCTACTTTTTGCAAAACCCTTTTTGCTTGAGTCCAGTATTTCCATTTACTATTCCAGACTCCAGAACTATGACAGCAGAAACAAAGTCCTTTAGTGTATTTCTTGAATGTCATGCTTCGCCAACGGGTGTTGTTAAATTGTTCTGGAGGATTAGAGAAGAGTGTAGATCTATCAAGATGTTGCAAATGTCCAATAACCAACTCTGGTGTGTTGAACAATGCCGGAAGAAAAGCCATTTGAGACACTGCCAGTGGATGCTCATAGTATAACGTTGCATTCTTACCATGAACTTCAAACATATAGTTAGCATGACGAATCCAAAAGTTGGGGTTGCCCCCATGAGGCATTGTTCTTACAGCTGGAAGCACAGTAAGAAAGAAAATAACAAATGTCAGCACATTTAGTTTACTGGTGAACCACCATCCTGGAGCTGAGTAACCTTCTTCTCTCTCCATGGACGGATCGCTCGAGCAGGAATCCACACAGGTCCTGAGGTTGTAGAAACCGCTGCGTATCCTCGTCCCCAGGTGATTAGAGGCACAGGACCTTTCCACTCAGGATCTGGTTGCTGCCGATAAACGACCAATGGCTTAGGAAGACACTCCTCAGTCCTGAAATGCAATTCAACTGGAGAGTGTGACCTGTTATGGGGAGCAAGAAGAAAATTAAGAGTATACAGTACTTTAGCAACAGCTGTAGGTATTTCCGCCACAGGAACCCCTCTATCTCCCACTTGCTTGTGTAACAAATTTTTGAATGTCAGGTGGGCTCTTTCAACAATCGCCTGTCCAGTCGAGTTATAGGGTATTCCATGGGTTAGCTTAATGTCCCACTGACGGCAAAAGTCCTGAAAGGCAGAAGAAACATATGATGGCCCATTGTCTGTCTTAAGGCTTTTAGGTTTACCCATTGCCGCAAACGAACGAATGCAATGTTGTATAACATGTCTGGATGTTTCACCCCGTAAGGGTGTAGCCCATATAAATCCAGAGAAGGTATCAACAGTCACATGTAACTTAGAAAGCGGAGCCAAAGCAGGTACTTGCGTGACATCCATCTGCCATAGCTGATTAGCTTCTGTTCCTCGAGGATTAACAGCATCAAATGGCAGGAATATAGGAGACTTCGTACAGGAAGCACAGGACGACACAATGTCTCTAGCCTGTGACATAGGAATGGAAAACCGTTTATGCAAAACCTTAGCAGATTGATGAAACATTGCATGACTGTCAATGGGGTTGTCAAAGAGAGAAAAAACCTCAGCAGAGTCTCGGAGAGCAGAATCTGCTCGTGCATTGCCCTCCGTCAAATAACCTGGAATCCTTGTGTGAGAGCGTATGTGGGCAATGAAGAAAGGGACCGTACGGTTAGTAAGAAAACCTTGAAGCTGTTGGAATAAAGCAAAAAGATCCCTATCCATCGATGGAGACAAATAAGCTTGAGCTAAAGTAAAGACAAGGCGGTAAACATATTGCGTATCCACAATCAGGTTAAAAGGCACATCAGAAAACGTAGAGAAAGCAAGTATGACCGCTGCCAGTTCCGACCGCTGGGCCGATGCTTGAGGTCCTGTAAAGACAACCTCCCATTCCCCAGTAGGACCCTGCCATGTAAGGACTCCACGGGAGGGGGAGCCATCCGAGAAAAGAGTAATGGCATGCAAGATAGGTTGCATGCAAAGTGGGGATGACAGGGAGTAAGAAGTGAGATTCAGCAAGGTAAACCGCTTATCCTTGGGGGGGTTAAATTTAACTTGTCCCACAAAGTCCGCCATGGCCACCTGAAATGCCTCAGAATGCTGTAGCAAGGCGGTTAGCTGATCCTGTGAAAAAGGAAAACAAACAAAGTCAACATCATAGCCAGTCAAATGCTTTGCCCTAGTACGGCATTTGAGGAAAAGATCAGCAATCGCATCAGGTAGGCGATAACAGTTTTTCGAGGGAGTGTGCGCCAAGTGTAGCCATTCCACGATGGCCACCTTCTGAGCGTTGACAGGCGCGAACAAAACCGCAGTGGGCAGCCTCGGTGTAGGAAGAAGAGCGCATGCCAGCGCAATGGTGCCTGAGGGCACCCGATCCACAGCGATGGTATGCAGCTTTTCGTTGAGGCGTTGAAGAGCTGTACGCATCTCCGTTGTGCAGGGAATGATGTCCGCTGGAGAAGTGTGTCCAGAAAGAGCAGCAAAGAGTGGTGATAGTTCCTCCGTGCTCAGGGCCAAGAAAGGACGAGCCCAATTTATGTTCCCTAGCAATTGTTGCAATTGGACAAGAGTGAACTGCTCCGGAATAGCTATTGTTGGCAATAGCGGAGTTGAAGCTGTAGCTGAGAGCCTATGTCCCAGATATTGGAATGGATACATCCGCTGCACTTTTTCAGGAGCTATGATCAAGCCCGCTTGTTGCAAAATGTCTGCTAGGTCCTGCAGGTGTTTCTCCGTGACTTGTGGACCATGCAATAAAATGTCATCTGTGTAATGATAGACTTTAACCTCTGGATGACGTTGCCTGAAAGGTTCCAAAGCCATGTTCACAAAATGTTGGCATAGAGTCGGCGAGTTGGCCATACCCATAGGCAAGACACACCATTCAAACCGTTGAGTAGGATGTTCATTATTGTATACTGGCAATGTAAATGCAAATTTTTCTCTGTCTTGTGGCGCTAGCAAGATTGTATAAAAACAGTCCTTCAAATCTATAACCATGAGTTGATGATCTTCCGGAATCATGTTCGGATTAGGAAGTCCAGATTGTAGAGGTCCCATTGGCAAGATGTGCTCATTAACTTTCCTCAAATCATGTAACAATCGCCATTTTCCAGACTTCTTTTTCACCACAAAAATCGGAGAGTTCCAAGGACTAGTGGTTGTTTGAATATGTCCCAGATTTAATTGCTCCTGTACAAGGGCCTCCGCCGCTTGGAGCTTTTCTTTTGAGAGCGGCCATTGATCCGTCCACACTGGTGGGGTGTTTTTCCATTGTAGTGGAAGTGCATGCAACGGCGCTGCAGGGGAGGCCCGTATCAAAAATTTGTCTGCAAGGTACACCCTGTTTTAGCCAGGAGATCCCGGCCCCACAGAGTAATAGGAATATCCATAATCAAGGGGTGAAGAGAAACTTTTGTTCCCCCTGAGGTCTCAAAGACGATTGGATGAACACTTTGCTGTGCTGGCTCGTACCCGCCCACCCCATAAACTTCCCTACAGGGGCGGACGGCCCATCCAGTTGGCCAATCTTTTTTTGCCACCACTGAAATATCGGCTCCTGTATCGACCAATCCAGACACTGAACGTCCACCCATAAGCAGCGAACGGGTCGGTCTATCCTCGGTGATTTGTATCACCGCCATAGCCGCTGTTGCAGTCCCCTCCTGGGATGGAGTTACAGTGGTCCCTAGTGGGAGCAGATGAAGGCGTCCTACAGGTTGTCCCTTAGGCAGGGTGAGATGTTGCGTGGCTGAAGCAGGGATGACAATTTCTTGGTGACCCAATGTAACTGACCCTGCTGCAATGTGTACAGAAGCGGGTAAGGCATCTGAGCAAGGAAGAACGATGCCCATCATGCCCTGGAAATTAACATCATCAACCAGTGTGGGAAGAGCCTCCACACACCCTGGCATAGTAAAAGTACAGTCCTTAGATAACCTCAATAAAAGTCCTTCTTTTAGAGGATGGTTTTTTCTATATTGTGAAATCATTTCTTGGGCAAGTTCCATATCTTCTGCCAAAACCTCCTCTATTGCCTCTTCACTGACCTCTGGTAGCCCTATTATTTTGCCTGGGCCCGAGCCTGGCCCGCACTCCCATTTCCCTGCTGCTGTGGAGAAAAGTCAGAGTCTTGGTGCTGAGCAGCTGAGGGATTGGCATTAGGATTTGAGCGGCACTGATTGGCCCAATGGTACCCTTTCTGGCAAATGGGACACTTCCTTGAAGGGCGTGCTGCCTGCTTTTGAGAGGAGCGACATTGTGCTTTAAAATGCCCTTCCTTCCCACAGCCAAAACAACGTTTGTTTTGAGCCTGAGTTGTGGGCAATTGAACTGCAGCTGCCAGAAGTTGAGCCTTGTAACTGTGAGTCCCCACATTTTGACAAACTTTCATCATGTCTGCTATAGATGTTCCTGGCCTAGCATAAACAGCTGTCAGAGCACCCTTACAATCCTCATTGGCATTTTCAAAAGCCAGTTGTTTCATGAGCATTTCCCGTGCCGGCACATTTTCCACCTGGCGCCTGAGAGCAGTCATGAGTCTGTTAATGAACTCAGTGTAATCTTCTTTAGGGCCCTGCCTAATTGCTGCAAATCCAGCAACGGAGCTGTCTCCTTTGGAAGGGATCTTACTCCAGGCCCGCATGACTATCTGAGCAATCTCTCCCAGCTGGGCATCATTGAGGGCCAATTGCTGTGTGGGGTTGGCAAAATTTCCCTCCCCACATAACATATCCATTGTGAGTGCAGGGCGTGTATGATGAACCTCCCAAGCCACATCCCTCCACTCTTGCAAGCAGAGCATGGCTTCTGCTGGGGGCAAAAGTGCTTTAATCATCTGTTTCCAATCCACTGGTAGCAATTTTTGAGATGCAATGGCTTCCAACAAGGCTTTAGTAAAAGGTGCATTAAATCCATAGTCACGTATGCTGACTCTTAGTTCCTTCAGATATTTGTAATGGAGGGTTTCATACCTATCTGGGACTGCAATTGCGTTGCCCACAGCCGGAGCCCCCCTTATCACTGGGTATATTTCAGGAGATTGCAGGTCCAGCACAGCTGCCGTTAACGCAGCAGAGAATTGTGTCTTGGTAGGGCTAAAAGTGCCTGATTTTTGCAAGTCAGGATATAATTGCCCATCTTCTTTTCTACCTCCACCCCCATCAGGAGTCTGTTGTTTCTCATATGATGGAGGAGCAGTTGCCATGGCTGCCATGGTTGCCATGGCCCCCCCTTTCTCTGAAGGCAAAAGCTGTGGGAGGGGATGGCCATCAAGTCTTTGAGACAATAAAATATTTTTTGGAGTAAGTCTCTGAAGGCAGTCCCTAACTTCCTCCCATGTAAATAATATTGACACAGAAATTCCATTATGCTTCTGCATTTCTCTCCCAATCTGTTTCCACTCTTTTAAGTCCAGACCTTCATATTTAAACCAAGGACAGTTTTGTGCTATCGCTTTAGCTAGCTTCCGTATCTCCTGCTCATCAACTTTTCGCCCATTGTCATGCAAAAGATCTGAGATATCTTTACAAAGTTCATGTATTTGCGAAGAAAGCAAACACCCCATTTTCACTCACCTAGTTGTAATTCTCGAGCGCTCGATTTATGACCTTTCCTCCGGTCTGACCTTTTGCCTGGTCGTAGGTGAATGAGACCTTCCCCGGTCGATTATGAGGTGTTAATTGCTGAAGCAGAGTTCAAAGCAGGCTCTCTCATTGTAGTTCAAAGCGTCACACGGAGCGCCACTTGATGGAATTCTGCTTCATGTAAAGATATCTTCTTTATTATTCAGTCTCATTAGCAGCAGTTATATCCTCAGATCTTTAAGATAGCAATCAGTCCCATGAAGTCCTGCTTCATTAGGCTTTTTGTAGGGAGAAACAGAGGCAGACAAAAGCAGACACGATTGCTCTCTTTGGCTGGTCAAAAGCTACTGAAGCCTTTTTCTTTATTTAGGCAGTGAGAGAGAGAAACGAAACTAGCAATCATTGTATAGCAGAAACGAAACTTAGCCTACATAATCAATCAGAATGTCAGAACCCAAAGAAAGAGAGATAAGGAGCGCTGTCTCTCAGTGAGCAAAGAGGCTTTTGTATACAAAATGTGTCAGAGACAGCCTGACAGAATCCAGATGCATTCCTACAATAAAATTCCGCTGTTAACCCATCATCACCTGGTGATTTTCCTGTCTTCAAGCTGGCTATTGTGTCTCTTACCTCCTTTTCCGTTATTTTCTCTTCCATTCTATTTTTGTGCTCTAAATTTATCTTTTTTTGTACACGCTTTTCCAGTTGTTCTCTCAATTTCTCTATATTCACTTCTCTTTTAGAATATAACTCCTGATAAAAATTTTCCACTATCTTAATCTTTTCCTTAATTTTATTACACCTCCTACCTGTTTCATCCACCAGTATTCCAATCTCTCTTTTAATTCTTTTTTCTTTAGCTGCTCTTGTCAGGAACTTCGAATTTCTATTACTAAACTCAAAATAATCCCTCTGTAAATACACTAAATCTTTTTAAACTTTTTGTATATCTTTCCCTATCAATTCCTTTTTTAACCTTTGCATTTTCTCAAAAACCTCTTTACTTTTTGTCTTTACATTCTCTTCTTGCAAGCATTTGATCTCATTCTCAAGCTCATTCTGTTTATCCCTAAATTGTTTGTTTTTAACACTAGCCAACTTAATACATTCCCCTCTAAACACCAACTTCATGGCATCCCACACTACGTTGTAATTAACCTCACCCGTATCATTCCAATCTCAACACTCACTCCATTTTTCCATTATCTGTTCTTTACCTTTCTGATCGGGGACTGCAGTGGCTCAAGTTGCTAAGACGCTGACTGGGAAGCGGAAGGTCAGCAGTTTGATTCCCGAGTACTGCAGGACGGAAATGAGCTCCCGTCTTCGTCCCAGCTCCTGCCAACCTAGCAGTTCGAAAGCAAGAAATTGCAAGTAGATAAATAGGGACCACTTGGGTGGGAAGGTAACAGCGTTCTGTGTGCTCCGTTGTCTAGTCATGCCTGCCACATGACCACAGAAATGTCTGCAGAAGCAGACAGCGCTGGCTCTTCGGCTTAGAAACAGAGATGAGCACTGCACCCTAGAGTCGAATACGACTGGCTTTCGAGCAAGGGAAACCTTTACCTTTTTACCTTTCTGATCATGAAACAATTTATCGTCAAATCTCCAATTTCTGCTATATCCCTTTGCACCTTCAATTTTTACTTCTAAACAAAATTTCGCGTGGTCTGATTCTTTAAAAATTCCAGTCTCTGCATCTTCTAAATTTCTAACCATATTTTCTGTTATGAAAATATAATCTATTCTGGAATAAGTGTTGTGGACCTGTGAAAAATAGGTATATGCTCTCTCTGTTCCTTTAATCTCCCGCCAAGCATCCTTCAAACATAGGGCCTTCATCCATTTATCCAAAATCTTCATATTATCCCCCTTTCTAGACCTTAATACATTGGAACTATCCTCCTTTGCCCTTATTAAATTAAAGTCACCTGCTACAATCATTTTCAATGTTCTTTCTTTTTTTAATATTTCCAACACTTTGTTTAAAAATTCTTGTTGATGATCATTTGGAGCATATATATTAACTAAGGTTATTTCTTCATCGTCTATTTTCCCTATAATGATCAAGTATCTACCTTCTGGATCAGAAATACTTTTTAACAACTCAAAGCCAAGTCTCTTTGAAATCAGGACCGCCACCCCCCTTGCTTTTGAAGTACCATATGACTTTTCATATAACTCCATCCATCCCCAAAATAGCTTATCAGTATCCCCTGATTTTTGATGAGTCTCCTGAAGAAAGACTATATCAGCTTTATCCTTACGCAAAGCAGATTCTATCCTCCTCCTCTTCACTTGACAGCCAGTACCTTTCACATTCCACGTCAATATTTTAAACTCCCTCATTATTTAATTAGCATTCTTCCCTTCTGACCTCCCCAGACTCCTACTTGTGCCATCTCCTTCACCCTATACTGACTAACATTCAAATACAAAATTACATTACAATTAACAATTAACATGTGCAAAATTTAGGCTACCCTCCCCACTCTTCCTTCCAGAAAGCAGCACTTGTCACCCAAAGAGGGGAGGGGGGGAACATGTAAAAAAAACCCAAAGCCCCTAAAGCTCTAGCACTGATCCACTAATGTAAAAAATAATAAAAAATAATAATAATAAATAAAAGAAAAAATATTATTTCAGCATCTCTTTTTCCCTCCTCTATATACATCGTCTCTCTCCTTTTAAATTCATTATGGTTCAACCCTCTTCCGCCACCACCTGCACTTCCAATTCTGTCTCATTTCCTCCTGTTGCCCCTCTCTCTGACTCACCTGCATGTTCTCTTCTCATACCCCCTGATTCCACCGGTGCTTTTCTTAAACCCCTCCATTCACAAGATAATGCCTTGACCAAACCCATTTGACACAAATATTCCAAACAATCCATTTCTTCATCCAACGTGTGCATTTTTTATCATAGAAAAATCTAAGCTGTTTGGGGAATTTCCAGTGATAATCAATCGATCGTTCCCTGAGCAATTTTGTCACAGGTTTCATCTTGAACCTCCATACCCGTTATTCTACAGATATGTCATTATAAACCTCTATATCGCATCCCTAAATTTTCAAAACGCCAGGTCCAGCTTGTTTTAAAAAACTCATCACCTTTAATTTATCAGCCCAATTTGCAAATTTAACTAAAACATTTCTATGTGCTTTTCCCCCTTTTCTTGCACCCAGTCTGAAACAGCTGACAATATCTTCACTTACAAAATTTATCCCCATATTAAAATTATTCAGCCAATCAACTATTCTTTCTTTCAGCTTATCTGGCGTTTTTTCCAACAAATTACGAATGACCACGTTCTGTTTTCTCATAACCTCTTCAACTAGATCCAATCTCTTCGCCTGTGATTGCACCTTTATTTTAACTTCTCTTTCATCCTCCTGTAACCCTCTCATATCCTCCTGTACCACTTTCACATCCTTTTGAACCACATTCAAGGCTTTATCCATTCTCTGATAATTAGCTTCTACCTTTTTGGTAAAATCAGTTAATTGAGAAGCTAACTTTTTATGACATCCCATTATTTCTTCCTTATTTCCCCCCCCCCCTCACTTCTCTGATTTCATGAAACCCCTTTGCGTTTGCCTCCTCCATCTTATCAATCTTTTTCATCAATTTCCCCAGTTCCACCAATATTTGCACTGGATCCACTGAGTCCGGGTCTGTCCCTCCAACTGTTGATGTCTCCACTGTGGCCTTCTCTTTCCTCTCTTCCTTCTTTTCTTCCTTTCTTTGTTCCAATCTTTTAGGCTTGACCACCTCCTCCTCCTTTTTCTTCTCCATGCTTGCTATCAAATCTTCAAAAAAGCTCTCAGTAACTCAATCTTTTTATCTCCAAACTCCAACTTCCTTCAATACTCAAATATGGTTGAAATATTGCTGAAAACAAGCCAAGCACTATCCAAAAAGAGAGACCCTTTCAGTTGTAATCCAAACTGTAATTAAGGCTTTCTTCTTTTATAAATTCCAATTGCCAATTAATATTCAACAAATCCCGGTAAGATCTTCATACCCCGATATTCCCAACGTTTAGGAGAAATTGATCCAATAAATCCAAAGCCAAAAAACAAAACTGTGACAATCAGAGGCAAAGCCAAGCTGCAATCTGGAACCCCTTTCCTTTATAATCCCATTTGCGGTGGCAGTGTAAAAAAGATAACAACAAAAATAACACTTCCAATTCAAAAAGAAGAAGGAACAACAGGAAGATTAACTTGTATCCAAAAGAGGGGAGAAGAAAAAACAAACAGACTCTTATATCTTGGAAAAGTCCATAGTAATTGCAAAGAATCTTCCTTCTTTTCTTCCTTTCTTTGCTCCAATCTTTTAGGCTTGACCACCACCTCCTCCTTTTTCTTCTCCATGCTTGCTATCAAATCTTCAAAAAAGCTCTCAGTAACTCAATCTTTTTATCTCCAAACTCCAACTTCCTTCAATACTCAAATATGGTTGAAATATTGCTGAAAACAAGCCAAGCACTATCCAAAAAGAGAGACCCTTTCAGTTGTAATCCAAACTGTAATTAAGGCTTTCTTCTTTTATAAATTCCAATTGCCAATTAATATTCAACAAATCCCGGTACTTCCTTCAATACTCAAATATGGTTGAAATATTGCTGAAAACAAGCCAAGCACTATCCAAAAAGAGAGACCCTTTCAGTTGTAATCCAAACTGTAATTAAGGCTTTCTTCTTTTATAAATTCCAATTGCCAATTAATATTCAACAAATCCCGGTAAGATCTTCATACCCCGGTATTCCCAACGTTTAGGAGAAATTGATCCAATAAATCCAAAGCCAAAAAACAAAACTGTGACAATCAGAGGCAAAGCCAAGCTGCAATCTGGAACCCCTTTCCTTTATAATCCCATTTGCGGTGGCAGTGTAAAAAAGATAACAACAAAAATAACACTTCCAATTCAAAAAGAAGAAGGAACAGCAGGAAGATTAACTTGTATCCAAAAGAGGGGAGAAGAAAAAACAAACAGACTCTTATATCTTGGAAAAGTCCATAGTAATTGCAAAGAATCGCTATAATGTTGCAGTTTTCCACTGCCCTCTGGGTCTATCTCCTCCCCCTCTTTCGAGGCCCGAGCATTCACAAACCTTCTGAAAATGCTCCAAACTCTATACTTTAAGTTTTCAACCTCCTTCTCTCTTCCGTAATTGCCCCTTTCTTTTACCATCTTTTACTCCAATTATCAACCTCCTCAGTCACCTCTCTCAGGATTTTCCAGTAACTTTTTAAAGTTTCGATCTTCTCCGCCGCCATTACTGCTGCTCTTCCGTTCCCTCAACTTCCACCCTCCTTCCACACTTGCCTTCCCTTCTCACGGGTCCGAAAGGCACCAACTTCACAGGTCCGATTCTCCTGCCACACGTCTCCCATACCACCAATGAAGAGTTGCACCCCGTTTAGAGTCCTCTTTGTTTCTTTTTACCGTTTGCCTTCTTGGGCGTCCTGCCCGCCCGTGGCTTGCCCGGCCGCGGCTTGTGCCGTCTGCCTTACCAGCCACCTCCGTGGGCTTCAACCTTCCGATCAGAACGGTCCCAGCACAATTTCCTCCAATAAAGGAGGAAACATCCGATGTTTCTCAGTTTCCAAAATGCATTCCAGCCTTTTTATTTGGTCTTTTCCGGAGTTTTTTACTTTAAATTCTCATTCTAAAATCTCTTTAATGGTGCGAGCTAAGGAAGTGTGTGTTAATCCTCCGGCATCTTGGCCATGCCCCAACAACAGGAGTGCTTCTGGTCTTCATCAGTGATCTTCTGCGAGGCCATTGTGTGGCGTTCATATGTTGCCCATTTCTCTGGATGCCCTGGGTCAAATGGGCTGATGTTGCTGCCGTGTGGCGATGCCACTCCATCCTCGTCACCAGTTTCGTGTTCAGGGAATGAAGAAGCAGACAAGTGAAGTAGTGAAATTCAGCTCTTTAAGAGTGGGGTTTGAACACAGTTTGAATGGTGCAAAACTCTGACTTATATGCACTATAAACAGTAACAATAACAATAATACAACAAGACCATTGGCTAACAGTGTGTGCACATTTTTGATCCACTTATTTGCATAAGAATAGATTCATGAGAAAAGATACATTCTGCTCCTGTCAGAAAACACAGTTAACATACATAACAGATGGCAACCTTAATTACCACTGGTATTATTACAAAGTAATCATTAGCAATGCTAAATCGAGAGACGTAGTTACATCATCAAAGCTATGAGAACCCTGGGGAACATAATAAAAAGTAGAGACATCACCCTGCCAACAAAAGTCCACATAATCAAAACAATTGTATTCTCAGCAGTAATATATGGTTGTGAGAGCTGGACCATAAGGAAGACTGAGCAGAGAGGAATAGACGCCTTTGAAATTTGGTGCTGGAGGAGGCTTTTGAAAGTACCCTGGACAGTAAAGAGATCAAATAAGTCGATCCTGAAAGAAATCAATCCTAACTGCTCCTTGGAAGGATAAATATTGAAGATGAAGCTAAAGTACTTTGGACACCAAATGAGAAGAGAGGACTCACTGGAGAAGGTCTTGATGCTGGGAAAGATCAAAGGCAAAAGGAGAAGGGGGCAGCAGAGGACGAGGTGGCTAGATGGCATTGTTGACACAATGGGCGTAGAGCTGAGCAGGCTGTGGAAGATGGTGGAGGATAGGGGTGGCCTGGCGTTCAGTGGTCCATGGGGTCACAAAGGGGCAGTCTCGACTATGCAACTGAACAACAACAAGAAGAAGAAGCATGGAACAGCATATATACAACCAGCCTCCCCTACATTGAAAAACACAGATGTTGGTTTCCTTACTGCCAGTTGTCACTGTCCATGAATATAATATCTCAGACATAAGATACTGGTTAAGCAAATAGTCATCCTGATTCTGATCCAGCATAGTAATTTCCTTGAAAATAGGCTCTGTTTCAAGCAGCTTTGTCAGTTTTTCCACACTTGGAGAGTTAGAGTAAGTCTGAATAGTCTTCAGTGCCTGATAAAAACCATATTTTATTTCAAAATATCCCAAAGCCCAACACAGCCCTCATGTGAAACCTTTCAAATCCTTCAGTGATCGCTTCCTGTGTTTTGGTGGTACCTTAAAACCTTGACATTACTATCACAGTAGTGTGTGTGGTCATCTCATCTGTATGTACATTCATGTTTATAAGTATCTCTGTGGTGAGGAAGCAAAAGTAATGTGTGCTGTGCGCACATAACATCTTCCTCTTCTCTCTAGAGGAGTTGGAAGGAACTGGGTTGCGTGAACCAGCATGTAAAGCTTTTGCCTGGCCTGGAAAGTTTTACTGTGGAAGCCACAATGAATGGGATCATGTAGGCATATAGTTTTTAGTATGCACAGATAAAACAGGAGGAACGGCACAGAAATGTCATGGGCATTTGATGCAAATTCTTTGCAAACAGTACTTGAGATGCCTAACCCAACTGTTCCCTGACAAAATGTTGCTCTCTGCTAATTTCATCAATACTGATTATGTGTGTTTATGTTCCTGTTCATCAAAAAGAACCTAAGCAAATACATGAGCCTTCTTCAAATGCCTAGACCTACAACAGGACAAACTTAGAAGCCAGTTTTTTCACTCCTAGTACCCATCATCAGGAGCAACTCCACTACCACAAATGAAGAAAAATTATGAAAAACCAAAGGTTGCTGGAACTCACTTTCCAGTTTTGTTTGTGTGTGTTTGGAGTTGACAGAGTTGGAGGGTCCCTGCACCTCATTTTATTGCCAAACCACTGCATCAAGAAACTCCCAGGACCAGAAATATTTTTGTGGGTGGGTACAGAAAATGTGGACTGCATGTGGTCCCAGACTACACATTGCAAATCTTTCTGTTGTTATGTGCCATTAAGTCATATCTCACTCTATCGGCCCTGGAGACACAGGGCAGTTGCATCGCCCTCGTCCCTCCCGTGCCTGTTGCCCGGTTTTTTTTAAAAAAAGGAGCAGATGCTGAAGCTGCCGCCGCCACCACCGTGTTGCCTGCCATCAGCCCCGGAGATGTGGGATAGCTGCGTCGCCCTTGTCCCTCCCATGCATGTTGCGGGGGGGGGGATGTTAAAAGGAGAAGACGCTGTGGCTGCCACTGCCACTGCCACCGCATTGCCTGCTCCGGGACCCACTCCAACGGCTCTGGAGATGCGGGGCTGGCGCTTCTTGGAGGGCTCCCCCAAAAGAGGACAATGTTGTTTTCTTTTGAGTACTTTTTTTGGGCATGGAGCCCTGGCTGTGTTTGGGGTTGTGGGCTTAACTTTGTTTTTGCTATGAACTTTACTTAATTGTATGTTATATTTTCTGAATTGTACTCTGTAATTTGTAATTTTGAAAATGTGTAATTTTTTCTGATATGTTGTGAAGCCACCCTGAGTTGGCCTGGTGCTGAGTAGGGCAGGGTACAAATTAAATTGATTGATTGATTGATTGATTGGTGACTCCAATAGAGTTCTAAAAGTACTGTATGTGAAATATTTAAGGGGTGGTTTTACAAGGGTAGCCCCCAACCATTATACTTCTGCAACTAAGCGGGGACTTGAACACAGGTTTCCCAAAGCTTTGTCTGTCACTGTATCCTCGATAAACTTCCCCACCTTTGCTTATTTGCACCACATTTGCCCTGTTGTGTATCTATTCATAAATAAGTCTTAGTGAATTTAATGGAACTTGTTGTTTTGTTCCATCAAATCACTTCCAACTTATGGTGAATTTATGAATGAGAAATCTCCAAACTGTCCTGCTCAGCACTTGTGAACTCAAGTCTGCAGTTTCCTTTAGAGAATCGACCAATTTTGTATTTTGTCTTCCTCTTTTCCGTCTGCTTCCAACTTTTCACAGCTTTATTGTCTCTTACAGAGAATCTTGCCTTCTCATGATGTGTTCAAAGTAAAAAAGCCTTGTTTTCATCATTTTTGCCTCCAGAGATAGTTCAGCCTTGATCTGCTCTAGGATCCTCTTATTGATTTTTCTGACAGTCCATGGTATCTGCAAAGTTCTCCTCCAGCACCATATTTCAAACAAACCAATTTTTTTCCTGTCACATTTCTTTACTATCCAGCTCCCACACTCAGACATGGTGATTCAAAATGTAAGAGTGTGGATGGTCTTGGTTTCCAGTGATACATCCTTACGTTTGATGATTTCCCCCTTAATTCCTTCATTGTTGCCCTGAGTCTCTTTTGATTTCTGCAGTCTCCATTTCTATTGATGATTGAACCAATGTATCAAAAAAATTGACTACAGTATTTCAATTCTTCATTATCAACATGAAAATTGTCTAGTTCTTCTTTAATCATGATTTTTGTCTTCTTAATACTCAGTTGCAGTTCTGCTTTGGCATTTCCCTCCTTCACTTTCTTTAAATATCTTTTGAAATAATTGCTGTTTTCTGCCAATACGATGGTGTCATCTACATATCTTACATTTTTTGATGTTTCTCCCACCTATTTTCACTCCTTCATTTGAATCTAGTCTGGCTTTCTGTGTGATATGTTCTGTGTCAGGGCCATAGCCAAGATTCTAGATGTGGGTGGGCGAATATTTTTTCAGGATGGCCAACAAAGCCTCTTTTCAATGCACTCCTATGGGAAACTGTGCTTCGCCATAGTGGGCAAACTGCTAACAGCGTGGGCAAAGCCAACCCTGGCTATGGGCCTGTTCTGTGTACAGATTGAACAGATAAGAGGATAAATTGCACCATTGTCTAACACTATTGCTTATAAGAAACCATTCTGACTCTGTCCTAATAGTAGCTTCTTGTCAAACATACAGGTTATGCAACAGGACAATCAAGTGTAGAGGTAGACCCATTTCTTTTAGAACTCATAGCTTCTTATGATCCATGCAGTCAAAGGCTTTGCTGTAGTCTATAAAACATAGACTGATGTTCTTTTGAAATTCTTTGGTGTACTCTGGTAGCCAGGGGATATTTGCAATATGATCTTGAGTGCATCTTCCTTTTTTGAATCTAACTTGAATACAGTACCATGCATTTTGCACTCCATAAAAGCCTTTGTTGCAACATGTTGAGCATGGGAAATTTTAACAATGCTTCTGTAGTTCCTGCCCTACTTGGCATCTGGATTGGAATGTATATTGAACACTTCCAGTCTGGGGCATTGTTATGTTTTCCATATTTTTGGCATATTTTTGATTCAATTTCTGTGGCTTGAAATAGTTTGGTTGGTATTTTGTCTACCTTTACTAATTCATTCCTTTCCAGTGCTTTCAGATCACTTTCACATCACTTTCTAGAACTACAGATTCTTCAACATGAGTCTGTCATCCTTTCATATCTTCTATAGGGGTACACAGAAGAAACCTCCTTGAAGATTATTGTATTTTTGAACCACAATCGGGCATACCCCAGGCAATAGCAACCTTGTGTTGCCGGCTAATCTTTCTCAGGCAAAAAGAACTGCAGAACGAACTCACCAAAAGGTGCCTTCATTTTGGCAGTTTCACATCTGGCCTAGACACAGAAGAAGAAATCGTTTCTGTATAGGTCTTAAGTATACTGTTGCCACCTTCTCTTTATTTTTTCCTGGTCAGATAGTGTGCTTTCCTGTTGATTATTCAACAATCTAGCTTAAATTTCTTTTTGATGTCTTGGATCTCTTATTTTTTCCCCTTTATTGTTCTTTTCCATTTCTTTGCACATTTATTTTAATATTTTATATTTCTAAAAATATTTAATATTATTTTAATATTTTTCTTTGCTTCTGTGTCACAGTCACTGAAAAACTGCATCAAGGGCTCTGACCCTATTTCTGTTACCTTTTACTTCTCAACCATCCTTCACAATTGTAAGTGTTTCTTCCATCATTCACCTAGGCTTTTCTTTACTTTTTTACTACAGGAATTTTCTTTTTTGCATTCTTCTCTAATATCTTTGGTTTCATCTCCCAGATCTTCTTGTTCACCATCAATTGAGTTTAATAATGCAAATCTGTTCCTTATGTGGAGTGTAAGATCATATTGTTTCAAAGATTTCTTAGTCATTTTCCATGTCACTATGACCACAGACAGCCCTTTCTCTTGAATCTATAGTAGTTCTTTCCATGATTGCTTCATCAAGAAGCAAGAACAGAAATAATTCTACCAGTTCTCACCTTTCAATTCCAGTTCCTACCATAGTCATCTCTTGTATATATGAGATAAAACCAGAAGATAATTGTTAGCTCCTCTCTGGCGGTCATTTACCCCTCCTCTTACTGTATTATGTCATGTTCAACATACATATGCTCAAACTATCTTGTGATTGCTGTTGCTTTCTCTCTCACTCACTTTAAACCCCCTTTCTCCCTTTTAATACAATCTTTCCAATTTAGGTTCTGTAGTTTTACTGCTTACTGGAAGGAATGCTCTAAGGCAGTGATGGCGAACCTTGGCACTCCAGCTGTTCTGGAACTTCAATTCCCAGAAGCCCTGATCAGCAGGAGTGCTGATGTGGGCTCCTGGTAATTGAAGTTCCAGAACAGCTGGAGTGCCAAGGTTCCCCATCACTGCCCTATGGAGTAATCTCATGCTTGCCCAGTTATTTGAGGCATTTTACAGGTTTTGGAAGTAAAGGGGGAAGAGGAGTGACTGAAACTTCCAATTAGCAACTGCCTGGAGTTTTATCCAGTTGTATATCACTCCCATTTTTAATAACAAGCTAATCATAGGGCATACAGCTCCTCACAGATGAGGAGTTAAATGTACAAATGGTGGCAACAGTAAAGAAATGGTGCTATGTGATTCACACAAAGGGGTGTCACAGACTAATGCATAGTACTTTTTAAAACTACATTTCCCAGAATCCCTTGACCAACATTGCCATTTCTGACTACACTTCTGTGAGCTGTTACTATGGTACAAAAAAGAGAGGCAATTCTCCACCATGCCCTTGAATAGACACTTCATCTTTCACTATGTTCCAGTACTCTTCTAGAGCTCAAAAACTAAACACGAATTCACCAATGCTTTCCTGCTCTTAAGTATCTCTTAACGCAGTGATATGAAAAAATAATATTGTATACAGAGCAGGTTAGCTGAATAATAACAATGAACAGACTTGTATAGTTACACTCATCAGCTGGTATGAGGAAAATGACTTTCATTTCTGTATAATATTGTCTGAAAGGAATTCTAGAGACATACCTTTACTGTATGGGACCAAAGACAACGGAACAGCCGAAGGGTTGGCTTAACACAGGTTTATTGCATGATGATCCGGTGGAGCATGAGGTAATGGTGGTGATACATCTCTATATATACAGTAGCATTATACATTTGAATCTTGTAGCACGGTAGCTCATTGGCCGCTACCGGCGTGGCCTCGCCCAGGCACGCCTCTCTTCAGTAGTTCTTCTTCCTGCTGCTGAATGCGGGGAAGGTTTTCCCGCGGCTGTCCGTGATTGAGCAATGTGAACCATGTGAGACTGAACGCTCGCAGCTGCCCTCTATGGGCTGCTTGCTCGCGTTCCTTTACAGCTGAGATACATTGTAAATGGAGTGGTTACATTCTTATCAGTACAGTGAACATGCATACACAACATCCCTCCCCCCTAGGATGGGACGAAGTCCCGCAACCAATGTGGCTTGC